>CM029280.1:14242013-14847706 GCA_016920895.1 Vaccinium myrtillus | reverse complement strand
TGATCTATGATTTGAGTACTTGTTTGTTGCAATTGATGGTTGTTTGGCACTCCCTTGAGGTCCATTAGTCACTCTACATATTCAAATTTTGGCCCTAAGCTTCACAATTATGTTTGGGTTGAAATGCCACAGCAATAGGTTGAAAATCTGCTTGCTGCCCCTGTTTTAGAGCTGCTGCCCCTGTTTTCCAGAGCCTATCCCCTGTTTTTGGGGTGGTTTTCGGCCACCCTTTGATGCCCGTTTGGTCCCCGATCGTCCATATCTTCACATTTTTTACCCATACCACCATTTTGAACACCGAATCCACTTCGAATTCATAAAATTAACCCTTGGGCACGTGAATTAACAAATTACATGGTTTATGTATCGGACACGTGTCGGTTGACACATTTTTGGCGAAAATGGTGAACTTTTGAAAAAAATGGGACTTTTGGGAACTTTTGAAAGACAATGGTTTTGAATTGACATTATTGGACAAAATGAACTCTAGGGATCACCCGTTTGGTGTCCCTAGCCATGGGTGCACGGAGCCCGCGAAATCCGGCAGGGGTGCACGAAGCCCACGAAATTCGGCAGGGGTGCACGGAGCCCACGAAATCCGGCAGGGGGATACTTCCCTATTAAAATTCATGAATGTTTTCTTATGAAATATCTGTTATGATGTATTTGAATTAATTTGGCGTAGTTGGCGAAAATTGGCTTTCGATATGCAAAAATGAGGATTTTGGTAACTAGTTGGACTTTGGTTGGATACTTGAAATCGTTTTGGGACACTTAGACATGTTTTGGACACTTGGATACACTTTGGTTTCTTCATGGTCGAATTATAGCCTTCCGTTCATTTTTAACCTTGTACATTGGTCGTGTCCATCCCCATACTCATTCATTATGCATGTATCATGTTTATACACCTAGCGTTAGTAGAATAGTTTTCCTACTGGGCTAGTGAGCTCAACCTATCAATTTTCAGGTACACGGCATGGAGCATGAAGTTGGGTGCTTGTCGAGTGATACATACATGGAGCTTTAACGTGCATGAAGTTATTTTCCCATCTTTGTGTTATATTTTTGGAAAGATGATTTTGTAACTTCTATAGTTTATCCTTTTGACAATTTGGCAATGTAATAACTCTTAAACTCCATATTTATGCTTTGGGATTTGGCTCTAGTTGGTTAGAACTTATTGACTATTTTGGTGAGAATGTAATATTTGACTTTGACTATTCGAAAGGGAAATTGTGAGACTTTGAACATGTTCCACGTGGATTTTATTTATATTTGGATTGTTAAATTTGAGGGCTTGACATTGGAGTGGTCTAGAAGCGTCAAGGATGCGAAGAGGAGCAAAAGAGGACCAACGGGCCAATTTTTGGTACCATGGTCCGGACCATGCTTTCCCCGTCCGGACCAAGGTCTCTGCTAACCTTAGGGAGCAATCTGTACCCGCGGTCCGGACCACCCTTTTCCCCGTCCGGACCATGGTGTCGGGAATTAGCGTTTTGACTATTTTTTGTGTAATTTGAGGGCCCTAGGTATAAATAGGATAACCTATCATTGTTTTAGGGTCCCCAACTATTGAGAGAGGCTACTTGGAGAGAGAAACTCATTGTTCTTCACGTTCTTCATGCGTTCTTCGAATCAAAGCTCGTCGATCATCACCATGTCCGGCTAAACCCCTTTTCTAGGGGGAGGATGAAGCTCTACACCAAGTAACCTTGTTTTTCTGCATAGATTGTGGTTAATACTTGAATCGGATTATATGTTATGAACTCGATTTCATGTGATCAATGGAATCATGGTTTTCTTCTTCCAATCTGTTGCGTATTTGTATTCATGTATTCAAATACCATAAACATATAATTGTTTTCACTGGTGTGATTGGAGTTCTGAGATGGATTATGCTCGTAAGACGGACCGTGCCGCGATAGTGAGACGGTCCGTGCTATGGGATAGTCCATGCCTTTTAACAATCTCTATATTCTCTTGACGATTATCGTTAGGGTTTGCAAGCCCTAGCGATAATCCTTTGCGATTCGAATATTAATCATATCTATGCGATGCTTGGTTATGCGGTATGAGCGGATTCTAAACCCTAGATCTTCTTCCCAAATAGTTTTATACCTTTAATTATTGCGCTCTTTAGTTCAATTATTTCACAAACAATCAAACCACTTTTTACCGAATTAAATTGGAAATTCATTGGAATTAATGCAACTCAGCCAATTTGTCTCCACGGATCGACACTCGGACTTAGCCACTATTCTTCTGAGTAGTAGTTAATTCTAAGTAATTATAAATATATTTTTGACTCGGCACGACACGATCAAATCTACATAGGCCCATCTCCTCATCTATATGATTATACAGAGCACTTTCAACGGACAAGGTGAGTGTTGATATTTATCTTTTTGAATGTGAAAGTCTTAGATATCAATATGATGGTTATTTTTAATGTTGGTAGGTGTTTGCCACTGATGATGCCTTGATAGAGTGGACGAAAAGCACTGGTGAACAACACGATATTGTCATTGTGATCAAGGCCTTTGAGAAATTGGGAAATACTCGTAGGCCAAGGATGAGATTCGCATGCGAATGGAGTAAGAAGTTCAAGCAGTTTGTGAAGAAGTCTGATGGGGTTGACTGGGTTGTGAAGAAGAGTGTGCACCATGGGGTCGAAGAAATGCCAGTGCTCCTTTGAGGGGTACTCTATTAAACAACATCCACAACTATCTTCCAACTAGTCACTTTGAGTGGTACTCATTTTCTGGGAGGTTGTCCTCGAAGCAGAAGTCGATGTTGGTAGAGATGTCAGCAGCTCTTGTTAAACCTAGACGAAGTCTAAGTTCAAGGAAACATGATGATCCTAGTAATTGCACCACAATCAAAACCATCTATAATGTATGGGCAAAGCACCGGGTGAAGGAACTAGCTGGGAGATCTCAGATGCAACAGCTGATGTCTCGATTAGCAAATACTAACTACTATGAGTGGCACAGGAGTAACGAAAGTGGCCACGTGACGGAGTTGTTTTGGTCACACCCTTCCGCCGTTGACTTGTTGCATGCTTTCCCGTTGGTCTTGTTGATGGATTGCACATACAAAACCAACAAGTATAAATATCCTTTGCTTCAAATTGTTGGTGTCACATCGATGGGCTTGAATTTTTCATGGAGCGTGAGAAGGAGGAAAACGACACTTGGGTGTTGGAGAAGTTGAAGGGTATCATGGATCCTAAAAACTTTCCTTCGGTTATCATCACTGACCGGGAGTTGGTCCTTATGAATGCAATCCAAAACGTTTTTCCTCAGGCTACCAATCTTCTATGTAGGTGGCATATCTCGAAGAATGTGTTTTCAAAGTGCGAGAAGAAGTTTGATGCCAATGACCTTAGTTGGAATTTACTCGTGCTATCATCGAGTCCTGCGTAGTACGAGAAGCACCTTCATGCTTTAAGCAGGATTTTTGCATGGTTTCTATAACAATTGAATACATCATGCGGAGTTGGTTGGAACCATACAATGAAAGGTTTGTTATTGTTTGGACAGAAAAAGTAATGCACTTGGGTAACTATACCAGTAACAGGTAAATCTTTCGTCACGTTATCCATGTTCAAATAATTAATTTCCTCTATACTACTTTACCTAACGTGTTGCCATTTTTTCGTACATAGGGTGGGGAGTGCACATTCAAATCTAAAAAGGCATCTTGAAAGTTCGCAATGCAACTTTGGTCATATATGGGAGAAGATTGACAACTTGATTGCCTTGCAGATTACTGAAATCAAAGCTACATTTGAGAGGATTTGGTCTTGTTGGTAGCACGAATTCAGGATTCCTCAATTTTACCAAATAAGGGGAGTTTTTTCGAAGGATGCAATGACTGAGATTTTTAAAAAGGTAAATCAAGTTGAAATTTTCCACGCATCTAACCAGAATGCAAGTGTTCTATTAGGCACACCCATGGTTTACCCTGCGTTCACGAGATTGCTCCATTCAAGACCAATAATATGCCTCTACGATTGTCTACACTACATGTCCACTAGAAAAGCTTTCTCTGGTTGCTGATAAAGATCCTTCCATTGCAGAGACAATGAAGACCTGGATATATTGTTCAATAGGCTTTGGGGGGAAAACAAGGAGTAGCAGTGATATTTGATCAAAAAGTTCAAAGATTTTGTTCATCTTGATTGCACTTCCCTTGTAGAACCCCAACATTGTCAAAATAGTCCTGCGTGGGATCCGGTGTGTGTATAGCCAAGCCTATAACAAGAAGACCAAGCAACTGCTGCACATCATCAAGTGTAATACCCATCTCCCCGAAAGGAAAGTGGAATCTAATTGTCTCCGGATACCACCTCTCCACAGAAGCAGAAACTAAGACCTTGTTACAGTAAGGGTGGGTAGCACTGCCCAATGGAAGTAAGCCTGAATGATTGATCTTGTCTTGCAACCTTGCATTCATAACACACCACTTCTTCAAAATACTAGAGTGTCAGTTTAAATTCAACAGCCCACAGTCATTTTCCCTCCATATCAATGTTGGAACATTGTCCTAAAAATTACTTAACAATTGGGGGTCAAGACCAATCAGAGGTTGGGCTACAGCTATGGGACCTCATGTGCCAATGGAAGAGGGTAAATCTTGCTTTGTTGGGGGCTGCCGAGTGCGTTGCCGCTTACAACAACCTTGACTTATGGGCTCGACAAGTTCCTCAATAACTATGCCTTTCTCCATCGGGGACTCAATCGATGCATCTAGTTCGGGAGAGAATTCGGTTATCATAGATTGATTTATCTTCCTCTTACCTTTACTCTTCCTCTGTAGCATTGTAAGTGTCATTTTCATGTGCATTATAAACAAAGTCTTAGCATTCCGTAGAAATACATAATGTATTGAATTTTTCTTATCTTTCAAATATTCTAGTTTGAACAAATTTAGGCCTTGTTTTGCATTTTCCCGTTCTTTCAAATACATAATGTTTTTTGCATTTTCCCGTTCTCCTTTTTGGTTTTTGGCTATTTGGGCGCTTTAAACCCATAATACATTCTCCAAAACTCATTTGCCAATTTTTACGTTAGAAGTAAAAACTCAAAAATAGGTCTCCCCTTCCTTTTCGCATTCTCGTTTTCCCGTTCTCCTTTCAAATTTTCTCCTCATCTTCTCTTTCCCATATCTAACCCTAGTTTACGTTATCCTCTTCCACACAACCAACAAACCAGAGAGAAGAGAGACGTCTGCAATTGAGAGAGAATTGTTCATCACTGCTCCTGTTCTTCTTCAGATCTACTCATGTTCGTCGACTGTTGAGGTAATCTTCTCCGCCCCCCACCACAAAATCTCAATATTGTTGTATTTTTTTTACAGATTTGTCATGTTCTTGCATAAAAACCCCAGTAGGTTTTTAGATCTAGAACAGTAGATGACGAAAAAATGGTCAATATACTTCTATAAATAGTCTGAATTTTTCGTGACCTCTAGGGTTTTTAGATCTAAAACAGTAGATGACGAAAATATGGTTAATAAACTTTTAAAAATAGTTTGAATTTTTCCTTAATTTGATTTGTGATACACTGTATAAAAATCCATTGCATAGTTGCCGGATCGTGAATCGAAAAGGCCCGGTTGCGAATCTTGAATCAAATCGTGAATCGTTCTTATTCGATCATTTTTTCTAAAAATGCATAAAAATGTAGATTTTAAGTTAGAATCAATAAAACTATCGTTTCATTAGATAAATTGATGATCATGTGGTCTAAATAGGCAAGACACTTGCGTAGTTGCGTTTATAGCAAGGGATGTGGGTCCGAATCCCTCCGTGATCAATACTTTTTTTACATAAGATGGCAATAAAGATTGACATACCAAAAGAGAATTGTCATATATGAAATTATAATCAACACAAGATCCATAAGTCTCAAGATTTCATATACTAAACGGCGAAAGCCCAAAGGAATAAGGATAGTACTAGGCTATTAGCAAGTAGCAAGTAGCAAGTAGCATAAAAAAAAAAGGTCATTCAAAGTTCAAACTTCTAAGTTTCAAAGCCAATTAAACTACTATAAGCTCCAAAAAATAGTTTTTGATTGGTCATCTCTGAATCATCTTCAAGGTCAAGTTCCTCCACGTCGTCGTCTTCGTCATCGTCATCTACCATAGTCTTTTCATCAAACTTTTCTTCCTCCTTTTCTTCTTCATCCTCCACTTCAATGACTTCATCATCATCAAGCACTTCAACATAATCCCTCTCATTTGCTTTCCCTTTTCCTTTTTTTTTTTTTTTGCCATAATAATTTATGTTTCTCGGCCTTATATTCAAAGAAGTTCTTTAAGTAAAATTGTACTCATACAAATTAATAATTGAATATCATATGATAAAAATCTTGTACCTCTCTTTCTCTTTCTCCCAACCGTTCCATCATCTTTAAAGCACTCTTCGATTTCCATCCATGAATTATTTAAGGGTAGTACTGGATCTTCTTTCTCGGTGATCCATTCATCGTCGGATTCCATGTCCAATAAACAAATTGGATCATATGCATCGCTTCGTTGCCTCCTCTCTTGCCTCAACTCAAGATTAATGTTGTCTTTTACAAACACCAATGCATTCATCCTTTGAGTTTCCAAATGGTTCCTTCTTTTTTAGTGTACGACATCAAATATGCTCCCATTTCTTTCGCATCCTATTGCACTACAAGTGCCACTTAGCACTCTTATTGCTATTGTTTGGAGCACCTTGCAATCTTCTCCAAAACTCTCCCACCATAGTGCTATTAAAAAGGTATCCTATTAGAAGACAACTCATAAGTATTAGAAATGAAAGTATAGATGTACAAGTGCAAGTGCTAAAATTTACCGGGTTGCGTCTTGCCTCTTGTGGCCTTGGCCATTTCCATACCAAACATACCCTCGGCATTTTAAGACTTCTCTAGTTGTCTGTGAATGGTCAACCTTGTCTCCAAATCCGGGTACATCCTCTCAATAGTGGTCCACAAGCCATGTTTTACTTCTTGATCAACATTGAAGTTCGGATCATATTGAAACCTACAAAAATGACCAGACTTTTAGGCAAGACTCAAGAGGGTTTATGGAGTTGATAATGCACAAGTAAAAATAAATAACTTACTTGGGATTAAGGAAGTAAGCTGCGGCATGGAGAGGCCTATGGAGTTGATAATTCCATCTTGTATCAATAAAATTCCAAATTTTGTCATACCTAATTTTCACATGGTCAAAATTTTTGGCGATTTCTTCTTTGGCCCTATCCATGGCCTCATAAATATACCCCATTGCCGGCTTGGCATCACCATCCATAAGCCTCAATACTTTCACCAATGGCAAAACACATTTCATGCAATATTTTATGGAAGGCCAAAATGTTGCATCATTTTCTATTATCCATCTCACTCTAATTCCCACTGTACTTTTACCATGCTCACTTGCAAGCCATTCCTTCGATCTAAACATAGCTTGAATTTGTGTCTTTTTATCATGCATGCTTTTCAATGTGAAATATGAGGTAGCGAATCTAGTAATTGCCGGTCTTGCCAATTCCCTTTGTTTAGTGTATTTTCTAAACATGTCAAGTACCCATTGATGCTGATAGATGAGCACGGTGATTTCCTTTGCTTTTGCTATGGTGTCTTTGAAAACCTTAAACTCACCGATGTCACTAAGCATTAAATCAAGGCAATGTGCGGCACAAGGGTTCCAAAATAATTTATTCCTTTTCTCCATTAGCAATTTTCCGGTACTTACGTAAGCCGATGCACTATCGGTCACCACTTGGAGTACATTTTCTTCCCCAATTTCATTCACCATCTCATCAAGCAAGTCACACAACTTCTCCACATTTTTTAAAATGCCGAAAGTGTTGATAGATGTGAGAAAAACGGTACTACTAGGACTATTGAAAAGAAAATTTGTAATGCTTCTATACCTCCCATCGCTCCATTCATCGGACATTAATGTGCAACCGGTTTCTTCCACTCTTTTTTGTACTTCTCTAATCCCTCATTCACAAGATCCACCTCTAGCTCGCAACCGGTTTTCTTCCATTCTTTTTTGTACTTCTCTAATCCCTCATTCACAAGATCCACCTCCTTCTTCAAGTAGGACACCCTAGTCTCATGGTAAGTAGTGGGTTTTAACCCCCTCCCATATTCACCAATTGACACTACCATCTTTTTTAATGTAGGGCATTTAATGCAATTAAAAGCAATGACGTTCTTATAGAAAAAACGGAAAATATCTCTAATGACGGGCTCCCGTTTCTTCACCATTTGATTTAATGTGAGTTGTGTTTTCTTGCCTTTGGTAACATAACCATCCATCGGTCCCTTTCTTTTAGAATTAATTCCCACATCTTCTTCCTCATTGAAAAAACCCACATTGTCCACACCTTTTCCCTTTTCCTTCTCCTTTAGATAGTCCCAAAAAAAAATCTTTTAATGCCTTCGGGGACTTGAGAACACATGACTACTTCTTTATGGGTTCCCGCCAAGTGATTTTTCATACGATTTACCCCAACCCAATACACTTGACTACAATAATTGCAAATTAATTGCATTCGATTAGCCTCGGTAACACGTGCACAATGTTGCCACATATGGTCTTCCACTTTACACTTCTTTTTTTCCATTTTCACAGTAGACTAACTACAGAGCACAAAAAATGCAATAATTTATTAGTTAGTTTACTGGGTAAACGTATGGGTATTATAGATTATAGCATTAGAATATTAGTTAGTGTGTATATATATATATCATAAGTTCATTACCTGAATGAATCAAACCAGACAAAAGTTGACAGCAGCTTCGACAAAATCAAACAAAGGTCGAAATCAGCTTCTTCAATTCAAGAGCTTCTTCTTCTTTAGTTTGAGAGCTTCTTCTTCAATTCGAGGGTCGGCGATCAACGAAGTAAGTAGTTTGTTGGAGAACGATTGTTCTAATGTCGAAACCCCACAGCCATAGGTGTGTAAAACCTAATTTTTTGGAGAGCGACTGTTCGAAAACCCAATTTGATTGCTTTCTGTTTGTCGTCTAACAAAATCGACCCTTTGTATTGCTTTAAAAATAACAAAAAAAAACCCTAAATTTTAGTTTATTTCGTTTTTAGAGTTTAATTTACCGAATCGTGCTATTCTTGCGATTCCAGAATCGATTCTGCGATTCCGTACCCGATTCTACCCCAATTACGATTCTAGGTATCGTTTCTATTTTTTCCCTACCTAATCAAACCAAATTGTACGATTCGAATTGCAAATCGTACGATTTCAACAACTTTGGTTGCTGTTATCTAGCTGCCGAAATTATGTGTCAATTTTATTCGTTTAAGGTTACTTGTTGCCTACTATTATGGAGCTATCTATTCTATCTTTGTGAAATTATGTTCGAAGTGGCTCACTTGTGTAAAGTTGTTTATCTTTTCTCTAATTTCAGCTCTTGGCTAGAATATGTTGCCTCGTTAGGAGTGTATCATTCATTACCATATGCTTTGAAATGGTATTCATCCTACGAAATGATAGAGCCTCTCTGTGTGGGTATTCATTACCATTTATGCATACCAGTTTTGAACAAGTGGGCATGTACTGAAAAGTCTTTGCTCTCTCAGTGTCCACACCCACCCCACTGATGTACTTGTGAGCAAGTGTTGTGTAGTCTCTTTCATAATAGAGAAGTCTTTGCTCTCTCATAAATAATACATGTCAGCATTCTGCCCATTGTCTACTCTATTTACTACCTGTGAGCAACCACCTTGACCTTATCTTTATTTACTACCTCTAAAGTGGTTGCATTTGGGTTAACTCTTTCGGAGATCTCTTTGCAAGTGGTCTTGTTTTTTATTCCTTTAAAAGCTAATATGCATGGGAGGACTAGTACTACCACTTTACTACTACCAATTGGCCTTGTATTGAAAAGACTTCCATTTTACGATCCCAAAATTTTTCAAAGATTTTTACTAAAATGAGCGAAGACGGTGAATGGGCGGACTACTACGACTATGATATTTACGCTGAAGAAGATGCGTACAATGTGGACGAGTAAGGTGACCCGTACAATGTCAACGAATACAGAGAAGGGTCGAGAGATCCCATACCGCGTCACTACTCTGGTTCGTCGAAGAGAAGAGCAGCTGCGGAAGCCATTTTACATATCCACAATGAAACTTACACAGGCAAGGAGCCTTCTCGTACCTCTGCATTCACCGGTGCAAAGTGGATCGTTGAGTTGAACGTGGCACACCCAAAGCGTATGTATCAATCATTTCGTATGAGCAAGACCAATTTTGTGGCCCTCTGTGACTTGCTCGAGAGTAATTATGGGTTGCAAGAGGCTGAAAGAATCTCAGTGCAAGAGCAAGTGGCTATCTTTCTATGGATTGTGGGCCAACGAGCTAATAATAGAAGTGCACAAGAGAGTTTCCAACGTTTGGGGGAGACAATTTCAAGGTGTTTCCATAATGTACTTTATTCTCTTAATGCCATGGCTATCAATTGGGTTAGACTATGGCCATGGCCTTGGGAAGAAGTGCACAAGAAAATACGAGATAGTAAAAGATATTTTTCACATTTTCAGGTATTTGTTAACTGGATAGTTTTTTTCCTTTATCCGTATAACTCATAAGGTATTTCTTTACTTCTGACGTTACTAAATTTTTTTATTCGTAAGGTGCAATTGGTGCAATTGATGGCACTCACATCAAGGCCCACCCAATCCCCAATGAGATTGCCAAATGGATTGGTCGGAAGGGGTATCCGACACAAAATATTATAGCGGCTTGTGACTTTGATTTGTGCTTTACTTTTGCGTTATCAGGATGGGAGGGAAGTGCACACGACACTAGAATTTTCTATGATTGTATAAGGGGCGCGACCAATAATTTTTCACACCCACGTCAAGGTTAGTCCAACATTTCTATTTCTCCGGCATAATAGTCAATTTCCATAAATATATAAGGAATAGTTTGTTTTCAAATTAAAATGTACATGTTGCAAGTGAGTATTATTTGGTAGATGCTGGGTACCCAAACATTTGAGGTTTTCTAGCACCATACAAAGGTTGTACATATCATGTTCCAGACTAGCTTAGAGGAGTCAGACCAAGGAATAACTTCGAATGTTTCAACAAAATACACTTATCCCTCAGGTGCATAATAGAAAGGACTTTCGGAGTATAGAAAGCGCGTTGGCCCTTGATATGTGACATGCCCGTTGGGTACTCAATGGAAATACATAAATGTTTTGTAACTACAACAATGGCCATCCACAATTTCATAAGAAGGCGCAACTTGCCTGATATTGCTTTTGCCTTCTATGATACGCGACCATGGTAAAATGGACAATTTGAGGGCTCAAATTTGGGATCATATTGTCACCAATCGTATACGTTAGATGCCTATGGAGCAAGTGTTTGCCTTATATTTTTTATATGCATAATTTGGATGCTTTGTTGGTTGTTTTTGGCATTGTGTAAGGATTTTAATATGTATAATATGGTTATGTATGTTTTTATAATTTGTGTAATGTTTACAGTAACGTGTATTTTTTTAGATCACCTCTTTATTTTTTTCGCAATTACTTCCATTTTGCATAATTCTTATTACGGGAGAATTTCAATTTGTTTTAAAAAAAAAAGGAACATCAAATAATATTTTTCCTGAAAATAAGAAGACCTTTGCGTTGGAGGGATGTGATCTAAATGAATGAATAATAATCAGTGTGAAAAAAGTAAATGAATAGTAATCAATTTTATCCGATCAAAAAAATATTAATCAATTTTATTTCCTACTTTTAATAAACAAGGGCTAAATGGTAAAAAGTCAATCCATAACTCATTTTCATCATTCCTATCCCAAACACTCTACTTTTGCAACATACATTCTGCCAATTTCTCCCAAACACTCCTCCCAGATTCAAAATTCATTCTGGCCATAATCCAAAAAGTTGAAAATGAAAAGCTGAAAAGTAGACTCCCAAATACCCTCTTAATGGTATTTAAGTTGTTTAAATGTGAATGTAGTATGAACAATGAACGACACACAACAAACCAAACTATTAAGTTGAAATTCAAATAAATTAGTACTGCAACTTAAACTATGCATACTGTTTGTCAATTAGATTTCAAAACTCCTACCTTGAAAGGCGGGTTCAGTATTGTAATGGTCCAAATTTTTGAATAATATTGTTATTTTAAAATTATTTCATGTGAGCGCATGAGTGAGCGTTGTGTATGCATTACACCTAATTATCTAAACCTCCCATCAGCCAACTACCCATCTACACACTATCTCCAAACACCCTAGAGTCAACACCTAAAAAAAAGGCTAATAATTCCTATTAACTACCCAACTGTCCTTATTCCTTGAAATCATCTCGTCCTTTTCCTTTGTCTCCTCCTACGTGTATCCCTCCCCAACCATCCTAACAACCCATTGTAACTATTAAAACAAACCAAGAGCACCTCCCCTCCTACCTTTCGGCAGAGAGAGTTTGGATTAGAAAACTTCAATAAGTATACTCACTTTGCTTGTTTGCTGTTTTAAAATTTGGTTTTGTGTTTCTAAACTAAATAATTTAGAAAGAGTGATCGGATGGAAAGACATGGGAAAGACAAGAGTTGTACGAAAATTTGCTGTGGGTCCCTCCCATTTGCAGCCTATTAGCTCCTTTTACGTTAGGACCAGTGGTCCCACTCACAGCTGACCCCAAATCGAGTAAATAGCCACTAAAAGACAACCCCTTCAACTTTTTTCTGTGGACAGTTGTGGTCCACGTGGTTTCCAAAACCGGTTCCCAAGAACCCAAAGTGGAGCCCACTGTTGACAAATCACATGTGGGAAAAGTTGACTAATAAAATTTGGGCCAAGGCATGCAACTCCATCTGGAAGTCTGATTTGGGAAAAGTGAATTTCAAAAAAATTTGGCTGCAAAACAGGAAACGAACACAGTGACTATCACTATGCGTTTATTTTCTCCCCTACTGTCCACCACCATTTAGCTCCCAAAAATAGCCTCAAAACCTACTATAAAAATAGCTCTCGTTTCAACTGTTAAACAACCAAAATTGATCACGAAACCGACCCGAAACCTATCGAAGTAGCAATATAATTATTTTTAAAAAATAGAATAAGGACTTAATTTGTTATGTTTCCTCTTTCAATTATATGTTTCAAAATTGATGTAGGCCGAGACCTGCAAGGGTAGGATAGTCCTGGGATGCCACTCGACTAGGGGTAGCAGGCGTCACTCGATGCTACTAATCGCGAACGTCACTTGATGCGACCAAGCCATTCACTTGATTGTAGGAGGAATCACTCACTCTAAGCAAGACACACTTGCACAATATTTTCATAAACTCAAACTCTCACTTTCATTTCATTAGATCGCTTATAAATAGGAATTACATAAGATGACTCTTCAAAACTAATATTAAATGCCACACGGCCCTTCATCTACATGCATGAACTATAATTAATGTGATCCTACAAACAATGTGTTTACAGTAACTAACTACATGCATGTGTGCAATATTAAAGTCACTACAAAACTTTAACTAGAAATTAAAGGCATGAATAGAAAATGAAAAGACACTGACTGGAAACTAAAAAGACACTTAAAGATATCCACATGGCTCCTAAGGCTAAGCTCTTGTGTCAAAAATTGGCAAAAATATTTTGCAATGTATGGTAGGCCTCAACTTGGTTTTTGCTCTCATATCAAGATTCTTTTACATCCTACATTAGGAACTTGGAGGCTATACAGAGCTGGTCTAAAAAAGTTAATTCACTTCATGTGTCCTTCAACTTTGTCTAGGCTTTCAGAGAGTCCAATTTTGTGGCAACTCAGATCCTGATGGGATGGTAGTCAAATTGGCCATGAAGTTGAGTATGTTAGGAGTCTCTTTTCCATGATAGATCAATGGTCAAGCAATTGTGTGTTGTGTTCCAAGTTGTCCCTTCTCCAACTCGAGTAAATTGCTACTCTTCAAGCCATTAAATGGGCTAACACTCACTTGACCATTATATATGTACTGATTGTACCAACCTTGTTTCTATGGAACTCAATACCCTTCTTAAACTTTTAAAGCTTAATTGCTTAGATCCGTGACTATGGAACCTACCCAACATCTCAGCTTTAGCCAGAGCAAGTGTATACTAATACAATGTTATCGTTAATTCCTTGAGTGAAATACACCATTCACCCAATCGTTTACCTATTATCAAATAGTAAATTGGTAGTTCACTGAAACTAACAATTGATATGGTGAGAAGTCTAAAAGCTGATACTAAGAATTAAACAGTCGTGCACGTGTTGCCTGTACTGTAAGATTTAATTAGTAATTGTATATTTTTTTTATACAAGCCCGGTAATTCTCACTAACTGAACGTGAAAAGATCAATATACCTCTTACTATAATATGCTTCCTCATGTTAACTAATTTTATTTTCATATAATGTGTGTTTGTTAATTTACATTGTTCTCTGATAATTTAGAATGGACAATTAGGTTCCTGGGTTCGGTGTTTGTGCGTAGAAATCACCTAGACTTAAGTTAATGAATAAATGGAGTGATGATAGTGGATTATTGGACTGATGGTTTGGATGGTGTTGATGAGTTCAGGATTTTGAATGGTAGTTATCCGGTTGATTTCGAAGAATTGAAACAGAAACCCTAAGTTATGGCAATGCGTGATTACTCCTTATGAATTTAGGCGATAAAAGGGTGGTTTGTATTATAGATCGGGTCACGGTCTATATACTCCCGTGGTTACAGTTAGTTCCTCGTGGGCCAAGAGGTATCGACAAACCCTGAGGAATTCATCCTTGTGAGGCGATTGATGAATCCGACAAAGTAGATAACTTAGGCTATTCATCTGGGCTCCCAGATAGGGCAAGTAAAGGGGAGTGAAATTACGATTGGTTGTAGTCTTAGTGGTTAATAAGGGAGGATGTTTCTCAAAGAACGAGATTCTAGAATTCACTGAGATAAAGACTAGTAATTAAATTGGAATGCTCTTTGTAAGGACCTGTATTTTTTTGTGCATTATTCTGGAAATAACATTGGGGAAATGTGAGGAAATCAAAATAGATTAAAGAGGGGTTAATGTGGACTTGGTAATTGCACATGGGTGTCTTTATAACACATTTGAAACATGAGGGGTGTAAGGGTACTAAAGGGGAGTATATACACTTGTAGTAGGTGATTTTTTTTCAAAAAGCAACACTCTCTCCCTCTCCAAAATCAGCCGACCCCCTCTTCTCTCTCTCCCATCTCCAAAATCTCTCCAATCTTCCACAAAATCAACCTCTCACTCAAATACTTCAAGATCCAACCATAAATCCTTCATCTGCGCGCTATTTAGAGTCTGGGTACCTTTGGTTTCGTTTGGAGGAGGTGTATTTTGGTTGGAATTCAAGAACAAGAGTTGGGATTTCATTTCTCACCTATTGGAAGCTTGATCTTTGAGGTAGGAGACAAATTTCTACTCCCTCTAGTTGTATTTTGTTGATTTATTGCATATACCTTTGTGTTGCCCACAAATTTCTAGTCAATCTTGAAAATCACCATGAATATGGGTTTTGATCTTGTTTAATCTTTTATCTCTACTCCCTCTAAGTGTTTGTGTAGTGTTTTGATCCATATTTTGATGAATTTGAGTTGTTCTTTCTTGGGTTGAAACCCCCATCAAATCTGTCAAAAATGTCCACGAAATCACCTGGTATCAATACCCCGCGTCTGGGTATCCTGGTATCAATACCCCGCGTCTGGGTATCTATACCAGCAGATTCTATTTTTCTATTGTGCACCTGGTATCAATACCCCTGCGTCCGGGTATATATACCAGCAGGTTCTATTTTTTTTGCTGTGCATCTGGTATTGATACCCCATTTCTGGGTATCTATACAAGATGGCTCTAGACATCAAAATTGTTGTGAGTCTTTTTTTTTATCTTCGGTTATTCCAGACCTTCATTCAATGTTTTGCTAACTTAAAATCTTACTTATTATTGACCACCTTGTTGATTGGGTTGTTTGCTTGGCCCCCCCGTTGATCTCCAGTGGGGTGGTTTGACCGTGTACTTTCCATTTTCATCAATTACACTTCAAAACTTGTTGAAAGCCTTATTCTAACTAAATCCTCGTACCGTTGATTGTTCTCTTAAATCTTGTGAATTTGAGCATATTCTTGGATACTAGACACGTGATGATGTAACGTAATGGACAATGTACATGGTTTTGAAAGAAAATGAATCTGTTTTGATGTGGACACTTGAGGGACACGTAGTTCTTTAAAATAGAAATGTTTGACTAGAAATTGGTTTATGATTACTCGGGCCACCATTGGGTGAGTCTCGAGGCATAGGTTCCACGAGGCCCGGAAGACTTAGACACGAGGCCCAAATGACTCGAACATGGGTTTCACAAGGCCCAAAAGACTCGGAAGAGGATTTCAATATCCTCAAGCTTAAAAAAAATCATGAACTAATGAGATTTATGGTTTCAAATGTGAAAATAGTTGAATGTGGACACATGACACGTTTGTGATGAGATAAGAGTTGAACAATAAGCCAGTGGGGACACTTGGGTACTTCATGGACACTTGACACTTGGTTTGATCATCCATAACATATTTTGGTCATTAGCTTGCATTTGTCATCTCCTTGTGCACATCTCATTCTTTATACACCTAGAGTTAGTAGAATGGTTTTCCTACTGGGCTAGTAAGCTCACCCTATCATTTTAAGGTAATCGGCAAGGACCATGAGATGGATGCTTGAGTATGAATGCATGACATGAAGATTATATGACCATGAAGTTATTTTATCATCTTCATACTTTGTATTTTTTTTGGAGATGATCATGTAACTTTAATTTCTTCAATCTTTTGACAATATTCAAAATATGTAATAACTTTAACTCATTTTGGTACTTGTGTATTGGGGTATGGCTAACCTTTGGTGAGAGACACATGGAATTTGACTTGGATATGTGTTATTGACTTGACTTTTCAACGGTGATATGTGTGACTTTTGACCAATTCCACGTGGATTATATTTGCATTTTGATTATTAAAAATGAGGGCGTGATACTCTTTACTTTAATTACATGATATATCCTGTTATTTGTAAATTATAGGTTCGGATAGGGTTTAGTTATTGAGTGATTATTCGCTCATGGTGTTGTTATGGCCCTGACATATTACGCCAGGTATTGAAGGTACAGAAGATGAACCGTACTACCGGATGGAGGAATTTGCAGTTGATCAAGTACAGGAGGAGAAGTGGAATCAGGATCTAAATCTGAATCTCTGGAAGCATAGAGTCTCCTTATTTTTTTGTTGGAATAATGTAATTTAATTTCCTAATAAAGTACTATTTATGTTTGTAATCGAATTAAGACATTTATGTTATTTCCGCTGCTCAATCAACGAAACTCTTTTTAGTTGAGTAGATGTTTTAAGAGAAATGATTTAAATAATGCTTCCGGAAATCGGGGCGTTACAAATATTGATCAGATATTACAACTTGAAAAGTAATAGTCTATTCAAACTTTAAAATGTGAATTGCACTAGTGAATTCTGATTGTAAATGACGAATATAATTTGCCGATAAAAAAAAATGACGAATATAAATTATTATTATTTTTTTCTGTAACTGAGGTTCAATATCCCATTTATACTTTGCAATGTGCAATTCAATAGTTTCAGATGTTCAAAATCCAAAGTTTACTTCCCAATTGGTACTGTCTGTAATAACCCGAAATTTCGTAAATAAAAATTTCGATTTATTAATTCGAGTATTTAATTTTAATATCTTGAATCGCAATAATTTATTATTTAGCGTTAATAATTCAAATAAAAATTCGTTTATTCAATTTAATTATTTTCCCGCGCCGTAAATCAATACGTGCATGCGGGGTACTACACCGTTTCGCGTCGGGGAAACCCTACAACTTCCCCACCGCATATCTTGTTCCCTTAAAGTGAAAACCTACCTATTTATTACCCAAAATGGAATATGTATCATTTTGGAGTCTATAATAGCCTTTAATGGCAATTTTGACCATTTTTCTCCAATTTTGACCTATTATACACTAGCTTTACTTCCATTATTTTTGGAGTTTTGTGAGAATAAGAGAGAGATAGGGAGGGGCCGGTTGGGAGAGTTAAAGGGAGAGGGAAATTATTTCCCTTGCCACATAATTTTACACGTGTGCTTCCATGCACATGTTCACGCACATTTCGGCGCCGGGATTTTTATAAAATCCTAAGTTTTGTACTTTTTAAATCATCCCAACTATTAGGAAGACTACCTATGAATTTTCGAACACACCCATTTGTCTCCGTAAAGTTAGTAGCCCTATATACATTTTTGTATTACACTACTTGTATTTTTAGCACACAAAACCAACTTTAAGGGTATTTTTCCCCTCATTAATAGGGAATATAATCCCTAATAAATGAGGGAATGTATTCTTACTCCCAAATAGTAACCTAGCTAAACCTAGGAATTAATAGCTATTTATGGCTATATATATCTATATATAGTTATAACACCACATGACTAGTTTCATATGTATAACTAGTACCCAAAACACCCCTCATCAAGGTGTCCATGCACAAACTAACTATACTTGGACACTTTAAGTCACAAAATGTGAGCTTCCTAGAAGTTTCCTAGAGACAAAACACTTTAAAACCTAGAACTAGACCTAAAACCTACCTAGTAACCTCATCCTTTCCTTTAATGGAAAGTTTTTTTGGACACTAATGGAAGAGAGAGAGGGCCGGCCAAAGAGGGAGGGGGAGAGGCTTAATATTTTGCCTATAAATAGCAAGGTTTCCTCATTTGGAAACTCACCCCAAAACCCCTCTCACACAACCTTTGTAGTATTCAAGTGTTCTTGAGAAAAACCATGAGTTCTTCGTGAAACTCAACCTCCAACCACCACCCTCCACCACTTCGACCACCCTACGATCCTAAAGTAGTAGAAAAGTTAGGAGGAAGCTAGTTTGAGCAAAAGTCACGTAGCCGTTACGCCGCTGAAATCAACCTAGCTAATCGGCTCCGACTAAACTCGGATTAAGGTAGATACTTTATCCTCACCCTAGATTAGTATTGCATATTTACTTTTAAATTATGTCGTTATAATGCTTAAACGTGATTAGAAATGACTAGTCTGGATTATGGTGGATAATTAGCGATAATATGGAAGATTACTCTTTTAAAAACACACGTAGTAGTTTTAATGCACGATTTGAAATTGACTATTCAAAATACGCAATTATACTGCCCAAATGAAGATTGACTATTCAAAATACGCAGTTACAATGCCTGAATGAAATTCGACTTTTTGAAATTACGCCGTTATAATGCCCGACTAATTTTCAGAACGAAAAAGTTTTTCGAATGATACAAAAAATTTCTAAAAGTGTAGTACCAATGTTTTGACTTGATTGAGGCTGTGGAATGACCCAAGGCTAACATCCTTGATAGTCTGTCAAAAAGTCAAGCTTTGTGCTGAGTAAGAGAGGAATGGTGATTCTAACTGGACTCGTCCGGCCATCCGATCTAGGACTATCCTGGTTATTCTATTGTCGAGAGAAGGTTGCTAAAATGAAGTTTTGACTTAAAGCAAAACATTTACGAGAAATGAGATTTTGACTTAAAGTGACACAGTTTTCAAGAAACGATTTCCATACGGAAGATTTTTACTAGATTCATGGCATGTGCATGATTCACGAGACGATACGACACAACATGTTTTTCGAGAAAAGGAACGATTGATATCACGACGAGAAATAGAGATGAGAACGAAAATAAAAACGATGATGTGGTGAAAGATGGATACGGTAGTGCCGTTTGAGTGCCGCTCCGGTTCCGTGGGAAGGACTTGGTGGTTAGGACTCAGCAGCACAACACGTAGTGGACGGACCTTATAAACGACTGGTTAAGTTTAGTGATATAAGACGGTCGGGACTATGTCGTGTGAGACGCGGAGTGGACGAACCGTATAAACAAACTGGTTAAGTTCAGTGATATAAGACAGTCGAGACTTCGAGCGAAAAGGTTGGTGACCGTTAGAAAGGGTAAGTAGAACGGGCCAATAACTTTTGAGTGTTGTTGACATGGATGAAATTTGAAGAAGAATGCCGATATGAGTAATTGATACGAGATACTGACACTGCAATCTGATACTGAAAATGATACGAGACACTGATTTTATTACACTGCACTCTATTTGATATGACACTGATGTTTGGACGCGCATGAAATTACTATAATATTCTGCCACATACTATATTGTTCTAGAATTGCTAGTTTAAGGTTTGGGTGGGACTATCTACTGGGCGACCCCGCTCATGGTGTTACACTTGTGAAACTATGGCATAATACCACAATGTTGCTTTGCGACTCTGACATATTATGCTAGATTATCGCGATGAACATGAGGAGTACTATGGAGAACTCGGAGCCGAAGGAACTGCCGATATGGGGATCGACCAGGCAGAGGAATTTGAGAAGCAGTAGAGTTTACCCGGTCAGCCTTTTTGTAATCTGTGGAAGACGAATTTTATGTATCAGACTTTTTATTATTATTATTACCGTTTATATTTGAGTTGTAATAATAAATAATGTTTCCCGAAATATGGGGCGTTACACTGTCAATTCCAATTATACAAAAAAATAAACATTATACCTCATCTTGTTAAGTCGAGGGTTCTGACATTGTAGTTTCCTTTGCCTTGCTCTAAATCCTCCTTTTCCTCTCTGAAGCTGTAGGCGATATACAGGTCATTCATTTCCTGCAAAACAAAAACAACAGATTGCAAAGACAAAATTAGTAATATGGTAGAAAAAACAAAGTTCGTTATCACATCAATTCTTCATATGTGAAAACATAGTAAACATTCATTGTTAATAATTGAACAATTTAGATATGTTCATCTTCTAAAAGATGAAATTGTTCTGTAAATTCAAATTTTACAAAACGATCTACATTTTTCTAGAAATTGAAACATAACAATATTCATTTCTTAGAAGCCGAAATGAGTAACCAAATTCATCCATTAATATTTGAATTTCTGAATAATGAAATTGTTCAGTAAAATCAACATTTTACAAAACAATCCATGGGAAGAAAACTAATAGTCCATAGAAACCTAACATATTCATTTCTTAGAAACCAAAACGAGTCACCCAATTCATTCGTTAATATTTGAATTCCGTAACTGATTTCGGTTTTTAAAAATTGATGGAATTTATTCCAAAAAGTTTAAACTACATGCAACTACCAATTTATTCAACATTTTTAAAATTCTGTAACTCATATTTATTCGAAAAAGAACATTTGTACTAACACCAGTTTCTAAGATGAGTGAAGACTTTATGACCTATCTTCCTTCATTACCAAGGTCAATGCATAGCAATTACCATCAAAGATGAATTCCATATATATATTTGAATCAATTTTTTAAAACCGAAATTAACAAAAACGTTCATACATAAAAAGATGAATTTCCTAAGTAAATTCAGATTTAAAAAAATTGAACTGGATTATATCAGAAATTCAAACGACAAGGAATCGAAAATGTTCGGTTTATAATTTCTGAATCAAAACAATGCTAATTCTAACGATTCAAATTTGTTCCTACTATTTGATGTTTTTAAGGTTAATCTAGTGCGTTTGAATGTTTGAGGGTTCGAATACATACCTTAAAGTAGCAGATCTGAGTCGAACGGAGGGAGTAGTGACCGATCGGAGGAAAGGTCTTCGATCTGAGTCGAATACATACCTTAGAGGGAAGGATCTTCGATTGCCAGTCACCACTCGAGGATTTTAGGTTTTGGGTTGTGTTTGAAGTGACCGACTGGAGGAAAGTGAAGTATATATATGTGTATTATAAAACCGGTCCTATCCGGTTTTGTTCTCCTTAAAAATCCCGGAAACCGGGAATCGAACTGGTTTTCAAATTTTAAAATTTTTACGGACCGATCGATGAAAAAAACTGGAAAAAATCCGGTTTAGTCCGGTTTTCCGTTCGGCTCGGTTTTTTCTTTTTTCTTTTTCCGGTCTACAGTAAAGTAAGGAGTTAAATTATTAAAATATCTTTTTTGGACATTCTTATTGTGCATTTGGACACACATTAGCCGGACCTATTAAAAAAAAAAATGCATATAGAAATCATAGGAGGTTCAATGCGATTTCGTATACACGAGTCCTTAGGAAAAACCTCAGGGGGGTTCAGCCGAAATTTGCCTAAAATTAATTTAGGCCCGTATGTACCCAAGTTTGGTTCATTTTACAGACTTAATTGGCTTCACTTCAGTTGCTTTCTTGTTTGCAGTGACCGTTGGGTGTTGGATCTCTGTTTTCTGTGTGCTTCGCCAAACAAATGGTGGGTGCTATACCCGTTCACAAACCGACCGAGTCGACTCACCATCGACTCTTCGAGTTCACAAAAACTGCCCTCATCAAGATTTTCGTCCCTCCTTACGCCACGGTACGCGCCCTGTTCCTCCTCTTCTCCTCAATTGCACTCACATATGTATGAGTATGTCGTTCTAGCTATATGCATCTGTGTTGAATGAGAGAGTGAATGGCCGCTTTGTTTTATTTCTGTGAAGGTGTGTGATTTGTATTGCAGTGGTGTACCTGATGAAGACAAGTGGGACGAAGCCCAAATTGGGCACTACATTGGCATTGGTATAATCAACCCTTTTCAATTTCGTACACTGATTGTTTAAGTTTATCTTTTGTAAGCAGAAAAATGAATTTTGGGTTCAAAAACACCCTTTTCCAAGTCCTCTGATGTTTTAAGTCTAGTTATTTAAAAAGATTTTCTGGTTCAATTTTTCATTCTATATTGTGTGTTTTGATTTTGTGGGTTTTGGTTTGTCTTTTTAGTTATCTTTCCATTTTACTATGTACCCTCGTAGATGTTGCCGAGGCTGGAATAAGTAAAGTTAGGGAAGCTTGGGAAAGTCAGCGCAAGGCTTACACTTCAGAGTTCTTTGAGCTTGACCCCTGCCTTGTGAGTCCACTACTCTCACTCTCTTCGCTCTCTCTTGAGGTGTAAAATTATTTTGGACAACAGGTATGTATCAGCTGTATATAAATGATCAGGGTATAACCGTATAAGCACTCTGGCCAGTGGCCAGACCTGTTGCATTTCACCAGCATGTTGATCAAAAGAAGTTTTTTTTTTGGTAGAATTATGTAACTATGATGGTATTGGTAAATGACGTATTGAAATGTGAGGAAAAAATATTTGAACAGGTTATGTTGTCATCTCCTTGTTAATATGGATCTTAAAGGAATGTCCCTATGGGAACATGTTGGTATTACAGTACTAACATCGCGTGTATGTTGGTCATTAAGTTTGCTTTAATTTTAATTTTGGCAGGAGGATGTTGAGCCACACTTACTGAACAAGGACAATATGGCAGACATTGTTTGCTGCATGCAGCATTTGCAGGTTACAAGAACATACTTTTACCTTCCCTTGAAAATTCTTTTAAGGAAAATGAATGAAACGGGACTCTAATGTCTATGCAGTTATGTTTCAAAACCGAGGAGAAAGTAAGGAGACTTTTACATAATGTGTCGTCATTGCTGAAACCAGGGGGTTATTTCCTTGGTATTTGTCCTGACTCGTCTACTATATGGTATGGCACTATTTGAAGCTGCTGTTTTTCTCCCCATCTTATACCTCTTCTTCTTTTTGTCTTGCCATTTCACTTAAATTACAAAGTTGTCCGTGAATCAACTTTTTCTTTCTAACCTGATGCTTTTTTTTTGGGGGGTGTGGTTTACCTTTTGTTATTGGTAACTTTTTATTCAGTGGAGTGTTGTTTACAGGGGTTAAAACCAAGTGGGTAACTGAACAAACCTTAAGGGCTATTTGCTTGGTTGTTTGGTTCTTAGGTAATTTGTCTGGAATACTGGAGTGAGGTCTGGTAAAACTGAACATATGTAGGAGAATTTTGCTTTGGTTTGTGGTTAATACCTACCCCCGGAATTGACTTTTCTATATGATACAATATGCATCCATGTCATGCAGGTTGTGCTTCGTGCTATGTATTATGTACTTTACATGTTTTGAGTAATGATTTCTTGAAGGTTCTAATAGTGATATTTGAAGAACTTTAAGCATTAAACCCAAGTAGTGCCACTAAATAAGCTTCATCGAATACAAAGTGAGAACAAAAAAGAAGAATCTCTTGTTCATAGTTAATGTGATCCTTAAATTATTTCATAATTTTGTTGAAAAAAGAATGTGCCAGTGGGGGCAAAGTCCAAACCTTGTTCAAGCAACAAACATCCAAAACCAAAACATATCCTCTCCAAGACCTAGTACAAGAATATACAACTCTCCCAAGAAATTCAAGAATATACATATCCTCTCCACATGTTCAAGAACTTTGCATCCATTTTTTTAAAATTACCACTGGAGCCTCCTGTGCTTTCCCAGAGCTTCCCTTTTGACAACTTCTACTCACGAAGTATGTGAATCTCTGACAGAGTAAGGCATCGGCTATTGCACACCAAAATTCGAACACCATATTCCAAACTTCTCCTGCAACTCAACAACATAAAAATAAATGATTCACATTCCACTCTCTTACATAGAAAACAACAGTTCAACAGCAATTTGACCCTCCTCAATCTACATGGGATCACTATAGATTTACTATTTGTTTTCCAAGCAAAGAAGGCCACCTTTGGAGGAGTCTTAGTTTAGTCACCAAATCACTTCCCATGTATAGTTCACATCTGCTCCTCCAACCAGCTGTAAGTAAATGGACTTGTTGGAAACATGCCGTATGTGGTCCCTGTCCAAACAATTAATATTTTTCTCTCTCCCTCTCATGTTGTAACTCAGTGCTCCTATGTAATTTGCAATATTGACCTTGTGGATTGAGAACACTAGTTCTGAATTTTAGGGTTGGAGGTAGGGAGGTTGTTTTTGGTAACTGGTGCTCAAACCAATCGTTGCTGGCTGCCGCTCTTCAAATGTTTGCACAACGTGACTGGAAAATTACAGAACTGACTCAAACCCACCCGCTGGCAACGGCTGGGTTGGTTATCAGGTTTTTTCGTTGTTTTTGCAATCGCACCCCCCAATAACATGGAAGAAAGGATTTAGCTTTAAATGGTGCATCCATAGGATCAGCTACGATGAAATGCTATTGACTCCTGGTTTCTCAAATGACATAGCTAGAAAGTATAAACTATGTACATCTAATATTTCTTGACACAGAAATATATTGGCAATACCACCCGTCTCTGTCATTGTAGATACCTGCTGCTATATGAGTGTATATTATCGTATATAAGTGGGAGTCCCATTATCACAAGTGTTAGAGCTTGTCCCGCATTGGATAATTATGAATCCAAAACTAGTATATGAGCATGGGCGGCCTCTCCATTCATTGCCAATTGGTTTTGAGTTTGATGCTTTAATATGGTATCAGAGCTATGCTTTTGGAAGATTTTGGACGAGACTCTCTTGATTACTTGCTCCGTTGTTTGTGTCTTAAGCGCACCTTGTTTTGTTGTGATCCGTATGTTATGAATCAATTGTTTACCTCTCTACATGTGGGTCAGCGGTTGCACGTGTTAGAGCTTGTGCCACATTGGGTAATTCTGATTCCAAAACTAGTATATGAGCCTGGGCGGCCTCTCCACTCATTGCCAGTTGGTTTTGAGTTGGATCCTTTAACAACTATGCACCAAACATGGGGAAATAGCAAAGGGAATGTGATTTCCGTTCTCACTCTTATCCCAGTCAAATAAACGAACCCTTGGTGTATTTGAAAATATGTAATCTCCAGAAGATGTAGCTTAAAACATTCTCAAATTGGCTGCCAAGGGGAGGCAAATGTTTAGTGATCTACTTGTTTACTTTGACTTGGGCTCAGGTATTGGGATTTTTTGAAGCACTATTCTGATCACAACCTAGATAGGTTTTATGCAACATTCACTAGGATAACACAGAAGACTGAGGTTGTATTGGTAGGGTTCTAGTTCTTCACTACATCTATGGTTATGTTCTGAACACTAACTGCCATAGACATGAAGTGTTTTGGAGCAATTGAATGCCAGACATGCTTATATTTAACCCTTCATATTGTTGAATAGAACACTTCACTGTTGTCTATTAAAAAGAATTGCTTTCAACTTGGGATCCCGGTATAGTTTTTACATTAAAATGGAGGAACACTATGTACTCTGAAGAGAAGCGCTACTGCTGTACTCTGTGACAATAGGGTAACCACAAAATTGAAGGGAAAATTCTATAGAACTGCCATAAGACCAGCGATTTGTTGGCCTGTTAAGAAACAACAAGTGAGCAAAATGAGTGTCGCGGATCTGAGAATGTTGAGGCGGATGTGTGGTAAGACTAGACGAGACAGGATTAGAAATGAAACAGTTCATGAGATGGTAGGTGTAGCACCTATAGAGGCAGTAGTTAAGAGAGTGAATATGATAACTTTGGGTAGTAACGCTAGGGGGAGGGGAAGACCTAAATTGACTCTAGATGCAATTGTGCGCAAAGATATGAGTATAATGGGTTTGAGCGAACAAGTAGCCCTTGACAGAGCTCATTGGAGAAAAAGGATTCATGTAGCCGACCCCAAGTACTTGGGACATAAGGCTTGGTTTGGTTTGGTAACACTATGTACTCCCATTTGCATTCTTTCGAAGTATGTATGAATATTTGCATCTCCACGTGCAAGACGAGGTTGCACGTGAGAGAGGATGTTAGATAGTTTGATATACATTGTTGCGCCCATTTCCTATTAGTTTAAGCTTTTGGGACAATTGGTAACTTATGAGTTTTGACATATTATGGTATTGTAAATATGCAGGGCAAAGTACCAGAAGAATGTGGAAGCATACCACAATAGGAGCAGTAGCATGAAGGCCAACCTCCTTCCAAATTGCATCAGATCAGAGAGCTACATGATCACTTTTGAAGTGGAGGAAGAGAAGTATGTGGAGTCTATCAGCGTGCTTAATTTTCCTAGAAAACTTCACCAAACTTTTTTAACTTTTCACATCAATGTGTGATTATTTGCAGGTTCCCATTTTTCGGAAAGAAATACCAGTTGAAATTTTCTGTTGACAGTTCTGCTGAAACCCATTGCTTGGTTCACTTCCCTAGTTTGATCAGGTCATATTTATATTTGCAACATACTATCAGTGAGTAAATACTGTTGATGCCAATTTGGTTAGAGAGTAACACTCTGCTTTTATACTTGCTAAACAGCTAGTAATGTCCAAATTACTGTTGTCTTCGATTCGGGATCAATTTTAGAACTCTGATTAGAATATGAGTGGCTAGTATCAATGCATGGAATTACAGGTGCTCCAAAACTGAGCATGTGGCAGTTAAAGGACATCTTTTTCTGTATTTTTATTGGTCTTACTGTGGCTTTTGAAAGATATAATATTTAACGGTCTTAATATGTTTTACAGGATAGCCAGGGAAGCTGGTCTCGAATATGTGGAGATGCAGAACTTAACTGAATTTTATGATGACAACAGGTAAAAGAGTTTTCCATCCTCCTGGAGATAATTTGGGTTTTCTTTAGTTTGTACAAAAGGTCTCCAAAAAAATTCCTGCTTTTAATCCTAATCTATCTACTATATCAGAATTGGTACTCTTGTGGTGGCAGATGCAGAATTTGTACATAGCAGGGTCCCGAACCTTGTGTATTTCTACAGCTATAATTATGATTACATTTCATACTTATATATTGCCAGTTGGTAGGTCTAAGTTTGTGTGTACATACCTAGCCATCATATTATTTTACACGAGTGACCAAAAAATTGTTGAGAACATGAAATTATAGGGAGCTTTTTCACTCATATATCCTTCTTCTTTTTTTCTCTTTTGTTTTCTTTTTTTTCATCCAAGGGACTTGCAGGGGCCAATCATGTAGAACTTTTAAAATTAACCTGAAAAACTAATTCAATTAAAGAGAATATTTGGAGTTGTGCAGGGGTCCGCGCACCCACCGGCACCCCTTTCCGTCCACCCCTGCTTGTGTACTTGGAAACTTCCCTGGTCAACATAGATATGTTACTACAAGCTTCATAATGATTTTAGCTTTACACTTTTGTTGAATGCACCTCCATCCTGCAATGTTAGTCCCTTTTGGGAGTCTCCAATTTGTAAGGTCATTTAGTCTAAAGGATGTTTGTTCCAACATTTTCCCTTCAACCCTACTGTTAGAGTTTGTACCACATTGGTTAATTATAACTTCCAAAGCTAGTATATGAGCCTGGCGGTCTCTCCACTCATTGTCAATTGGTTTTGAGTTTGATGCTTTAATTGTTACACGGTCTTGGATAGAACTCAACCCCAAAAGCTACCTTATGAAGTGAGGATGCCCTTACGCTTATATATTTCATATTACTTTGGTACCTAGGCAATATGGGACTTCGCTTCACACCCTCCCTCACGTGCATCATGCTCACTCGGCAGCACCTGCCACTTATAGGCGAGAGACATGCACCTTACCCATCTCTGGTACCTAGCTCTCATACCATTTTACACGATCTTGGGTAGAACTCAACCCCAAAAGCTAGCTTATGAAGTGAGGGTGCCCTTACGCTTATATATTTCATATTACTTTGGTACCCATGCGATGTGGGACTTCGCTTCACATTAACATGGTATCAGAGCTAGGCTTTCAGAGGATCTTGGACAAGACTCTTGGTTGTTGCCCCGTTGTTTGTACCATAAGTGCACCATGTTTCGTTATGATCCCAATGTTGTGGATCCAGGATCCGTTGTTACCTCTCCACATGCGGTTCAGGGATCGCACGTGCGGGAGAGTGTTAGAGTTTGTCCCACATTGGTTAATTATAACTTCCAAAGCTAGTATACGAGTCTGGGCGCCTCTCCACTCATTGCCAATTGGTTTCGAGTTGGATGTTTTAACACCTACTTTTACAATCATCCATAGCCCTTTGTGTGGGATGGTTTTGAAGACAAAAGTTTTAATTTGCTTTTGAAGTGACATGCATTTGGGGACAGCACAAATCGGGAAGATGGACAAACAAAAGGGATTGAGGGGGTATGCCGAAAGTTGTCCTATAGTGTCTTTTGGAGTGTCTAGGCTTATATTCTGTATACTGTTTTATCAAGGACCACATCTCCCTTTCATGACATTATATACGATAGAAATGCTGACTTCCCTTCCCCTTATTTACTTCGTGCCAAAGAGCGCAGTTTGCAGGCATGCTAATTGATGCTGGTCTGAATATTGTGGACCCCAGAGGAAGGCTTCTTCCAAGATCATATGATGTGTTAGGTGATGTCCCTCGGTATCTTTCTCTGCACTCGTAGTCCATTAAAGTTGAACATTAACCATTTATTCGTAAGTGGCATTTTCCTTTTGCAGGGCTGTATACTACATTTGTATTTCAAAAGCCCGACCCAGATCTTACTCCCCCTCTGATGACTCCCTTACAGCAAGATGGAAGTCATAATTATGAAGAGGCAAGTTTCTACAGTAACTATATGGCTGTGATGTGAATCAGTGAATACATTGTCATGCTAAAGGCATGACCTCTATGATAAAGATATAGCGATAAGCCTATAACTAATACTTGATGAAATGGAAAACCTACATTTGAAAGAACATGATCACTATACTGCTGCTCTTTGATGGTTGTGGGGGGTGAGTTTGAATTTTTCCTAGGAAAGGATTCAGTTGCAGTAGTTTGTATTGCCATTAAGGTAAAGGTTTCAAGACAGAGGTGATTTGGGAGATTAAAATGGATATTACTTGCTGTCCAACCAAGAAATCAATCTCAATCAAAAGAGTTGTCTTTTTGATGCCTGGGACATCTAGTGTTAGACATTCTATTTCTTTTTAGACTATTGGTTTGTTCCTAAGTTTGAGATTTACTGATTTAGAAATCAGAAGCCAAACAATGAGGGGAAAAGAGAAAAGTTAAGGGAGCTTAAAGGTTTGCTTGAACTTAAAAAATTTCTGTTCGTTAAAAGTGAATGATAACATCATCCACCAATTAAACATGAGTAACACAACTAGACAAGTTCAGCTTACACTCTTAGTGAAAATTGTTAAGTTACCAACTCTCCTAAAAGCTGGAGCTGTTAGGAAATTGTCCCAACATATCACGCTATCTTACACCATCTCTCACGTGCAACTCTGTCTTGCACGTGGAGATGCAAATTTTCAAAGAGAGAGGTAAACAGAATACGAATGGGAGAAACAGAATGCAAACGGAGAACAAATGCAAACAGAGGGACTTGTACCCCAAGACCTCTCGCAACCAGAGCTTTGATACCATGTTAAGTTACCAACTCTCTCAAAAGCTTAAGCTGTTAGGAAATTTTCCCAACAATGTATATCAAGTTATCTAATAGAAATATCATATTTATCACATGAAACATGGTAAAAAGAAAATGGGGCTAGGAATTTCCTTGCTAAGGCCTTTTGGTCTTTCGATTTCCCTTGTTGGCACAGCATTGATGAATGCAGTATAGCTGTATGTCATTGTCTTCATCGACTTTCCTCAGTTGATAGCAAAGTATTACCTTCACAAGTTATGATCCCAGAATTCCGCCATCTAATTTCATGGTCATTCTCAACATTTGAATGGAAAAATAGTTCTTATTCAGCCCGTCACCCCTTCCCAATGATTGCTTTGTTTTGATGCTGTAGAGAAAGAGTCAAGGCACTGGTTGGAGAGACGATGAAAAGAATGGACAAACAGAGTCGTCGCTTGCACTGGGCAATATAACTGAACAGAAAGGGATTTTGGGCCCAGGACCAGCAGATTTGCGCTTTTCAGAAGCTATCTGACCTTCTTGTGGCTATCTAACCCAAGGGTACCTTTTGTTTTTGCTTATGTATATCACTTACGTATTTAGTTACCAGTTCAAGAGGTAGGAAGGCTCATTATTATTGTTAGCTTAGTTGTGTATCTGACATGTAACCATGCACATTCTATGTACAAACGGATATTCTAATATAACTGTTTGTTGAAAATGCAAACATCCTTAATTTAGTGAAGCAAATATAAAGATGGGAGCTTTTCAGCCTTTTAAGATTTTGACAAAAATCAATGATTCCTATGCAGTAGCTCTAAATATTTCTGTTCTCTGTAATTGGTTCAATCATTATCATTCAGCTCAGGGGAGACGGCCACTTTGTTCGCAATGTACACCCCTCCTAGACACATTATCTGACAGACATCTTGTTTTTAAGAGTTTGGCTATTATGAATCCCAGTTTCTTTAGCGAGTGATTCCTTTACGTGCACAAGCTGATTAACGAGAAAAGAATCCTTACAGTTTAGTTGCATAATTTGTTTTGAGAAAAGTGGAAGCTTTGTGCATTAAAGCTGTGCATATCGATTGGCTTCTAGAAATTGGAAATCGTAGACGAAATTGAAAGCCAAGATCAAGGAGTTGGCTATTTTATCGAGCGTAATTCTCCCTTGTAGACTATTCTTCCCGACTTGTAAGTTCTCATTCTCCTATTCTTCTCCAGCCGCTTGTTGAAAACGATAGGATGGTGGAAGTTCACATGATGTATGTTTTTGTTGGGTTTGATCCATCTCAGAATAATTTAGCAGCCTCTTCTTCAGCTTTAATTTGGCCTGGCCCCGTGTTTCCCCGCCTTGAAACTCATGCAAACTTTTGCTTGGTTGGTGAGAAGACATAAAGAGGAAAAAATGTATGAAATGGGGACCCGGGACCCTGTAGTGCAGGGGACACTACAGGGTTCTAGTGCAACATCCAAACCGTCGATCTCGCAATCAATGGTCTTGATTAGACTCTTTCCCGGAATAGTTTTACTTAAAATCCGGACCGTCCAAAACACTTTTAAATGGTTAGGCTGCGTCTTACAAGAAACTGCACTACAAGATCCCAGAATTCATGAAAATTGGAAGCTCCAAAACAACCACAATCGGGATTCCTTTTGTTTATAAAATGTGTATCTTTGTGCAATCGTACTTCTCCATTCCTAATACTCCTATTTTTATTTTATTTTTCATTTTCATCCCTTAAACTATTTGTGTTTTTTCTACTTTGTTCCTAAACTATCAATTTGACGATTTCATTCCCTAAACTATGCACATGTGTGGACACCACGCAAAATCTCAATCAAGTGAGGTTTGAGAACGGTTTGGAAAATGTGATTTTGATTTTAGAGTCGCCACCCGGATTTAAGGACCGTACCCAAGAAACCGGTTTGAAAATGACTCTTTTGCTCTTGTTTTGGAAAAAGCTTTTACCGGCACATCGTTACCAAGATTTCTCGGGTTCGGGAGCTAAGTTACGAGGGGGGAAGGTTTTTAAGGCACCCCCCTCGCCCGGTTATGGAAACCGGTCTCTACTAAGTACTTAAAGGATTTTAGAAAAACATTTATTTCATAAACTCAAACCACGTAAACAGAATAAAGGAAGCAAGTGTGCAAGGATCATCACAATTTATTGTATGAAAGTGTATGCTTGTGAATGTGTGGATGACATAACATGATGGTAGAATGACATAAATATTAGAAGCAGCAACTACAAACTCTGAATAAAATGAAACACAAGCTTTTTGAAACCCTTTTTGCAAAATAAGATCTGGCCTTCCTGTTTTCATTCAAGCACCTGAAAGAATGCCTCAAACACCTGAAGTTAAGAGGATTAGGCGCCTGAAGCTACTGCTTCAGGTGCTTGCTCAAGCTCATTTTCACCACTGTTTTGCTTTTGATACTGGTAGAATAATGGTGTTAACTCACTGTCAAGAGGGAAACAAACTTGAAAAGTCCATTTAATAGCCCATTTTGCTTCATAAAACACCATTCACACCTTATAAAACGGGCTTTTTTTATCCATTCAAGAAGCAAAACAGAGACCTTCCACTCCTTTATGCAAAGAAAATGACCTCCAATAGAGATTTTGTGATAAATGGATGGTTTTGACTACATTGATGGTCATTTTCCTCCTTAAAAAGTATGATTTTCACCTTTTGGTGTGGAAAACAGAAAGTAGGCAGTTTGTTTTTGGAATTTAAATCATCATCTGCATAACTATAGACCAAAACAAAGCATTTTAGAACAAAATGATACGAAAAATGAACAGAGGCTGAAGCTGCGAAGCTGCCGCTTGTCGAGCAAAAATGCTCTTTTGATATATTTGAGTCATTGTAAACCCATTATTGGTATCAAGAACCAACATGAGCCTACTGACTTCCCTCAACAAGAACTTTGCTACATTGATTGGGTAGATTCACTACCATTTTGGAGCTTGAAATGGATGATTGAACAATGGGGAAGGGTTTTTGGGTGGATAATGGAGGTTTGAATGAGGTTATACACTGATTTTGGTTGTTTTTTGGAGAGAAAAATGACTGGTTTGGCTATTTTTTTCCAGAAAAGATCATGGAACCCCTTCAAATGAAGGATGAGGGGTGTGAGGGTTTTTATAATGCTCCAAAGGGTGGTTTAGGTCCCCTAGGGGCCATTTTAGAGGTTCATTTAAGCTAAGACGCTCCTCCCCTGAAGGTAATCTGCAAGATCGCATCATAATCATTACACCCAAGATATTCCCGCTCAAATTTTGAAATTCTAGAAAAAAAAAAAAAGCTTAGGCGCCTAAAGGTGATGCTTCAGGTGCATGGGGAAGGTTCAGGCGCCTAAAGGGGAATGGTTTAGGTGCATGAGAAAGGTTCAGACGCCTGAAGGAAAGTGCTTCAGGCACAAGCAAATGCACTTCAGGTGCATGGAATGGGTTCAATGGTTTCTTTTGGTTTTTGGTTTGGAAGTATTTTGGTTGGGTTTTGGATAGATTTCAATCATCCCTTTTAAGCTCTAAAACGTGTTTGAAAGTCCGTTTTCATCATTGGGAACGCTATGGATTTTCGTAGGCTCAAATTGGGGTGTCTACAACATGTTTTCTACTTCGTCCTTGAACTATCAATTTGACGATTTCATCCCCTAAACCACGTGTTATGCAACTTATTTGGTCCTTTTTTTTAACTCCTATTTGGGGATGAAATCGGTCATTCCTCGTTATACATTTTTTAACCGATTTCATTCCCAAATAGGAGTTAAAAAAAAAAAAGAAGACCAAATAAGTTGCAAAACACATGGTTTAAGGGATGAAATCATCAAATTGATAGTTTAGGGACGAAGTAGAAAAAATGTGCATAGTTTAGGAGATATAACCTTCAAATTGATAGTTTAGGGACGAAATAGAAAAGATGTGCATAAGGATAAAATAAAAATTAAAAAATAGTCCACTGTTTCATTTTAGAATGTTTTAAATATTTGTCATCTTGAAACGTCAAGAATCTATAAATGGCAATTTTCCAAAACTATCCTCATAAATATCTATAAATATTCTTCAATTGAGTTAAAGTATGGAGCATAAAGTAAATAACACCTTAATTTTTTAATTATAGTGTTTTCATTGCATGTACTCTTGAATAGTTGGAATCCCAAAAGGGACAAACAATTAGGAATGGATGGGGTACTTAAATCTAGTCTATTATAGTGTTTTCATTGGATGTACTCTTAAGCTCAATTTTGGATACAATTAGTCTGCAGGGGACACCCACTCGAACACACCCCAACCACACTCCATTGTGGGGGACCTACTTCAGGGTCTCACACGAATGATCAGAGCCGCTCAATTTGTTTAGAATATTTTATTAAGGATTCCCAAAATAATCAACTCAATCAGATATTGGTAAAGGCTTGATAAGTTTGTTAAAAGTTTTGATCCGTTCGATTCAAGAACTGGAACTTGAATGAATCAATCGAGCCTTTTCCAGTATCTGATTGAGCTGGTCTTTCACAGAGACCCTTAAAAAAATATATTCTAAACAAATTGAGCGGCTCCGATTATTTGTATGAGACCCGAAGTAGGTCCCACATAATGGGGTGTGGTTAGAGTGTATTCGAGTGGGTGTGTCTGTAGACTAATTGTTTTGGATTGGAGCATCTCCGATGGCAAATCCAAATTTGACCAAAATTTATTTATTTTTAGAATATCCAATGGCATACATGTAAATAAGAGAGAGGAGAGGATCACTCCTAGAAACTTCGGCGAAGCTCATTACCACCTGTGAAGCTCCGGTGATAGATCGGAAGGGTTTTGGGTTGCTTTGGTGGCATATCAAAAAGGTTTGGGTTGCTCAAGCAAATTTCGGGTGAATATTTGGCTACATATAAGAAGTGTTTGGGTTGCTCTAGCGAAGGTCTCTCTCAAACTACTCGTTGGATTATAGATGCTCTAAGTTTTGAGTGTTGTACTCCCTCCAACCCATAAAGATTGTTCTGTTCGCAAAATGAAAAACTTAAATATAGTTTATTTTATAAGAAAAGTCTAATTTTTTATAGTTTAAAAGAACTCACTAATATCTAGCTGGTAACTTCCGAGAAGAGATTCAATTTTTCATAACAAAAATGTAATTTTTTTAAAGTTCCCGTTAGCGAATTGCACAATCGATCTTTTTGGGATGGAGGGGTATTTTTTTCAAAGGAAAATAACGGCAGGAAAAAAATGAGGCAACAATAATATATTAATATCACATCCAATTTTTTTCGAGTCAAAATATTACATTCAACCAACGGGGAAAAAAATTAAAAATGATGGGAATACACACGCCCGGTGGGACTCGAACCCACAATCGCCTGATTAGAAGTCAGACGCCTTATCCATTAGGCCACGGGCGCTTCTTGTCTCAAACGCTTCCAATATAAAATTTTTAATTATTCTACGATTTTAACGGAGCGTTAGGAAGCGTGACAATACTATTAACGCCAATGATACCAGACTCAATTTAAACGGAGCGTTACGATCCGTGACATCACTAGACGCCGAGATTAACCCGTACGTACACACCGTGAAATATTTAGCCAGCTTCGATCAACGATCCGTCACTCCTCATCTAACGTCGTCGACTTCCTCCATTCCCCTCTCTGGTTCGAAACCCTAACCTCCCTCTCCTCTTCTATGACTTCAGGCAACGACGACGACGACACCACTCGCCACAAGAGAATCGCCGCCGCGGTAACCGATGACGCTGCCGTCGCCTCCTTTTACTCTCACACCACCGATGATGGCGGCGGCGGCGGCGAGGACTCCTCTAACCACACCACTCCTAACGGAAAACGGACCTCCAAGAGACTTAAACACACACCCGCCGCAGACTCTCCAGGCGGTGGCTCAGAGAACCGGAGGGACAGGGAAGAGTGGAGCGACTCGGCCATCGATTCACTTCTCGAGGCGTACACGGAGAAGTACACGCAGCTGAACCGAGGTAATCTAAGGGGGAGAGATTGGGACGAGGTGGCGGAGATTGTTAGTGAGAGATCAGGTGACAAGCAGAAGCTGAGGAAGAGTGTGGAGCAGTGTAAGAACAAGATTGATAATTTGAAGAAGAGGTATAAGGTTGAGCTTCAGAGGGTGAATAGTGGGGGATTGGGGTCGAGTAATTGGCATTGGTTTAAGAAGATAGAGCCGATTGTTGGTAATCTGTCGGGGTCGGTGAAGAGCAGTGCTTCTGATGAGGATAATAATAGGTCTGGAGGTGGAAATTCTGGTTATATGCTTAGGCAACCAAAGAGGTATATCACTTGTTTAATGGAAATTCTGGTTAATACAAAGGTTTTTGAGTATCAATGGTGTTATTGAATTATTTTGTAGGAGTAGTTTCTCATTAAGATGATGTGTACATTGTGAGGGACTGAAATGTATGTTGCTTACTGCTATTTGATCATAAGGAAACTATTGGAATTGTATCACCATTTCCTTGTGAGGTGGGGACACATGGTCCTCCGAAGGTAGCCTTTTTAGTGTGTTGTGGTGACCACGACAAAATTCTTGCGGAGGTAATCTAATTGAAGGAAGGAATATAATTGTTAGTTCGTGTTGCGTCTTTGGTGTGTAAGACGGATGCAGAGTCTGTTTTATATATAACTATTCAGAGGCTTGGGATCTTTGGACTTGTGTCCTGTCTGATTTGGAGTGGTTTTGGTCCTCTAGGGCAGTGAGAGTTGAGGATGACTGGATGAAAACAGTATTTGGAAATCATTCTCTTGAATGTCAATCAGTATTTGGTTCTTCTAGAAATACATCACTTGTTTTGATGCAGCGTTCTTTGAGTTTCAATGATGTTATTGTATTGTCTTGTCGTTTCTCAGTGAGATGTTGTGTACATTGTGAGTGATTGAAATGTATGTTGCTTAGTACTTGCTGCTATTTGATCACATAAGGGAACTAGTGGAATTATATCACCATTTCCTTGTGTGGTGGGGACATGTGGTCCTCCAAAGATAGCCTTCTTAGGTTTTGTGGTGACCAAGACAAAATTCTTTGGGTTGTTTTGTAATTAAAGGAAGAAAGATGGGAGTAGTTGTTAATTGGTGTGGCGTGTGTAAGAGGGATGGGGAGTCGGTTTCACATGTCATTATTGAAGGCTTGAGATATTTGGACTTGGGTGCTATTTGGTTTGGACTTTGGAGTGGTTTTGGTTCTCCTAGCAGGGTGATGATCTCTTCTTCATAGTTGGACAAGGAGTGAGAGTTTAGGGTGACAGCATTGAAACAGTATTTGGAAATCATTCTTTTCAAAGATACATTTATAAAGGCTTGCACCAACTTATGGTTCTCATATCATAATTCATATGACATTGGTGTTGTTTACTCTCTCTCTCTCTCTGATTTCAGATTCCACATGTTATTTGTTGCAGTTCAGAAACCTTAACCTGAAATCGGAGAGAACTTGACACTGAAACAATGACCCGACACCTAAGTGCCGAGATTTGGCACGATTCTTGTTTCGATACCTAGTTCTATCTGATCCAATTTGTGGTTAAGGTCTTTGAAACGCAGCTGAATGACCTGTGGAACCATTGGTATGCTTAGATCTCGACAGTCAGATGTTCGATTCAAAATCTATCTGCTTTGGTGAGAGCAAATAGCATGCAGACAGTTTGTTACGTGTAAAACTGCCTCTCAAGCGCCCAGAGGTGAAAGTAATACAAGTTTGGCATGTTATTTGGTCCCGTGCCAAAAATCTTAACCTCTACAGAGATAGAACTTGACATGGAAACAAGGATCATGACTTTCGGGCACGTGAGCGTCAATATTTAAGCATAATACCAGAAATGAATTGATATTTTACTTTTTTGGATATGTCATCAAGCATAAAAAGTGATGGAAGATAGGTTATGGCAATGCTGAGAAAATGTGTATGCTTGTTTACTTTTGAGTTTTGTCAGATTTCCTACGACTAGCTTAAGAGTGATCACACAATTGGGGAGTTATTTTTATTTGTTGAGAGTTTGAGTACAATAATATAGCCAAATATTCTAATCACCTTTTGTTCTTCTTTTGTACTATTTTTTGTTTCTTTTGATTCAGCTACCAGTTTCACTAGATATTAGAAATCTGGGTACTTGTTATTCTGAGAACGTCAAGGTCTAGCCTTATATATCAAACATGGATGTTGTAGTGCGCAAAGATATGAGCCTACTGAGTCTAAGTGAACAAGTAGCACTTGACAAAGCTGAATGGGAAAAAAGGATCCAATTGATTGGGACATGAAGTGGACATGGTTGGAATCATGAGAAAGAATTCCCAATCTCATAGCTGTTGCCACTTGCCCGAGCTTTGTGGTATTCCCCTAGTAAATGATGACTACTCAAAGGACATTGCAATACTTGTTTGCAAATGGACTTAATAACAACATATTGGATAAATTTTTATTAGACTTTTGTTGACAGAATTATTTCTGAGTACACTCTAACTAACATTATGCTACACGTTTCTTTACGAGAGTATGTTGTCATTCAACATCTTCTGTGCAGATATCCATCCAACAGTGCTGCCTTTGCAAACAACCTGAAATCAAAATCAACTCCAACCCCTAAATGGCGTAGAGTGGTCTTCAAAATCAGTGGTACTGCATTGGCGGGCAATTGTCAAAGTATTGACCCCAAGGTACTTGTTTCTAACCTATTTATGTCAGGTGAAATCAGGAAATCTGTACATGTATATTTGGTAAATGGGTGTTTGTTTAGCTGTTGCCTTTTATTTGGCTATGGGGTTGGATATACGTGCCGAACTGCTTTCTTCTACTTTTAGGTGGCATCACAGATTGCTAGAGAAATATCAACAGCTTGCCGCCTTGGTGTAGAGGTATGTGTCCTGAAATTTCTCAAGATGCAAATCTGTTGCTCGTTATTTAATACCGAATATTTAATCAACTCTTGTAGGTAGCTATTGTCGTTGGAGGTCGTAACTTCTTTTGTGGAGACTCATGGGTATCATCTACTGGTCTTGATAGACCTACCGCATATCAAATTGGGTAAAGTTCTTATTCTGAGCTTTTTGGTACATCAAATCCAATTTGGGGTTTTGGAGACTCCGATGCCCTGACCATGCCTTCCACTTGTACATTCAGTCGTGCATTAGATAATCTCGGTTTAGCCACTTTCATCTTGTTTCCAAAGTCGAGAGTGCAAGAACTATGCCACTTGGGCTGACTGCATTTCTGAATGTTCAGCACAGAACTTGTATGTGATTACAAGACAGGAAGCAAAATAGAAGTTCCATAGTTGGAATTCTTGGCATTTTGAATGCTCTATTCCTTAAGGGAAAAATGTAAGGGCTATTGGGAAACGAATCCCAGAACCCAGTAATACCGCGCACAGATTAGACAACCAAAAAAGAAACGAAAACCATACCTGGCGGAATTAGGGTTTACCTCTCCTCCGTAGGCACAAACGCACCGTGAACTGGTTATTTCTGATTAAAACTGATTATTGTTCTGTACTCAGTGACCTCCGCTCTCGTACCTTACAATCTTCTGCCGTATTCCCTTATACCTCGATTCTCGTACCCGATTGTGGACTCCAACGAGATCTGTTTGCTCTCTCTCTCATAGCCCACTTTTTGTTCTCTAAAAAAACGTGTGAGACCTAGAGAACAAGACAATATATTTATAGGGCTAAGGTAAATAAGAAACCCTAATCCTACTAGTTCTATTTCTTATTTCACAAATTATAATTCACACCACTAAAGAATTATAATTGCATTCCCATCCTTATCTCAATTATATTTTGAGCTCCATGTTATTAAATATTTATTAATCTCCCCAAGTTAAGATTACAAATACCCGTTGATTAAATTAAATTATTGATAATATATTTAATCAAACATCTTATAAAATACCTTGAGACTTTCCACTCAACTTATTCGATATTTCGGACACAAATATCCACATGCAAGGTTTGACATAATCGAAACTTTATGCGTAGTGCTTACTCAAGGGGGTGTCATCAATCCCTACCGGGACGTCGATTCCATCAATAATTAATATCCACATATATCATACATATAATATCGTAACCCAACCCACCAAGACTATTGACCCCAAAGAGGATCTCACTTTATAATGTATCAAAGTCAATAATATTAAATTTATATATGTATTAATTATCTTTGGATCAAGAGCATAAGCGTTCATAATAATCATAAGATTCTAATTGTCTTTCAATATCAGTATTAAGACAATTATCTTAAAGTGGTCCTATTCCATACACAAAAAGTGTACTAGACAATGAGTTGGAACAATAACTGTTCCATGTAGTCAGACAAACCTACTAAAACATTGTTCAATCCCATTGATGGTGTATCAAATTCCATCTAAGACTGCGAACTAATAACTTATATTCCACAAGAACCAATGATCGAATCTTCCGTGTGTAAGCTATACTCTACACATTGGATCATATACTATATAGAATAAAAGACACACATGCACAACATACAATAATATTATGCAAACATTGCCCATAAAAGATTCTCATAAAAAGGGGATAAAACTGATTAATAATTAACTAATTAAATATTAATCCAATACAAGTGGAGATCTGTTGTTGGAGACAGGAGTGGGGAGTGGTTTGGTTCTCTCTAGCTATATATGGTTATTTGTATTTCTCAATTGTGCTGAGTGCTTGATGGGACTGAAGTACAAAAGTACAATATTGAAGGCATTTGTTGGCTACCATTTCATTTGCCAATTACGCTTGTCCCACATTGAAGAAGAGGTTCAGGAGGCATGCATTTCGCCACAACGCCTTCCACTCGCTTGTTCGTAGGATCATAATGTATTTACAATTGTTGCACTTGCACATGATGGTGACACATGGCAGCTAATTTGTTGGCAGTCAAACTGGAAGTCAACAAGTTCATAAAGATGTATTTATTTGAGGCACGGCTCGCGAGCTCACTCTAACGAGCTATTAGTAGCTGGGCAAGTAGAAGGTATGATACTTATAGGCATCTTGTAAGGTGTATTTTGAATATCCTCACGTTAGGGTGGTGCTTTTCCCAATATCCCCAGTGGGAATCGGATGGTAAAAATTGCGGATCAGGGATGGAATGAGGTCCTCCAAACAATACCCTACCCGTTCCCATCCTTGTGAGAACGATCTCAATTAAGGAAACAGAGTTGGCTTGATCAAAGTGTTAGACCCCATTATACCATGTGATCATCAGTTTATAGTAGGAAAAAAACTTCAATATTGATTTAAGCTTACATTTGTCAATTTTACAATGTATCTATAATATGCAATGCATAGACACACTTCCCAATATAGTTTTGAAAAAGAAGACGATGAAGAGAGTTCAAACTCTTTTTATGGCTCATTTGTTACCTAGTGTGCTGAGCTCAGTCAAGCCTCAAGTTTCTCGTGAACAGCTCGGTTCGTTTGTAGCAATAGTTCTGATGGCTGTCTTGGGTTGACGTTGAGATATTTATTTAGTCTTCAACTTGTCGTCACTTGCCTCCTGATCATGTACTACTGGTTTTCGTATCAGTATGATGGCAACAGTTATGAATTCCGTACTGCTTCAGTCAGAATTAGAGAAGCTGGGAGTTCAGACACGTGTGCAAAGTGCATTTCCAATGCCTGAGGTTGCTGAACCCTATTGTAGGCTACGAGCTATCCGTCATCTGGAGAAAGGAAGAGTTGTTATCTTTGGTGGTATTGGAGGTGGCACTGGAAATCCACTGTTCACTACTGATACAGCTGCAGCTCTGAGAGCTTCCGAAAGTACTATCAGTTCTATCCTTTATTTTTTTTCAGGATTTTGAAATTTATTTCCCTCTGGATTGATATTCATTTAAAGAAGATTTTCTGTCCATTTAACCTAGCTCCAGCTCTATGCCTCTTCTTACTTTGTACCTTTCATACTGCATAACCATTAACTTAAGACTTGATCAGGCTATATGGGAGATGATAGCTGGAAATTGGTGACAAGAAACACCAATACTTTCTTCATATTTTACTCAAGGTGCCCAAATAATTGGACATCCTGCCACCCATATATAATTTGTGTTTGCTCTCTCTCTCTCTCCATTTTGGTTCATCTTCCGACCTCAAATTCAGTTAGTGACTCGGTGAGCATTGCCAAATTTGCTTTTATAAAAATTCCTCCCTTATTCTTTCCTTTAAATTCTTTCAAAGTGGTGGGCTTATTTTTTGAAGCAGTTTTTCATCTCGTTTTGTCGCTAATTTTAGCATATTTGGAAGCATATCATGTATCTTGAAAGGAAGCATATAATGACACAGCATTATTTATTGGTCAGTAAATGCAGATGTAGTTCTTAAAGGAACAAATGTTAGTGGCATCTATGATCACATTTCGTTCAGGGAGGTAGTTTCTAGGGGTGTTACCTCCATGGACATGATGGCGATACAATACTGCGAAGAAAATGGAATTCCAGGTAGCTCAAAACTTCACCTCTATTAAGTAGAGACCCTGTTCTATATGATTATACTTTTTCACTCCGTCTAAGCATTGCCATTCTTCTCTCTTTGCAGTTGTGGTGTTCAACCTGCTTGAGCCAGGGAACATTTCTAGAGCATTATGCGGAGACCCAGTTGGCACCTTGATTGACCAAACAGGAGCGATAAGTTGACGTGTTTTGGAACTCTATGAATTCTGATGCTTTGAAGCCTGGTGCTGACTTGACTGGGAGCGCCTCTAGTTTATTCTCATTAAACTACGGGATTCTGACAGCAAAACAATGGCTAGTTAATGCATAATGAAGAGATGCCGGTGCTACATAAATGAGTTGGGGATGGCTAGTTAATGCATAAAGTAGAGATGCCGGTGCTACATAAATGAGTTGGGGAAGAAGCTTTGCTACTGCTGTTTCCATCTGATTAGAAGGTAATAGTGTTCAATGAATTGGTTTATAGATTTTGGCAGAACTCCTTAATGTTAAGATGCTACGAAGTATTCAGTAGGCTTGACCGTTGTTTTACTCTTGGTTGCAGATGTAGTCTCCTTGTAAATTGTTATGCTAGGCTTTTATTAGTTTTACCAGTTGGGAGAAGAGGTGGTCCCTTGTAATGTAATCATAATGTATTTGTAGCTGCCCTTTTAATATTGTTCAATAAGAAAAAGTTTAATGGTTAGCACATACCCCCTAATTTAATAAGATTTTCTATATGATGTGTCAGCTTCGATCAAGGCATGTTGATGCAACCAATGTTCTGAAACCCAGATTGGACCAGTTGGCCTATTGAACGATCTAGGTTCTGGTTCGGTCAACCCTCCGAACCTGCTTGCTCTATATAATCACTTTGAACCATCTGAATTGCCAGTCCAACAGTGAACCATTCGAAGGAAGAAAAAAAAAACTAGAACAACATAACATAAGCTTATGATCTGGGTGTGGGCAAATTCCTAACAGATTGAGGGGAATCTTCAGCAATAACGAGGTCCTCCAATTGCTCAGCTCCTATGTGCGCGAGATGGTCAGCGCTTTGGTTTGCTTGACGATAGATATGGTTCAGCGATGAGCTTGTGCGAATGAGAGGAGCTTTTTGAACTGCAAAAAGGGTGGGAAGGGGCAACCAGCGTGACAACCCCCATGGGCGTGACCATTGGGGTTCCTAACCCGCTGTGGAATGTCCAGTTGAGCAATAGCTACTGTCTGAAGAGGACAGGCCGTCACCACATCCTTGATTATTGTAATGAGAGGGTGTGCACCACTGGGGCCTTTCATGATGAGATCAACAGCTTCAAGTGAGTCAGACTCAATGCAAATGTTGGAATATCCACTTTGAAGCATGATATTCAAACCACGGTAGATGGCCTATATCTCCGTTTCAAGGCTGTTAGAGCAAGATAGCTTTCTATAGAATCCAAGTAGCCACTGTCCTTCGTGATCTCTGAAAATACCTCCAAAGCCTGCCTTCTTGTTGCTTTCATAAAGACATCCAATAGTGTTGAGTTTTACACCTGCTGTAATGGGAGACCAAGCAATCAGTAAACTACAACCCTATCCATTAGAGGTTTGAGGTTTGAAAGCTCATGTGATTTCAGAAGCGTAAGCAATGATGTTCTTGGTGCTTAGTTTGGGTCAACTTCAATGTTTTCAAAACTTTTCCTATTACGGGCTTTCCAAAGTTGCCAAATGGTGACAGCACCAAGTGACATCATTGTTCATGCTTATGTTGCTATTCTTTTTAAGATTGAAAGTAATCCAATCCTTCACAGGGCATTCAGATCTAAACCTTCTCAAATGGCTATTAGGTAATGACATCCAAATTACTTTGTCTTTATCACACTCTCGTAAGAGTTGGGAGCAATCTTCATTGGTAGAATCACATCTGGGGCAAAAATTTGTAGGAATCAAGCCTCTGTGAGCCCTTAGCTGATTGGTAGGGAGTCTGTTATGGAGAAGCCGCCATATGAAACCTTTTATTTTGGGGGGAATTTTGAGTTTCCATAACCAGCCCCGACCAGACAAATCATGATCCTCTTTGTTTAGAAGCTCATAAGCAGATGCAACAGAAAAGGTGCCATTAGAGGAACCTACCCAATGTGGACAGTCCAAAGATTGACCATACATGTTCAAGTGGACACTGAAGATATCATTTAAAGTTTGAGGAGAGACAATATAAGCATACCAGATCCCAAGTGTTATGGGTACCAATTATTTGACTGACCTTACTACCATCGTTAACATGAGAACCAGGATACCTTTTAGCCAGGGGGCCGTTGCTGCACCACCAATCTTTCCAAAGGTCAACCTTGGAACCATCTCCTATAGTCCATTTGACACCTTTGTCGAGGGGTTTGGTATGAAGGATACTTCTCCACGAATGAGACATGGCAGTGTTGGTGGGACAATTAGAGAAGTTGTGGTTTTTAAGATATTTACTACGAAGGGCGGAAGTCCAAAGGCTGGGACTATTGTTATTCATGTGTCAGCCGAGCTTGGAAAGCAAGGCCATGTTTTGAACTTTGGCTTTCTTGAGGCCAATCCACTTTTGTCTTTGCTTTTACAAACCTTATGCCAATTGATAAGTTGAATTTTTTTCTTATTTAATGGTGTCACCCCACAGAAAGTCACGATTGAGTTTGTCAATCTTATCACAGTCACAAACAGAGGTGGGGAGCTCCATAGTGTGCATAATGTAGCTAGGAGAGGTGGAAGTCACAAATTGGATCAGGGTAGCTCTACCAGTAATGGCAAGGGTATTGGTTTTCTACCCAGCTAACCTCTTTTGGATTCTCTCAAATGTGATTAAAATGATGTTTGTTGACGCGAGAGTGAAGTAGAGGAATTCCAAGGTATTTGCCCAGGTCATTAGTGCGGGAGACACCAGAGATACCACTAAGGTTTCTGGCTTCACTACTTTGGATGTTAGGGTAAATGTACAATTTGGATTTTTGGAGATTGATGGTTTGTCTAGAAATGGCACAAAATTGCTCAAAAACTTCCAAAATGACAGTGCAGTTGCTGCTAGTGGTTTGTTCAAAGAGGATCAAGTAATCAACAAAGAAAAGATGAGTGAGAGGAGTGGAATTTCTGGCCACCGTAATGCCCTTCCACTGGCCATTGTTGACTTTCTCAGAAATCATATTAGAGAGCCTTTCGATACAGAGCACAAATAAATAGGGGGAGAGAGGATATCCCCTTGTCTAAGTCCTCTCCCAGAAGAGAAGTTAGGAAGAGGTTCTCCATTCCAGAGGATAGAAGTGCTAGTGTTGGAAATACAACTCATGATCAGATCAATCCAACTACTGTCAAAATTAAAGTAGGTAAGAGTATCCTTAAGAAAGGTCCAAGAAATTTCATTGTAGGCCTTCTCAAAATCAATTTTAAATATCATGCCACCAGATTTTCCTTTTTTAGAGCGAAGAGTGGAGAATTTCCCGAGTGATGAGGATATTATCATTCGTGGAACGACCAGGGGTGTAGCGCTTTGAAAAGGGCTAATGATTTTGGTCAAAAAGGGCCTAAGTCTGGACACAATAATTTTGGAAATGGCTTTGTAAAGAACATTGCAAAGACTAATAGGCCTGAAAAGTTTAATATTATCAAGGTTGGCATTTTTAGGAATAAGGGCAACAAGGGTTTTATTGATATCAGGGGGAACAAATTTGTTGATAAAGAAAATCCTTAATGAAATGACAAATGCGTAGACCAACAATGTTCCAGCACTTACAATAGAAAACGGCTTGAATGCAATCAGGGCCAGGGGCTTTAAAAGCCAGAATGTGTTTGAAGGAGTCCCCAATTTCAGCATTAGACACAGGTCTGGTAAGCTGCCTGTTGTCTTCAACAACATTGCCTACCTGAAAAAAGTTGGCAAAATAGTCTTGAACTAAGATTTTCAAACTGTGGGGGTCATCAATCCAGACATTATTAGAATTCTTTGAGCATGGTGAAAACAAAGCGATGTCACCTCAAGTGAAGATAAGGGGCCCTTTCTTCATTTAGGGTAAGGTAAAATGCCTTGCCCCTAGAACGTTACACCCAATCCAGACATTATTAGAATTCTTTGAGCATGGTTACTTTTTTCATCTTATTAGAATTCTTTGTTGCCTTCTCTTGGGATTTGTTTTCTGTAAAGAATCATACGTTAAACCAGGTAGGCATATGAAGTTGCTGATTAATTGATTGTAGACATCTGGATATTAAAAAAGTCTTGATTTTTACCCCCCTCTTTGTCCTTGTACTTAAAAAGTCTTGATTTTTACACCTCTCTTTGTTCTTGTACTTAATCAACAACAAAAAAAAAAAAAAAACAGCATTCTTTGTAGTCCAAAGATTACACTGTTTAACTCGGTCAATATGTTTCAATTAAAGCTGAAAAAAGATAACCCTTCTCCAAAACAAGCCCAGGTCTGATCTCAGGTAGATGCCTACCATACTGCAGTCAGCTCCTCAAATATTAGATCAAAAAATGCAGAGCTTAAAGAAAAGAGGAAAATGCGTGTTACATTAACTGATAACGCAAACAAACTGCTCTCAGGGCATTTTAGACTTAAACACGGTAAACGGGAGTTCCTTTCAAATAAATAAGAGGCTTTATTTGACACCAACCCGGATTACATGAATTCAGATCAAAACTAAGAACAGTCAAATAATCTGTATGCAAGTTTAATCTTATTCCCATCATGAATGGCAATGTGCAATGTGCCAAGGTATTACAAAAGAGAGAAAAAAAACAGGTAGAGAAGAAACCAACACTTGCGAACCCCCTCAGCCCAAAAAACTAATTATTCTTCGAGAATTTTTGTTTAGCACCTTGGCATTGTTCAAAAGCCAAATGGTTCAGACTTCAGAGCAAACTCTACATTCTCGCTGTACATATTCCCGATATTCCTGATGCCCATAAATATGAGGTGCCACGCCCATATACATCCTATATGTGCTAATTTATCTCTGAAATCCCTATTTCAAACAAGCCTTACCTACAAAACTGCATCCGATTCCTTCCCTCATGCTTTCCCTCGCAGAACGGATTACTACGGATTACTACGGTCAAAAGTTTGTTGCTACCACTGGTGTATATATGAGGATTAAGGGTTTTCATTCCGAGCGGAAATAACTGTCATAAATAGAAAGACGATCAAACGCATCAAAGTTCGCTTTGAGTCCAACGAACTGACTTCTCAATTGAGCACAACCGGTGTCTGGCCAACGACACCCTCCGTCTCGAGTGCGTAATGGGCATAACGATTCACAGACCTTACTAATAGGATTAGAATCCACCTCATCAACGACTGTTAGAGAAACGGAAAGATCTGATTTGTCATCATTCAGCATGATGGTGCCATCTGATTCTCTTTTCGAAGGAGATTGAATAAATTTGTGTGGTATCTCTGTTTCGTTGCTCTCAATGTCGACAGTACAATCACCACCGCTGGAGAAGTGAACCTTGCATCCCAGTGACTGTATTGCTCGCTTTATTGCTGCACTTTCCTTTGTTGCCCTTTTGGCCAAATTCATGGCTGAGCTACTCATTTGTTTCTCGTTTTGCAACGCTGCAGTCAAGGACTCCGTTGTAGCAGCAATTTCTTTAGCCTTCCTCTCCGCCGCCTCTTTTGCCTGTTAGCGTTTGCAAGCATCCCGGAGAAGGGGGTGGAAAAAAAAACAGAAATTTAATTTCATTGTAAGATGTCTTATATCAAAACGCACGAAACCTTAACAAGAAAAATAAAACCGAAGATCTAGGATAGACAACATTCTATCCCATTTTAAATGTCTATGTTTCTATGTTGGGATGTCCCAAAATATTTGTCCCATTTTTAAAAACAACCATCAAAACTTCCAGTTTCTTAGAAAGTACTCTTTCCATCCCAATTGGTTTGTCCGTTGTTGATATTCATGCCATTTTTACTTTGTCCATATCTTCCAATTCATAATGTTTTTCATGATTTTTTATAACTTCATATAATATATAATAAAACCAATTGAGATAAATCTATCAAACAAGATCCACATCACATATTTTTTGAGATCCATATTGAAAAGATATAAGCAATTTAAATGCATTCACTGAACTTCATAGTTTTGAAGGTTACTTTCGGAAATCTAAGATAATACTTTTGACTCCTTAAATAGTTGGATTCCCCTTAAAATGGGACGGAGGGAGTACCAGCTATGCTAATCACATCTGGCTCTCCCAGGACTCTGATCCAGGATAATCTCAGGTCTACATCTGTCTCTAACTCTACCAAGGTAAGAATTATTCTGGTCTTCCTTTGTGGTCGTGAAAAAATGCATCAAGGAATCATGTTACTGTGGTATTACTGATATAATATGAACCAAGATGAATGCAAAATTAATACACGTTCTAGATTGTATCAATGTCAGGGTGTGAACCTAGAATTCAGGGAAACTAAGATCCGAGCAATTTCGTTACGAAAAAAATAGATGTGAAACTCAAAACTCAGGCTGACACATTCACTACAATAATAGATGGAGTCAAGGGAGTGTAATCCTTCTTGGATCAAATTCTTTGACTTAGTTGAGAATTGAATTTTTCAGATGGCCTCGACAGCATGTAGGGCTTTCCATGATGGCTTTTGCATCAGGTGGCATTCCCTCAATTCCATGCCTCAATAATACACACTAACATAATTATCAAACAAAACATAAGAGACGGAGTCAGGAGGACAGTGTCACTAACAACCAGAGATGGTGGGAGAAGGATGGTATATATCATGCAGAAGACACCATGAAATGCTATGCCACTGTTACCTTTTGCAATTCAGAGAATCTCTTAGAGAGGCTCCTGCATTGAGCTTCGACCTCCCCTGCTTGGGCTTCTGAAGGGCAGGCCCATCGAAGATGGAATTGGGGCCATAGAGTTGGGGCTAAAGCAGCTGCAGGTGGCAATAATGCTCCTTCATGTTTTGATGGCTCATAAAAGAGGTTGTAGTGAACATGAGAACTTCCCTCTGAAGCCCGCAGATCAGCCAAATAAATCCATAAGCATCCACATGCATCAAAAATCTCAGATTGCTGTCTTTCCTTCTCACTGAAATTTAAACCACCAAGTATTCAGAAAAGGTACTAAATCCTTTCATAGAAGTCGAGAACATATTTGAAATTCCTCCCTTGTATGTCGCACTATGAATTCCTAAATGGCAAACAAGATGTAGATGTTCATGTAATGTGGACCATTATAATCTCCATAGTTCGGTAGTTCCTAATCGACAATCAAGTAAGCAATACATGCCAAGGTTATAAATTTCTTCCCCAAGCCATTTATCTGGTTAAAACTACAGTTATCAGAAAAATGACAGGTAACAAGCAAATGCAGCAAAAACCTTGCCCCACAATAAGGCAGGCATACCAATTCAATCCCTCCCTCCCTCCCTGAACTTCAGACTACATAACCCAGCCTAGAATAAATGACAGATGCACTGAAGATACAAAAAAACATCTAATCATCAATAGCATTCATTATGCTCTAAACACGTAGTAATTTAAGGGGTCCAGAGCCCTTCTCTCTCTCTCTAAACTCAGAGCCCTTCTCTCTTCCTATTCCAAACCTAGACGCCGCCGCTGCCTGGGGGGGAGGCTCCTTTTCTCTCCTCTCTGATCTCTTTCTCTGTCCTTCTTTGCCTTTCTCCTCATCTCCGTTCTCTCTCTCTCTCTTTTCAGGTGGAGGCCGTGGGTTGCACAGATGTTTGATCGACCGGTTGGCGTTGTTCGGGTTTGGGTATCTCACGCTGTCGTGCTTTGGTTGGAGAGGGGGTGCGGCCTTCTCTCCCGGTGGGCCTGCGTTACGGCGTTCAGCCGCTCCATGGCTGCGTGGTTTGCTTAGATCTAATCGCTGTTGGCTGCGCCGTGAGGTTTGTTTGGGTCTGTTCCGCTGTTGGCTGCCGTCCTCACCTTCTCCCTTGATTCTGGCTGCCGTCGGCCTCATGCTTTGTTCTCCCGCTGACCTCACTCTTGGGTGTTTTCGGTGTTTGCCTAACGGCGTGGTGGTGTTCAAGCGGTCGGCGGTGGTGCTCTCTCCCGACGGGTTCGTCTTCGGGATTTATCCGGTATGCTCAACGGCGATGTGGAGATGTGTTCTCGGGGGAGGTGGTGGTGGCTGTGGATGGTTGCTGGGATGCATCTAGGGTTATCTGTGTATTGGGCTTGGCCCATTTGTGTTTATTGTTGTTATCTGGGTTTTGACCCATGGGTTGTTTTTATGCTTATTGTTGTATCTGGATTTTGATCCACAGGTGTTGGGCTTTTGCCCTTTGGGTTTGGGTCTTGATTTGGTAACTGTGCTTGTTACCTTTTCTTGCCCCTTTTAGTCTTGTTCTTTTCAAGATTAATAAAGTTTTTCATCTTTCAAAAAAAGCATTCATTATGCATTGTGCATGTTACAAAGAAGCAAAGTCCAAAGGTAATAAACTTCCACCTGGGCAAAGTTGGCTCCAATGTGATGCCAAGAAGATCTGTAGCCCTAGTGTAAAGGGCACAACGTCTAAGCGAAGGCCTCAGCATCACAAGAGCCTGTCTTCCCTAATTTCATTCTTGTTGCTTCCTAAACTTTTCTTGTCTTTGGGGACCTTACATTAGAATACAACACCAGATGAAGTTCTAAACTTCTTTTGCCAAAAAAGAATCAACGGGGTTTTGTGGAAATACAAATCTGCTCTATGATTTGTTCAGGAAGGGATGATTTTTCTTCTCACGGTTTGTAAAAAGCTGGAAGGTAAATTAGTTCCAGAAAGGAAATAATGCTCAAGGAAATATTCATATTTATCTGTTGTACATACGGACTAGTTCTGACCTTCGAACCATATATGAAAATACAAAAATAACTTCCACCTTGGGTTACCTTAGTAAATTGCTCCAACTTAAAGGATAGAATTCCACAAGGCAGATTATTATCAACGTCAAAATAATTATACCAGGTCGTGGAGACAAGCAGCTAGCAACATGAAATCGTCCATGACCAATGCACGCCACAAGAACTCTAGAAAAGAAGACTGGTTAATTTAACTTCAAAATTCGTTTACCATTGGACTTGCACCCAAATTGAAGAATCCAAAAGATGGGCATATTTAAGCTCCTCTAAGCATCATTTACTAACCTAATTACCAAATGCATCACATGCAATACACTTCAAGTTACACACCCTCTTTAGTTTTTATCTGAGCATAACTACAAATCCACAAACAAATCGCATATATGACTTAATTCGACTTTCAACTTCAAGCCTTGAGTTTAGAAATGATCTCAAGCAACACTCTCTCACACAATCAGGATGGGAAACGAGAAAAAAACAAACTAAAAATTTAAAAGTGCAGGAAAATCACCAACTCCAACCCTATCTTGCTCTCTCCCCCTAACTTCTTTCTCTATATAATTGCGTATCCACCTGAGATGGTTTTAATTTCAGAATAAAAAATTGACTTTTGAATTCGAATATTTTGAACATTTTGAACTCTAGTGTTTGGAAACAAAAAACGGTATTATTCATGGCCTTAAAAATCTTTCCATCAACATATTTGACTGGCCTTCAACCTCTCACCAAATCTATGGTCAGGTAATGGGAACACTCTGTTTATATGGAGACCAAAACAAGATTACTTTTGCTGTAAGATGAATAGTCCATTTATACTCGGTGTATCTTGCCTGCCCTAAACAAAACTTAAAGGAGAAATGCATTGTACCACAGTTATCAAACTTCATGTACCAGGCCAACAATATAAAAGGCAAATATACCTGTTGCACAAGAAGTTCACAAAGCGACAAGAGAGCACACAATCCAAGAAATCCACCAGAAAAGCCTACAAGATGATTAAAAGATTAAGAGCTGTCCCTTACAGTCCACAATCAGGATATACTACCCAAAAAAATTCGATCCCCAAAGTCTGCTGTTTTGATACAGCAATTTTAGTTTTTCATACCAGAAAGCATATGTATTGCATATGAAACAAAAAAAAAACATACCGAGGAGAATTCGAATGCAAAAGGATACATACGCAGCAGCTGCGAAACACAATCAACCCACTGCAGAAATAAAAATACCAACCATTTGAGTTTAACTACTATAAAACAAAAGAAACACAATCTCAATTTCGGACTAGGAAGTCATTCTTTTGCCTCAAAGCAGATCCCCCAAAAAATTCTAATGGTCATTTTAGAGCCAAAGAAAAAAAAGGAAAAAAGAAGCTAAAACAAGCCACGTGCAGGAAAGTAATCATGTAAATTATTTCTCTTCTGGAATTATGAAATTGCACATACACAACTAAGAGGTCTTGAGATAGACTACTTAACCCAATAGAAGATCAAGTAAATAATATAAAAAATAAAAATAAAAATACTAATTTCTTTAACCTAAGAGGTCTACACATTGTTCAGTTAAATCAAGCTAAATTTTGCCTCATTCAACTCTCACTTAAAACAAGTAACACAAACGAACTCTTATCTTTCCTTTAGAATGTGTGGAGTTTCCAGTTTTGGAGGGGGTATGGGGTCTGAAAAAGCTGTTATAGACTAAAAGCTCTGCTACTGAATTGTCTTTGCAGTAATACTCGTCAAACCACATCCACTGTCAATTCATGGACTAGAGATGATCAGGGTCTGGATTCTATGTTGCTTGTAAACTACATAGAGTACCTTACAGTCGCATGATTGCATCTGCTAAATCAGAAAACTTTATATGTATACGTGGAACACATTCTTCATCCACACTTGTGCCATTTGAAGGTTAGCTGAGTGTTATTAATGTCCTTGATGGAAAATGGCAGCACCCAATAAAAGTATATAAAAGGCATGGATTCGATGGTTCTAAGGCCCAAGCATTAATTTGGCATATGTGGGATGATGAAGGGCCTACCTCGGATATTAACTAGACATTTGCTGGAATATTTAAGCATGTAACTTTTCATGAGCCTTGTGACTTTTCACTTAGGGAAGTTTGACAACATATTTAATATATGCATCCATTAGTTAACACATTCATCCTACCCAGCCATCTAGGAATAGGAACCGTCTTTGGTATTAAACACACTAGGATATAAATTGACGCGCTTCTCGAGTATGAAGGTATGATTGAATATATAGAAATTTCTGCAGCCTTAAGCTTTTAAGATAGTGTGATGCATAAACTGATGTTAGAGGCGTTAGGTGAGATGCCTTTGGTAACCTAGGTGTGACCTTGTGAGGCCTAGATGTATCTTCTTAAATTCCTTCTTCTCTTCTTTTCACTATTCACATCCACTGTTCAGCCCCAAAACAGCTACTTTTTTGTGTTTTGATCATACTTAGCCTTATTTCAATTGCGTCCTACATCAATTTTGGTGTCAGAGACTTAACTGATTTCCTGCATGATGAGATTCTGTTAAAGATTGTGGAGCAATTAAATAATTGTAATCTCCACATTAGTATTCTGAAAGGCTAAACAACTCAACCTAATGATGGTGCACCAGTAGGCGAACCAGGCAAGAACTCCGCAAACAACAATCCGTATGAAAATGGTGAAAATGAAGGCAATCACGCGGAAGAAGAGCAAGCAAATCCCCCTCACAGGCAACAATTTAGGGCTGCCGAAGGTCCAGGAGTGCAACAAAGCTCCACGGTCGATTGGACCAATGATTTATCAAAACGAATCCAATATGAGACCTATGATACCGGCAGATATCACTAAGAAGATTAAAATGGAGGTTCCAGATTCTGAAGGTAAGGTCAATCCTACCTTATTCATGATTGGCTTGCTTCTATTGAGGAGTACTTTGATTGGTATGATATGGCTGTGAATGGCGAGTGAGATTTGCTAAAATGAAGCTTGTGGGATGAGCAAAAATCTGGTGGATGGGTGTTGAAGGAGATATTCGGAGATTGCGGGGAACCACCAAGTGGGGAAGCGTATGCTCTGTGGTTGCCTTCTAAGGATCTTCCACACCAGAAACTTCAAAAACTATTTTGGTTACAGAAGTTTTGTATAGTAGGGTTAAAGTACCTTGAGACTTTTTTGGCTTATAGAGAAGCTGTGTTGTGTCTCGGTTTATCTACCCTTATATACAATATTTTGCTAACCAAAATAAGTTGGGCATCAAAAATTTTAAAGGGAAAAGGTGTAATGTATGAGGAAAAGAAGAACCCAGTCATCTCCCCATTCTCTATGAATCATCTCTTTGCCAGCACTGCTATTACTCCTCGTTCTTCTACTAGTAGAAATTCTTCTGCTTCCTCTTCCAATTTAGAATACTTGTATGAGTTTGAGTACCTCCCTGATGATAGTAAGGTTCCCCTTACTGATCTCCCTTTTCTAAATCCCTACAATGCTTTTTCTAAAAGATCTGGAGACTCACTATGATCGCATGTCACAAAGATTCTACCTTCTCAATGGCATGGATGATGTCAATTTGAAGCAAGCCTTCTTAAATTCCCTTCCTGAGCCACTAGGGAATGAAACATCGCACTTACTACAGACAAAAGGAATGATGCTGAATACAACTTCTCTCGGCAATATATATAAAAATGTCTTGATTGCCTCAGAAAAGTTGTGTAGCCATCAAAAGTTCCTCCGAGCCCTTGAAGAGCAAGGCAAGCTTCTCAGCAGAGCTTGTGACAGACCAGAGTTATCCATCATGTGCAAAGATCAGATATATACTTACTAGGCAAGAGATAAGGCCAAGTTGCAGGAAAAGTACATGCTGTTAAACTACCATGAGAAGTTGTGTGGGCTACTTGCCACGTTAAAGCAAAACAGCATGTCGGTGGCCGAAAATATGTAGAAATTTGAGGAACTTAAGATGAGGAGTCAAGTGGCGGAGCCGCGGAAGATCCAAGTCACACTCTTGCTCGATTGAAGGCTGGTTTTAGGCAAGACAAAAGGAGGGAGCTGCTTCATCAACCCTTATACAGTCTTTGAACATGCCTTCCAGGTTGCCTTGGATATGGAGGAATATTTGAGATACCCAATTTCTAAAAAGTATGGGTCTCAAGCGGGGGAGCCAGCACCAAAAGGATACAATGATGTGAGTCGTTTCCAGTCCAATGGTTCTCAACAACCTTCTTCCAATGCTTCTGATCCCAAGAGCAAGACTCACGCAGCCAACAAGGGGGGAGGAAAGGACAACATGTGCTTTAGGTGTGGCGAGACTGGTCACATGACATATCAATGTCCAAAGAGGAACTTACATATGGGAATGGAGCAATAAGCTGAATTTGACCAACAAAATAGTGAGGACAATGAAGATTCCTCAAGACGTTGGGTATTAAATACAGATGATTTAGAAGAAGAGGTAGAAATTCATTGATTTCTGTTGTTAGACGTATCCTTGCAGCACCTAGAGTTGCAAAGGAGGACTGGAGGTGTACTTCTATTTTTCAGATGCTGGTTCGCTGTGAAAACCAAGCCCGAAAGCTTATTATTGATGGTGGGAGTTGCATGAATGTTGTATCCACAGCCATGGTGGAGTGCCTTAAGCTTCATGTTCAACCACATTCCCGTCTGTATAAGGTAGCTTGGATTGACAACACTTCCATTCCAGTAACTCAGCGCTGCCTAGTTTCTTTCCCTTATGGTTCTTACAGTGATTCTATTTGAAGTGGCATGCGATGCATCACATGTTGGGATTGGAGGTGTGTTCAGTCAAGAAGGGCATCCAGTTGCTTATTTTAGTGAGAAGCTCAAGGAGGCCAAGCAAAATTATTCCACCTATGACAGAATTTTATGCAGTTGTACAAGCACTTCGCTACTGGCGTCATTCTTTTTAAGGAGATGGTATTGTTTTCAGATCATGAAGCACTCAAATACATCTACTCTCGAAAGAAGCTGAATCATTGTCATGGTAAGTGGGTTTCATTTCTGTAGGAATACTCATTTGTTATCAAACATAAGGCTGGTTCTGAGAATAAGGTTGCTGATGCAGTTAGCCAAGTGGGTATATCTTCCTTCTTCTATGGCTATTCAAGTGGTGGGTTTCGAATTTCTCAAAAGAGACCATCCTTCTTAAAAAGATTTCAGCATTATATATGCTCAGTTATTGGCTGGACAATATGGAGGGTACAATGGTTTTTCCTTACATGCCGGTAACCTCTTCAGGTGAACCCGACTTTGGTTACCCGATACATCTCTCCATGAACAAGTGATTTGGGTATTACAATCTCGAGGGGCAGCAGGTTATTTTGAAATAGACAAGACAATTGAAATGGCCAAAGATAAAGCGAGATGTAGCAAAGGTTATTTCGCAATGTCGGATTTGCCAACTTTCGGAAGGAAGAAGAAAGAATACTGGTTTATACACATCACTGCCCGACGATACATGGATCTGCATTTTTTGGACGAAGTACCCATGTCGACAAGACATGACACGGGTGTGGGTACGGGATATGTGCCGGATCCAGCCAAAAAATTCTGGACATGGCTGTTTTTGTAGATCTGGTTCGCCAAAAAAGTAGAAAAAGGGAGGAGAAGAGGAAAGAGGCGAACCTGGTTTCATTGCTGTTGGAAAGCCAATGTGAAAGCCGACATCGTCGCTGTGTGAAGAAGACGACATTGCTGTGTGAAGAAGACGGCTGTGTTTTTCTCTCCTTCGGAAGGTTTAGTTTATTCTTTGGGGCTTTAGGGGTTGTTTTATTTCTTTGGAGTTGTAAATTTGGCCTTCTATATCGTAACGGGCTAACTTATGCACTACTAATGGGCACACAGTGGGGCAAAACAAAACAAAACAATAAATGGGCTTTATTAGCCTTTTGATGGGCTTTTATTTTAACTTTGATGACAAAACAAAAGAATAAATGTATTTTTAATACCTAAATTATCTATTATTTCATATAGGAAATTAAAAAATACAAAAACATTATCTATTTTTTCATATAAAAATGTAAAAATATATATATTAGAAAATATCATTTAACATATCCCTGCACCCATGTCTAAATCTAGATCCATATCCACGTATCCCCAATTTTTGAACTTTAGGTATCCGACACCAAGATATATAGCCGCACCCAATACTCGCACCCATATCCATGTAACAAAGGCCTGCGAAGACGGAAAGAGGACAGTAGCAACACCTAGATACCTACAGTTCTTCCCACACATGTCTAGTTCACCATCCAACTCCCTGTAGCCACCATTTTCATGAGGATGCTTCGCAACCATCAATACGGTAGAATGCTTCTAGTCTAAAATGCACGGAAATGGCGCGCACATGGCATTACTCAAAAAAACATGGACACATACATGTTAGAGACACGTCTAATGTAAAATATAGCAATGTCAGAGATGTGTATTAGGAACTCATCTAAAGATTGAGAACACTATTTCTGCCAAATGAAGACAACAAAACAAACTCAAACAGTATTTTCATTAGGGGTATCCCTATCAACGGTCGCTGTATATATATTCATGAACTAAATGTCCATGGAAATTGTTAGAGGTTGTCCCACGTTGGTTAATTACAACCTCCAAAACTAGTATATGAGCCCGGGCAGCTTCTCCACTCATTGCCTATTGGTTTTGAGTTGGATGCTTTAACATGGTATCAAAGCTACGTTTTCGGAGGCTTTTTCCCTTTGTTTGTGCCATAGTTGCACTTTGTTTTGTTGTGATCCGTATGATCCGGATCATTTGTTGACGTCTCCACATGCGAGTCAAGGGTCGCAAGTGCGGGAGAGTGTTAGAGTTTGTCCCGCATTGGTTAATTACAACCTCCAAAGCTAGTATATGAGCATTGACGGCTTCTCCACTCATTGTCAATTGGTTGAGTTGGATGCTTTAATAGAAACGTTGACTTAGGGCCAACTTTTAAAGCTGCATTTTAACTCCTAATGTGTTTTCAATGTTCTCCCAAAGTGTCCCAGAGTGTCGACAATGTGTCCGACTAAACAAAATGTAATAATAAATCACATGTATTAGCACATGTCCAGCGTGTCACATCGTATTCATGTAATCGTGTCTGACACGTATCAGACACGCATATGTGAGGCTGATGACATGTCTCTGCTTTTTTGCTTCTCATGTTCATCATGTGTAAACTCTCCTACTCAAGTATTTCATATTGATAAGTATACTTCAGGCATCACCATTCTATGACATTATGCAATTTGATCATTTCTCTAATGTATCCGCCAATCCCACACTATTCAAAAGATACTTTTCCCTTTTCCCTTTTCACTTTAAAACTGATTTCTACACCAAACACTATCACCCTTTCATTCATCACAATCTAAACATTCAGCATCAGCGTCCATGCCATTGATCAGTGGCCTACTACGCTGGAGGTTTCTAGTTGGACTCCTACATAATGTCACTTCTTTACGTACCCTTTTTCTAAACAAGGTAAAGAGGAAAATGTACATCAAAAAAGCATCGAGATGATGCATTGCATGTACTCACTATACCAAGAATATAAGACAAGAAAAGCAAGAGGATCCACATAACTGAATTATCCACCCCTTGAAATGAAATTCTATTACACTCCAACCAAAAGTGATGGCTTTAGAACGCGTACCTATAGTATGGACTAATAAGTAACATCTACAGAAATTTGACCTCTATTGTCAAATGAGGCATACAACAACCAGCAGAATGTGCCTCACAGAACGGTTTTTAGTAAAAACCAATGTTCCAAAAGTCACTAGGCGCTAGTCGGGCTTTAGAAGTAAACCCTAAAACTAACAAGATGTCAACCACCATTTTATCATCCAATAAGGAGAGGGGCGGGAGGGCACCTCCTAGGCCGATTAATCTGGATTAATCGGCGTCTAGAGATTAGTCAAAATATTCTCCACCTCCCACCCCAAAATGAAATCCAAAATGAAAACAGTAAACATTTATCCATCCATCAAAATCGGACTTTTAAATATACAAAGACATGAAAAAGTACTACCAAATAACTAGGCAATCCATAATGCAAAGTTCAATGTTTGTATTTCAAAACCAAATAAAACGATCTACAAAATTAGCAGAGAAGACGGAGAGGAGATAAACGAACAGCAGAGGAGTACGAGAGAGAGAGCGAAGACGGCAGGTTCAGATCGATTAGCTTTTGATCGAAGAATTTCTTTTTTTGAACAGATTGATCGACGAGAGAGAATGGGTTTTGTATATGAAATAATTGCCGAGTAATCCCGCCTTGCAGCCGATTAATCGGCCCGGCGCCTAGATCAACACCTAGGCCCCTAGTCAAGGCGGTGGGGTACCGCCTAGGTCGATTTTTAGAGCACTGTTAATATACACCGGTGGATATGCCCCCCACCCACCCAACCACAGAGAATATACAGTTATAAATTAAGCAGCTCCCTAAACTACTGCATCATATTCTTGCTGAACTAATGGAAGTTAGATTAATCTTATACACGAACCTGCAAAAATATGGGAGAGTAGTTGTTTGAATTTTGCCCATGAGAAGAACTTTGAGCTTGAGACATAGAAGATCCTGATTCTTGACGCATGGGTGATGATGGAAAACCACTGGTTGAAGACTGCCTAGATAATTCAAAAATTCCGGATGAAGTTGGCATCCCCAAGCGATCTGAAAATGGATGACCAAATGCAAGCCAATCCTTTTCCACCAGTGCCTGTAGTAAAATACATAAAATAAAACAACTCAGGTTGTATCTAATTAAGTGAAAACAAGTAGCATACTAGGGATTACAATCCTAAATCACGGCAGGGCAACCTCATATCAAGACGGACCATGTCAATAATTGGACTCCTAATTTTTTGCCACAAGTACCAATTTTCAGTCTCACACAGCAACTGAAAATACTACTCATTTAATAGATGGTTTCGAATCGCTTAGAAAACCAATCAGTTTTCTCTAAACAAGCTACAGCTTATATATAAAGGCATAGAAGAAACATAGGCTTGACATAAAAAACGGAAAACAGTAAAGTTCCGTAGGACAGTCAGTACCTGAAACCCCTTAAAAGTCCGGTAATATGGATCTAGCAACAAATTTGCAAGGGCAACCAACTGAGTTGTTCTGTCCCATCCATCACTGCGAAGTAGAAGATCATACCATTCAGCAAAATAGATTATGGTAAAGCCCCTCCATATGACTAGCAAAATAAAAATCAAGGAAAATATAATAAAAAAAAACGACCCGCTAGGGTAGCCCAGCAGTTAGGCTGAGTTTTCCGTTTGATTTTAGCAACCCAGTTGCTAAAATCAACCCCAGGTGCTAAAATCTGGGTTACTAAAATCATTTGAAAAACTCAACCTAAGGCTAGTTGCACGAAGTGGGAGCAGGAGCGATGGCGGGGGTGCAGAGGATCATAAAATCTCATTTGAAAGCAAGGAGGAGCGTTTACAAATAATTTGTAAAAATATAAATTCCTTAGTGTAGTCCTACATGGATCCCAAGCTCGGCAAAATACACCCATTAATCAACTACCAATCATTGAAGCTCCAAGTTTAGGAGTTCCTTGCAACCACTACTTGGAGCCAATTGCAAATGTTCTTTCCAAAATCTACGTAAATCTTATGTTTGTATTAGGTATTTAGGTACTTGAGTAAATTTGAGTAAATATTTGTTCATTATCTTGTCAATAGGAAGCAAATGTTTTTCTAGTATATTGTCGTTACAATTCATCTTGCTTGGCAGCTCTCTTATTTCTTTTGGGATTTATATGCTTGAGAGGTTATATACTAGTTCGGAACACGCTCTTTTTGGGATTTATATGCTTGAGAGGTTCTATAGAGTCTATACTAGTTTGGAACACGCTCCTTTCTTGATAAGAGAGCATCAGCGAGGTCCTGGGGTGGATTTGTTTGCCTGACAGGAAGATCATGCAAATATAGCTCAAGATCGTCAATGGGATTAAACGTAAACTCAGAGGCCTCGTCTTCGATTCCTATTGGAAACCTTCTATCTTACCTAGTGTGCAGGTTCCAGCAATCCCAGGCTTACCATGCCCATTGGTCCAAACCAATGTGACCTTATACAGCGGATTACCGGGTTATCCAAAATTTAAAAGGCTTATCTAATTTTTTTGTTCCTATAGTTATAGGTAGGTTTCAATTTGCTCCTTATATCTTTTAATGTCTCAATTTCGTTGTTATAGTTTTATTTAGGTTTCAATTTGGTCCTTATATTTTCAATGTTTCAATTTTGTCCTTGAGATTTCTGGTTTGTTTCAATTAGGTCTTTTACTCTAATCACAAAGTTGCCCTTCAAATTTATATAACTATATATTTTGTCTCTAGAATATATACATGTGTAAAGGGACTAAAATCTAATTGATAAAACAGGTTAGCAATAGAAAAACTAGAGGGATCAACCCATATTGTGGTTATGCCTTTTCTCACATAGAGAACGGCCATAGTTGTCAGGGCAGAGGCGCAAAATAAGTCAAGTTGGGGCCTAGGCAAGAGGCTCAAGGCGAAGCGCACCTATACGGAAAAATACGAAAAATAGCATAATATATTAGAGACACGGACAAACACACACACATATATATCTATTAGAAACAAAACATATATTAACACACACACACACACACCATGACTAATATGAAAACTGTTGAAGGAAATAACCCTTAACCTAGGTCGCTACACACACCCACGCACGCCCCTATGTATTTATGAGTGCGTGTGTGTGTGAGTGTGAGTGTGTGTGTGTGTGTGTGTGTGAGTGTGTGTGTGTGTGTGTGTGAGTGTGAGTGTGTGTGTGTGTGTGTGTGTTAACATTTGACACAATTTTGACAAAAAAAATGTAAACCACCCATTTTGGACTCCCACGCAAAGGATCGGAGCAGTTCAATTTGTTTAAAACATGTTTTTAAGAGTTCTCAAAAAAAAAAAAAATCAACTCCTCCAGATATCGGTAAATCACCCATTATGGGGACGGTTCCGGGGACAATATTTAACACCAGTTGAATATTCTTGTTGATCATTGGAACAAGAATAATACACCACTACATTGCTAAGCTCATACACTTAATCCAAGGAATATTATAATTTCATCCATAGTATTGTCCACTTTGCTTGGTCCTACGTACTATAGCAATCACTGACTTCACAAGGATCCTAATCGAGTTCCCCCACATAAAGATGTTGAGGTTGCTCGAGAAAGAATGAAATGCAAGAAGAAATATTTTCCTAGTACAGTGGATTGCACAAAGGCTAACATGGAATTTGACAACTTCTCAAGTAAGCGAGGAGAGTCAAGAGAGTGATTCTATTCATTATCACAATGAAATGGATCCTAAAAGTTATGGTGCAAGTGCCCCTTTGCTTTAAAACCAAGCCTTATAGCTACTTGTTGAACCTTCTCTTCATCATGTTTTCATTCATCGCAATCTATGGCTCTTATCAAGAAGATCCCCACATTATATGCAAGGACCAACCAACCGTCAATGCTTTTGATAAACTTGAAATTGCACATCCTCTCTCTTGATGAGCAGGAATTTTAGGCCTAGTCTTTATGGATTATGGGGATGTGAATGACATCACCAAATTGTGGGGTAATGGAAGGGGAGTGAAAAATAATGGTTGAAAAATAGAGCCTTTGTTTTCAATTTTTAGTGATGGATAATCTTTTTGGGTTTTATAGTGCATATTGTGCAGTCATTGGTAATCTTTTGGTGTACGATCTTTTTGTTATATGATGCTAAATGGTGAAAATGGACATCCTTTTTGGGAAGGATGGAGTATTAATTTTTAATGTGTCCCCCAATTTGTCTGTATATTTGCGTCATGTCCATATATCTGCGTCATGTCGCGGCCATGTCTCTGCTTCCTAGTATGAGAGTGAGGAATAAAACCCAACAATCAACTTCCCGCTTTTGATGTCCCATGATTCCGCTAGTTTAGATAGACACTCGAAGGACGGGTACCTAAAATTCACCAAATTGAGTGCTGAGTTAATGTAGAATTGGGTGATATTATGTGTGGTGAGTGTGCCTTACTAAGTGCCCTTTCTCAACTGGTGAGTCGATAGAGAAATTAATGTCCGGTATTTGACCTAACAAAGAATTGCAGAGCCAAGCTCTTCCTGGGGAGAATGAAATCAATGACCCTCATGCATCACTTCGGATCGAGTCGAGTGGCTCATAAGTCCAGAAAGATCAAATTCTCAAGTATCAGGGCTCCAAGACTACGAGACAGCTTGAGTCCAACCTCATGTTGCGTGTTTGTTTCTCCTAGGAAGTTAGTTTGCATCAAAACTACGTCAGGTGCAGGTACAACCAATCCCATTCGGTTATGTTTGCATCAAAAAGTGACTGAAGTAGATGAGAGATGAGGAGAAGACCGTTTGAACTTCGAACTTGTCCCACATTGGTTAACTCCCCTCAACACACAAGTTTTTTGTTTTTAGTCAGATGCCTTTTCATTGGTATCAGAGCTAGGCTTGTCTAAGCTTTTACGCAAGATGCATTAAAGCTTGCATTCTTGTACAGAGTTTGCACCCATTTCACTGCATTTGATGCATTTTTATTTATATAGTTCACGAGGAATGCCGGTGAGAAAAGAAATGGAATGATTAGTTTCTCATCAAATCTCACCAATTGTGTTGAGAAATCTAATAAGGCTTTTATGTTTTTATCATCTCTCTTCCTTTCTAACCATTTCTTTGCATTTCTCACAATCCAAACGAGTTAGGGGATTCTCTTCTGCCTCTATTCCTTATCCTTTCTCACCAAATCCTCAAACAAAACAGTCTGTCAGTCACAGCTTCCTCCTTACAAGGATTTAAAAATCAAACATGCTTATTAAATGCCCGAAGTCATCTGAGAGATTATAGCCAAAGTTCAGAAGACTTTGGAGTTAGAGCTTAAATACCACTACTATAAAGGTGATTAATCAAATCTTCTCAAAAAAGGAAAAGAAAAAGAAAATGCTAGTACATGTTTGCTATCCAACATGCTCATCCCAACCTCACCTCAATGTAACTACAGCTATAATGCAAATTATTCTCTGACACATTATTTGGTCCACCATCCACCCATAACAGCTTAAAATCTTTTCGGGAAACGAATAGTGTTAAACTGATAAATCAGTCATGAAAAAAATAAGATTGCAACCCAAACTATTAATGGCGATGATCTTGGCCATTGCAAGCACGCACTTGCATCCTGATATCAGAATAGTTAAGACAACACAAAAAGACTTCTGACCTGCAATGAACAAGCACAGATGCTGATTCCAAAGCAACACGTGCTGCAATCCAAGCAGAACCAGCCAAAACATTCTGAACATGTATTAACCAACCGGTGTCTCCCAGTGTTGATACAGAAGCAGACATACTGCTGAGATTACCTCCACCCCAAGTCCATCCACCGTGTCTCTATGATACAAAAGAAACATTATATTCATGCTAGCATTAGACAGAAACACCATTAAGGTATATTCAACTTCAGAGTGCAATTTTCCATTCGATAACAATCCCGATCAACATCACCAGAAGTCAGTAGGGCATTATGTTAGAATCATCCAGGTCTAAATCGATCACAAAGATAACCTTTGCATTTTTATTTTCTTTTTATTTTTATTTTTTTTCATAATGAAGAGGAAGTCTTGGCTTTGCCCCAACTAATCCGTTGAATACACACATACAGTAGGCTACTACCCAGCCTAAGCCTTGAGGGTAATCAACCTCAAGGGGAATGAGGACTGGAGTTACCTCTCTCCATACGAACCTGAGACAGCCTGAAGCCCTGCCCATTGAACGAGCCTTTTGAGTAGCACCTCCAAGGATGCTTCTTAGAGTATTTTTTCCCCCGTGGGGCTACTCCAAACCGCATATAAAAATAGTTACCTAAATGTCCCTACTTCAGCACTTCTTGAACAACCTTTGCCGAAGACATTCCTAAGTCCTAACTCATTCTATCTACCAGATTTTTCAACACCAAACAGCTCAGAATGCATGAGATTACATATTTACATCTAATGGACTACAATAACCCCTTACACCTCTAAAGAATATCAAGTGATAAAGTTGGTCATTGGTAAAAAAAAAAATACAGGCGTAGCATCTTTATAAGCAATGCGAAATTACCAAGAATGACGACATTCCATCTGATGAAGTTGAACCATAAGTATCTAAATAGTCTCTAAGCCGAGAAAGACTATCCCTCATTGCATGTATATTGTCTATTCCAAAGAAAACTATCTGGAAACAAATCATGTGAAAACATGAAGCGAGGTCAGAAAATTGCAGAATTACACTGTTCTCAATCCGGATGCAAAACTGGAGAACTCAATTTTACAAACCTCGGACTGAAAATAATTAGAAGATGACTCTGAACCACCTCCCATTGCCCCATTTGCCAAGGCATTTTTCCGAGGCCTTGCATCTGCTATATAGAGCTTCCTACAAAACCAAGATCGCATTTTCTCACCCCACAGTACTACAATTGTAGATATTTTCAAGGAACTCCATTTCGTAATATTTAGCATGCAGTTCAACAAAACACTAATTTATTTTCTTTCTGAGTCAGAAAAACACTAACTGCAGAAGCAAATTCAACTTCCCAATACTGTTGGAGCTTATCCAGGGGATACATGGATTATACTTAGCTGTCGCAACTATGACACAAATGGGAAGTTTGAGTCATAATGGGGAGTTTTGGCAACCACTAAAACCTTGAGCAACAAATAACGAGGGAGACAAGAAAATCAACTTTAAAAAACAAAGAATAAACGGAAAACAAGAAGAAAAACCAAAAAAAGACATATATGCCAAAAAAAGAACAAAAATTGAGGACAAAACAAGGTGTAGCTGTTGATATAAATACAAAAGAAGAGAGTAAAAGAGAAAGCTTAGGATTACCTCCGTGGCTGCTTTGGACCAGCAAGGTGAGTGCAAAGTGAAGCAACTAGTTTTTCATCAGCATTGCTGCATGCAAAGCAATAGAAGTAGATTAAGGCCCTTTCATAATGCATTTATGAAAAGAATTCAATCTGTCCAGCCAGGGGCAGACCTGTGCTTAGGGGTAGGGGTGCCATGGCACCAGCTGTTTTGCTAACGACACCCCATATATAATATGACTACTTAGGATCAAAGATTCTATTATATTGGCACCCCATCTCTAAGGCCCAAACTTATTTAACATAGGAAAAAGGTAATAATGGATCGTGGCTTGGGTCTTAAACAATAAGTTGAGCTTCTAATATTTGCCAATCAAATTTAAGAAATGAATCAAATAATTACCCCAAAGAATTTCCACTGGTAGTTGTCAATATTTTTCTGGGGGTATTTTAGTTTTGCATGCCATGAGAATTTAGTTTTGCATCCTAAAATGCTGCTCATGCTTGAACTTTTAAAATTTGGTGCACCCAAAAGAAAATCCTGGTTCCGCCCGTGTTCAGCTAAAAATTAATTTAAAAAAAGAAACATTTTTTCTAACTAGAACACAGCATTACCTCCTCATATTCATCATGAGACCAACTAGAGGTTGGGATGACCGTGCAAGAACAGCTCCGTTTACTGTAACAAAGCATAAACTGTCAGCATGAAGGTTACCACAAACAGTGGTCACTAAACATTTGACTCCAGAGTACCTGGATGACACCATGAAATGACCGGCAATCGACACCGTGCGCGAAAAGTGGAAGCCTGGAGAACTTCTTCATCACTAAAATCAGTGTTCCACAAGCATTATTTTTCTTGATCAGCTTTGACAATGCATTATTAAGCAAACAAATCTAGATAGAGATGACTATTTTCACAGTTTTTACAACATTTACAAGTGAAAACAAGAAGTGCGGATATCAAGTGCCTCACCTAATGCATTTGGGAACAAGCAAGGCAAATGGATAAGTAGGGCACATTGTATAAGTGGAATTCACTGCACTAATTCTCCACCATTCATTAGACAATGTGAACGACCCATCTTTAATACTGCCAGTTGATGCGTTATAAGAAATTCCGAGAAGCCTAAAGTACTCATTTAGTAACCGAACGGTTGGGTCGGTGTTACTGAATTTAGAAGGACGAGAAGTAATAGCATATAGATCCCAGAGTCTTGCAGGCCTCGTATACCTCACCAATGCATCAAATACATCACGTCTCTGTCATGTTTAAAATTTTACCAACATTAGTTCTATCACATGGAAGCAGCAACTCGCAACACTAACTTTGAACTATCTAACTTATAAAGAAACAATTAATCAGTATGACACATTTCAAGTTCAGGCATCAACAAGGATTATAGGATTGTGACATAATTAGATAAAATTTGCTGCTTTTGAAAGGAGTACTGAATGCTGCTGCTTTTGAAAGGAGTACTGAATGCTGCTGCTTTTGAAAGGAGTACTGAATGCTGTTCAAAAAAAAGAAAGGAGTACGGAAGATTATACACATTTGTGTTGATAACGCACCAAGTTTATACGAGTCAGGGTGACCAATGATAATAAAATTTTTACACACAGACTACACTGATTCAAAGAATGCGTCTCTTTGAAAAAATAGTTTCAAACTGCCTTACAACTCTTTGTATAGATACCTTTTAACTACGAACTGTCCAGGCCATCTACATGTGCTCTACTGGTTGACTAAGTCAAACAAATTGCAACGTCTAATATAACTATCCTAGGGTTTGTTATTCATCTTCACGATATTGCTAATATTACACCACCGCGGAAAAGTAATATGTATATCTACCACCAGCATATGAAAAATCACCTTCACAAAATTTACCAATGTACATTGTAATTAAGACGGATCATCCATGCTTTTTACCAGAATGGAAAAAGATGATCCTCTAGCACAAGGGCAAAATGCCTCGAAGTCTGTCAGTCACGCTTATGTCACGTCTGTCTAAGCTCATCCTTGAGCACACAATCCCTCATCTCTCTCCTCAATTGAGTGTAGAGTTTCTGCTTGGAAATTAATTTTAGTGAAAAGCTTCTTATGTCACATCAACTTCATAACTGTGACATCTCAAATATTATTACCTCAGACTCTTCAGTTTAGCACGAACCATTTCAACAAAATCATTATTTTATTACTTTCCGGTAACCAGATAATAGGTAATACATTGTCTCTTAAGTCTGAGTAAATTCTAATAAATTAAGACAAATGCCAGAATAAAATTAAATTATACAACACCTTCACATGGGAAAAAAAAAATCTACAAATTTACATACATATTTGACCATACACTTATAACAGTATATAACCATGGACATCATCCATAATCACTTTACAGAATGAGCAAGAAAATCCTAAAAGCACATAAGTCCACCAATTAGCTACAACAAACCACATCAACGGCATGCCGTCTCTCTTCTCTCTCTTCTCAAAGTCATCTTCTAACTCGGTCACTAAGAAGTTCAGATATATGATCATATATATTGTATTACTCTCACGTTAGCTCACACATCTCTAGCTTTTCGTGTCCCTAATTTGATAGGAGGAAAGGGGAAGCTGCAATATGCAGCAGTAAGACTCAAACCCAGGCATCATACCTAGCTAGGGAGCACATCAACAATTCAATCAGTAGGGTAACCCTTTGGTCTTCCATGCATCTTTGCTCACAGAGACCAACTGTAATAGGAATGGTACTAATTATAGAATTCACCTAATGAAAATACATTACAGAGACCGAGACCACAACTCTTCTGACTGAACAAAACCAGAACCTAAACAACACGTTTTACCTTTCGCCCTTGTAAAAGCATCCAACTCAAAACCAATTGGCAACGAGTGGAGAGGCCGCCCAGGCTCATATACTAGTATTGGAGGTATTAATTAACCAATGTGGGACAAGCTCTAACACTCCCCGCATGTGTGACCCCTGACCCAAACGTGGAGAGGTAAAAAAAGGATCCAGAACATATTGATCACAATGAAACATAGTGCAACTATGGCACAAACAAAGGGGAAAACCTCCGAAAACCTAACTCTATTACCATGTTAAATTGTTAACCACCAACTCATCCAAAAGCTGTTAGATAGATGGGTAACTTTATTATTTATATCTTCAATACGCCTGTTGGCACATAAATTTCAACCAAACTTGGACGACCTAATAAGCCCGCGAATCAACAAATATATGTTGAGTCTGCAGAATATCAAGTTATGTAGGCCCAATGAACCCAAATCAATGAATGTGTTGGGCTTGCGAATCAACGAATATGTTGAACTTGCGGAATATTAAGTTATGCTAAGCCCGCGGATCAACGAATATGTTGAGCCCGCAAAACATTAAATATGTTGGGCCCAACAAAATCACATATGGGTCAACATAGTCTTAAGTCAAATAAGATGTAGACCCCAAGAATTACTTCCGGAGTAGAAGAATATTCCAAGGTGGATGCCATCAGATGAAACCACCATTTGAAATTGAATAGAGGAGGGAGATAGGATGAGCTACTATCCTGATCTCATCTCTAACGACAATTCAAATTCGAATTAAGATTGATGGCCAAGCATCTGGTGGTTGGAGCACTCTATAAATAAGAGGTCCATCATCAAAGGAAGGGACCTCTCTCCCCTCAACGTAGAAACTATACGCATACAGAAAGCACAACAGAAAGCAAGGCATACACCTCGCTCAACGCTCAAGCAACTCACGTTCTTCAACCAGCAAGAATCTACAAGCTTCGAAGATCAGTCAGTGTAAGCCTCAACAAGAGATAGGTAAAGGGTTCCAATCCCCTAAATAAAATGTATTCTTTAAATTACTGTTGATGTTAACCAAGGGTTTCAAACCCAAATATCAATAAAATAAATTCATACCCTCATTTTCTCTTATATTTAATCTATTGTTTTATTCTTCATTAATCGGAGGTTTTACTTTTATTGTATGTAATTAACGATTTGGATTCCCAAATCGGAAATAGGAGCTTGCAAACAAACAATCAACATTGTTCACTTGAACAATGGATATATGGGATACGGGTTTCAAATCGTAGTTCAAAATCTTTTACGGTTCAAAATTTGTGTCTACAACGCTCCCACGTGTAGTCAGGCTCTCCTCAATAAGCGGGCTAAACACGTGTAAATATTTTAAGTATTAGGTAGCCCCAATACATTACCTTTACCCCTAGTAGATTGAAACTAGAAAAGACTACTCCATCATAATCAATAGTCTTCAGAAACCAACAACGAAGCTAAGGAGATGTCTATATTTTATAGAGTGGAAGATACAACTGTGGATGACAAAAAAACACATGAAATCTATTAAACAACAAAGACAATAGCATCCATACCGTATTGCGTTGTTTTCTTGCCTAAACCATGTGAAGGTCAAATGTGTTCTCTGAGAAAAACCCCCAAAAGTATTCTCAAGCTATTTCTCACAAATCCTAAAAGATAACTTTTCAGCCTAAAACCCCTGAAGCCCATCCCCTCCTCCTAAGCCCTAACTATTGACCATCCATTAAACCATTAAATCAAAAGATTATGTACCGTTTAGGATCTAAGTGGCATCCCTCTTTGAAAATCTAGAAAGCTGAGTACAATGAATATGCTGAGACTGAATTTTTTTGTATACTCTCACTTTGGGGGCCAATACTAGTTTGGCAAGGACACATGTACATATTACAGACTGCTCTATATGGGTACTATAAGTAGTTTTGGAGACTGCTGCTTTCTTTTGAAATCCTTTATCCATTATAAATCTTTCGGATGCCTACAAGAAGGTCATGCATTGTATTTTTGCCGGGTGGGGAAAAGAAAGTGCAAAAACCTAAAACACAAATCCTCACACAGATCAAATCCTCACATAAATCCTTACATTTAAGTCGATAGTTCTCTGACATCTATAGCTAAAGAAGGTGAATGATGTTGCACAACCGAGATTGTAGTTGCGAGCTTATGCAAGCTTTTCCTTTGCGCAAGGGAACCCTTACTTCAATAGCTAGCTTTTGAGGTTGAGTTATATCCAAGATCATGCAACATGGTAGGGGGGTCAATGTATTAAAAACCAGACCGGACCGGCCATTTCGACCGGTAGGACCATCAAGCATACCATGCTCTAGTCTGGACTAACCCAAAAACCGATTAGTTTTGAAACCGGCTTCCTTAACCACTCAAATTAAATCGTGGAACCGCTGAACCATCTAAACCGGGTAAGGGTCATCTGAACCAAAATGAGTAAAATTTGAACTAAACAGTAAAAAAAAAGCTTAGTTTTGAGACCGGCTTCCTTAACAAAAACCGCTCCAATTAAATGGTGGAATTGTTGAACCATCTACCGGGTATGGGTCAACTAAACAGTCAAAAAAACTTTACAACTTCCACTGTAATGCTTAAGACTTAAGAGATGCTTTGGGGATACCATGCCTTGGGCAGAGCAAGCAATCCAACCCTAACTTTTCCTCTGCCTTGCTATGATTTTATAAATGCAAGTGTTGCTTCCCAAGTGTATTTCCCATCGCTGTGGGACCGTAACAAAAAGACACACAGGCCACAGCAGTATCTCTCTTGAAGACTAGCCAAAGTTCTTCTCCTTCACTTCAAATAATGAGATAAATACACATTTAAAACTTTTTTATACATATATTCTAATAGTTTTTAGTTAGTTTCACAGTTCTACACGATTTTTTGCCATAGCTATTACATCAAAGTTCGAAACCGGCCGGCGACCCGCCCACCCAGTCCCTTTTCCAGTTCGCTCACTAGTCCAGTAATGCAGTAACTTTAGGGGGTAATAGTGTTATTTTGTGTCCTTAGTGTTAGTGGGTCTATAACAAGGTTCTGAATACCGTATCGGCTTGGGTACCGGTTCTCTTACCGGTACGGTACCGGTACCAGCCAATATCGGGTACCGTCTCGGATTTAGCGCTATTTCCATTATATTTGGTTATAAATAGATTTTTATAACATATTTTACACGCGAACTATATTTTTAAGAAAATACTGTGTACTACTTTCCAGTAGCAAAATATAGGTGTTAAAACTTAAAAGTACCAAAATGCATTGGTATTAGAATACCACGTGGACTGTACGTTTGTAACCTTGATAATCCCATTTTGCCCTACTTCGTTTACTTTTTTCCAGTGAGAACCGCCCCTCCTCTTCTTCCTCTCTCTCTCTCTAACCCTTTGTGCTAGTATTTCCAGATCTAATGACTGCCCCTTTCTACTCTTGGGAAGACAAATTTGGGAAGAAAATTTGGAAGACAGCTTGCCGAACAAATTTGGAGGGACGCTTTCCCAGCTCTTCAATTCAGAGGCATGAAGATGGATCAATCAGTGGTCCAGATCTGAAACAAAACAGTTCCAGAGCCAACCGGAAGTCTCAAACAGAGCTGCTAGAATTTCTGGAAATGTAGCTCCAACCTCCGAGATCTTCTTCCTCCCTCTATTTTTCATTTACTTTTTTATCTTTTCATGGGCCGGTACCGCCCAATACCGCCCGGTATGCCCGATTTTTCCCGGTACGACCGGTACCCGACCGGTATGCTCCGATATTGGACACGGTACGGTATTGAGGGTCCTTGGTACCGTTTTTGTACAAAAACGGTACGTACCGGCCGGTACGGCACGGCATTGATAACCTTGGTCTATAAATAGGTGTGTGAGTCTTTCATTTAGTAGTTTTTGATATATTGATAAAAGAATATTGAGAGCTTTTGCTCCTTGTATCCCATTTGGGATCCTCATCCTCTATCTCTTAATTAAATCTTTCCTTTGATTTGGTTTGCATCATTTTGGTATCAGAGCACTGAGCTCAAATCCTGACTATTGATCTCACATGAACCTCGCCGGAACCCTACTCCTCGCCAGAAAACGGCACCGGAACCTCGCCAAAGCCTCGCCGGAAAACCCAAATCACCCTATTTCACTTGAAATCCCTAGATCTACTCATTTCCAACCCATTTCGACCCTAATACGAACCAGATGTGGCCTAAACGACCTTGAACAGACCTTCAAAACCCATAAACGAAAGCATCCGAACTCTATTCTGTCGATTCAAAGCTGTTTCGACACCTATCGAGGGCCGTACGACCAGCAACGAGCACTACTAAGCCCAGACGAAGACCATTCGACCCAACCGAGCCTTGTTCTTGCTGAAACCAGCGACTCCTGCACCAGTCGACACTCGAAACAGTGAAATCGACCCTTGTTCTTGCTCGAAGCAGTTCAATTTGTTGGTTACAAGGCTGTTTGATATAAATCGACCCTTGTTCTTGCTCGAAACAGTGAAATCGACCCTTGTTCTTGCTCGAAACAGTGATTCAGACACTCGAATCCATGGTTCAGGCTTCGAAATCAGTGTTTGAAACCTCGACAGCCCTGGGTCAGCATCGAACCAGTGTTTGAACACCCGAAATTCACTTTTCAGCACTCGAGGTAGTGTATTGAGGTCAGATTTCACTGGGTTACTGTTGTTTGATGAGATTTTGCTCTGTTTGCTGCAAATTGTTGCTGTTTGTGTGGATTTTTATCGTATTTGGGGTTCATTAGTGCTGATTGCTGTGATTTGTTGAAGTTCGGGGTCCCAATCAATTGGGTGTTGCTTAATTTGGGTTGATTTTGGTTATTGGAGTGATTGTGGGTGTTGTTATGGCCTATAGTGGTAAAAGTATAAGAGGAGGTGGAGGTAGAGATTTCATGGTGAATAATGGTAATGGAATTGATAACTTTGGCAACCAAAATCATTTTAGGAATGAGATTAAAGAGTTGAGTGAACAAATTGCTACGTGATAAAAAAAAAACAAATTGCTACCTTACGTGACAAGGTGCAATTATTGTTAATGAAAAGGCGAGTTGCTACCTTGATTAAGAAGGTGCGCCACTTGTTACCTCCAAGTGAATGTAGGAATGGTTCTCAAATTCGATTTGAGTCCATTTTTTACTACAAGAAGAAGGAGAACATTGGTGATGACTTTGAAGAATCCTATAGCCCCGTCAATCCGGCCAAGCTTGAGGGGGAGATGAACCTCACTCCGGATGTGTTTGAAGAGGCAAAGGAACATGGTTATTTCAATGGTTTTTCTATCTTTGATGAACACCCAAGTGAAGAATTTGAAGGTGTTCTTGGTAATGATTGTGCATTTGAAATTGAAGATGAGTTTGAGGATTTGCCCATCTTTGACGAGTCTCCAAATGAAGACTTTGTAGGTGATTTGGAAAGAGTTCCCGTCTTTGATGAGTTTGCAAATGAAGAGTTTGGAAATAACTTTGAAGACGTTCCCATGTTAGAAAAGTTTCCTAATGAAGATATTGATGATGATGTTCTTTCCATCTTTGAAGAGTTCCCACAAGAAGAGTTTGAAGATGATCCCCTCTTTGAGACTAGTGGTGATTTTGAAGAAGTTCCCATATGGAACAAGTTTGAAGAAGAGTTTTGTGTTGACAATGAAGAGGGTAAACTAGTTGATATGATCAAGGAGAACTTCCTTGTGGATAGGCAAGAAAGCAAGGAAGTGATAAGTGAAGACCCTTATGCTTTGGTTGTGTCACCGAAGTTGGATGAAGTTGTTTTTGACAATCCACCAATGAGTGAATAGTTTGGAGAGCCAAAACTTGATGATTGCTTCCATTATTTGCCATCCAAGTTGCACATGGTGCATGGGGTGTTTGAATTGGCTCCTTTTCCTTGCACATGCTATTCGGGATTACCAAAAGAAAGAAAAGATGATTTGGGACAGCTTGTAGACCCTTTGGGTTTTGTCTTTAAGCAAGCAAGTTTCGAGCATAGTGTGGTGACTTTTCAACGTGCTAAGGTGGATAGTTCTTGGTGCGACTTGGAAATGTGTGTGATGTGCTACTACGACGATATTTTGATTTACAAGACGCATGGTGCATGGATGATTTCATTGCACATAAGCATGGACACGGTGGATGTATACAAAAAGAAGCTGATATTGAAGATTGGTTGTGGGGTGACGCGTTGAACAAGGAATGCAGCAGCATGTCTACTTCAAAGCTACACAATAAAAACTTTATGTTGTCTTTATTTGGTGTCTTGTGTCATATAGTCCAACTTGAGGACAAGTTTTTTTTTTTAGAGGGGGAGTCCTAATGCAGTAACTTTAGGGGGTAATAGTGTTATTTTGTGTCCTTAGTGTTAGTGGGTCAATAAATAGGTGTGTGAGTCTTTCATTTAGTAGTTTTTGATATATTGATAAAAGAATATTGAGAGCTTTTGCTCCTTGTATCCCATTTGGGATCCTCTATCTCTTAATTAAATCTATCCTCTGATTTGGTTTGCATCATCCAGTTTTCAAGACATTGGGGGGCGTGTATCTAGCCAACAAATGACAAGTGCAGCCGAGTGAGCACCCTACGAGGTGTGAAGCGAAGACCCCTAGCTACTAAAATAATATGATGCATATAAGCATGAGGGCACCCTCACTTCAATAGCCTGCTTTTGGCATTGAGAGGACCTTTCCCTAGTACGCGAGGACCGGGAAGGACGCACCTCTGTCACAGAATTATCACAAATCAAAACCAAAAGTCAATAATCAAGATATCATACTAATCGAAAAAAAGGGCTCAACCTCATCAGCCTACACTGTGTAATTAAGATAACTCATGTATCGACATTATCAATCAAAATTATGTGTATAACAAATAACCTGCTTTGATTGTGGGACAAAGCCGAAGACAATAATTCGCATATCCTTCCCTGCGCGACATAATAGGAACCATGAGTCAATCTCTATATCCACAACAAATAACATTAAGAATGACAACGACGACAAGGATGAAAACTAAGATGAAACTCAATGGTCTTTTCAAATTCATGCACATGGCCTATCATGCCAACTACGTACGTGAATCGCATGCAACCATTTATTATCTTTGAGTTACTATTCGTGTATTAACCCTGATAGAAAATATATCCGAGAGTCCGAGTACAACCTCTGAAAAGGAGAGTTGTGTGCGAACAATACAGCACCAGTCAAGCAAAACTATAACATTTAATTTGTCCATAGACTTAAGTCATGATGCAGCTATGATGAGGGATGCAAATGATGGAGCTGGGAATACAATTTGATCACCAGCAGGAACAAGTGAATTTCTCATTGTAGTAGGACTACACCAAAGGTAAGGTTTGAGTAACAATAAGAGTACTAATAACAAATAAGTGAAGATTCAAAATCATGACACGCCAAAAAAGTGAACTTTTTTTTGTCTAGGCTTGAAGAGGTTGCGGACAACATACTCCAGAGTCCCAAATCAGGTTGGTGATGCCTACAAAATTGGAAGGAAAATTGCAGAAAACGCCTATAAGCCCAGTGGTACAGTATGGGACGAAATGTCGGGCACCCAAGAAACTCACATCAACAAAATTGGTATGGGTGAAATGAGGATTTAAGGAGGATCTGTGGTAAGACAAGGAGAGACATATTACAAAGGAAACTCTCATGAATTGGTAAGGGTAACACTTCAGCCACATTCTTGGCACGAGTGCAGGTGTGAGAGCGAGAGCATGAGAGCCTGAACTTTCAAAATGTGGTAGATCGAGAAAGTCTGCAGCACATAATTTTATAATTGTACATTAAAAATTTTAAATGGTTGTTTTTTCAATTAAAAGTTAATACACAATGCAGATAACCATATATATTTTGTTCACCAGGAGTTGCTTGTTCACTTGAGTGGGAGCCTGATAGGTAACAGGTTCTACACTTCGTAATTACAAGTTTGAAATGTTATTCGCATGGTTCAAACCCCACGTGAAGGTTGCATTGACTAGCATGTCCGAAGACCACGTACATGCAGTATCATACAGGTTCAGATACAAGTATTTGTGGTCAAAACTGAAGCTGGTTGTTAATGCCCAACTTAACTTATGAAACCAGAAAATTTAGGTAATTGAGTTTGCAAATTTCAAGAACTACGGACAGAAAATGTCAGATTATGCACCAGATCGCATGTCATGGCTGTAGGCGGGTGAATCATGTGACCTAGGGTGACAAAATTGGAGATCAGAGAAAATATACCAAGGTGTTTAACTACATACAAGGAAGACTAGTAGATGCAACAGTCAAAAATGCCAATGAGATATTACTAGTGTAAATACTAGAAAGGAAGACCTAAAATTTGGTTAGGAAGTATATTAATTGATTAAATTCCACGCCCTTGGAAAAGCAGGTACGTATCTAGTTTTCTATGGCACACCCACTTAAAACTGGATTTTGATCTTCTATTCCATTTCCAAAGGGTTCAGGACTTAATTTGGTTTGGTTACCATCATTACAATACCACGGCACTTGCCTCAACAATTGTCTTGACCACACGCAAACACCATCCTTACTATGCCATCATAGCTTTCTTTTTAACCAGACAGCAGCCACCAACATCACCACATTGTTTTTGCCGCTGCCAAAGCAGCCAAACGACCAATTAAACCTCACCACCATAATTGTCTTGATAACCTTCTCCTTACATACCAACTGAACTGCCAAACCACCAAATAACTGCCGCCACAGCTCCAATTTATTGCCTTTACTAAAGTTTTTGTAACCCCAAAAGAAGGCACAACAAGCATATTCAACTCGAACGGCTGCATCCCTTCAAGCACAAATCGAGGGTCTCGGAAGCTTTTGATAAACTCGGGAGAGTTTTTTGTTTTGCTGCCACCACCAAAACCACATAACTTACAAGTTGGTTTTCGCAAATATACCGAACTGTCCAAGCAAAAATGATTTCCGAAAACTATCCCCTTTCAACTTGTTGGTGGTTGTTTCTACATTGAGTACACTACAAATCTGACCTCCAATGTCATCTCAAATTTCAAACACCACAGGAACAGGCAACACAATTCTGAAAGATCCCAGAAGAGGATAATTCGCCAATGAACTACCTTTGATACCATGAAACACCCCGCCCACAACACAAGCAATGCAACCTTCACAACATCCACAATTTTGCCACCACAGTAGAAATTACAGGGAAAATATCTCCATTCTTGACAGTTGACACTAAGGCAACATTTGCACCACAATCTCCTTTATTGGAATCAATTCCAGCACCTTCACCATAACGCTTGAATTACAAATTTTGTTTCAGAGACTAGCTATTGTATCTCAAACAAACAAATCCTAACCCAAATTATGTCTGAAGAATCCTGACCCTAAAATAGTGAACTAACGAGTTAAGAAAATAATCAGATATATATATATTTGTGGGGGTTAGTACCATTGCAATTTACTGAACAACATACCTATGACCTGGAGCAGTTGAAGTGATGGAACCCTGTCTGACTGTCGAGGGGAAGATGGAAGTTTCATAGCCTACATCCCACCAAAGCAACACATACAAATATAATCTATTTATATTCACAAGAACATGAATAATTAAACTTGTCCAAATTTGAAAGAATCAAAAGTATCTGATGAAGGGCCAACAATTACAAAATCTCAATCAAATCAAAACAACTTGATTACATTTCACAAATATGTTCATCCACTCAAAAAGACTTGATTTGTTATAGCCTGATAGTGATCACTGTAATACACTTAGCGACAATTTAGTGCATAGATATGAAAATTCCAGATAGGGTAAAAGAAGTCCATTATATCAACCACAGACACTGTTACCACGAGAACAGAATGTGCAGAAGCTGAAATAATAAATCACACCACAAATACTTTTACTTAAAGTGATTGTGAAAAGCAAGACTTAAATACATCTCTACTGCGTGTTTAGACATAGAAGTAGAACAAATGTGACACACTGCAACTTGAACATAACACTAGAAGCAGATTTAAAAACTCCAGAACTTCAGCCAAAGCCTTGAAAGACTTTTGAACCTTGAGATGAGAGATACAACCCACTGTCTGATTAAGAAGCTTTTCGGTAAGAATACAGAAGAAGTTTATGTTGTTGATTTGGGTAATTATTAGTTGGTCTTGAGTCCTACATGAACTATTACTTCAACTTGTTGACAACCTTTCATGTGGGAACACATGCACATAAAGTTAAAAGATAACTCCTATGGGATGTTAAGTTAAAGAGTAAAGTGTCAAGCATTTTAGCAAATTTCCATACATACCACTGCCCACTGGAGTGCACTGGTAGATCAATTTGTAATATTGGACTTCAAGGCTTCTTTCACTAGAGTTTCTGATACTAGTTGGGCAAAATTATTATTGAGAATGTTTGATTTATCATCATCAGAGTTTTCTATAGTAACACAACAAAGGGAAAGGGACTCTGCATTCGTATTGTTGCAATGGTATATTCATTATTGTCATCTGTTACAATCGCTTTATCACACCACAGCCATGCAATCAAAACCAACTAGGCTAACATATCATAAGTAACCTGATGACCCAGATAAGCTGTCCAGTTGAAGTTTAGGACCTTTGGCAAAATGACCTACTGCCGCATTTGCAATATCATGGCAGCTTTTAGAAACTTTTAAAATTCTAACCCAGGTCTCAGGCAGGTTCACACTTATGACTACCTAATTTATATTTTGCAAGTACCAACATTGAATATTTGAATACACAACCTCATCCCTTATCAATAGTCCCACGCTTAACTAGCACATCTGCACATGTGGTTTGCGGACCATTAAAGATATGAGGAGTTTAGAGAAGTTCCTCTTCACATCAAAAACTCATCTTGTCAACCACTAAACAAACCCCAGATTGTGTTAATGTCACTCTTAATAATATCAATGCGCATGTCCACTTTACCAAACAATTAAAATCTGAATATAACTGGAAACAAATTAAATGACTTGCAGATCATCCCTCAACGCCTACAGTGGATGTAAACGTGCAGGTAGAGTATAAATAGTTTCGCTGCCATAGTACTAAAGTCGGCAAAAACTCAGCTCGGCTTCATAAGGTTGGTTAAACGAGTCCTACTTCAGATTCCTCTGTAAAATGTAAAGATAACACAATCTTGCCACGTTTTGCATTATATCCTCATCATTAAAGGATTGATTCCTCTAATGTCTAGACAGTGGAACCACATTTTCAGGACCAGGCTAACATTCTGGCCAGGCCCGACAGCTTGGTCTTTCAACGACTTAAACTCTCCCTGCATGAACCACAATTTCGTTCCTTAAACAACTCACTCAGGAACCCTAACACAGCAAAACCAAACCTCAAATTTGACAGAACGGCGGATTTTTTGACTGCAGTCCTGCATCATAAACATGGGAATGGGGAAAAAAAAAAGATCATTCTAAAAATGAAATCAGAAGTAAACTCACAATTTCGTTGAACTTCTCGATCGTAGCCAATGGAATGGTGCCAAGAGGAATAATGTTTCTGCATCCCTCGGTCTAAAAAAAGTAAGCAACAATGTTAAGAAGATGCGGGAGATATCAATCATCTTGGCTTCAGAAAAGGAGATTAAATGAAAGTTTTAACACAATATGAATCCTTACCAGAAAAAGAAGGCGATAATTGGTCACAAATAAGGTACCTGCCTCATCGGTATTAACTAGAACAACACTTGCCTGAAACAAAACTTGTAAAAATCAGGAAGTATTAACTAGAACAACACTTGCCTGAAACAAAACTTGTAAAAATCAGGAAGCCTAACCTAGCTACTAGAATAGCCAAATAAAGAAATTGGATGAATAGTTACTACATTGCTTAACTATTTAGCTATAAAGTATTATCGACGTAAACAAATTATATATCGTGGGAAGGAGGCAAAGTCCTCAACAGCATGACAGGATCAACATGAATAAGGTCACATAAATGTTTCAGCCGTTGTGCAGGTCGGTTTAAAATTTCTTTACCTGAAAAGGCAATGCAAACAAAACCAAGACAAGTCCCGGGCATAAGTACGAGCGTCATTTACAAAGCTTTCACAGTACATGACAGCGCGGACATGCAACGCAGGGAGGGGTATGAAAAAGTAAAAATGCAGTGCCAAAGGACTCGTTAGAAACGTTAAAGTTTGAACTTTCTTTACCTGACGGATTTAGCTTTAGACAATTTGGGCCCACCGTAAAATTTGAATTCTCTTTTTTTACCTTCTGCTTCTAACTTTAACCTTAACTCAAACTTTTGGCCTTTTATTCCCCCAAACCCACGCATGAAGAGAACACAAAAGGCTTGAAAAGCTGAAATCGGAAACGCTACAATCATCCAACGATGGTGGAGATGGGAAAACACCGTGTTTGTCAATTGGTTTATTTGCTTTTAGCTTTGGCATTAACAGGTCCGTTCTTGGCTCTGTAACTCCTAGCAACTTCCTCAGGTAATTTTCTTGTACCCGTCAAAGCAAATTCACTTATGGGCTTGTCATGGAAGAGATAAGTACACGTGATGAAGGCGGTCACATTGTGGCATCTTGCCAAATGGAGAAATTCGTGTGATGAAGGCGGTCACATTGTGGCATCTTGCCAAATGGAGAAATTCGTGTTGGACCTTCAGCGGTATTGGCATTGACCGAATGGCATTTGCTGAGTGTTGTTGGAGATCCACTACGAAAAAAAATTACAGAGGCCAAATTTATCAAGGAAGCGAGGTGCAATCTTAATAAGTGATTTCTCCACAACCTAGCCATGAACTTTGTTAACCGGTCGTTGGACGCCGTATCTACACTCTCCGAGTTTCCGGCAACTAGGCATCTGAACATCTTGCTATCCACTAGGTCTGGAAATTTGTTTGAAGCATTGCAAGGAATCGCTGAATTTGGGATCTTAATTTCTCAGTTACCAAACACCAAAAAAAAAAATTACCAATGGAAGATACCCATTTTAAAACTCTAGGTGAAGACCCAGAAACCCCAATTTCAGACCCTTCTACTGCTACAGTTTTCGATTGGGGCTTGAAGGGCTGGAATTCGGAATGTGCAGAGTCCAAATTTATATTGACGGGGGAGAGTGATGGGTTCACTGGAGTTGGGGTACGCCAGAGATAGGGATGGCCGGAGTTGGGGTCGGCTGGAGATGGATTTGCTGGAGTGGGGAGGTCCTGTTGGGGTGGGGAGGAGGAGAGAGAGATCAAGTGTGAGTGAGACGGAGGGGGAGAGAGTACAATAGTGAAACTTCTAATCTTAGCCCTTGGTTTCAAGGGTTGAGATGGACTGTTTTTTTGTGCCCCCGGAACCTGCCCCTTTATATATACATATGCATATATTTACAGATATACTCCACGGCTCAAGTAAGGGATCCCTTACTTTCCTTCTGCGCCGACCTCTCATTTCCCGATCGAATTTTGATGATCCGAACCGTTCAATGTGTTTGAAACATGTTACAGACTGTACATACATATGAATATATATATTCATATGTTTATACACACACACACAATATATATATATATATATATATAGGATAATGATCTACTAAGGACTCCCTTAGCCAAATTTGGTGCGGACCTCACCATTCCGGATCAAATTTGACGATATATAGCGTTTTTAACAAAAACTGATCGGATCAAGCCCTTCCGGGTATTTTTTTTTTGATGATTTTCCGCTAGGACCTTGGAAAATGCATTTTAAAAACATTGAGCAGTTCGGATCGTCAAAATTTGATCCGGAAAGTCGAAAAATGGCTTGGTCCGCACCAAATTTTGGCTAAGGGAGTCCTTAGTAGATCGGCTTCCTATATCAGAACATATCCTGTGAGGGCTCCCTCACAAAAAAAAGTGCGGGAAAACAGTTGTGGGCCGTTGGATCCTATGCCCTTCACGTGATCCAACGGCTCACAACTATTTTCCCGCACTTTTTTTTGTGAGGGATCCCTCATAGGAAACTTCTTGTATATATATATAATGATAATGAAACTATAACATAAAGCTTTCACAGCATGAAAACTCGTCGTGCTCTATTGTAAAGCCTTACTTTAGTAACTACTGTCTACTGTTCATGAATACAGAAGTTTTCTTAGTAATTTTAATGGAAAGGTCATCAACTCTATTATAGGTTGATGAATATGTCACTTTTTGCTAGTGTTGCAAATAAGAAAGTTCATATGATCGTATCATTTGTTACGGGGAATTTTTTTCTTGAACTTGTGTTTTCATTGTGCACCCACTACTCGTTATTAATGGCCATGAGTCTCCCGAAAAGTTACCCAAGAGACTCGAACCATTTCCTCCTAGTCACCATACCACATGGGAGGAAGCTGCTTACCACCAAAATTAGTACGTGCAATAGTATATTGTTCAAGAAAATTACAAAGTTGAAGAACTTGTAAAATTCACAGAATAAATCAAATCATCTAACTCCGAAGGGGAAAAAGCCTGTGATCTTCGTGATCATCCTTAAAACTCGCTAACGTTTGAACCAAAAGATGGAGAGAAATGGAGGTCTAGTTGAATTAGGCACATTTACGATTCTTTTCCATATCACCCAAACTTAATAAACTTCGATTCGTCTACTACTGTTCATAATCTTCACAATGCACTAAGACATTCACGATTTACCCAAAAGTAGAGTAGGATTCTTATCCATTACCCACAATAATGAAATAATGATAAAAATCTTGAAGGTTACGTATATGCATACCTCTACTATGACCTGCTCCGCTTCAAGCAAAAACCCTCGCAACCCTTCAGGAACAGGCCTCGGAGGGGGCTGTGAATCGCAAAACAAAAAGGAAACGAACTCAGTTACAAACATTAACCCAAAGACGTGTTTGCATGTACATAGAAAGAAAAATACGTAATAAGGGAGAAACATTGAACAGAGAAACCCTAGAAAATAAATATATGTGTATTCATATAACCTCGTCCTTGGTCCAGTCGAGGGTCTCCCAGCTACCAGTGCCATCGATCTTCTCCGACTCAGTGAGTCGAATGTTGACGTCGGACTCGCGCAGAGAGGTGGATCGACCCGACCGGAACTTCGGCGTTGCCATGCGGCGACTCGAGCTTCGCCAGAGAGATGGTTCGAGAGGGAGAGAGTTTGTGCCAAGTTTTCACCCGACGTTCAAAATAGAGGAGAGAGATTTGGTACATCTGGCTTCCTTCGGTTTTAGGGGAACGGGGTTGCGTACCACGTGTTCATTGTCCTAGGGCTGTACAGCGGATCATCCAATCCGCCAGGACTGAAATCGGTTCGGTTTCGGTCGGTTCGGGGTGATTCTATCCCAAATCGATTCGGTTCGGGATATGCCTTCTCAAAACCGATCCCGACCGATTTTATGAAGAAACCAAATTCGGTTCGGGGTGCCTCGGTTCGGTCGGGAATTTCGGTTTTTTCGGGGATTTCGGTTTGGGCTCAAAATTTACTTCAGCCCATTCAAAAAATTTACTTGGGCTCAAAATTTACTGGGTTTGGGCTTAAAATTTACTTGGGCCATTCAAAAAAATTTCTTTTGGGCTCAAAATTTACTTTTGAGCAAACATTTTTTACTGTTCTAATTAAACCATTGCACAATTTACTGTTGCACAATTTACTTTCCAATTAAACCATTGCACAATTTACTGTTCTAAATTTCTAATGTCCAGTATAATTTAGTTAAACCAGTAAGCTAGAAAATCAAACCAAGAGAACATTACTCTAAAATCTGAATATGTAGTGCTATAGCTGCTGCATCAAATTAACTAATTAAGCATTGAAACATGATCAGTCCTTATAGTCCTTACACACAATGATCAATCCTTTACACAATGATCAACCTAATACAAGGAAACATTAAGCGTTGAAACATGAAACTGAAACACTAAGCGTTGAAACTTGAAACATGATCAGGCCTTACACAAAGATCAGTCTTTTACAAATGCAATAAAACAGTCCTTACACACAATGATCAATCCTAATACAATGCAATAAAATCTGATCCAATTCAACATCGCCATCAATCCCAGGTGCTATATCACGAGCAGCAGCAGAAAACCATAGCTAGCAGCAGCAAAGCACAACAATAGCAAGATATGTGCCGGAATAGCAGCAAGCCTCTAGCAGCAGAAACTATAGCAACAAATGACAATAGCAAATGACAATAGAAAACAGTAGAGAAAATTGTAAATCCAACTTAAATAGTAGAGAGTGTACCCTAATGAAGTTCTCCTTAGTCATAGCAACCGCTTAATCCTTGATCTTTCCACTTGAGTCCATGATAACTAAATACAATAAAACCGCAAAGAAAGCATTGCAAGTACATTATTCAACATATATAGTAATTAAAATAAAGAACACAAAAAATAAAGCAAAGAGTAGTACCCGAATCCAATTGCTCCAACTCATCAAGTTGTTCTCTAAGATTGAGTTTAGTTGGTTTCTTTATCCATTGTTGAATGCAAATAAGAGCCTCCACGGTTTTGGGAGCGAGAGAACTTCGATATGGATCAATCACACGTCCACTAGTGCTAAAAGCGGATTCGGAGGCGACCGTGGACACGGGGATAGCTAGCACATCTCGTGCTACTTGGGATAGAATAGGATACTTAGAGGAATTGTCTTTCCACCACTTCAATATGTCAAATTTATCACTATCATCCTCACTAGCCTCCATAAGATACTTCTCCAACTCCGTTTTGCTTGCCATGTTTGTTTCATTTTGTTGGTGCATCTTAAAAAGAGATTTCAAAGATTTATGACAATCAAAATCATCTCCATCTAAAACCACTTTACTTGATGCTCCTCCAACCTCCTCTCGACTATGCACATTCTCACTTGCATTATTCTTCACATACCATTGAAACAATTCGGTAATCCCACATGTGATCTTATCCGTTATCTCACTGACCAACTTTTTATCATAGCCCAAAGTATTTAGAAAGCAATACTCGAAAAACCCAACTTTGCATCGAGGGTCAAGAACAACCGCATACAACATCATTGGGTTAATCTTTTCAAAATTTCCCCAATACTTATCAAACTTTGCACTCATACCAAGGGCCAACGGATACAAAACACTATCATTGGTCGCACACAACTTGGTAATAGCTTGTTGAATGAACACCATTTCATCAAAAAAAACATTGCAAGTGACATACAAAGAACCCGAGAATTTCAATGTTGCAACATAAAAAACCTTAAGAAATTGTACGTACAACTTAATGTTTTCCCAATCCGTTGAAGTTGGAGGCCCAACATTTCCTTTCCTCCCTTTCCCCCTTCCTCTCCCTCTCCCTCTCTCTATCTCTTCAAGCATCCCACTATCAACCTCAAAGTCGCAAAATTCAACATCACGATCCCCGAATTCCTCATCAATCTCCTCTTCTCTCACATTTAATTTGAAGGCCGTGTCATCACATAATCGATCAAAAGCCTTTTGATAAATTAGAGCCCTTTCCAACATAAAATATGTGTAGTTCCACCGAGTGGCCACATCCAAACAAGGTTTAAGTGTACATGTAATCTCCTCTTTTTTAACACATTCCCAAAACTCACCCATTCTTTGCGGGGAAGACCTCACATATCTCACAACATTCCGCACCCTCACAATAGAGGTGTCGATCTCTTGCAATCCGTCACGCACTATTAGATTCAAAATATGTGCCGAACATCTCACGTGCAAGAAGTTGTGACTTAAAATTGTTGTCTTTCTATCTTTGGTTTTCCTCTTCAAGTATGCGATCAAAAGATTATTAGAGGATGCATTATCAACCGTCACCGTTAAAAATTTGTCAATCCCCCAACCCAACAAGCAAGTCTCAACTTCTCTCCCAAGAGTGTCACCCTTATGATTAGGAACAACACAACTATAAGCAGCCATCTTCTAATGACTAAAAAAACCAAAGCTCCAATAAAGTCTCAACAATTTAGAACATCAATAAACATGCAAATAAGAAATTTTAACTTTTTGGTCGGCCAAAATAAAGTAATCCATTTTACAACAGAAATGCATAAAATAAGGGCCTCGAACTGGATCATGGTGAGTGTATACATACGGAATTACGGATAACACTAACAAATGTATTATTCATCAGGAGAAAAAAAAACGAGACAATTTGTTTAGTGCTTTTTGGTATTCAGATAGATAGATAGAATCATAGATAGATATACACAATAGTGGAGCAATTTGTTTTACCTAGAGCTACTGCAAAACTCGTACAGCTTTCCTCTATTGGAGAAGATGATGAGAGCAACTTCTTGCATCGCAGAGTACCGAAAGCTCCTAAGCAGTAAGCTTTCTTCAAAAGCCCATTCCTCCTCTTTGCAAATCTTGGTAGTATTCGGTTCAGATAAGAAGGAGAAGATGATCGAACTCCCTTGTTATTCTTGGTTCTTTGATGATCGAACTCCCTCTGGTATTCCCTCTCTTGGGGGTTTCAGACGTTCATGGAGACTGGAGAGAGAAGGGGGGTGGGGCGTACACAATGACAGTAGATCTGAGAGTGGATTGAAGTTAGGGTTTTTTTGGGGTGTTATATACTGTAACTTGGATGGTGTAGATGAAACCCCCATTAAGTATTGACGGTTATTAGGGTTTTGTATTCGGTTCGGTTCGGTCCTATTTCGGTTCGGTTCTATTTCGGTTTGGATTTTCGGTTTTTTCGGTCCTATTTCGGTTCGGTTCGGTTCGGTCCAACCCATTTCCGAAACCGAGACCGAACCGATATTTTTTCGGTTTTTCCACCCCGTTTTGAACCTTACCCGACCGAAAACCCGAACCGGTGGTCGGTTTTCGGTTTTTTTTCGGTTTTCGGACCATCCGTTGATCCATCCGTGAATGTTCGGTTCGGTTCCGGATCGAGAATTTCTAATTTGGCGGATCCGGATCGGATCGGATCATATCTGCTTGATCCGCTCAATCCGCTCAATAATCCTTCTTTAATCTGTCAAATCCGTCCGATCCGATCCGATCCGATCCGTAACCGATCTGTGAATGTTCGGTTCGGTTCCGGATCTTAAAAACCATAATCCGCTCTGAGCGGATCGGATCGGATCCGTATCCGATCCGTCCGGATCCGATCCGTGGACACCCCTATTGTCCACGTCCGCGATATATGTCACGTGGGCCTCCGATGATGTGGTGCAATTTATAAGGGTAAGTCTGGTACCCAGAAAGGGTACCCAGAAATTCGGGCCGTTGATTTTTCAATTCATTTTGATTTCTGGGTACGTAGCAGTGCTCAATTTATAATCTCAACCGTCTATTAGACTTCTAAAAGGGACCCAACTTGGGGTACAGAAAGTTTGGAACAGAAAATGTACCGAGCTGCTTGGGGGACCCACTTTTGGGTCTCACACGAGTGATCTGAACCGTTCATTATTCTTAAAACATTTTTCCGAGGGGCCCATAAAATTTCAGCTCAATCGGACGGTTAGAAGTGCTTAAACCAAAGTCTCACCGCTTGATCTGAAATTTTATGGTCCCCTCGGAAAAATGTTTTAAGAATAATGAACGGTTCAGATCACTCGTGTGGGACCCAAAAGTGGGTCCCCCAAGCAGCTCGGTACATTTTATGTTCCAAACTTTCTGTACCCGTAGGTTTACCCTTCTAAAAGCCTTTTATCTTCTTCTATACAACCCGTTGAAAATTTTGAATGTCCTACAAATATTATGGGTCCGCTTCTTGTGTATTTTTTTCATTTTTTTATACACTTTCACATTTCTTATGTGTTTTTCACACATTTCATTATACATTTTAACTTTAACGCCAATCCAGTAGCTTGATTTTAGAATTTTTTGAATATTTTTATCTCTCTCGCCTCTCATCATCTGTTGTCGACATCTTCCAGGTCCATGCTATTAGGGGTGAAATTCGGTCGGTTTGCTTCGATTTTTGGGGTATTCGGGACCGAACCGATCGGTTCGGAGTAATTTATCCGGGAACGACCGAAAAAAGCAATAGACCGAAATCGGTTTGGGATGGTTCGGTCCGATCGGTTTTTTTGGATTTTTCAGTCCGGCGTTAAGATTGAAATGAACGGTTAAGATTGAAATGGACGGCTAAGATTTGTTGTTTTTTGTTTAAGATGGACGGCTTTGATTGATCGGTCCAAATCGGTATGGTTTTGGGGTATTTTGGTTCGGTCCGAAGAAATTTCTAGGAAACCGAGACCGAACCGAAAATTGATCGGTTCGGTTTGGTCCAAACCAAAGCCAACCAAACCCGCCCTCACCCCGACCGAAAACCAAACCGATCGGTCAATTTTTTCGGTTTTTTTGGTCCGTCGGTTTTTCTTTCACCCCTACATGCTATAGTTGCCTCTACCCACCTCTCCTCCTACCTCTAGGGATGGCAATGGGGCGGGTTTTGATCGACCCCTACCCCTATCCTAAATTTGGAAAACTCCCCCTGCCCCGCCCCTACTCCAATCAAGTAATAAAAATCTACCTCCATACCCAACCCTGTCAGGGATCAAGTTTACCCTGCCCTACCCAACCCGCCCTGCCACTTTTTTTTTTTTGTCTTCCTCTCAATTGTTTTACATATTCAATCCCAGGCAACCATCATTATAAGCACATGTCTACTCCAATAATCACAAGTAAGTTATTGCCAACAAAAAAAAAAAAGAGAAGAAATATGATACCTTAAATCTAAAATGAATCGGGAAAAAAAAAATCTAAAATGAAAGATTTTGTTTATATATACCGTGGTACTTTCTAAATTAAATGAAAATACAAGGGTTACAATGTTATTTCATATGTTTATATATATCGGGGTGGGTTTGGGGTGGGATATCGCCACCCCTAACCCTACCCTAATCCGGTCAGATTTTCATCCCCCCCCCCCCCCACCCATTACCCAAAAAAAAAAAAAAAAACGTTGAGGGAGGGGCCGGGCGGGGCGGGTATGATTGTCATCCATACCTAGCTCTGCCTCCCTTCACTTGCGTTGAAGAAACTTCACCTCACCTCTGCCTCCGTCAACTTCTATCTCTCTCACTTGATCCTTCAACTCCGAAGGTATCTCTCTCTTCAAACACACACACACACTAGTATGTACATTGTACAAACTCAGATGATTTTGCTATGCATATGGGACTAAAGTATGGATGTCTAGTAGAAGATGTGATTACAAGCTTGTCCATACAATGTAGAGGGTGAAGATCAGTGTATTACGATCCATAAAGAAAAAGGATTTTTAAGAGTTGCCCCCACAAATTTTAGGGTATTATTACGATACTATTTTTTCATTTCACGTTCTCTCATTTTCTTGTTCATAATGTTGGAGGTTTTAAAGAAGCAAAATTGATGATAAATTGATAGTGTTTTTAGTTAATTTCAGTGCCAGAACTTTAGATTCTTCTGCTTTAAGATGTTATGTTTGTTTGTGAGGATGAGAGACGAAAATTCTCAAGTATCTGATGGATTTGCTTGGAAGGCTTTTTAGTTGTCATGGTTATTTTTTTACCCAATTTTAAGTAAGCAATTGCTCTTGTTAAATGGTGGTGCACATTTTGAGTTGTGATTGAATTGCATAACTGCGGTTGGTAGTGAAAATTGTAGCATAAGAAAAAAGTCCACTTCAAATATGTTCAAATACGCATATATAGCCAAGTCTCTTACATAAAAGCAAGCACACTTATGAGAAGTTAAAGTCAATCTCTGTGATGTTTTTTCATAGAAAGTACATGATTGAGTTTGGAGAGTTTTACGTAAGTTTAATGATATCATTTTCGTGAGCGTTTGTCATATAAAAGAAGTTTACTTATAAGTGTTCTTCATAAAAATGGATAAGAATTCGTCCTCCTCTATGGTGATCACCAATAGTGAGCTTTTTGTGAAAGCCATATTTGTGGTAATTATGTCTAGTTTTCTGTAAAAAAAAAAAAAGTGTCATATACTGGTGGTAAGAGCAAAGCCAATGCAAGAGCTATACTTGGTTCTATACTCATAATTTGACACCAGACTCAAAAAACCCAAATCCAGTGCAGTGCTATACTTGGTTCTAAAATGGCACAAAGCTATACTTGGTTCTATATTTAGAACCAAGGATGGCTATAGCCATCCTTCCCACGTCATAATCCAACTGCCAAATACCAGAAAAATGGGTGGAAAACACATACTTGAAAAACCCTCCACTTCCATGGCCTTCGCCGGAATCAATGGTGATTTCTTCCAGACGGGAAAACCCTCAACTTCCATGGGTGTTTGTGAGTGTGTGTGTGTGTGTGTGTGTGTGTGTGTGTGTGTGAGAGAGAGAGAGAGAGAGATCGACTTCAATGGGGATTTCCCCCTTCCCCAATTTTTTAGATCTGGAATTTGTTCCTTCTGTAGCACCAACGTTGGTTGGGGAGAAGATAGAGACATGAGAAATTATTTGGTGTTGCAAGATGCACACCAATTGGTGTGCCAACGGGCTAATCAATGGCTAAATCTAACCCAACAACTATTTTTTGATTTTTTTTTTCATTCCAACGGTAATTTTGTTGGCTCTCCTATAAATAATGCAATTGTTCACCCGAATATTGATTATTGTAGTTTTTTTTTTTAAATGTACCCTCTCTTGTTGGTTTTTTTTAATCTATTAATGTAATTTTTTTAAAATCTATTAATGCAATTTTTTTTAAATCTATTAATGTAATTTTTTTTTAAATCTATTAATGTAATGCTTTGAAATTGGTTAATGAAATGCATTTTATTTAGCTAATTTTCACAACACGGGAAACGCAGAGGACAAAAAAAAAATGTAATTAAAAAATAATTTGGAATGAAGGTTAAAAAATTAGATCACAACGGGGTTGAAAATAACGTACATAGTTGAATTCGGGATGCAAACGTAATTACAAGTGAGGTGGTGGGAAAGTTAGTTAAATTTGGAACTGTTTGGTGCTAAAATAGAACCAAGCACTGGAGCATGGGTTCTATTTTAGCACCAAAAACCACTTTTTGGTGCCAAAATATACTAATGGCTATAGCCATTTTGACAATTGCATTGGCTTTGCTCTAAGTATGTCCAGTTTTTCACAACACATTCTACATTTGTGGTAAGTAGGTGCAATTTTTAGTCTACACGTCCTATGGTTGTGGTAAATAGGTCTAGACTATCTAGTTTTTATTAAATACATCCTATGTTTGCATAGAACACAACGAGACCTTGCACGCGTTGGTGGGCCCACTCTAAAGGGTGGATACAATTGGTTGGCTTGTTTTAAATATTGATTGGTGTTTGCTCGTTGCATTGATTGTGGCATACTATTTGTATATCGATAGTACCCATTGCACGGTACTTAAGCCGTTTAGGTCACACTTGGTTTTAAGAACCAAGAAATCGGAAAGAAATTATGTTTGGATTCGGAAGTCATGGTACGGACAAAGAAGGGATTAGGCACCCCTTTCCGCCCAACACAAAGGTAGGCATTTACTTTGCTCAACATTAGGCTTTTCTATGATTTAGTTTGATTTGCAAATAGTTGGTTAATTAGCGATTAATCAGATATGGGTAATGACAAGAATGTAAAAATACACGAGATAAAGGATGCGGGAACATATTAAAGCAGTTAGATAATGTACATAAAGCAAAATAGATCTTCCACATGCAAATCGATCTACCGGTGAGACAATAGATCTGTTCGCCACCTGAACTTAAAGGGTTGCAAGCTTTGGCTGGCAGAGTGAAGTGCCAGCCGGCGTTCCTCCTTACACCAGAAACTACTGTAAACTATAGACACCACAATTTGGCTTTGCAAACATTTCAGTCCCCTCCTTTGGGAAGTCCCGTTGATGAAATGATTTTCTTGCTTGTTTGGGTTGTTAGCATAGAGTTTCTGTTTTGAGCTTTTGTGACACGTGGACTGGAAAAATTTAGTGGTACATTCAAAGATAATAGTAAATTTATACTACTGTTAATCAAATCAATGGTAAATTCAATAACAGTAAACCATATGATCATTTGAATGATATGTAAATTGTATTCTTGGATTTGATCACACTTTTTTATATAGTGAAATCTCTCCCTTGACATTTCTTGAGGTCGTGAAAAAACTAACAGGTCATATTAATTGAAGCTTAGCCGAAAGAATCATATAGTTTACAAATTTATCACACATTATCATGAACTAAGGTCATGGTTAATTATAAACCTCCAATATTGGTAGATTTATGGTACTGGTAAATTACATTATCTTCAAGAAGAGTGACAAATTTGAATTATGGTATATTCATAAAATAAACTAGAAAAATTCAGTTGTACATTCAAGAAAAATGATAAATTTACAAAATCATAATTATATCAATGATAAATTGATTAATGGTAAACAATATAAATTTAACACAATTGTTTAAATACCATAATGGCAAATTTGACCCTCAATAAAACTATCAGTGAAACCATTGTAAATAATTTTTTTATATTTACATATCAAGCCATGGTAACATGGACAGTAAGAAATGATTCTTGGTTCCACACTGACACATGCTCGTGCATGGATCTTATCATCTCAATCATACCAATTCAACTTAATACCAATTTGCATAACTCATAATGCACAAAATTAATCAACTAAATATACCGGTTATCCAAAATCAAAATTCAAAATCCCATTCCGGCGCACAATTCCATTGAAAACTTAAAAATCATCACTAAAATACCCAATGAACCAACAAAAACAACGTCAAAGTCCAACTCCAGGAGAACATGTGATCAACAATTAAAACAACACCATACAACAAATACGAATCCCAAATTATGAGCCTAATAATCTTAAATGTTTTCCCAAAAAATAATTGTTCAAAAACAACTGGATTTAACTAAGTCTTATGCTATATTGTTAAATATGGGTTCATTCACCATTGGATGTAGCTACTTCCCGATCATGAATTGTTTTCATTTTCTCATCTTCCCTTTTTTGTCTTTCCAGGCTCCATGAATTGCTTCCATCATTTAAGAATGCATGTATCATGTCAGCCCTCACCTTCTTAAAACCTCGTTTTGGTACTTTGCTTGTAATTGGTAGTTTCCAGAAGTATTGACGAATTAAGTAACAAATGACAATACCACAGTCCTTGTTGAAAAAAATATAATAAAATGAAGTTCACACATTAATTGGTCTGTCAATCTGCTATATGTATGTATCAAGAAATGAAACTCACCTACTGTATTCCTACTGGGGACAATCCTCCATTTGTTGAATAGGATGACATTCCTGTGTCATGAACAATCCATTTGGCTTGCTTTTCAGATAATTCTCCACCTTATTTTTCTGGTTTACGATAAGATACAATCAGGTTTAGCTATACCAATCATTGCCATAATAAAAGTTAGCAATTTACCAGTAGGTTTGCTACTTCAAAGTGTTGGTCCACACCGATCCTCGGCAACATCGAGTTATAAAACTTCCAACTACACTTCTCATTGTCTAGCACAAGTAATGTCAAATGGTGCAAATGGCTAATAGGAAAGTGTAGGTTACGAAATTCACAAGCTTGCGGTATCCAATAATCTAGAACTCTTAAACATTCTTCTGGAGATTTAAAGACTATAGCATTCTGTTTTAAATAACATTTGCATCGATGAAATGGTAGTGTGAATGAAATTTTATTAATAGAACAAAGTATTATTAATGATGTTACTCACCAACCCACACGGGAAAACATAAGATGTCTCACTTTTCATTTGGGTTACACCAACCTGAAAGTCTGCTACCTTTATGGATTGTTCCCGCTTTAGTATTTTAGTATATGCTTCAATTACCTAAATAATTGGGCACAATCATCACATCAATTGGACAACCAGTGGCCACTGGCCATCAAATTCATACAAATCATCATTCATAATTGTCAAGAGATGCAAAGAGGAACAATTTCAACTAAAATTATAATTTGGTAAATTTATATCATCAAAATTTACCACATGATAAAAATCAAAATATAACATTACATTCTATTCTATTAATCTCTACTACACTTATGGCCCATTTGGATGGGTTATTAGAATGGTATGAGTTTTGGGCCTAGATGAGAAATCCCGGGCTCACAGCTAATCCATGGTTTAGGAATTCAATGGCACACTCAACTGAAATGATCCCCCTTCACCTTAATTAGGCCTAGGGAGTGTTAATTAATAACAGCCCAGACCCAGCCCCTAAAGAGTACCCCCTCCTCCTCCTTAGACCCTCTAATTTATCATTATCTCACAATTTCAACTACAAAACAAACCAAATACTATTTTATCCTCCCTTATTACCTAAATCTTCCAAACCAAGTAACAATGAGGGTCCACCCTCTATAAATAATACCCCATACTATTTAATGTTGAACAAAAAAAAAAGGATAATGACTGGAATCAGAGCAATTGCTTCAAAGGCGCGTAATCACTGTCCTTTGCAAAATAACGTCTTAAGATTGTTGAACAAAAAAAAAAGGGGTAATGATTGGAATCAGAGCAATTGCTTCAAAGGCGCGTAATCACTGTCCTTAAGACGTTATTTGCCCCCACCTATTGGTATGCACCGGGTTATGGTAAATCGTCTCTCAGGATACAATGAAGCCCAACCTATGGTTGTTTGTTGATCGGCGTCTGCACAAACGATAATCAACCCCAAATACTATAGGATGAGCAAATTCGAACAAGTTCTAGAGTTCTGAATCTGCAGTATATCAGAACCCCAGGAAAGAAAAGGAGAAGAAAAGCCTTATGGAGGAAAGAAAGAAAGAATAGATCATACAGAATTTTTGGTAAGGACCAATGGCCATGTCCATTGCCTTATATAGGCTTTGGCTTGTGTCTGTTCCCAACAGTCACGACTTTGTTTTTGAATTTAAACACCCAACAGTTATATAACTGCTCCCAACAGTCACCACCAAAAACTGCCTATAACCGCCATTTGCCCAGATTATATTACAGCCGTCTGATTAAACTTGATCAGATTGATATAAACCAATGGCCCAGATTTAATCCGCACACGCACACGTGCGACGTGTCCAAAATTCCATTTTGAAAATCTTTCAACATTTAATCCACCCAAATCTCATCCCGCATCGAGTCGAGCCATATACCAAACCTATTTTATCATACCCTCATTATTTATAGCATTACTTGATACCAACACATGGTAAATGAGTTGTGGTAAAAACTGTTTGTCACTTATAGAGCCATATGTGGATGAACTACGTAAGAGTTTCTGAATATCATCAACATACACGCAAGATCCCATCCCACTGCTGAACCATATGCATGTGCTTCAAATCAAGGTTTTACATTAGAGATTACAAATGGTAATGGAACCATACATGGTTAAGTAAAAGCAAGAGAGGGAAAAGAAAAGATATATGAAAATTACCTAGCATATGCCTCACTCCAAATCTGTGATATCCGTTCTTTGTCCTCTGTTGACAACAAACGATGTACCCTATAAGATTTGAGGTTCTTGATGGGTGTAGGTTTACTAGATATAATAACCTGTCCTGGTGATATGTTGTCTACATTGATAACATCCTTGTTAGGCTGTCCTTCAACACTCTTTAGGCTCGAGCGATACGATGTTGTATCAACTTTTACCTCTCTTGTCTTTTTTTGCTTCATCAGTTTCGTCCTTTTAACATTTATGACACTTTTTCCCTTAGAATGTTGCTTTGGAGATGGTGTATCAGTTGTTGTGTATCCCTTACTGGATTTATGTGTTAGTTTACTTCATCGTTTTGGAAGGATCGACATCACACCTGACATAAAACAATTACAAATAATACCCAAACTTACCATAGGATAATCTATACTAATAGCAAATCTACCTTTATTAGTACTATCCAACCATAAAGCCTAACATTAACAACACCAACTCATTGAAATTTAGCTTTGCAACTACCAAATAAGTCCACTATTAAAAAAAAGGTGATATAATCATAAGACAATTGTTTAAAAGGATTGACATTGAGATTCCAATAAATGCCTGAAGAATAGTTTGAATATTTTTCTCAAGGTGGAAGTTTGACATCCAACCATGGGCATTCTTTACATTTCCTAGATTTGTACATTAGATTCATGGGTGGCGGATCATCATTTGTCTCATAAATTTCACCATCTTGTAGCCTTCAAAACAATTGAAAATTTCACTTTGCGATTCATTACTCCTGTCGGATCTAAACTAATATTGGTAATTTGAACCCAATATTTATAGTGATATTACAAATCTATCATATGAAATTTGTCACAATCTATCCAACTCATGAAATTTCGCAAATGTGCGATAAATCTGTCATAAGAAACTTGACTTGTGATAAATTTCTCACAAACTATCATAAATCTATCACATGAAAATTTATCACAATCTAACTTGTGAAATTTTCCGCATATCTGTCATAAATATACTATATGGAATTTATCATTGTCATTAGAAATTTATCTCAAAATTAAACCAGATATATCACATAAAATTTATCAAAAACTACCACAAACATATCACAAGAATTTTCGACAGATCTAGTAAAAAACAGTATCACATTCGTCTCGAATTTTATCAAAAATAGGCGAGATCACAAAATTTTCATGTTATTTTTAGAACTTTTCATGAAATGCATCTATTATGGGTTAAATTATGCAATGTATATAAACACCTTTATTTCTTAATTTATCAACAAATGTTCATGAAATACATCTATTGTGAGCCAAACAATGCAATGTATATAAACGACTTATGATAAACAATGAAGCCTACAAGTTCTTGCCATGGAAGAATCACTGAGCACCGATAGATTTGAAGACGATGAAGTTTGAATTTCTCACGATCAAAAGAATTTCTCGTTGATTATGGCTTCACAGATTGACAAAGATGAATCACCATGGCAACGATTTGCCACTTCCCACGAAAATACTCATTTTTCTTAGGTGAATGAATCAAATTTGATAGAAATAGGGGAATCATGAAATAGTCTGCACTTAATGATCCCTAAACCTCTGTTTTCTTTCTTCTTCTTCTTTCCATAATTCATGTGATAAATTTGGTGAAACTTGGTTATGGGAAATAGTTGGGTTGTGTTAAATAGGGGTATATTTATTTATTTATTTTAATGTTAGGATGAAAACATAACCCCTCAGATCGACTGAGATGGAAACATAAGTATAACTAGAGACTAGAACCCATATTTAACTACCCCATGAATAAATTTGGACTTTTATTTGTAAATACCATGTCATTATTTGCTCTTCTGAGACCAGACTTATTCAGTTCGCATCTAAACTGGAGAAGGCATTTTTTTTTACTCTCTTCTAAGGAAACAATTGTTGAGTGCATATGTTTAGCTATCATTCTTCCAAATAAAATTACCTATCTCTTATTCCATGTAATATCGAGACGTTTTCCAAGTTTCTTGTTTTTAGTACCAATTGCTAAAAGTCAATTTTCCATAAAGTGTTACTCCCTCCGTCCCATTTTAAATGCTCCCTACGTATATCCGTGTCATTTTCAAATGTCTATCACTTTGTTCACTTCACATTTCTAAAAAAAATTCCAAAAAGATTCTTTCCTCATCTCTCATCTCTCCAATCGTTAATCACATTTCTCTCTCTACTCATACCCCACTATCCAATCATTATTCTCATTTATCTCTCTATCTCTCTCTAATTATTACACTTCCCTCTAATTATTACTTTTTCCAAAAATCCATCCAAACACTATCTCAAAAATATTTCTCAAAATATTCTTCTAAAAACTCTCAACCAAACACAGCAATAAAATACATATTGCATATAAAATTTTTTGTATTGGTTAGGTTTTCAAAGTTTTTAAAATATTTGTCTAATAGAACTAATTGAGATCTATCAAATAAGATCCATGTTGCATATAAAATACATTATAGAATGAAAACTATAAGAGTTTTAAAAAAACACGCATAACCGTAGGGAGCATTTAAATTGGGACGGAGAGAGTAATATTTAAGTTGGTAAAAGCCAATTTATTTTTCATTAGCTAAAAGCTAAGTTGCTAAAAACTAATTTTCTCTCACATACTCCTTTTGCTAAAAGCAAATTGTTAAAATTATCTTGATGCTTTTAGCAAATGAGAGTTGGAGGTAAGAAAATAGGAAACTCACCACTTTGATGACAAAACACAGTATTATATCTCATTTGAGTAAGCATTAAGCATCTTTCCTTTTTAGTTGAGATATTGAAAAATAAATGCAGTTAGGTTTTAATGGAAATCTTTTATGGAGTCATTGGTATCGTATCTCATTCCATATGTAGAATTAATATTCTAGTGATTTCTCCAGGGTTGTCACAAGAATTAATAGATTTTATAATATATCAAATTTGCATTTTGTCCCGCGGTGGGGATTGTAACTTTCCATGAATTTCCCATTCATCACTGACCAAATGAACTTTACTTAGTTATTTATTTATTTATTTATTTATTTTGAGGAAGTTAATTGTGAATAAATATTATTGGTTTGCAAAGGGGGTGTGTTCCACTAAGGCAGTTTTTAGAATAAACTGGCTTTTCATGGTTTTTTATGTGATGTATTGTGAGAGAATGATCTGTGTTGGTTTTTGGAAAAAACAGTTTTTTGTTAATGGAACGCCCCCTAAGTCTTAGGTTCAAAAACTTCGCAGGAGATATTAGGAATGAAGTCAGAACTTTAACATAGTGGTACTAAACATATATACTAGAAACAATAGGAAGATAAACAACAATATTAACATTTATTAGGTGCGAGGCCTCGTACCCTGCACGAGTATTAGGGCTGCTCAAAAAAACCGGTGAACCGTGAATCCGGTCCGGACCGAACCGAACCGATCCGTACCTTTTGGATTTTATCTGTGGATTAATGGTCCGGACACGGATTCAAAAAATAAAAAACCGTGACTTTTGGATCGGACACGGATTTTAATTTTGAAACCGTGGATTGACCGATTCGGACTGTGAGATTTTTATTATATATAATTTTTTTAAATGTATATATATATAATTTAGTAAATTTGTATGCTTGGAGTTTCATTTCACTATAATCTAACTTAATTTCATTCATTTATTTGCAGCTCTACGAAAGGTTTCACTTGATCCAATTCCAGAGTGACTGCTGCCTTGCATTTGAAGTGATTGATGCCTTGTGTTTTGAAGTTCTTCACTCAGTAGTTGTTTTTTTTATGTTGGACTTTGATGTAACTAAGTATTTGTATTCCACTCTACAAAACTGCCTTTGTTTGTGCCTGCTTTTGTCTTTGTGAACTAGAACTATGTGGTAGTGCCTCTGTTTGTGAGTGAACTGGAAGTGTTAATCTGCTATTGTGTTGCTAGTTTGAACTTTGAACTTTCTGGAAATGTCTTGCTATTGTCTTAATCTGCTATTGTCTTGCCTCTGTTGCTAGTCTTGCTATTGTCTTAATTTGGAAATGTTTCCAACTTTGAACTTTCTATTTAGTGTATTTGCATTTGCTACTTGCTAGTGGCTTACTGCCTTTGTTTGTTGTTTTTTTCCGAATAAGTTGAAAATCCGCGGATTAATCCGGAACCGATCCGTGACTCGCGGTTCGGATTGGAACCGAACCGTGAGACTTTTGGATCGGACACGGATTGTATTTTCAAAAAACCGTGACTCGCGGATTAGGATTGGATTCATGTCAATCCAGACCGATCCGGACCATGAGCACCCCTAACGAGTATCATGTATGTTTTAGGGTCGTAATCGAACAACCAAATGTAAAATACGAAGTGTGATATTATATTACACACATGTTGATCAATATATATTTGCACAAGTTCTTACATTTTGTATAGGATGAGTTTCCTGTACTTATTCATTTTTTTGAAAATTGAATTTCACACTCTCCAAATTGAGCGTGGTGCTAAAAAAAGGGAGTGCCAAAATATTTTTTTGTTGTATTAGGTTGCTTTTGTTGTATTAGGCTACTTTCTACTTTTGTTTTTATTAGACTGAGGTGCTTGCATTGGCACTTGTCTCCTTGGAAATTCCTGAAATGCCCCTCCATATGTGGACAAAGAAGAGAAGGAAAATGGCACACTAAGAAAAACATCGAAAGTCTGGAAAGGCAATATAGTAATCGTGCAAAGCCTGTGAAAAGACCAAAATGGACAAGACAAATTCAACAATAATAGAATCATCGACACCAGATTCCCCAAATCAAAGGGTAAAAATTGGCCAAATCTGCCAAAATTGGCTAACGTCAATTTGGGCAACCCTTTTCATTACCTTAAGGGTTTGTATAAGTTTTAAAAAAGAAAAAGAAATGCTATGTAATAAATGATGTTTCATCTCATGTGCATGAAGTATACAAAAATGGTAATTTTTTACTCCACCTACCTATAAAAGTTAGACATCTTGAATTTTATTCTACACTTCTTGTTGTTAAAGCATCTATGGTATAATCTATGTCAAAAACCTTTTAGCAATATCTTTCTTAATCAATGTGATTAAGAAACTTGTCAAAAATTCATCTTCCATCCTATTGCGAAATCTAAAATTGTCAAATGTGAACTTTTTTGTTTTGTTCAAAGCTTGAAAAACCTATAAAATAGTAGTAATTAATTAGAATATGAAAATAAAAATCCAGCGGTGTCCGCCATCGCTTGGCACTCTCTGGCTTCATCCTTGGATGCTATTAACTTCTTTGGGGTTAGACCATACGAGATTCTGTTTCGGTTTTAATTGGGCTCACTTGCTAGTGGACATGGCATTAACCCCCCAAATTATATGACATGTAAGTAAGCTAACCAGAAAACCCAAGTTATGGAAAATAGGGAACATGTTATAACATACAAATGTTATATGTGAAGTGAGGAAAGGTTTCACAAGAGAGGGGTTTGTAAGCTCCATAGGCTGAGCTCCCTTTTGGATGACACTTTGATGCCGAAAACACACATTCACATGTATCCCGTTTTATTACTTTGTAATTTCTTTTATTTATTTTTAGAGCGTCTGTATAGGTTGTGGAAGTAATTAATTATGTTTTATAACGAAGGACCATGGGTCGGCAGTTAGTCAAGGCGCATGTGATTTACAATAGAAGATTTTGCAGATTGATTTGCACGAGATTGATATGCCATTTTTGTTCAATTGGAAAGTTTGGGATCAATGCAAATGGAAAGTTTTTATTACCAAGAAAATCTCCCTCGACAAGGAAGGATTCGGCATTCCGAAATTAAAAGGCAATCAGATCAATGTGCACGGTGTCTTTTGGTTGATTTTATGGTTTTCATTAGGCAATCAAACAAGTGGAGATTTGATGGAATATTTTCTGTGTCATGGCTTGAGAGATGGCTCGAGCCATTCTTACTGATGGATCAAAAGTCTATAAATTAACATGTGGAGGTAACACAAAAAGTCACGTCTTTTTTAGAGCAACTATGGACGATATCTTTGAAAGAGAAAAAAATATGTCTGTGTGTCTTGGAGTTTCATCGATCAATACACTTCCAAGTTTTCTCCAAGGAATCTGTATCACCTTCAATTGGGCCCTCCTGCTAGTGGACATTGCATTATTATATGACATATAAGTAAGCTAACCAGAAAACCCGAGTTATGAAAAATAGGGAACATGTTATAACACACAAATGTTATATACGAAGTGAGGAAAGGTTTCACAATAGAGGGGTTTGCAAGCTCCATAGGCCGAGCTCCCTTTTGGTTGGCACTTTCATGCCGAAAACACACATTCACATGTATCCCGCTTTATTACTTTGTAATTTCTTTTATTTATTTTTAGAGCGTCTGTATAGGTTGTAGAAGGAATTAATTATGTTTTATAACGAAGGACCATGGGTCGGCAGTTAGTCAAGGCGCATGTGATTTACAATAGAAGATTTTGCAGATTGATTTGCATGAGATTGATATGCCGTTTTTGTTCAATTGGAAAGTTTGGGATCAATGCAAATGGAAAGTTTTTATTACCAAGAAAATCTCCCTCGACAAGGAAGGATTCGGCATTCCGAAATTAAAAGGCAATCAGATCAATGTGCACGGTATCTTTTGGTTGATTTTATGGTTTTCATTAGGCAATCAAACAAGTGGAGATTTGATGGAATACTTTCTGTGTCACGGCTTGAGAGATGGCTCGAGTCATTCTTTCTGATGGATCAAAAGTCTATAAATTAACATGTGGGGGCAACACAAAAAGTCACATTTTTTAGAGCAACCACAGAGGATACCTTTGAGAGAGAAAAAAACACATCTATGTGTCTTGGAGTTCCAAGTTTTCTCCAAGGAGTTTGCATCACCTTCAATCCTTACGATTGAGTTTCATCTGGTGGATTTTCGGAAGGGTAATTGGAAAGCTCGAGGATTCGAGGCAGCGGCAGTCGAGCGCTTGGTGCGATGAATTTGGATTCGGCAACCGTTACTCGGGTCAATTGAGAGGATTTTCAATTGTAAGTATAGGTCGGTTGTAATGACACAATGTTATTTTTGTGCTTGATTCCTTCCCATGGTTTTTTCCCATTTAGGGTTTTTCCACGTATATCCGGTGTTCTTCATATTTTTGTTTCATCAACTACTTATTGCTTTGTGGTTTTTACCTTGGCACTGTAGAAGGAATTTCAAGGTTATGTGCTGCAAGATTTTAGTGGAGTAATGTTTGATGACCAAGGCAATGCTATTGGTTCTTGTATCTCCAAACTCATCAAAAAGAACTTGTAGGAGTCGATTTTTTATACTGCATGATAAGCCTAGATAATGTAAATAATAGGGCTTATTTCATCCATTTTGGTTACACACGTTCATTTTAGCTTTATATGATTGATGTTGCGCCTAGTGGTATTTTTGTGAGTCTAAGGTGAAACAAAGGAAATAAAGCGCGCTTGATGAGCCATGGGAAGCATCCCAAGTTTTCAAAGAGCCAAGGCCACGTCACCATCGGCTCTCGAAGGCCAAGAAACGAAGTATTGAACAAAGCTCGAGAGGGCCGAAGGGTCAAGTGATCAAGCCAAGGAGGATTTCTCCCCTACGCAACCAGCACCCGTTGCCACAAAATGGTGCAACCGGCTCCCACTAGTCAGTGGGAAAAAAATGCACCTCAAAACCTATTGCCAAAAAATGGTGCAACCTGTTGCCACCAATCAGTGGGCAAAAATGCACCCCAGAACTGGTTGCCACAAAACCTATGAACCAGTTCGGGCTGAATTTTTTTTAAACTTTTGTGGCCGATCAAGAACATCTTTAGGGGCATTTTGTAATATGTAGCACGACTTTTGGGGGCTATAAAAGCCCCCCAAGCTCAGATTTCTAGGATTATCTTCATTTCCTACTTCTCTCTCTACCTCCCTCTTATTTTTCCTTTTAGTTTCTCTAGCATCTCTCTAATTTTTACAGTGTAATCTTTTGGATTCAAGCTTAAGTTCTTCACAAAAGTTGTAAGTACATTATTATTCTCTACGAATCCATGTTTTATTTCAGTGAAATCCATGTTTTGTTATTCCTTCATATCTCCCTTAATGCTTGGCTTAACCATGTCCGAGTATAGGTGCATTTTTCATTTGGTTTGTATCGGTCAGATCCTGTTTGGTATCTACATCAAGCATGCAGTTTCTCAACAGTTGAGCGTCGATGTCTCCTTAAATCTCTTCAACTGTTTACCTGTTTAACTGTGTGTTGGAAGAATCGTCATTCACGTGAAACTACCGTGACAGCAGCATCTTATCATCATACATTGATCACGGACATCTGAGGGCCGAAGCAATCTCTCGCTGGACATGTGTCCTTCATTTGTTTATGTTTCTGTCTGTGTTCTTCTCGTCTGTATGATTATTTTTATTTTGTTGTCTTTATATTTGGTAGTTTGTAATGGCATTTCTTGTGAAATGAAATTCTATATATTGGCTAAAAAACCATGTCTGAGTAGTCCTATAGGTTCGGTCGTGGGTGACTACCACCCCATGCTTAGATTCGTTATTGGTTTCTCAAATATTGAGCTTGTTCTCGGGTTTTGTGAATGGATTAAACTCAAATTTATAGTCTAAACTTAGAGTTGTTTATCTCCTTGATTGGGTGTAGACAATACACTTGGCACACACAATACTTTGAACCATGGCATTTTAAGTGTTCGATAAAATGTTGAGGGAGTTTATATCCATTTGCAAATCTCTCATTTTATGAGAAAATCTGGTTTTAAATGTCACATCTTCCGGGTGGGATCAAATGACTTTGAATCCCACTTGTGTTATAAATGAGAAAACCATTAACGACCTAAGTTATGGGAGGTATGAACCCCTAACCCAAACCCCTTTTAATTAATCGCAAAACTTTCATTTTCAAACATTTAGAGGTAGAGAGAGAATCTCACAAACAAATCCACTTAAAAGTTGGCCATCTTAACGCCAAAAACTCATCGCAAGTCAAATCTCATACCGGTTGCATTTGGTCCCTATGGAAATTGACCCCGGTCTTACCAGGTTGTTGTGCTACAACCGACCTAACCCTATGCTTCGGGCAACCACTTCTACAACACAAAGCTGGGTCATAAGCACTGCATAACATAATGGCTTTAGCTCCTGTGGTAAAGAGTAGAGGTGTTGAACGGGTCGGGCCGGCATGAGCACAACATGTTTAGCGTTGGCACGGCACGAACGCTAAGGTGGGCCGAGGCGGGCCATCGTTTTGGAGCCCATTGCACGGCACAGACGAGGCACGGGGCACAACACTGCACAAGACGTGATGTATAAGGGTACAATAAAATTATAAAAATAATAGTAAGAAGCTTAATAAATAAACAAACAAAAAAATTGAATGAGTAATGAGTCAAAATTTTCTATGATTAGTGGAAAAGTATCATCTTTATTTTGTATTTTTTGTTTTTTTTAAGGAATGCATATTGATTGTTGAGTAGGTGCCAACCTAGCTGGAATCGATGTATTCAAACTATAGTGATGCATTTTCTTATTTATAATTACATTCATTGTATTACGAAGTTCAATTATCAATAAAATATTTTATATTTTTGAATTAAATGTGTTAATTTTTAGTTGTAGTATCAATTTTAAAACAGTAATAACAATGTTGTAGACACCCCAATTTTGGATACCCGTGCATGCCCGATGACGAATGAAAACGATCAAACTGCCTTGAAACTTGTCCAAAAAATTGGGAACTCAGCCTCACAGGCCGCACGGTCCCTCCCTCGAGCCGTACGGCTCCTCCATTTCAATGCAAGCCGCGCGGCTCCCCCATGCAAGCCGCACGGCTCCCCCTGGGAGCCGCACAACTTGCGTTCTTATCTTCTGAAAAATTCCTGACAACCAGCTGTTCGGGAATATCATCATCAACCCACCGCCGAATATCATCATATTATTCCTCTCAAAACCGGCTATAAATAGAGCCCTCCTCTTCACCTCTCAAGGGACCAGAAATCCTATCGGAAAGAATTCCCGTTGAAGTATTCCGGCGAAATTCTCGTTCGAAATCGCCAGTAAAATCCCCGAAATTCCGTGTTTCGTTTTCATCTCCTTTCATTTTTTTTCTAGACCAAATCTTCCATACCACTCCAATCCATACCAAACCTGATCCTACAAGTTCAAACCCGAAGAATCTGAAGTTTCCGACCTCTGTTTCAAGTTCCAAGATATAAACCGTTTTCGCACTTCGATTTTCAAATCGCGGCTCTCCGAGGGCATTCTCGAGTTAATAGCGGTTTCAACAACCGTATCTTAACTCGGTAAACCATTTTCGAAACAAAAAAACGGTTTTTCGGAGCCGTACCGGGCGATTTTTCTCGATAAACGCACGGTACGACCCGTACCGGAAATTAATTTCACTTCAAAAACTTGTTTACAAACAAAAATAACTTATTTGAAGAAGAAAATCAGGTTTTGAACGGGTTTTGGACTCACTGGTCCCAAAACAAAATTTTTGAAAAAATAGGTTGCATGCAAGCCGCGCGGCTTGTAGCATAGGCCGCACGACTCCTGTGTAGGAGCCGCGCGGCTCCCGTTTGAATCAAAATTTTATACTCTGTTTTCCCCTGTTCGTACCCTGTTTCTCTGTTCTTTTCTGCCATTTTCCTGTGTTTATTACATATTTCACCCTTTGTTCTCTTATTATTACTATTTAGTCCTCTTTGTTTAAATTTTATTTCTGTTATGGTTTTAATTTATTTCTTTATTTGCTTGTTTAATTGTCAAGATTTTTAACAAAATATTTTCTACAAAAATCCCACAAATTATTTAGTAGAGACCGAGAATTTCTCGGGCGAGCGGGGTGCTTTTTAATAAAACCTTCCCCGCGCGTAACCTGGCTTCCGAATCCAAAAGAATCTTTTCGCAGATCAAACCCTTTTCTAAAACGGCACAAGAGTCAACAATCATTTTTAAAACGGTTTCTCGGGTACCAAACATTTTCTAAATTTAAACCCCGGGTGGCGACTCATTTTTTTTTGTTTTCACGTCCAAACATTCGAGAGCGCGCCGCGTGGATCTCACCGTCCACAAATGTTTAGAAGTATTTTTTAGCTTCAAGAGGCTCGATTGTGCACGGGTATAGGAATCGGCACAGCACGGCATGGCATGGATTGTCGTGCGCCGTAGCTCGGCTGCGGATATTCTAAAAAAAGAATGGCATGTCACGGCACGAACCACGCTAGGCACGGGAATAAGTGGGCTGGGCCGGCACAACACGGCCCATTCGACACCTCTAGTAAAGTAGTAAAGAGCGCTTATGACTTGGTTTTTTTTTTAAAGGCAAAGAACTTTATTAATCTCTGAACAGAGTACAAAGATTAAAAGGGAAGATGGGCATAAAGAAACGACTAGTGGAAACATTCAACCACTGGACGAGCTAAACCACATCAGACCCTAGGTTAGCAAGAAACCAACCTAAGAAGCAAAACATTACAAAATGGAAAGATACAGAGAATGAAAACATTACATATATGAAACATGATTATAAAGATTCCAAAATGCTTTTAAGCCTAAAGAGGAAATCATCCATAGAGAAGCTCTTTCCACCATCTTTGGCCTTCACCCATAAAGCCACCCTAATCTTGATGAGATTAGAGCTCTTCTCCCAGTTCGGCACAGAACCTTCAAAGATTAATCCATTTCTGGTATTCCATATAGTCCATAAAACTGCTAAGGGAATAACCTCCCAAATCAATCTTCTTCCTTTATTCAATTCCCATTCCTTCCACCAAATTAAGAGGCTGACAATCGATTGAGGAATTAACCATCGAACTCCCCACCAAATCAGAATTTTAGACCAAATCTGCAAAACTAGTTGACAATGCAGGAAAAGATGATCAACAGATTCCCTGTAGTTCAAGCAGAATTTACAAGTTGCTTCATCCTCATTGTGAATAATGCCAATCCTTAGAAGATACTCAGCAGTCTTGATTTTTCCAAGATGAACTAGCCAAGTGAAGCATTGAATCCTATATGGTGCTACATTTCTCCAAATTAAGTCAAAAGCCACATTTGATGAAAGGGATTGAGGGTTGGCCAAATTATAGAGAGATTTGACAGAGAAAACCTTTGAAGGACAGCCAGCCCAAACAAGTTTATCCTCAGAACCATCAGCAGATATGAACCCTGAGCCATCTAGTAATGAATATAGTTCAATCAGTAAATCATTCTCCCAATCATAAAGCCTTCTTCTGAAGTTAAGGACCCATTGATGTGATTCAGTTCTTCTTGATAAAACCTCACTAAGAAGCTCCTCCTTATGACAAACCAACCTTAAAATAGGTGGAAAAGCCTCACCGAAACTTTTGAGTTCCCAGCCAAATTGTCAAGCCAGAAAAGGGTTTGCTTTCCATCACCAATCCTTATGTTGGTATTACCAGAGAAAATGGAAAACAAATGTGGATTTCTCTCTTTTGATTGCATAATATCTCTCTTTTGATTGCATAATATCTCTCCAAATGGTAGACACTTTTCTGGATATGAAAAATTTAGGAAGCCAATTGCATTCATTCATTTTCTGGATATGGCTAATTTATGACTTGGTTGGTATAGAGAATAAGTTCTCCTTATCCCCCACTCTAAATATAGTGTGATATTATCGTGTTTCTTGAGAAACAAAGCATAACATTTTTTCCGGTTGTCGAATTTGTCCGCTGGTCAAAATGCAATCAGTTCTTGGCTCTCTGTGGTTATATTTTTATTTTCTGAAAAGAAAATATAGGAATTCTCCAAGCAAAAACAAGAAGAAGAAGTCCAAGAAGCCGAAAATAGGAAAGAGAAGCGTAATAATACCATAAACGAGTAAATCCCCACTGAGTTGGTATCTTATATAGTATTGCAGGATGAGTTTTCGCGAGGAGAGCTGTGGTTGCGACAAGTGGTACAATGTGATTGGATTGTCATTAGAATTTTCAAGCAACACATGTCCCATAATTTTGTCATCCCTCTAAGAACTTATCCATATATGGTATTATGTTATTTCAAAAAATGACCTTAATATGGGAAGATGAAATCTAAAATGGTATTGCATAAATCCTACTAAGGCCGTCGATTTATTATTCTTATTTCCTTATGAATGGATTGTGAATGGAGAAGCAAAATTAGAATAGCAAGTTTTTAATTTCCGTATTGATTTTTGTTAGATTTGCTATATATTGGAGAGTTTTGCATATTCTTCGAAACTCTATCAATGCTTTTCCTTTCCTATTGTACTAATTTTATATTTTATCTGTGTTTATGAAATTTTAATTGTTGATAAAAAAGTTTTGCTTTATATTGGGTTGATAGCTTAGAGACAGAAAGCAAGGGTTGGAAAGATAATAATTGGGAATTAGTACATCACATAATTCTTTTTTTAGTTATTGAAAAAAGAAGCTAAACAATATAGGCATAAAAAAAAGTTTTTGTTTTTTTAATTGTAGTAGTACATGATTGACATACGTATCTCATCAACTCACATATTCAGAAAATTAGGGATGACGAGATATGTACAGACTGACAGATGTCATAATTTAATATTAGTTTTAAAAGGGACTTTAAACAGTCTAATTCTCCCACCCAAATTTTAAGCGGGAAATGTGTATTCACCTATATTTATATAAGAGTTGAAATTTCTATGAACTTGAGATAATCTAACTAATAATCTGATAATTTATGAACTTCATGTGAAATCAATAAATAATTCATAATTTTAAAAAGCTAAAAGTTAAGAACAATTTTCTCTACATAAATGTTCAATTTTAGATTTTGCACTAGCCATTGCAAGACCTCAAATTTTATCTACTATTCTTCCTCTATTGTTGCCGCTATTGGAGTTATGGGAGAAGTGTCTTTAGGATATATAATTAAGCAAGAAGTTTTACTTGACTGATTTGTGTCTAGCTTACAGATAAAACAAGATAAAGAAGGAGGCGGACAAGATTGTTGGAGAGAAAAAAAGAAAACCGAAAAAGCTATGGGGGAAAGAGAAAAAGTACTGATGGACAACCTAATCCAGCGAAACCCAATGACTTTTGGCTATATCAGGGATACATAGATCAATCATTTATTTAATTTGTGCATATACTTTGAATATCAAAATTATTAATTTCCCCGTGCATAGCACGGGTTTCATGCTAGTAATAGATTATTGTAAGTAAACTTTTCTGGGAATATGTTCGAGTAAGTGAAGCAAGAGGTTCAAGTATTCCAATTATCTACTCTTTCCGTCCAAATTTATTGGTCTTTTTTGGGGATTCCAACTTATTAGAGGAACATCATCATCTTATATAGTATTGCAGGATGGTTTTTCATGAGGAGAGTTGTGGATGCGATACTTGGCACCTATTGATCGGATAGGTATTGTAGATTTAAAAGATGTTTACAGCCTTATAATCCTATAATATTCGATCTTCTTGAAAATATTTTTGAAAGGAAATATTGATAAATCTTGCTCAATCCCGTTGATTAATAGTTCCATATAAAATAAAGATTGGCTTCTTTGTAGGAGATCTCACCTATGTGTATGTATAATTGTCCCATCTTATATAGTATTGTAGGATAGTTTTTCATGAGGAGAGTTGTGGATGTGACACTTGGCACCTATTGATTGGATAGGTATTGTAGATTTAAAAAATGTTTACAGCCTTATAATCCTATAATATTCGATCTTCTGGAAAATATTTTTGAAAGGAAATATTGATAAATCTTGCTCAATCCCCGTTGATTAATAGTTCCATATAAAATGAAGATTGGCTTCTTTGTAGGAGATCTCACCGATGTGTATGTATAATTGTCCCAATTTAGATGGAAATGCGAAAATCACTCCAATCATATCTAGAAGCAACTTATGTTACCTTCAAACAATTAAATTCAAATTTAAAAATCTGTTAAAGTTTAATATCAATGATTCATGGGTTTTTATAAGGGAACAACTCTCCCACACCAGCTGTGTTAATTTATTTCCTAGACGCCAGAGGCAACAATCATGTAATTGCCTGTCAATACAAAACATACTGAAATTGAGAGCAAGTAAAGAGGAATAGATGCAACAAAGACACACGAGACATCTGTATTGGACCAAAAGATGTTTGATGGTACGTATATTGTTTCTTTTGTTCTTTGTTTTTGCTCATTATGACAACACTCCAATTTGTTGTTGCATATGCCCTTCATTTTTTCACGAGGAGAGTTGTCGATGCGACACTTGGCACCTATTGATTGGATAGGTATTGTAGATTTAAAAAATGTTTACAGCCTTATAATCCTATAATATTTGATCTTCTTGAAAATATTTTTGAAAGGAAATATTGATAAATCTTGCTCAATCCCGTTGATTAATAGTTCCATATAAAATGAAGATTGGCTTATTTGTAGGAGATCTCACCTATGTGTATGTATAATTGTCCCAATTTAGATGGAAATGCGAAAATCACTCCAATCATATCTAGAAGCAACTTATGTTACCTTCAAACAATTAAATTCAAATTCAAAAATCTGTTAAAGTTTAATATCAATGATTCATGGGTTTTATAAGGGAACAACTCTCCCACACCAGCTGTGTTAATTTATTTCCTAGACGCCAGAGGCAACAATCATGTAATTGCCTGTCAATACAAAACATACTGAAATTGAGAGCAAGTAAAGAGGAAGAGATGCAACAAAGACACACGAGACATCTGTATTGGACCAAAAGATGTTTGATGGTACGTATATTGTTTCTTTTGTTCTTTGTTTTTGCTCATTATGACAACACTCCAATTTGTTGTTGCATATGCCATTCATTTTTTCACGAGGAGAGTTGTGGATGCGACACTTGGCACCTATTGATTGGATAGGTATTGTAGATTTAAAAAATGTTTACAGCCTTGTAATCCTATAATATTTGATCTTCTTGAAAATATTTTTGAAAGGAAATATTGATAAATCTTGCTCAATCCCGTTGATTAATAGTTCCATATAAAATGAAGATTGGCTTCTTTGTAGGAGATCTCACCTATGTGTATGTATAATTGTCCCAATTTAGATGGAAATGCAAAAATCACTCCAATCATATCTAGAAGCAACTTATGTTACCTTCAAACAATTAAATTCAAATTCAAAAATCTGTTAAAGTTTAATATCAATGATTCATGGGTTTTATAAGGGAACAACTCTCCCACACCAACTGTGTTAATTTATTTCCTAGACGCTAGAGGCAACAATCATGTAATTGCCTGTCAATACAAAACATACTGAAATTGAGAGCAAGTAAAGAGGAAGAGATGCAACAAAGACACACGAGGCATCTGTATTGGACCAAAAGATGTTTGATCGTACGTATATTGTTTCTTTTGTTCTTTGTTTTTGCTCTTTATGACAACACTCCAATTTGTTGTTGCATATGCCATTCATTTTTTTACACACTGATTAGGTACTAGAAAATTATTCCCAGTTGGTTTCTTCTCAAAATCACAGAAGGTGTCCCTAAAGAAACGCTCTCAAAGTCGGTATTCTGGCAAGGGAAAAAAAAAGAAGAATCACTCAATCTAGACATATTTCTCTTTAAAGGTCTATATTTGTGGCATATCGTTATGTTTGTATGCATATTCGAACTCAAATGACAATCCTAAACTATGTAACATGAGAATTGAGATTTTATCAAACCTCTTCCTCATTTGATAAAATCAAGGGTTGAATTTATCAAATCTTGATTTTATCTATGATAAAATCGTTTGGAAAACCAGTCTTATATGGTAATTCTGTTGATTTAAACTCTCCCAATGTTGATGATATTGGAAGCAATGTTTTTCTTCATCTTGCTCTTCTAAACACTTAATTATTCCTTGGTTAATCAATTTCACAAGGTTAGTACATCTCCCTCTACATTTTTATATATAGTCATTTTTTTATATTCACGATTCCTTCAATTTAAGTCCATATAATTAAATGTGCTCCCATGTGTGTTGTTTGTGATAAATACTAAATAATGATTGTACCTTCATGTTTTTTTTTTTTAGTTTTTTTTTTTTTCACTTGGTCCCCTGTGAATCTTTTCACGAGTTTAAAATCCAAACACAACCCGAGTGCCAAATAGGAGAACAAAAGAAGAATAAAAGCAATCATTTACAAGGAGATCGTAACGTTCAATTGTTTTTGGGTGACGAACTAAATTTTTTTAAGCTACGTCACAATATAAGATTTGAACATTTCATATGATGCATAATGTATATCTTTATTAATGATTTTTGTTAGTTTTGCTATACATTGGAGTCTTGCAAATTCTTCGAAATTTTTTTAATGCTTTTCCTTTCCTATTGCACTAATTTTATATATCTGTTGATGAAATTTTCATTGCCGATAAAATAAAATAAAAAAGAGTTTTGCTTTACATTGGGCTGGGCTGATACCTTAAAGACAGAAATTGAGAGTTGGGAAGACAATAATTGAGAATTAGTACATCACATAATTCTTTTTTTTGGTTACTAAAAAAAAGAAGTTAAACTGTATAGGCGTCAACAAAATTTTGTTGTTTAATTGTAGTAGTACATGATTGACATACCGAGCTCATTACCTCACAAATTTAGAAAATTAGGGATGACCAAATATGTACAGACTGACAGATGTTATAATTTAATATTAGTTTAAAAGGGTATATTAATAGTCTGATTCTCCCTCCCAAATCTTGAGCGAGCAATGTCTATTCACCTATATTTATATAAAAGTTGAAATTTCTACAAACTTTAGATAATCTAACTAATAATGTGATAATTTATGGAAAAAAGAAAAAAGAAAACCAAAAAAGCTATGGGGTTAAAAGTACCGATGAACACCCTAATCCAGTGAACCCATTGACTTTTGGCTATATCACGGGTACATAGATCAATCCTTTATTTTATTTGTGGATATATTTTCAATATCAAAATTAGTATTAATTTCCCCGTGCATAGCACGGGTTTCATGCTAGTTATACTTATCATATTTTTTTCTTTCCTTATATTACCCTTCAAAACATCATCATTGCATGTACTTGCTTTTCAAAAGTAAGGGCAAAAGTGTAAACTCATAATTTTTTTCCCAATTACTTTTCAATTGGGACAAATTTTTTTGCGAAAATTTATCGAAATAGTCCCTCTAGTACAAGTGTAACCCAAACAAAAAAAGTGCAAAAAAGTAAAAAGGGGAACAAAGACCTAAGCCTATTTATCTGGGCTACTCCCTTTGTTTCAAATCCTGGATCAAATATTAATTCCATCCGTGGGCTTGGAGGTGGCGGCTCCTAGGCCGTTGATTTCGACAATCAACAGTTCGGACGAATCCGAGCCCTTGTAGATCCGAACCGTCCATTGTTGAGATGAAATCCGAACTGTTGATTGCCGAAATCAACGGCCGAGGAGCTGCCCTCCAGGGTCCCAGGTCCGGGTTTTATGGTCCATTGATAATTGATACTTTAGTCCTTGTCCAGTTGTCCTTGTCCAAGTAATCAAACATTGGATTGGGTTGTTCGGAAATAATACTGAGACAAACACACAGTGGACTGGATTATTATTATTTAGATTAGTCCCGCATTCGATAATTCTGCTGTCAAACGTGTCCAAAGAACTGAAAGAAGGAAGAAACACCATTGATAAGTCCTGTAGTTCATTCTGGGTGGCAGAGCCAGAATTTGAGTGGCAGTGAGATCAAATACCTAAAAATCCATATGTTTGGTAATGATAAAGGGCAAATGGCCACAATACCAATAAAAATCAGAATCGTCTCCAAATAACTGCGATGCCATCCTCTATGTTAGTCAGAAGGAACCAAATTCGACAAATCCAAGCAGCAGGGATAACATATCTGTAGTGGGCCGGATAGCGGATACCTTACCAGGACCGTCCAGATGGGCCAAAATCTGGGGAAGCCCAGGTCTCTACGGCAGCCCATGTACCGAACGGCCAACCTGGCCGCCCTACTTGTGTTGCCATGGGCAAACCAGGGTGTCGGGTCAGACCACGATCATGGTGCAGAGCAGACAGACACAACAGCACGGATTGATTTGGTCCAGCTGCGCGGCACCAATTAATTAGTCTCGCCATGTGGTGTGGCCGTATGGCGTACTGCAGAACACATAAATCTGAAACAAGCTTTCCGCTATGATTAAGTTAGTCCTGTTACACTGTTGTATCCAAACCAGACACGGCGATCAAATTTGAACATTGAATTTCAGCGTATTTATTAGCCTGCTACCGTCTAGTTATAAGCCGGGTGTGACTGACCATTCCTCCTTCCGTAGCTCACTAGCTGGTGCTCCAAAAGAGACCCAAGAACCAAAAAACAATTAATGTTTCAAGTACCAAATACTTTTCTAAAAATGCTTACAACTACCTATAGAGTGGTGGATAGCCTTGTCATATGTAGTATGTTTTTATATGTTAAAAAACTAAAAATGTATGAAACTAAGTAAAATGTCCATCAACATTGAAAGCACTTTTTTGAACCCTATTTTGCTTCCTTCCCTGCACGCAACACTAGTTGAGAAAGTACAATCCGAGGAAACAATCATGGAAAGACCTACATTATGAATAATATCCAAATGCCGAATGGGAAATGTTTTTGGTTGAGGAAATCATTGAAGGAACTCCATTCTTCACTCATAGCAGGATTTCTATACCATACCCAGTACCAGGCGTGACATTATGCAAGTAAGAATATGCACCACGCACTATATGCACTATTCACTAAGTTAATTCCAAAAGGGCATCACCCTAAGCATTAACATCAGACTAAAACGGAATAAACCCAAAAAAGATGAAGGAAGTCTACACTAAAACACTCGAACTCCTTTGAGCATTAACACAACTTCTTGCAGCCAACGCATAAAGCTGCCCAGTCATGCCTTGACAAGAACAGAAATAAAAAGGAAGGAAAATTCATATTTGGGACAGTGGAAATCGTTTCTAAAATAAGAGAAGAGAAATGAACAGCACTTACTTAGCATGGAGGTGTCGGTGAATTGTGAACCAGGAGGGTGGAAGGCATGTTACCAACAAGGAGAACCAATAAAGCATCAACACATTGTCAAAAAGGCAAAATTTAAGACTTTGGAGAAAAGAATGACCAAATCACCAAACAAAAGGGAATCTATTAGTTATTCTACAATGTTTCATGTATTCAATGACCAGAATTACCCGAGGATACATAATAGGGATGAGAATTTCCGACACGACATGAGAACACAACACGAGAACACGACACGAACCCGAAATGAAGTTAGCGGGTGAGGGTTGGCTATTTCTGACACGGAATACGAATATGACACAACACAACAACACGAAAAGGTAACCAGGTTGGGTTAGGGTTGAGAGAATTCTGACACAAACATGAGATGACACGACACGGGAATTCATAAAAGGACACAATAACCTGACACAAAGTTAACGGGTTAGGGTCGGCTATTTCTAACACAAAACACGAATGTGACACGACAAGATAACACGAAAAACCAACCAGGTCGGGTTAGGATTGAGAGAATTCTGACCCGAACACAATATGACACGACACAAATATGACACAACACGACACAATGCCCACCTCTAAGAAATATAGCTCGGAGACATAGAACAAAACTATGTTCATTTGGATCAGGCTGGGCTCGTTCAAACAATCAAACCTAAATGAACTCTCACTCAAACTCAGTCTTGGATTCTCGAGGAAGTTGTGAGTGGGAAAAAGGATGGATAAATAATTCATCGTCTTTGTCTGTGTAGTAATGAAGAGCCATTTGGCTCTTCTTTTTCTTCCAATAGTCCATACACGAGTCTAGAGCCAAATATAGACATGAAAAAACTCAAGAACACACAAACCCCTTTGTCGAAGGAACGCATGAAATACTGGCCAACTTATCTTCTATACACGAAGGATTAAAAGTAAATCAAAAAATGTATCAATGAGAGTCACCACTAATTATGTAAATCTAATGCAATACACAGCTAAATAAAAGGATGTGGATTCCCTTTAGCAAGTAAACAAGATAGCCTTTTTTATCAGACTACACGAAAACAACTGCTTCTGTTGCTATGCAGTAGAAATCTTCCCCTCCATACAAACCACATTGAATATATAACACCACGCTTCAACTTATCTTCTATATAGGAAAGAAAGCCCTTCGGCAATTGGAAGGCAATATACAATAATACACAAATGAGTCTCATGACTATCACCACTAATTATATTGATCTCATGCAATAAAAGAGCTTAATAATGAGAGGTGGGTCAATTTAAAAAGTAAACAACACAGCCATTTGAGTGGCTAAAGGTGAAGTCTCAGTTCTCACCTAAGGTAAGTAGAATCCCATTGCTCGACTGCAGGAGAATGGCTTTGATGGTACTAAGAAATCCAATCAACTATTTATGGTAAATGTTTAAACATTTACCATAGTCGCTGAAAAAGTATCAAGGAGAGGCCACCTGTGGAACCTTTGTCCAATATAATGAATTCCCTATGATGTAGCTGAAAAGCCTCAACTACAATGCTTTCGACGATTGCCACAAGTTGAAAATATCGTTACCCATCATCATCCAAAGAAGTATCCATCGTTCTACCACTGCCACAATCCAATATAGCTTTGGCATTGAGTTCTCTGCCAAATCTCCACACATAGTTTAAACCAACAAGAAGTTCAGTAATCGTAGCTTCTATTTTTTCTTGATCTGCAAAATATAGCGTTTGGACTAGAAGCACATTCGTTCTGGAAACTAGGTTCTGGTGCTCAAAACTCCTCTCAGACTGCCACCTAATCATGTTATGGGCAAGTGGAGCTAACCATTCTAGTATCCCTGACATAGCCTCTGTCCACTCTCCGGCGAGAACAGTATCATAGATTGAAGAAGTCAAGCTCTTGGAGTATGGCTTTAACCTTAATCTAAGGGATTCCCTTACGCTAGCTGGCAACATATTGTACAAGTCTTCTCTCGCGTCATGACCAATCAAATGAGGAGCGGCCACTAACCTCTCAATTACTATAATGACATTCGCATAGTGAAGCGCTAAAGCAGCAGCACCAAGTGTTCCGGGAGGTGCATCTAAATATCTGTGCTTGGAATTGATGATTGGTTGATTATTATTCTGAGGTAAGCTGTCGCTGCCGCTGAGAATTCCCGAATGGATACTACTTGATACTAAATAGCAGTTCTTTACAGGTGAACTGTTTCCGCCCATTATGAAGCCTTTAAAAGGTGCCCCTGGGGTCGAATGACTGGTTTTTGAAAGCTGGCTCTGTCCTTGAAGCATGGATAAGAGATCGCGACTCTGCCACAACTTGAGAACAGTATTCTTTGTTCTGGCTAATGGCCCAGGTCTTGTTGTTGACCTTCCAAGAGGACCTGAAAAGAAGTTCATTGCTTTATTCTTTCTAGAAATTGGGCTTGCTGCGGTAACTGAGTTCCCAAGAGGACCTGAATAGAAATTAGCTTTTCCATTTGTTCTTGTAAGAGGACCAGATTTAGTAGTCAGACTCTCCAAGGGCCCCGAAGAGAATCTAGGAATAGTACTTATCTCAGATGGGTGAACTGAAGACTGCTGCGTCAATACAGAAACGGAGTGACTTCGACGACTGAAATCAGAATCCAAAGCTCTAGAGTCTTGGATTTTCAAATCACCCATTTGACCAACGCCAAAAACATGACCAATCCGACCATATATAGTGAACAACGAACTCACCAAAAGCTGAACTGCATAATCGTAGGTCCTGTTCCACAAAGACATCTCCTTTAGTTGTTTCACCTCTTGTTGTTTCCAAGCAACCCTTTTCTCATATTCAACCAAAGTCGTGCTATCTGATTCAGCATTACCCTTCAATCTCCTCAGAGTATGTTCAAGCTCCGAAAGGGACTCCATCTCCTGATACAAATTTCCATTGGCAGAAATGAACCGTTCCATCTTCTTAGCTTTTCTATCCATCTTCCTGCCCGTAAATTGCCACCCATATGGATCAACGCCAATCTTGATTAGATCATTAAAGACAGGCTCAAAGCTCTTCAAACTGGGATCACTGCACTTCTTTGCTAGCCTGGAAACAGCTCTTGCCACGTGTCCTAAGTTCTCCATCATCTCTGAGCATATTAGACCAACAATGTAATCGTCATCGTCCGAAACAAGTTTCCTAATACCCATGGAGTTTGTGATTTCCTCCCTCAACTTAACAACATGCTTATCACTCAAAGATTTCCAAAGATAAATAAGCTTCGACATTAAACTTGCTACTTCAAACGCCAATACTCCAATGACTGCCTCATTCCGACCCTCATGTTTTCGTTGAGGTTTCCATAGACTGCGAAACCACGATTCTGCTACCATCTCTTATCCCAAAGACTAAGAAAACTCAAGGAAATGACCCCTACTCAAGTTCCTTCAGAAGTTCTTTTTGAGTCTGCATAAAAATCAAAACATGAGAGCAAAAGAAGCGCAAATCAATGAATCATTGCATCAGATTAACTGAGCCTAAAATGACAATAAGGCTAGAGAATTGTACCCATTTGATCAAATTCCATAACAATCGTTTCCTATTCATTAAGGGCCTGTTTGATTGGACAGATTACCACTCTGTTTGGAACATAGGGAAAGAGGTGGAAAGGAAGGGAATTTTTTTTAATTTTCCCTTCATTTATTTGGTTCTTTAAAAGAGAAAGGAAACTATTCAAATTCCTATTTAACTTTCCTGCTATTTTCTCTTCAATTTTCCCTCTAATTTCCTTCTTAATTATTTTCCCCTCTTTTCTTTTTCTCTCCTGTTCCAAACAGAGCCTAAAACTTCCAAAATAGTAACAACTATTTCCATAAAACTTCTCAAATACAATATCTTGAAATGAGGATGGTAAAATCTTCTCATTCCTACTTCGGTAATCACTCGTCCAATTACATCCCTCATCACTAGTCCAGCAAATCAAACATGACCTAAATATCTTCCTCCTTTCAGAAAGATTTTTTCTCCTCCCCCAAAAAAAAAATATATATATTGTAGGAGTAATAATTTTAGAAAAAGGGGAAGAAGAAAAAAAAAAGAACCTACCGTCTCCTTCGCCCACCCCCCCTTCGAAATCAAGAACCTACAGTCTACATATTTATACATGTTTTCTGCAGTGTTATATTCTGAAAACAAGTATTGTACACAAAACCATTTTTCCCAATTGCAGATATATCTCTCGTGATCTTAGAAAGCAAAGAAAGGGAAATAATAATAATAACCCAAAAAAAAAAACAAACAAAGTTCAACCGGGTTCAAGAAAAACATACACTTACAAAACCCACAAACCAGTGATAAAAAGTACTTACCCAGAAAAGATGGACTCCATTCCAGTGAAAAGAACAAAAGAAATACTACTACAAAATTATCAGGAAAGTTGATTTTTGAAGAGAAACCAAAACTCACCAAATCCTGAAGAAGAATTGAGACACCAATCTTGTTATAATCAGCAAGGTTATTTTACTGCGAAAGGGTCATGTAGGAAGAGAGAGAGAGAGAGAGAGAGATTGGGGAGGAAGGAGGTGGGAAGTTGCAGTGAAGTCCGAGCCACACGGAAGACAGCCGAAATGATGGTAAAAGAGAGAACGAAACCGAGTGAAATTAATTTGCGCTACCTACCCAAGGTTTGAGCATACATGCATATATACCCTCAATTATTAAGGATCTTTTGGTTTTTAAATTAGTGCTAACTGCTAACCACTCACATGGCAAAAGAACAAAAACACTTTGGAATATAATTGATTAAGGGCCTCCTACGATAGCACTTTTAAAAATATTTATGGATTTGACTCGTAGGTCTTTTTCCAAGCAAAAACAAAATGAAAAAACTTCAGATTCTTACCAATAACTTCTAGTTCTTCTCCAATTATTCAAATGATGATACACTTAGAGCTAGTGTAATGTTACTATCGTCCTGACACAATGTCATTTGTTATAAAATTTCTCAATTGGTAAAAGTGATAAAATTGAAAGAGAACTATTACCAACTATGTTATGTTAAGATCCGAAGTTATATAAAAGACAAAACGAGAATTATGAATTAGGGCAAGTATGACTTTACTCTTTAAGACAGCTTGATAGGTTAGCCAACTATGCGACTTATTATTATGTATCCCAAATTGATTTTGTATTCATAATCTGTAGAACAATAACTAGGTAAACAGTGACTTATACGGCATAGATGTCTCTAATTTGAACACTTAATTTTCTTTTAACATTGAATACGCAAATATCGACACCTTTTGATCTCTTTAAACCTTGGAAACTCCCTATAATCCCCTATCTATTCCTATCCGAGCCGACCATATCCTAATCCCATAACCCTTCAAGAACCCGATAGCAAGCATGTGTTGGTGAGTCAACCGATTTTAAGTCTTTTGAATGAGATCCTAACTAACCAAAGCCATCGAAAGGCTTTCAATATTTTCTTTTTACAGGGTTTGAGTGCATCTATTAAGTACATCTATAAGATGAGGAAACTATATATGATATGCCATTGGATTAGTTGTTTCAATTTCATCATCTAAGCTCCTCGCTCGTCGGTATTATAAAAAGTTTCAACCTTCTCAAAGCACAATCGCCACACTGGCGCACATGAAACCGGCCGGATCAAGTTGTCTACCCGGCCAAGCATGAAAAATGAGGAAAGAAAGAATGAAATCCCTCGTTTCCAAGACTGAATCAGGAGTTCCCAATAGCCCCTACCCTATAGTGATTTGTCTATCGTCCATGGTCAGTTTTTGCTTTAGATTCTCACCGATAACTTCTAGTTCTTCTACAATTATTCAAATGATGAAACACTTAGAGCTAGAGTGATGTTACTATCGTCGTGACAAAATGTCATTTGTTATAGATTTTCTCCATTGGTAAAAATGATAAAATTGAAAGAGAACTATTACCAACTATGTTAAGATCCGAAGTTATATAAAAGACAAAACGAGAATTATGAATTAGGCCAAGTATGGCTTCACTCTTCACACAACTTGATAGATTAGCCAACTATACGACTTATCATTATGTATCGAAAATAATTTTTGTATTCATAATCTGTAGAACAATAATCATTTAAACAGTGACTTATAAGGCATAGATGTCTCTAATTTGAACACTTAATTTTCTTTTAACATTGAATATGCAAGTATCGATGCCTTTTGATCTACTTATTACAACCCAAATGGAAACATGCATACACTGTGTAAATAAATTGTTTTCTGTAAAAATACCTTGATTTAATTAGAATGACAATCTTTTGGAGAACTAAGAAAAATAGTGATAATAAACGTTGTAATTGGAGATTGACTGTGGAAGTTGTGTACCAAGTGACTTTGTGACACAACCAGGCGACTAAAACTAAGAGGCTCATCAATATCGTAGTTATATGTACACTATATTTTCTCTTGCCCTCATTTAAAAAATATATACACTCTATTTCATCTAAGAATTCTTGTGCATTAAACCTATCATTCATCTGTATAAGTAATCAAGCACTGCAAAAAGTTATTAATTCATGGAATATAGAGAAAATCGAACTATTTTGTTAACCACAAAGCCAAGCTTTCTCAAAGATAAAGAGTTTCATAATGTATTGGCCAAACTCCGTTACTATATATATTATCGCCAATTTATTTTTATTAAGTTCCACTCTCTTATTTGAGCCTTTTCAACGACGTGATACATTGTAATGAAACATTCCATTTGTAAGAAAAATACACTCTCTTAATTATGTGTAGATATGCTCTGTATTTAAATTTTTTTAATTTGTACCACGGAATCTTCAAAGTATTTAGATGTAAATTTATTTAACAATATACTGTGATTTCCTGAACTATTTTTATTTTAAAAGTCAAACAGAACCAAATGATTTTCCGAACAATCTTTATCTACCTAGAATCTTCTCCATTGGAGATACCACTGCACTATCAAACATGACTGCGATAATGCGAACAAGGGTGTGGTAGAAATTAAACTAGAATCTAGGGACGCAAGTGCAAAACCCACAATAGAGGTAGAAATGTCGCAATCATTAAAGACGGCCACTGCGATAAGATAAGAAAAATTAATTACTTAATTAAAGACGACCACGCGGAGACTGTTCTTTTACCGTTTTGACCCGTCTTCTCGACCCGGACGACGAGGCGGGCCTTCACACATTCTGATACGGTTCAATTAGGATCCGGGAATTTCTATAAGAACAAGGTCAAAGGATCGGATCCTAAACAAAGAGATCACGATTATCCAAGGAGTATTTATTGCATCTTAATTTATGACAGTTTATTGCTCATAATACTCTGACATATTTATATTATTTGGCCGTCAATAGTGCACTGTAAGACTGCTTCTCTAAATTCGGCGATCCATGAAAACGAGTTACTTACTATAAAAAAAAGTTTTTCAAACTTTTTTGTGGACTATAATTTAAAAAGTCAAAATTTGAAATTGAGCCCAAAAAATTGATCAACAATAGAAGATTCACAAGCTTCGACAATCGACATATGCAAAATGTATGGTGGTAGCTAATAGGGTTGAAACTTAGCCTAACAGTTACGTAGCTGCACTTAAGTACATTGAGATTCTGGTTCACTCTTATAAAGAAAAACTTTGATACCTTTGTTGATGAAAATGGAAATGGATTTGGGATAGTATAAATTCTTCCAACGTACGACAAATAAAAAATAAAAAATAAACTTATAAGGTTGGAGAATTTTGTTCTTGGAGCTAAAACATAGATTTAGCTAGTAACATTTTTTTAAAGAAGGGAACAGGGGCGGAGGCAGCATAGGCCCAGGGGATCACGTGCCCCCTGGAATTTTATCCCCTACACCTTTTTCTTTCTTTTTTGGAACACCTACTCAAAAAATGTTAAAGAAATTAGAAATTTTGGGTACAAGGATTGTTTACGTTATTTTCGAGTGTTTCCAACCAAATCAATGGACTACTAATGAAGAAATCATGCCGAACTTTCAAAAGATTTGTGCACCTACCCAAAAAATGTTAAAGAAGTTAGAAATTTTGGGTATGAGGCTTATTGTTTATGTTGTTTACGCGTGTTTCCAACCAAATTAATGGACTACTAACGAAGCAATCATGCCAAACTTTCAAAAGATGAATTTAGACTTTTCCAGTGCCCTATCTAAGTGAAAATTCTGGCTCCGCCACTAGATGGGAAGCTTGTAACAATTGAAGACGAGTTAGAGCATCAATATGTGGCTTAACAAATTAACTTTTAAGATAAAGTAGAGAGCGAACTCCCCCAAAACCTCAAAAAATCAGCCTCACCAAATCCCTCACCAATTTGCAAATTTTTTAACTTTGCTACAGTAGCTGAACAAATTTGGTGCAACACTGTTCATGTATTGTTTATGCACTATTCACGAACTGTTCATTTTTTTTATTATTACTTTTGGGGAGTAGGAGTAGAAAAAAAGAATAGTTTAATATATTGAAGTTAGAATAGAGAGACTGATTTTGTGAATTTTTTAAAAAGTGACTTGCTAATTTATAAAAAAGTGTTTTTGAGATTAAATTTAGTGTTTTTTTGGTGTGCCTGAAAAAGGATGCCCTTATTTGGTAATAAGAATTAATTACAGAATGTCTCAATGTTGGATTATCTTTGCCAAGTGAACCGGATACAGTCCAATGAAAGAAAGATCACAGAAATTCTCTACCACTTTCATACAGGCTATGGTCAGAAAGTCTCAAATAACCACTAGTTAATGGCCTAAGATAAGAATGATTAAAGAAATGTCTATTCCCCTTTTGATTCTCTGTGCCTAGTTGTCGCTGAGTCATTTTCTATGTTATCCCTTGGGAAATTTGATAGCATATGGGTTTAGAATTTCTCACATTTTTAATTCAAATAATTAAGATTATTTTTACTGACCACTAGTATATTAAATTGGACTTGGGGCTGTTGTGCTCCCAATGACAATGTGACCCTAAAAATGGAATTGGGGGATGGTTGGCCCCAATTTGGGCCATCCGTGCTCGGCAATGGACGACTCAGATTTGTTTGGTAGCGGACGGTTCGGATGTGTTTGGACAAGATGTGATCCGAACCGTCCATCGCCGAGCACGGACGGCCCAGATCGGACAACATGCATGCTGTCGCCAAAGGGACAACATGCACTCCGGATCCCTAAAAATGTGACCCTAAAAAGGAGACTCATCTTGACCCTAAAAATGTGATGCCAAATGGTGTGGGAAACTCTCGAAAAAATTCAAATTAGTCGAATATCCATAACTATATGATTGCTGGAAATTTATTTTGCAGTGCAACTTCAAAATCATATTTTTCGTCCATTGTTTCGAGACAACCCGTCAGAAAAAAAAAATGCACTTTGACCGTTAAGGTGGTACCCTAGCGCGCATCACAACCGTTAATCACAGTGATTAATGGTTCGGATTTTAAATAAACTCTTCCATAGAAGTGTTTAAGTCTGAAAGAGTTTATTTAAAATCCGAACGGTTTAAAATACTTTTGGACGCTGGGATGCGCGCTGGATACCGCTGCGTAGTACCCAACTGGCACCTAAGTTTTTCTTCTGTATTAAAGCTAGAACTATGATGTGCCTCACTAAGAACCGAACTCCTACTATTAAATTGCACTCTTATTTTGTATCTCTAATGGTTGGAATGCTATTTGGATTACTCTCGCTATAATATAAATAAATAGTGCCAAATTGCAATTTTTACCAGACCAGAGGGGGTGTTTTGCACTCATCGGCCGTCCGATCATGTTTTGGACGGTCCCGGATGCGTTCGGCAATTTTAATTTAATTTTGATTTATTTTTACCCGAAAAAAATCAATTGTTTGAATCAATTGTTTTTGGATTCAAACGGTGAGACTTTGGTTCGAGCACTTCCAACCGTCCGATTGAGCTGAAATTTTTTAGGTCCCCTCGGAAAAATGTTTTAAGAACAATAAACAGTTCGGATCATTCGCGTGGGACCCAAAAGTGGGTCCCCAAACGCGATCGGTACAATTTCGGTCCCATTTTTCTGTACACCCAGCAGTGTCCAATTACAAAGAACAAAGTATTAAACAAAACGTACGTACTTAACTTTCACACCCAAAAAGTGCGAAAACGAATTATTTTTGAAAAGTGTCACTTTGCCTAATCATCACCCTTAATGATACTTTCCTAAAAAGTACAGTACCATACAGTTAATGTAGACGACTCCTAATACACAAGTCAATATAGGCTACTTTTGATTGCAGGGTTTACACGAGTGTTTAATGTTCTCGTGATCAACACAACTTGTGGAAGTAGGGATGGGCAGGGAGGAGGATAAGGGTCGGACGGGGTTTTGTTTTCATTCTCCATATCTGCTATAAATGGGGAACATGGATCACTACAGAGATTCGGGGATCTAAACGTAAAATAAAATAAAAAAAAGTTTAGTGCTATTCATCAACATCTACCATTGGATCAACCATAATACAAATTAGTGCGGGCAAAAAAACATACATGCAGCTAGTCGTCCATAATTTATTCCAATTGATAATGAACCGAAACCTGTTCAACACCACTACAAAAATAAAATGGGTAGAAACTAAAAACTTAATTATAACTAAGATAAACATGAAGTAACAGACTAATCATAATTCGACTTGAGAATTCTTCATACCAATATAAGCTATGCAACTCTATACCCAGTTACATAGTTCAAAATAATAAAGATCACGTCATAATTCCATAGTTCCCTAAAAGTTTCCAAGATGGGGCGGGCGGGGATGGATCATGGAACAGATTCGGGCGGGGTATGCCTGTCTCCACCTCCTACTCACTCTCCGAAAATTTTCAAAAAAAATCTCCATATCTTATCTAATTTCCAAAGAGATCTTCAAATTGCTGATCTGTTCAGGGTGGGGATTAGATCAAATCAGGACGGTTCAGACGAAATGTCCATACCTATGTGAAAGGTTAAGTTTACAACTAATTCACACTAGTGAAAAGTATTAAAAGTGTCAACTTGTTAATGGAATCCAACAAAGAAAAACTTCTTTATCCTAACAAAAGTGAAATGATAACTCCTTAGAGTCAAAAGGGCACATCTAAAATTGATTTATGTTCATTTGGAATGTTCCTTTATCATTTGTTACTTGCAAAAATGGGGCACCACCACCGTCAAACTTTCTGTTATAAGCAGTGGTGGAGCTAGGAATCGAACTTGGAGAGGGCTGGGTTTGATGATTTTTTTAAGGCTAAATATAGTCATTCGAGTTTTAATAGGACGGTTTTGATAAATTAAAAAATTAATCTCGAGTATTGTTAGTATCATATGACTCGATGAACGCAATATTGTCATTACAAGGGATCATTCATCATAATTTAGTGTTCCCGAAATGAAAATTATTCTTACTTTTTAATTAATTTCAAAGATTTTATATAATTCTTAAGACTATTCATAAAAAAAATATGCAAAATTTACTTCAAAATATGCACCCCTGGCCCCTATATTGCTCCGCCCCTGGTTATAAGTTCTTAACTTCTAACTTAAGTATAATCGAATTAAAAAAATTACAATAGAATTAAACAAAAAAAAAGCAAATATGACTTAAGCAGTCATTGGATTCAAATTCATTTTATCACATTACAGCCAAATTATTTTTTCTATCCAAATTAGCCAATAACATAGAAGTATGTCGGTATGATAAATAGGAGTAATTAATTATTATTTTTCTTTTGGTCAAATGCTGTATTAAAAAAGTATTAACTGCAGCACACAATGACACAGACATCCGTGTGAAACCCCCTCTCGGCTCCTCCGGAATCGGAACCAGAATTCCAATGGCAGAGCATAAAATAGTCAGTCAAAATTCTTGTTCTGAGCATAGTGATTTTTCCAAGCTGCCGGCCAAGTTGTAGTTTGACGCGGATTCGATTATCGAAAATAGCCTTAGGGGTGTTCCGCTAACTAGTTTTTCTCAAAAATTAGCGTTTTTAAAAAATCAAGACAGGTCATTCTCTCACAATACATCACATAAAAAAGTATGAACACAAAAACCAAGACAGTTTTAAAATAAAACTCCTAAGAGTGTTTGCAGACGTAGGATCCAAATCTTCTGTTCCAGTGCATTTCTCGTCATTGGATCACATGTAAATTTCAAAATAAAAATCAAAACACATACAATCCAACGATCCAAAACACTTCGGCATAGATGAACACTATTTCTTCAGAACGGGGATCTCAAATGCGTTGGTTGATGTAAGGTTGCGTACATCAATATTTTTGCAAACCTCGCATGTGTGGGAGTTTTGTGCACCGTGTATACCTTTTTTTTTTCCCTATAATTATTTGTGGAAATTTACATTACTACCCCTCTATTGATTAGTTTTTCATCCATGAAAGAGTAATGTGGTAAATCACATTTATGTAAATAGTAGAAAGACACTTGGATGATAAAAATGAAAGTGTGAAATCAACTCCTTATTAATTATTACGTGGGGATTCTTGGTTGACTAATGCCTTGGAATTATGCAATGATTATACAGCACATTGATTCTTATGATGGGGGCCTTGAAATCAACTCCTTACTATGGATGGGGGCCTTCGATTTGACTCTTATGAACATGAGGTCTTGAGTTCGACTCCTGCGAGCAAGATGTTGACTCATGTTGTAATATACGTAATACTAACACACTAACATACTAACATTCCATTGTCTAGCAAAAAAATAAAAAAGACGGGTCTTGCTAACCTCCACACAATATGTGGAGAATAATATCATATAATGACAAACTACTCGGATATCAATGCACATTTCACGGACATCAATATACTTTCACGGATATTGATATTTTTTCTCTGATATTTATGCACTTTCTACTTATTTTTTCTCGGTTATCATTTTCCATAAAAAAAAATGTTAAACTTTAAATCTCCAAATTAACATAAGGATGGAGGTTGGTGATACAATTTGTAACGAAATGTTTCGAATCATGAATGTTGAAATAGTCACTAATAAAACGGTAATTGTCAAGAAGTTTAATGCAAGACCACTCATTTTCTTTCCAATTGTCAATTCAAAACCCACAAAAATCAAACTATTGTTTGATTGAGAGTAATGCAATACACAACTTTCTTTGGCGAAAATTCTGTTGGAAAAAGTACATTGACAATCTGATTTCCAAAGAACAATCTATTGATCACATTGGAAATAAATTACATGAACAGAATTACATGAACAGTAGGCGGCGCATCTTTATTAAGGAGAGTGTGGTTACACACGAATCTGCCTTCCGATCTACTGTTTGTATAAAGTTTTCATTTCTGTCAACGACTAGAACCACGGACGACAGAACACTACTGTTGACTGCCTTGGCGAACTGAAACAGCGTCTACCTCTCTCTCTCAAAAAAAAATTCTGGAATGTATGTGATGCACAAATTTCTGATGCTCAAACCAAAGGCCAAAGTTGCCTTTATATAGCTAGTTAATGAGCTGAAAACTTGAATACGGGATTAATGGGGGAGCCTCCCCATTCAATACGAATTCAAATGCTGCAGAATCAAAACTCCCACGTAATAATGTTGCATTTGAATTCTGGAAGAAAACTGCCACGGAATGAATGCCTTCAAACGTCATCATGGAGGGGTGTAAATGTTTTGGTCACTGTTGTTACTGCAAATGATCATGAGCCCAATAAATGATGAACCTACTACTAGCCCAGCAGGCAAGTTAATCCCCATTTTGGGCCTAGTAGGCTTAAACGTGTAATTACCGATTTCAACCAAATGGGTATCCAGATGGGGCGAGTCTAATGGAAACTTTTATTTTCGGAGGCCGGGTCACCGATGTTACCAATTTTGAAGTACCAACGTTAAATTGAATGAAAAAAGATTCAATAAAACAAGGGTCACTTGGCAAAAAATTCAAAACATTTGAAATTTTTAAATGCAAGGATAAAGAACTTTTGCAATCGAATATAAATATAAAAAACATTTGGCATTTTTAAAAAAAAGGACAAGAAACTTTTGCGATCGAACATAAAGATAATTTTTTTTTTTTTTTAGAGAAATGTAACTAATTTTTAAAAGTTCTAATTTCTTACATAGAATTCAAAAAAAATGATACCCCACCTCCGGCCGACCACTACCCCCACCTCTGCCCAACCACTTCCGGCAACCAAAAAAATTAGTGAAATGTCACTAATTTTTAAAAATTCTAATTTCTAACATAAAATTCAAAAAAATCACCATCCTACCTCCGGCCTACCACCACCCCACCTCTGGCCGACCACTTCCGGCGACCAAAAAAATTAGTGAAATGTTACTAATTTTTAAAAATTATAATTTCGAATATAAAATTAAAAAAAATCGCCACCCCATCTCCGACCGACCATCACCTCTAGCCGACCACTTTTGGCGACCAAAAAAATTAGTGACATTTCACTAATTTTTAATAATTATAATTTTGAACATAAAATTCAAAAAAATCGCTACCCCATCTCCAGCTGACCATTACCCCACCTCTGGCTGGCCACTTCTGGCGAACAAAAAAAATAGTTACATATTACTAATTTTTAAAAATTATAAAATTAAAAAAAAATCACCACCCCATCTTCGGCCGACCACCACCCCACCTCTAGCCGACTATTTCCGGCAACCAAAAAAATTAGTGAAATGTCACTAATTTTAAAAAATTATAATTTCAAACATAAAATTAAAAAAAAATCACCATCCCACCTCCGACCGACCATCACCCCATCTCTAGCCGACTACTTCCGGCAAATAAAAAAATTAGTGAAATGTCACTAATTTTCAAAAATTCTAATTTCGAAAATAAAATTCAAAAAAACCACCACCCCATCTCGAGCCAACCACCACCCCACCTCTAGCCGACCACTTTTGGCGACCAAAAAAATTAGTGAAATGTCACTAATTTTTAAAAATTCTAATTTCGAACATAAAATTTAAAAAAATCACCACCCCACCTCCGGCCAACCACTCCACCACCCCAACTCAAGCCGACTACTCCACCACCCCACCTTAAGCCAACCACTTCTGGTGACCAAAAAAATTAGTGAAATGTCACTAATTTTTGAAGGGTTTGGTGATGCGTTGGTCTGACATCAAATGGCAATACCGACCAACATCAAATGGCAATACCGACCAACATCAAATGGCAATACCTAGTCATATGAAGGCCTGTATGTACAATGACTACAGCAGCTTGATGCCTTGAAATTTGATAGCAAAACAAGTGTACCCAAGGTGATCGAAACTAACACGTCACATGTGCTTATTAAATCACCGCAATGAGAATCGATCATATTTGTTGACAACATTCGTTACGTCTTCATCACAGGTGACCAACACGTCTAGATCTTCGCTCAACAGTTTTCATTTCAAATGCATCGGTGATCCACACAGTTCATCGAATTTGGCCATCAAGTTTGCAATTAGTCGATTCAAATTCACTTCAATTTCTCAAAAGGTTCTAAATCCCTAACGGAATAGAGAAACAAAAGGGCAGACAAAATGACGAAATAGATGAACGGACCTTTGAATGAGATAGAACAATCGACGGCGAGGACTCTGGTGAGGCCGCCGATGTACCGGAGCTTGCCATCGGTATAATTGGGGACAATTTTACCGCCGTAGTTGTAGAGGAATTTGACTGTTTTTGTCGTGGTGGTGGGGTTGCTATTTGAATTCAAGTTTTTCTCATATACGTATATTATTTAGATGATTGGGGCGAGAGAGAGAGAGAGAGAGAGAGAGAGAGAGAGAGAGAGAGAGAGAGAGAGAGAGAGAGTCTCTTTTAGTGAGTGATCATTTGTGACCAAAATAAAAGGAGAGTGTGTGTGTTTTTCCTTTTATTAAATCATAATTGCAAATAATGTCTTTATGTTTGATTGCAAAAGTTCCTTGTCATTCCCTTCAAATAGGCAAAATATTGTGTATTTATGACTAATTATTCCATAAAAGAAACAGATTTTTACCTCTAGATCTAGAAAAGAGGCATCAAATTATTATTAAGGTAATTCACTTTTTTTGGGGTTTAGGTTTGGGTTCACTTTCTTATTATAGAGTTTTAGTGGTTTAGACACTTTCATATGGTACTCTAGGGTTTAGGTTTATAGTGCACTTTCCTATTATAGGGTTTTAGTGGTTTAGACACTTTCATAGGGTATACTAGGATTTTATGCACTTTCATAGGGTGCCCATGTGGGGTGGGTAGAGAGAGAGTACAGAAAGTGACAAGGGAGCATTGAAAGTTGCTTTTGTTTGGGTGTCTCATGTGGCAGATGAGAGAGAGAGAGAGAGAGAGAGGAACAAACCGCCTCTGATTGGCTTGCCCACCTCCCGATTGACCTTTCCTTTTGTTAGGCATAGAGTTGCTCCCAGCTTTTGTCAAAAGGCATAGGAGTTGCACGTTCATTTTAAAACCAAACTGTATCTAGACATAAATTGTTCAAGCGGGCTGTACCGGCCCGTAAATGTCTCTAAAACAAAAAGGAAAAGTTTACAACATTCAAGTCTCTTCCATTTCTAGGGTTTCTATACCCTTTCTTAAGGGTTTATCCCTTATTTTCCTTTAATTTTTGGTCATCTTTCCTCTTCTCCTCCTCTCAAACCTCTTGATAAGGGTTCTCTGCCACCTTTTTACCTCTTTACCTCCGCCACCGCTCTATCTCAAATCCACAGCCTCATCTCCTCCTGGACCTCCACCAGTCCTCCGTACCTAAACCTTTTTTCCGTCCCCTGATTCGGGTTGGTTTGGATTTGATGATGGGTTGATCTTGGGTGTCTTGGGCCCCTCCGGCTAATAAAGCTTCCAGATGCCATTGGTGGCTTGGTCTCGTCTAGGGAAGTGGTTGGTCGGTGAAATCAGTGTAACTCAATGTGACTCGATGATACTCAGTGGGGCGACTCAGTGGGCATTTCGGGTGTACCAGTTTATGGGTTTCTGATTAGTTAGTTTTTTTTTTTTTTGTATTTATTTTTTTGTTTCGATCTCGATTACTGCTGCGCTGTATTGTGTAATGGTTTGAGTTGGGAATCCGTTGGGATTCTCATCTGCTAGCTCTTGATAGGATTATATCATCCCCGACCCAAAGGTGCCAATCTGCCTTGACACGTGTGTCTGTTAGAGCAATCACCACACACACACAATAATGGAATACGAAAACAGTAAAGCAATCAACACAGGAATTTACGTGGTTCCCCAAAACCCGTTACCTCCGCGGGAGCAAGAGCGAGTCAGTTTATTATGATAAAAAAAAATGGGCTAGGGTTTTTACAATTGAGAGTATATATATAGCCCTACTATATTCCAACCCTAATTAATCTGTACCGCACCCCCCAATTATTTGGCCCTGTGGGCCACCAACGACAACAGTTGGACCCATGATGGGCCAGATGCCGAGCTCCACTCCGCCCCGCTCGGTCGCTTCGCTCCCCTAGCTCCACTCCGTTCTGCTCGGCATCTGGCCTTTCATCAGAACTCCTTGGTGCCTCTCCATATGAGCCACAAGTTCCAACAGTGTCCGAGCTGCATTGCCGTGCTCACGTCATTTGTTCGTGGTTTTGGTTTCATTCTGGTTTTTCGATGTAATCGTTGTCGGAGGGCTTGTTTGAACATTGACTGTTGATAACAAAAAAAAGTGAAATTGAATGATTAAAAAGTGGGTAAATTTCATTGACACCCCTTGAGGTTTGCCTTAATGATTGATGCCCTTCCCTGTATGAGAAATAACAACATACCCCCTATGATTTCTTAAAATAATGAATTTTTAGATATGAGTTACTTTTGGCTTATTCCATTACGTATTTGGATATACAATTGTCAATGTGGATGAGGGGTTCTGCATTTGGAGTACCGTTTTTATTCCATTATGTGTTTGGATAGACAATTGTCAATGTGGATGAAGGTTTCTGCATTTGGAATACCGTTTTTATTAAGGAGGGGAAGGGATGTATGAAACTAATTGATGCACCCACCACACCTTATCATTTTTCATGGGCCCAAGTTACTTTATTGTTTCCTACCTATTGTAAGGCTACGTTTTGTCTAATTTTTTTTTTTTTGACTTTTTAGGCTTTTGAGCAACCACAAATTCCATACGTTTGGGCTAAAAGCAAAAATATTTTCTAGTTGGGCTTTTGCGCTTACACATTAGCTGAAGTGTTAAAGACAGTTAGTTGAAGTGTTAAAGATAGTTAAGTTAACCAAAACAGGTTGTCATTTTCTCAAAGCCAATATTTGCAAAGTAAGCAAAGCCCTCAAAAAGTTAGCCTAAACTTACCCTAAGTTAAGTCCCAAAGTGGGGCCTGTAAAATGGGTTGTTTGTATTTTATTTTAGAATGGGCTCTTTTACAAAAATAAAATTATATGAAATATATATATTCGCTACAAAAATATTTGGGGGCCTAAATATATTTTACACATTTTTTGGGAACCTAAGACGCTGGCCTCTTGGGAATTTACCTAGGGCCGGTCCTTCTATCCCGACTAATACAACCCAACACAAATTGTATTTCAGGGGCTTTTTTCGTAGAAATGGCACTAAAGTTACTGGCTACTGAACTTCCTTACTCCTAGATTGTAAGTGTGTGAATATAATGGTTGGGATTAATGGCCTTAGAACCAATAAATTTGTTATTTTTGGTTAATAGTAAGAGCTTCACTTTATTGTTGTAAAATGTTTTCTTTCATACATTGGATATACTTCATGAGATGAATATTATAGTTCATGAGATTGAATACAAAAGTCATAAATTATATTGAATATGATTTATGTAAGTGAGTGTGATTTACGTACGGGAGGTATAAATCATAATTGCTTGTAATTTAAACTGATAGAAAGGGATTATCTATGAGGTCAACTGCAACATGATTAACTTCTATGAGATAGAATGATCCATCATAATCATTGAAGTGAAAGACTTCAAGTTAATATGTTGGTGTATTTGACATATGGTGAAGGAACATCGCAAGGTCCCGTTTGATAACAAAGATAGATTTGGTGGGGTTGGTAAGGAGATGAGATGAGGATTGGGATTCGTAGTGAACTTGAGTGTGAATCTTATAATGCCAATTATAATTCACCATTAATCCTAAAAAAGTTAATGAACTCAAGTTTCTATCTTATGTCACTTTCATTCACCAATGAGTGAGGTTTCACTTGATCAACACCTCAGTGAGTTAGGTGATTTATGTTAGGACTGTGAGAACATTATTTTTAAGATGGAATTCACTCTCTATTCTATTATAGAGTATAATGTCCCCTTGAGTTAGTTTACTAGATTAGTGTTTGGAATCTAGTACTAGTTATTGTAATAAAAAGTTCATTAGAATGTTTTTTCTAGACTAAAAATGAGTGAACTAGTATTCAATGGAATTAAAATATAAGCATGCATGGAATTATGACCAATTGTTGCTTATGGCTATTGCATGGTGAATGGATTTGATATTATAGCACTTGCATTTAACAGGTGAAAATATGTATTAATTCTGGAGGCCTAGAGTTCAGCCATAATTATATACTGGAATTAATTATGGTTTAATTGGGCCACCGGCATAAATCAACCCAAAAGAGAGAGTTGAGAGAAGTAAGAGAAATGAAATATTCTAGGGTAGGCCACAATCCCTTTTGGCTATTGTTCTCTATCGGGTCGTAGGGTTAAAGATCTTTGTTTGCAAGGAGCAAGAAGGAATTAACGGCTTCTTAATCCAAAAAAGAGTTTTTGCTTTTGAAGTTCAAAAAGGTAAAACTTTAACCCTTTCTCATGAAACTTTACGTACGTAAAGAGTAGATCCGAAACAATTTTGAAACCGTATTTTTTCCGCGATAGTTTATTTTTGGTTTATTAGAAACCAACAATAACTTGATGTAGTGATACTATATGCAATTCGTAGGCCAGTAGATACTGACCATACCAATATAACATTCAATTCTTAGCAAAATACTGAATATTCCATGGGACATCAAATTTGTCAAAGACAACTGATTTGCCAGACAAACAAGCATAAATCATTTCATTTTCATGACTAGCAGTCAAAGACAACTGCTATTTTCATAGTTAGTGTGAGAAAATTGCACTTCTGCATTGTCATTATGATTTGAAGGGAGACTTCTCACCTGTTATATCACTCCATTTTCTTGCCCATCTTTTCATCTTCAATATCGTGGATATAGCCAAAACCATGCATAAGCTAAAGTGCTAAACTATTAGGCAAGGACAAACGTAAGAGCGGGTTAGTCTGGACGACCGCTTTATACAACTTCCAAATTTTCCTAATAAATATGGTAGCAATTTTTTTAAAATTTTACAACTATATAGGTTCGCATGCTTAATAAATTTTTGTTGTAATTTTCACCGAAAACAAATTCGAATCCGACGTTCGTCCTGCTATTAGGTACTTATAATATGATTATTTGGAAAATGATTTTTGAACTTTCCTTTTCTATATATTCACTACAAAATTTGTCTTCCAGTAGTTTTGTGAGTTGTGCTACATGTAATTTTAAGCACTAGATGCCAAGTTTTTTTTGGTGCATTTATAAAATAGCGGATTGCGAAAATTACTACAATTTCAATACTCCTTTTCATCTGCAGCTGTAGTGTTACCAATTGTTTAAGGACTGCATAAGTCTGCTATATATTGTTGGAGGCCCAAGTCATGAACAAGTGTCTGTTCTTCATAAAATAGTACTATATTCGAATTCCACTAGGGCCAACCATTTCAAAATTCGGGGGTCACTCAAGGATTTACCTGGTTTTTACTTTTAAAACTCTAAAAATTAGTTAAGGTGCGTGTAAACTGACCCGGACATGTGATGTGAAACCTTTCATGTGGAGGAGGAGGATTGACATATAATCCATCTTGTAAAAATTATTTTATTCCCAAGCCATCTCTGCATAAACATTGTGTATATTCTTGGGGGAAATTTCATTTTCGTCGTTTGAATTTCACCCAAGTCCAAAGAGAGCTCAAAATTTGTACTGCTACCTCACATGTAAAGTAGGTGAAAATTATACTAGTACCTCTGATTTGCTGTGAAATTAAAAAAAAAAAAAAAAACCTAATCAGAGAGGTGAGTTACTTTTCACCAAATCCCACATCGACCACCAACAACTGATTAGTTTGAATTAAATCACTTAAGGGTGTTCCACTAACAAAAAAACCAGTTTATTTCAAAAACCAAGACAGATCATTCTATTGCAATACATTACATAAAAAGTAAAAAAAAAACTTTTTTTTTTAGTTAATGGAACACCCCCTTAAAGCAGGAAAAAGGATTCATGTGCTAGATTGTTTAAAAGTAATACTATGGACATAAATATTCGAATTTTGGTATGGATATCGGATACTATGGACATAAATCACGTATATTTATAAATTAACAACAAAATATTATCCGTATATACTTCCTCCGTTCCAATTTATTGATCCATTTTAGGGATTCCAACTAATTATAATATTAGGGGAATATAACAATTACATTCATCATACTTTTTCTTTCCTCAATTTTACCATTCAAATATCATCATTACATATATGTACTCTAAAAAAAGGGTAAAAATGGAATTTGACTAGCTTATGCCCCCTCAGTTTAATTTGAAGTGGGACAAAAAAATAAGGACAACAAAAAGTGGTGTTTGGGTCCGAAAATTGGGTCGGAGGGAGAATATTAATAACACAATTTTGAAGGGACCTTTCTTCATAATTTTTACAAACAAAACCTAAAATATAGTTGGATATACCGAACTCTCACACATAAATAGGTGTCATGTTAATTATAACATCAAAATTCTAAGTCTTCCAAGTTCAACGTCAATCGTTGGGTCCATTGGGAAATGACCAGCAAAATGAATGAACAGTTTACTTTGGATTATGAACAGTTTTTCGTACATTATAAATTTCTGAATTTGAAACAATGTTTGAATAATATGTGCATCAGTGCCTGGTAGATTTTTCAAAAAGATTTCCTGAGTGATATTCTAATAAAAAAATCTCGAAAAACTCCCCATCCATATTTGATTTTTAAACTCTGCATAATTCAGTTCACTTTTCATAATCCTATACATTTTGACATGCAGAATGCATTCCATTAAACTTCAAATCCAAAATGCAAATTATGTTTCTTTCCCAAAAGTTGGTTAAATTATGTTTCTTTCCCAAAAGCTACCTAGTGTGCAGCATAAAGAGGTAGACTAAATACAAGTAGACGGGCCGGAACTGTTCAATTCATCTAGTTTTCGTCTCAAGGATAAAAGGACAAGCTGAAATTATTCATGTTTGCTCTCCAATTTCCTAGGCTAAATGGTGTTCGCAGTTTGCAATTGGGCCTTCTATGCATAATAGAGGAGTTTTTTTGCATAGTTCATGAGAAATTCCTTGTAAGCCCAATAGGCCGAGCTTCCTTTGGTTTGGCAAATCCATGCCCAAAACATATACATTTGGGTGTATCGTATTTTTTATGGCACTGTAATCTTCGGTATTTTTAGAGTGTCTGTTTTAGGTGTGGAAAAGGAATCATATCAATATGTATTTTTATTTCGAGTGCGGTAGTTTTTTTAGTCAAAGACGGATTACTTATTTTGAAGACAAAGATTGGATTTGGAGAATATGGAAGTAATACGGAAATAATATGGGATTTGGAAGTCATACAGAGTAATACGGATTTGGAGAATATGGGATTTGGTGATATGCTAGGATTTGGTGATACGTTGGATTTTGGCAACTATATCATTGGAGATGTACAAGGAAAGAAGTTAGATGCTGCACTTTTTGCTCAAGCATTTCGAGGCCCATTTATTAGCAAAACATTCTGTTTGTTTTTGCTGGATTTTTTGCTCAAGAATTGTGAAGGCTTGTGAATGCCGTGATTTTCAAGATCATCTTCAAGGGGTTTGTTCTTCATTAGAAACAATCAATCTCTGAGTAAAGTCCTTTCGTGGAGTTCGAGAGGCGCTTCAAAGTCCTTCGGTGGATTCCGGGAGGCAAACGGAAGGCTTGTGGATTCAAGGCAGCGGCGGTCAAAGCACTGGGTGTGGTGAACGAGGATTCGGCAAGTAGTTCTTAGGTTCGATTGGTGAGGATTCACGATCGTTGGTAAGATTGCTTGTAACTACACATTGAGTATAGTGTTTTTGATTCCTTCCCGTGGTTTTTACCCGTATTGGGGTTTTCCACGTATATCTTGGTGTTCTTCGATTGTTTGCTTATTGTTGTGTGATTGATTGACTTTTTGATTTGTGGGCTGATTTTTACAAAAGATTAACACATAGCAAATCTCTAAACCTAGGCAGGCTAGGGTTTTTCATTCCTACTACACAATGTCCACATGCTTGATGCAAAACATGCTTACTAGGTGTACGTGACTGTCCAACCAAACATATCGGACATGGATTCTGTACCTTTCCTAGGTGTATGTTGAGGAATATATGTGTCCGGTACGCGTACTTTTTACAATTAGAAGAGGCCATTTTTACATTATAGGCCAAAGTAGTGTGCATGTTTTTCCACTTAACTCTTTTTTTGCATGCAAATATATTACTACTTTGTACAATGTTAAGTGATCTCAGCAAATGTTCAATGCAAACATCGCAATACTTGCTATAGAACTGTCTAAGAATGGTCAAATGTTGAATTAATAATAGCAAGAGTATATAGATTTCCGTATTCTTTTTAAGTTTGTTGCACTATGTTAAATATATCTGCATATGGGTGCTGCACTTGGTACTGTTGGATTTAGAGGGGTTACGGTTGCTCCAATCAGTATCACTGTATCAGTAACTTATACATGGTTTATTTTCCTTACCAGGTCATTCCTTTGTGGTGGATCAACTGGTAGATCAGTCGTTGTTGCTTTGAGTTCCCTCGTCCTGTTGTCCAGTGGGTAGATTTCTCGTTGTTGCTTGGAGATAGATTTCTCACCCGTTGTAGCCGCCTAGCTGGCACACCCTAATTGTAGCTGCCTAGCTGGCGCACCCGATCATCTTAGCCACCGCGTAGGTGCATCCAATCATCTAATCATGACAATCACCTCATTGTTCAGTAGGTAATTGCATCATTTTAGCCGTCCCGTGTTGCTCAAGGGATAGCTACGTCAATCAGTTTAGCCGTCCTATTGCCCAGGGGATAGCTACGTCAATCAGTTTAGCCGTCCCGTTCTATAGCTACTGCTTATACTACTATCATGCTCGGTCAGATATGTCTGGTTTCATGCAAACCTCCTTTTTCTTTGGGTACATGGCTTGCATCTGCTATGGGTTCTTCCTCATGCTTGGGGCTGTCTGTTGGTTTCCGCGCCTCTTTGTTCTTTGTCCGCGCGCCATGCACACATACCGCTCTATCAAGTGCGAGTAGCAATTTGGATTATCGGGCTTCTTGGTTCAACAGGTTTGTTTCCTCTTTTAGTTCATTTTTTAGTATAACTTCAACATATATATAAATGGACACCTGTGAGCAAAAAAAATGTTCTCCATTACTGCAAAATCAATTGATTTCAGCAAAAGCACTTTTCAAAATTGTGGCCCTGTTCGGTTTATAGTTTTGTTTTAGTTTTGGTTTTGTTGACATCATCATTTCCCTCATTTCTCTCTCCACTTATTACACCTGCTTACATCATCAAAACTAAATTAAACTACAAACCAAACACAGCCAAAATGTTTAATGTTTTATGGACAATCATACTACCACCACTACCACTTAATCACACTTTGTCACCACTTGCACCATCATTGTCTTCAGGACTGCAACCAAATACATGGAACTGTTCAGTGGAAAATAATTATTTAGGAAAAAACCGCTGAAACATAGACTGTTAGAGAATTACTCCCTCCGTCCAATTTATTAAAGAAACATCATCATTATATCTTTCACATCAACTTTTACCTTCACTTTCCAAAATTATCCTCCACTTTTACCCATGAACTCTTTCTTGTACCCACTAACTTTTCGAAAGGCAAAATGATAAGTGTACAAACTTTTAACTTTTCAAAATACACACTTACCCAAAATGAAAATGTCGACACTAAAAAAAGGACAGAACTGACAAAAACACCAGGATTAATTAGAGGCTGTTTTCCTGAATGTCTTCAAGTTGTTTACCTCGCTCCCGGGAGCTGTTGGGCATGCATCATCAACAAAAGTGGTGTGCAGATCTTTGATCAAGGTGGACATGTAGGACAAGGCTTTCTAGAAGGAAGGCTGTATAATTTACAATAGTTGAGTGGAAAACATTCGTTGTAATATCGCATGAAATGCTTAACATGCGATATCGTTATTGTAGTTTCAGTTTATTATCCAGTTTTAGCTTCTGTTTCTTTGTACAAATTGAACAGGGGTCAATTGAAATGATTCGCAATGTTTTGTTAACCATTTTCTCTGTTTCTATAGTTTGGATGCTCGTTTTGTTGCAGATTTGATACCACCCCCCACCCACCCGGCCACCCCAAACGCATACAAAATTGTACGAGACATAGAAAGGCGCAAATATACACTACAAGAAAAAACACATTTGGCCACAGCTAAAAAAGTCGCCAAAAGACGGAATTTTGTCGCCTATTCCTTTTGGCTACAAGGGCTGAAGTAGTCACCAAATCCGTGTCACTAAAAGTCATCGGCCACAAAATAATAAGTGAGTCGCCAGAAAGTGTTACGGCGACAGGAAAACTTGTCACGGAAAGGGAGCTTTCGGCGACAAGCATGTCGCCAAAAGTGTATTGATCACAGCCACCACCTTCAAAACATGTCGCCAAATGTTCATTTTTTGCCACAAGCTTGTCACCGAATGTTCATTTTGGCCACAGCAGGTAGTCACTAAAAGTAGCTATATATACTGTGACTACAAATACCTTGTCACCAAAAATAACATTCTGCCACATCAAGAAGTGACACCAAATAAAAGCATCATTATATTATGGTTTTAAATTTTGTAAAATCACTATACTTAAAATTTTATTGACACATAACGCCATTCATATAAAAGCCAATCCACGTACTTTTACCATAATATAAACTTCATATCAAACAATCCAACAATCACCATTAATCATCCACTTAAGTTCCTCAAAAATCATCAAAGCCAATATTCAAGACTAATAGAAATTCTCATACTGCATTATCTAATATTGACAATTTCCCACAACAAAAGGATTGGAGCAAATCTTCGAATACCCAAAGCCAAGTCTACCCACTACTCGCATCGATCACCTGTGAAAAAGAGCAAAAACATGAATAATTACTTGATATACCATTAACGATCGATACTAGTACTTTTCAAATTGAAGATAAATAACATATAATTCAAAAGTATAATCCTAAACATGCAAAGAAATCAATAATTTCCACACTTTCTACTTTAATTGGTAAAAATTCCATTCCATAAAGGAACTTTTCTTAGGAATCATTTTTTCGTCCAATAACTACTTCTGTATGGCACGTTTCATTCAATGCTAGGCTCTATAGCACGGATACGGATTCTGAACAATAAAGATTTCTAAAAAAATGCGAACACAGAATCATTGGAAACAATTGGATTTTAGAGGTGGGGACTGAGCTGGATTCCAACAGATTTTGGTTCCACCATTCCTTAAAACATCAAAAGCAGCTGAAAGCTATGAGCTTGAGGAATCTGTTGAGTTTAACAAGGATAGGAATTTGCTAGAGCTAATGAACCAAGAAATTTTCGTCACCCAAGGATGTCGCCTTTGGTGTTTTTTCTTATAGTGAATATAAGCACAAAAGTTACTTACTAAGAGCAACTCCAACAGGCTCTTTACATTGGTCCTGTTAGCTATTATACCTAGCCAAGAGCACATTTTCTTGTTCCAACAGGCTCTCTACTTGGCTCTTTACTTAGCCTCAGAGCATTTTGGCTCTCTACTAGTAGAGAGGGAAGTTGGCTCACCTCTCTACTCACCAAATGACACATCATCTTTTTTTGTACTTTTGGCTAGGTATTTTGTTGGAATGGAGAGTAGTGTTGGAATGGTAGAGTGAAAAAGTGAATAGGCAAAATAGAGTTGGTACTTTTTTTGCACTTTTGGCTAGGTATTTTGTTGAGGTGTGTTGGAGATGCTCGAAGAGGAGCTTGGCCAAACGCAACTTCCCAACATATAAGCACCCATAAAGGCCTCGAGTTGATCAATCTTCTTGGCTTGGGCACCTATCAATTTCCATCGTGTTGTTATACATGATTGAAACTAGAATCTGGTTTTCATTGCTAGAAACATTGTGTAGTGTCGTACCTCAAACTTGTAATAGGAATAGCAACATCACTCGGTTGTTAAACCATAATGGAATTGGAATTGTTAAACCATAAAGCAAAGCAAACCTTATACATAGGCCGAATCGAACAGCCTCCAAATCTTCTTTGAAAAACATAGAGATTTGTTCAATGTCTTAGTACTATAACACAGATGTTTATCTCTACGTACTTTATAATCCAAAAGAAAAATTTCAAAGAATAAACAAAAGAACTGACTAGTGTGAAGTATAGTTGACAAGCAATAACATTATTAGACAAATGGTGGTGCGATCAATCATACTTTAATAAAGAAATCAAAACAAGTCACGCAATTCATCAAAGAAATGAAACAAAAATTGAACTATAATAAGGCTCACCTCAATACTCAAGTGGTCCAATACAAAGGCTGGAATAACACACTTAACTGGAAAATATATTTGAAGCTACTCCGTGCTTTCGGGGTACTATCTTTAGTTTGGTCAGTAAAACTACTGAACTATGCTTGCACTTCTGTTGCTAGACTCTTATCTTCTTTTAGCTTTTATAAAATTCCAACGTACCAAAAGTAACAATATAAGAAATGCACCAATGCTATCAAGCATTAAGGTTTTGGCTCTACAAGATGAAATAAAATCCCTCTGTACAGAAGCATATATGGATGCAACATTCAAATGCTATGATAATCATGGGGAGGTTAAAATAATCGGAGAGTTACCAAAGCAACTAACAAAATCAGAGGTTAGGCTAATATAAACAACCTCTAACCTTGATCACACCATCTCTCATTCCAAACGTTTGCCCACAAACCAATCAGTTCTCTGTAATTTGAATTCCTGGAAAAAGACACAAAACCTTATAAGTCAATTCGTTAATAAACCTTTAGGGACAAATTTGGGAGTGAAAAAACATGACGGGGCTTTGAAAAAGGGAGACACCAACCCTTTACAAATTAGAGTATATCAGAATAGATGTTACAGTTGATCCTAGAATTTTTAGGATCAACTCACACGTGCTTCCTCGAGTTCGCTCTTTTGCTCACAAATATCAAACTGTTAACATATAGTTAAGAATAATAAGCACTTGAAATCAACTTGAAGCATCAAAATCAAGAGAACTTGTTCTAGATGTTGCCAAAAACACAGTCATTAACCTCGAGGAAACTAGTGTATCTCCGAATCGGGGCCACAGGGTGTGGAGATTTGCTCATACAATTCTCAGACTTATAGCCAAAAACTTGATGCCCTAGCGCCTGCTAGGACTATGTGAAACCATAGGAAGCTAAAAAAAAATGGTTACAGAGGAGGAAATTGGGGCTTTAGGGCTTACCGAAAAAACTCGGCAAATAGCCGTAGATAAATACACTTGTATATCTACACACACACATATAGATAGAGAAGAATATGCTTTTCGGTGCTGGTGGTTGGATGGAAGACCCATAGTCCGGTGGTGTTAGCATGGAATCGATTTGCCTTCGAGACCTGCATATTGTAGAGATACAAAATGAAAATGAGTTATCTAAATACAGAAACGAAATCGTTAAGATGGAAATTCCCAAATAAAATCTGACTGTCGCGAGGATACCTTCGATCTGACTGCCGCGACGATACCTTAGCTTCCGATTCGGACTTTAAATCTACAAAATCGAAACAAAAAATCACAAAACCAAAAAACTACAAAATCGAGAGACATTTTAACAACATGCTACAGATAACGGAGCAATATCAGAAAACAAAGAGAGGGAGAGAGACCGATGGTGGTTGAAGAGAGGGCGAGGTTGCAGAGAGTGAGGGAGAGCCGTAAATAGCTTTCCCCCATTTTACATCGGGATTGAGAATTGAGATGATAACCTAGGGGTTTTTTTTTTTATTTTTTTTTATTTGGCGACAAGGAACTGAAGGAAGTAACCTTGAAACGACGTAGCTTTTTCCTTCATAAAATTAGAGCCTTTTTTTTGGCGACAAGGAAGACAATCAAACGGCGTCGTTTTACTTGACAAAACTTTTGAGTGGAATTTGAAAGCCCGCCTAAACTAGTTTCGATCCCGCGTGCGCCAAAATTAAGACTCTTTGGCGACAGCTTATACTAGTGGCCTTAAATTTTTTCTTTCAGCGACAAGATTATGAGTCACCGAATCTTCTTTTTCTTTGGTGCACACATTTTTGGGTACCCAAACACTCTTGGTGACAAGCATCAAAATTTCTTGTCACCATTGTGTACATTCCGTGACAACTTATTTTTTGTTGTCACCAAAAAAAAAATTGGATGTAGCCAAAGGTGTTTTTTCTTGTAGTGATAGGAATTATGTGGTTTTTCAATTGGATAATTGGGTAGATCTAGGACTCACGGTAGTTTTTCGCCGAGTATCGACATTCCCAGGGGCGGAGCCAAGGGGGGTCAAGCGGGGTCACTTGACCCCACTGAGGTGTCAAATTTTAATAAAATATGTATAATATTTCGTTGAATTTTGTATTTTTGCCCCTTATACATGGTATTTTTGCCCAACTACTTGCCCTCCTCAGTTCAAAAAAAAAAAAAAAACTACTTGCCCTCCTCCTTACCACTCCTCCTTACACTGACCAACCACACCAAATAATTTTCCTTGCAACTCTCTAATTTTCTTCACCGCTACTTGCCCTCCTTACCACATCCAATTGCGTTGAGTTGTTGTATATTGTCATAGATATGCAACTCCAAGAGCTAAATAATCACTTTAATGAGGTAAACACCGAGTTGCTTCTTTGTGTTGCATGTCTAAGTCCATCCAACTCATTTGCAAGTTTTGACAACCAAAAGTTGAACCGCTTGGCCGAATTTTATCCTAAAGACTTCTCCGATACTGAGCTTTTGGCACTTTTGGATCAACTTGAGAATTTCATCATTAATGTGCGGTCTAGTGTCGAGTTTTCAAACTTGAAAGGAATTGGTGCTATTTCTCAAAGATGGTTGAGACCCGAAAAGATATAGGGTATCTATTGGTTTTCAGGTTTTTGACTTTGGCTCTAGTTTTACCTGTTGCGATAGTTACAGTAGAAAGAGCATTTTTCTGCCATGAAGATCGTGAAGAATCGACTTCGTAACCGAATGGATGATCAATGGTTGCATGATAACTTGATTGTGTACAGAGAGAGATTTTTAATAGTATCACAAATGAGGCTATTATGCTACGATTTCAAAATATGAAAGGGTCACTTGTAAACGCTGTTATAGGTTTTAAATCGACACCTGCTTAGCTACTTTTTGTTGGCATTCAAGTGTAGCTTTTTGTGGTCGGTTGTGGAGGCGGTTATAGGTTGTATATCTAAGCTAATTTTTATTTGGCATTTCAGTGTATCTTTTGAGAGATCAATTGTAAATGAAATTATATGTTATTAATAAATATCTATTTTAACTCATTTCTATTTCGCATTTTGGTGGTTTTTTTTGTTCTATTATTCTGTTTTAAGAATTTGACCCCACTGACATTTTGTTCTGGCTCCGCCCCTGGACATTCCCCGTATCGTTCCAATTTTATTGGAGGATGTCCCCGAAGGAACAGATTACATCAACATTGGCTGCTGAGTACAGCAAAATATGGTCCAATACGAAAAAAAGAGTCTCCTAAAATTAGTCCAAACAATAGCCCTTGCTCAAAAAAAAACCTCAACATGCCAGACAACTAATGAACTGTCTAATAAACCCTATCCAAAAAAAAAAAAAGGAATAGTTTAATAAACTGTGGTTTCCTGTTTGCTAAAAACAAAATTTTTAGCAACCTCCAGCTCCCATTTGCTTTTAGCATTTTTAGGGAAAATTGGTTTTTAGTCGCAAGTGGCGCTCATGCGATGGAGCTTTTGGATGCCCCACACTACATTCCGGGATCGAGTCTCACTCCCCCTCTCCCATGTAATAGATTAGAAATGACGAATGACAAAATAAAAAATATATATTTAGCAACTGCTAGCTTTTAGCTAATGGAAAATAATTTGGATTTTAGCTTTTAGCACATTTATGGATAATTAGCTTTATTGGTGGTAAAAATGGGAAGTCAAATAGTCAATTGTTCAAAATCGGTTTGAAAATTTGAAGAGTTCAAAAATTGTGTTCGGAATTGATTTGTTTATCGTGGCTAAACCGAGCCTGAATGAAGTCTTTTTTCTATTCAACCGGTTGGCATTTTGACATACGATAATGCTAGGGGCACATTAGAGACGGAGCCAGAATTTTGCCTTTGTGGTGTGAAAAAAATATACTTAAAAAATAAAAAGAAAAACTGCATTACGAATATTCATCCACTCCATGAAAGCTATAATAACATAAAAATCTAATGGTGACGAGTCTATATAATTTGGAGATAAAAATCTATTTTCTATATAATAATTGCATTTTTTGAAAACCTTGTGGAGGCGGCCGCCACCACTTGTCCCCCTGGCTCCACCCCGGCACACCACTCAACTGCACTACCAACCACACCAGCTTGCATGGCAGTGCATGATGAATAATGAGAGAATAAACACTTTGAAACATCTAGGGTTTCATCCCTTGAGAGTTTATCTCTCTAAAAGTTAGACCCATCTAGGGTTTCATCCCTTCTTGCCGGCAGCCCATTTTCCCGGCTTTCTTCTTCCTTTTCCTTCTATCTTTCTTTTTTATCATCTTCCCTCCTTCTCCTCTTCTGCTTCTTCTTGCCCGATTGAATTCTTGAGGGGTGGGGCTGCCGCCTCCCCGCCCCACCCCTCCTCCTCCTTGTCCTTGGGCTAGACCCCCACCATCAACCCTTGGCCGTCCACCATCCCCCCCCTCTCCTCCGGTCCTTACCCTCCCCCCAGAACCCAGATCTGCAACATGTCCTCAAATCACAGATCTACAACTTCACCCCAGCCCCTCCACCATTTCTTCTCCCCCGTTCCTTACCCCACCGCTCACCATTCCCCGCCTCTCCTCCGTTTCTTCCCCCACCTCTCTTCTCCGTTCCTTTCCATTTTTCTTCCCCCTTTTTGTTCGGGATGGCTCTGTACGACCCCCCCCCCCTCTGGTTAATAATGTTCCCTAATGCCACAGGCGGCGGCTAGGGGAACGGTGCCTTGTCCGGGGAAGTGGCTACTCGGTTAACTCGTGGAGACTCGGTGCGACTCGGTCAACTCAGCGAGGCGACTCGTGGCGACTCAGTTTGTACCAGCTGTTGGGTTGCTTGATGTAGTTAGGAAAGTTTATTATCTGTTGCTGTTTTGTTTTTCCAGTTCTGTGTTTTGATTACATTAAAGCTGTAGTGTTTTAAGGGTTTGATCCGGGTACCCATTGGGTTCTCTACTGCTAACATTTTGATAGGATTCATCATTCCATCCCAAAGGTGTTGGGTCTGCTTCGGCAGGTGTGTCTAAGAGCTAGTGGCATTATACCGAGCGAAGGCCGTGCTCATATCAACTGTTAGTGGTTTTGGTTTCACTCCTGTCTTTGAAATGTAATCGTTGCCGGATGGCATTTATAATGAAATTCTTGACTTGATTCAAAAAAAAAAAAAAAAAACTTTGAAACTACTTTGCGACCATCAATCTTGCAGTACCAACGATATGCACCAAGAAAAAAATATGAATTTTAAAAAATATTGTAGGTTATCATCTCCGACGAGCACTATCTTCGATTATTCAAATCCATAGGCTTTATGATCCATATCTTCGTTGAGTTCATCACTGCGAAATCTCATAATTACTATGAGAATCTCCCAGTTAAACTAAAATTTAGAAAATTTCTCTTTCTAGTAAATTGGGAAATTTGCAATGTATTGTCGCTAGTCTTCTAAATAAATCAAAATTAGCAAAATCAAAGCTCAATTTGCAAATTAACAATTCTCAAGTTTTTGATCTCTGTTATAACACATACCAACATTATCTCTTTATTTATTTTATTTATTTGAAAATATCAACATTATCTATTTGAAAGTGCAAAATTCTCATTTTTCTGTCCGCTCTTAGAGATTCATACTCATTTTTTTTATCTGTCCGCTCTTATGAGTTTCACATTGGAGATTCTATTTTTGAGATGAAGAGATAGAGATACCACAAAATCAAAATACCACAGTACACAAATCAAAACAAAAAAACAACCTAAAATCTACCCAAAAAAACCTAAAACCACAAAAAAAAAGAAAAAAAAGAAAGGAAAAACAGAACGAATCGCCGGTGCCATCGTTGCCGCTGTCATGCTGCCGCCACTCGCCGTCGGTGTGGGAGGCCAGATCGGCCTCTCCTTAGTCCAAAAATCAAGATTTCGGCCGCCCACACCGGAAGGAGAGCAGATCTAGCCATGCATGGGGAGTTATCGGCAAATCCAAGAGGGGAAGAAGTAAAGGAGAGGAGAGAAGAGGGGAGAAGGAGCTGGAAGGGGGCGGTGGGGGAGGGGATGTGCAGCGGAGGGAGCTGCTCCGGCCAGAACCCAGATCTCCTCTCTCTCTCGCTTTCTCTATCTACTCTTTGCTCTGCCCTCTGTTCTCTCACATTGGAGATTCAAAAAATGCCATTACGTAACGATCGACACATACGCAACGTGCCATGAAAATTCCTAAGTTCACAAAAAACATAAATAAAAGAAAATTTCTGATCTAATCAGCACTCATTTATGATCCACCACTAACACTCCCATTGAAGACCTCAATGGTATCACCCGGGCCCACATTATGCCACCTAAATGACCTATCTTCATCCATCACATTCTGCTTGTAAATGAAAAAGAACCCATCCGCAGGCACTAAAAACCCACCACTTTCCACCAACTTCATCACCTCATTCCTCAGCCCCCCCACATTATCCCCTGCCCTCACTTCCACCGGAACCTTCACGCTCCCACACTTACTCCTCACCATCACCCTCATTTTCCTCCTAGACCCAGCACTCAAATTCCCCGATCCCGTCGACTATGACATGGCGGGCGAAGGCCTGATGCCCATCTCGATCTCCGAACCGTCCGATATATCGTAATCATGCAATAGTAACCCTCCATCTTCTTTTAAATCGTGGCCGTTGAATTTGAGTATTAATCTGTTGATGGGAAAAGTACCGTCCATTTGATTGAGTAAAAGCTCTTTGAGGTGGCGAATGGAGTTGTTTGAGTTTACTTCAACGTTAAGGCCGTGTTTGGACGTAGGCATTTTCGCGACGATTTGGATTTTCGTGGGGTTTCGGGCTCGATGAGGAGTTGAAGGAGGGTGCGATTGAGGATTTCAGAATGGTAGATTTTGAGTTCGTCGGAGAGTATATCGTCGTTGAGGGATACAGTCTGTTTGGACGTGGGTATTTTTGTGTTTTTTGTGGATTTTTTGTTTGATTTCTGAGATTGTATCGAAGTAACCCACTTCTAAGGCGAATGGAATTCCTCTTGTGGGTTCAAAGAAGACGTCCATGGCTCTGTGTGTGTGTGCGCGCGCGCGTGTATATATAGGCATGAGTATAGTGGATACATAGTGGGGCGTGAAGGAATAAGTAACTGAAAGGGATATATGTCTGTTGTAACGGTAATACGATATCCATGGGTGAAATTCTGGATATTTGACATTTTCTCTTTTTTTTTTTTGTTTTTTTTTGAGAAAGCTAGAATTTTTCTGTGTGTTCAGTTCACATTTTCAAAAAATTTTACAAAAAGATTATTTCCCCATCTCTCATCTTTTCAATCATTAATCACATTTCTCTCTCTACTCATACCCCTTTCTCCAATCATTAATTCTCATTTCTCTCTCTATCTCTCTCCAATTATTACACCTCTCTCTAATTATTACTTTTTTCAAAAACTCATCCAAACACTATCTCAAGAATATTTTTCAAAATATTCTTCTCAAAACTCTCAACCAAACAGAGTGTGAACAGAAAATCCTTAGTGTTTTTATGATCCAGAAAGTCCTTTTTATAATTCAGAAAGTCCTCAGAATTTTTATGATCCAGAAAGTCCTTTTTCTATACTACCGGTTGGCATATTGACATAATTACCCCCAATTGACGAGGATAGCGAATGTGAACAAAGATCTGTTGTGAACTTGTGATTAATTACATTTCCTAAAATAGTGGACATTCTGTTAAGAGTGGGCGCCATTCTAGGTACTAGCGACCATAACCCGAATGCATAAATACAAAGTTTAAAAGTTATTACATTGGCTAAATAGTCAAAAAGGATAAACAATGGAAGTTACAAAACCATCTTTCCAAAAATATAATACAAAAATGGGAAAATAACTTCATGCGTGTATAAGCTCCATGTATGCATCACTTCTCAAGCATCTCATCTCATGCTCCATGCCGAGTATCTGAAAATTGATAGGTTGAGCTCACAGTAGGAAAACTATTCTACCAACGCTAGGTGTATAAACATGATACATGCATAATGAATGGGTATGATGATGGACACGACCAATGTATAAGGTTAGGATGAACGAAAAGCTTTAACTCAACCACTAAGTACCCGAAATGTGCTCACGTGTCTAAAATGTGTTCAAGTGTCCCAAAATAAGTTTAAGTATCCAACCACCAAAGTCCAAGCAATTGCCAATTCCTCATACTCGTACATAAAAACCCAATTTTCGCCAAACATTCCAAATTCAACCCAAATATGTCATTTCCAAATTTTATGAGAAAAACATTCATCAATTTAATAGGGAAGTATCCCTCTGCCGGATTTCGTGGGCTCCGTGCACCCCTGCCGGATTTTGTGGGTTCCGTGCACCCATGGGTAGGGACACCAAACAGGTGATCCCTAGAATTCATATTATCCAAGTATATCATTTCAAAACACTTTGTCCTTCAAAAACTTCCATATGTCCCATTTACTCTAAATTTTTACCGTTTTCGCCCAAAATGTGTCAACCGACGTGTGTCCGATACATGAAACCATAGAATTTGTTAAATCACGTGTCCAAAGGTGTTTTTTATGATATCAAAGTGAATTCGATGTTCAAAATGGTGGTATGGGTAAAAAACACGAAGAAACGGACAATCGGGGGCCAAACGGGCATCGGGGAACAAACCGGGACAGAACGAAAATTGGGGTAGCTGCTGGATTTTCAGCATGGGCGGCCCCCAATCCCGTCCGGGCGGCTCGGGCAGAGGTTAGGCCTCACAGACAAAGCAAAACTTCACCCCTTTGGGGTGGAAATTGAACCCAAGTGCAATTGTGGTGTTTTAGGCCAAAAATCGGATATGTAGAACAACAAATGGACATCAAAGGAGTGCAAAACAACAATCAATTGTATCAAACAACAACCCAAATCTTAGATCACAAAATCAAGTTCAAACAAACCCACTTATTAGAGCAAATCTTGAATTAGATGGAATTGAGGAATAAGAACAAGATATATGGTATACACCACATAGATACAACTAGAGGGAGTAGAATTTGTCTTCCTACCTCAAGAATTTAGCTTGAAATGAGTGGGAAATTGAAAACCCTAGCCTCCAATGAGCTCCAATCCAAAATGTGAGCTTTTGGTGCGAAACGAACGCAATACGAGCTTCAATACGCGTAGAGAAGGTGATTTTAGGTGTAGGTCTTGAAGGGGGCTTGAAGGCTTTGTGAATTTTGGAGCTTTGAGCAAGAGAAATGGAGGAGAGGAGAGAGAGAGAGGAGTCGGGCTAGAGGGAGAGAGGAGTCGGGCTAATTTTTTTTTGCAAAAATGCAAGAATAAGTCATGTATATATACCCCTACCCTTTACACTTTCACCCCTAAACTTCCAAATGTACTTTAAACACACCCAATGCATTCCACCACTATCACATTTCCCCATCTAAGTCAAAATTCAATTCCTCACATTTACCCAACATTATTCCGGAAAAATTATGTAAAAAAACGGGTCCTTACATAAGGTGAATGGAAATCCTCTTCTGGGTTCAAAGAGGAATCGGGGACTCTGCCACCTGTTAGGGATGGTAGGGCCTGCCAACTGATCTCGGCCGTCCAAAAGTGTTTTGGACAACCCATATTTGAGGGGAGTTAAAATACCCAAAGAAGACGTCCATGGTAGGGCATGTCGAATCCATTCAAAGAAGACGTCCATGGCGCTCTCTCTCTCTCTCTCTCTCTCTCTCTCTCTCTCTCTCTCTCTCTCTTTCTCTATGTGTGCGCGCGCGCATGTTTGTAATGACAATACGATATTCGTGGGTGAAATTGTGGATATTTGACATTTTCTCTTTTTATTATTCTTTTGAGAAAGCTAGAATGTTTCGGGTTCGGAAGTCTTGTAATGAGCAATCACAACCGTCTGTTTGGCAATCTAACCTCTAACGGTCCGGATTAAATGAGATTATCGTACATGTAAAATACTCATCTATCTTTTATGTAAGATAATCCAGACGGTTGATTGCCAAATAAAAGGTTATGATTGAACGCATGTTTTTGATTTGTTGCCAAAGGGTATACCTTGGAAGTATATGGGTAGACAATCTATGTTTTGCCCTCGTTTTAGGGAAGTACCAACGTTATAGTTACCAATTCTATAATCTGGATACACATTTTTGGCAAAGAAAAGGAAAATTTAGAAAGAAACATAAAAATAGAATACCAAAAGAAAGAGTATATTTAATAAAAAGAACGCAACAGTCAATCCCCTAATTACAGGGTGAAATTTATTCTGAGTAAGTTGAGGGTATCAATCGAGTTTCCTGCTAGAATGAGAAAATTACATCGTACAATGACACTTGCAATAATATAAAACTTCATCAATCACGTGAGAGTCTACAACAATTACCCCAAGCACTAAGATCCTCTCACGTGATCCTCTCGTGTGACACAGAAATAAGACCCCTTGCATATGAAGGGTCAGTCTGTGTGCACGCACCATATACACTACAGTTGTGTGCGTTATGTCATAATGGAAAACTAATTGGCCATAACATTCTCACATCAAACATCTGTAACTCAATTGTTGACATGACAAATGACATACCTACCAAATTCTTCAACACAATTTTTAACACAAAAAATCTCAGGAACTTACGAAAAGAGCAATGTTAAGTTACAACTAATATACACGCGGCCAAACTGCAGGTGCAATGTGTGTTTGAACAGAAATTATCCAAGTATCCAAAATTGAGAGGCTATAAGAAGGAAATTAGAACAATTCAATTAGACTGATTGTCTTTGCTCTCAATAGAAACTTAGTCTCTACCTCCAAGTAGAGCCTCCGAGCCTGATAACCTCTTCACCACCACTATCCCTACCAAGAACCCTATCTTTGGACTCATCTTCTTTCTTCTTGCTCAAGTCACCGTACATATATATCCCTAAGCTTGGCTAGATTACTAGAGGCGGATGCCTTCTCTTTGCTTCCGTTTTCATGTTCATGCCGCGCGCTATAAGTTTGGATACTTCGGCTCCGACTTCTGCTCTTGCTCCTGCTTCAACTGCGACCATCTCTTCTGCTTCTCTCTCTGGAACTCCTTTCGTAATTATCTCTTCTACTATCTCTGTCCCTTTTGAGTTCCCTGCCCTTTTCGCGGTCTCTTTCCCTTTCCCTGTCTCTATCCCGATCCCTTTCTCTATATCTGTCCAGATCACTTTCTCTATCTCGGTCCCCTACCCGTTCCTGATCCCGATCTTTGTCCCTTACCCGTTCCTGATCCCAGTCTCTGTCCCTTTCTCTATCATGAGCCGGGGGTGGCAGTGCCCTGCGAATTGGGGATGAACCTCAAGTTGACGCACGATGTGGAGCCCGCTGACCAAAGGAGACTGAAAGCAAAGCTTTGACAAAAGGCGGGCGACAAGCAGTGTCCTCGGACCTGCGGGAGTCGTCTTCGGTCACTCCGGAGTGTTTAGTGGGGAGCTTCATCTTTTCAAGGTGGGCCTGGATCTGCCGCACAATGGGAACAGGGACGCGGGGGAAGAGGATATCGAAATAGTACTGCAAGATTAGACCAAATCGTAAGTACTTCGTTTAGAAAAAAAGGGCTCTTGTAGAAGCTTATGAGACTAGGGATAGCAATATTGACCGAACTGATGGGTAACAGAACCGAAGTCCGGTTTTTTTCCCCGAACCGTAACCGATTTTTGCCCCGCGGGTGCGGGTGTGGTTTGGATGGATGGGAAACTGAATGTGTTCGGTTCGGTTTTGGGTTTACCTGTAATCCGAATCGGTACCCGAACCGAACCTTATAAACTACATAAGACCCCCTTATATTATATAAACCCTTTTATAATTACACTTTACCCCTTTATATATATACATAAGATCCACAAGTAGGGTTTCCAATTTCTAGGAATGGCAATTGTTAGGACCATAGGCCACATTCTTTCTGTATTGGCAAATCTCACGACAAAACACACATTTAGGTGTATCCCTATTATCGAGTTGTACTTTTTATTTTTAGATGCGTCTGTTTAAGATCGTGGAAGGAAATCAATGTGTAATTGTATCTATGTTTTGATGTAAGTCAAGGGTGTCGAGTTTTAGAGCCATAGATAGTGTTTTCAGCAAAGTGCTCGAGCAAAAACATCCAACAACTAATCTGCCAGAAAAGTGCTCGAGCAACTCGAAATGTGCTCGAGCAAGAGAGTCTGCGGCTTATAAATACAGCAGCTAGGGTTTCAAAAAAGGAACGTCTTTTACAGCCACCACATGAACGTGAGAAATTTAGAGAAGAGAGAGGGGCTGTTCCTTTGAGTCTTGGAGCACAACTAATGCATCATTTATGAATCATGATTGATTGTTGGTTTTTAAGTTGATTTATGTTACCCGTGTTCCGTAGAACTTTCTATCTAACGATCATGTGATGTCTTTCGGTTTCATAATCCAAATGCTCATGGTCTACCAAACATGGCATTTCGGTTTTGGCTACCAAACATGGAAAACATGGAATTTTGTTGTTGTTATGAATATGCATGCATATACATACAGTAGCTATGAGTTGGGTTTTGTCCTACCTGTATTGGCGATTAAATAATACTGGGTGTTCTTAAGTTCTTGAGATCTGACTTACCAAAAAAAAAAAATGATGTTCTTGGAATCTCATTATTTATTTTTTGCGGTCTTGAATTATCTGCATTTTTTATGCTTTTGATTGCAGAGCTGAAAATGCGTATTGAACAGTACTTCGGAGGTGATGAACAGGCACTCACATCCATTCTTGAAGCAATTTTGGCACGAAAGTTAGCTGGAAAGCATGAGGAAACCGATGATGAATTGATAGATGAACTTAGTATGAAGCCGCTGGATGGTGTTGAAGACAAAGAGGTTGAATCTGATTTTGAGACATTGCATGAGACTGATGAAGAGATTGATGACTTGTATGATGCAAGGGACACTGTGATGAAGCGGATGGCTAAAGATGAATACTTCAACATGAACGAGAAAAAGTGGGAAGATATGATTAATGAGGGAATTAATCATGGATGTCTCAAGGACACTAGGGAATGTGAGGCAATTCTAGAGGATATGCTTAGCTGGGACAAGCTCCTTCCAGGTATACCATTGTATGCTTGTGATATTGGTGTGGAGTCATTGCATCTTCTACTTTTCTTCTCGAGTAGTTAGTTTCTTCGGCATGGATATTTTGGTTCTACCAATCAATTTGTAGATCCATGTATCCGCATGTTGATAACTATGTTAGCAGTTGGATTAGTAAGCCTGTTTTACTCCAATCAGGGTAGAAGTTGTCGAGTGGAGGAAACTTTTGGAACAGACCTGGGGAGGTGAATCCATGTGCCACAATTTGTTGGCCAGTGCGAGAGTTGATTTGCGTGGTTAGGGATGTAAAGTTAGGGTGGAGGTGAGTGGGATTGTGAAACTGCTTAGTCAACCTGAATTCTCTAAGGTTGCATACTTTTGAAGTTCCACTTAAACTTTGAAGTTCAGGGTAACTTGCTTGGGGATCGATGCTTTTGTTGTTCTTGTTTTTCTTTTATTGGAACCCTTCATTTGAGTTTCTAGGATGATGTGCCTCACTTTCCATGATTTTGTGGACTTGATATGGATTTTGGACCATCGCAATTCGGTGACTGTTGACTGTATTTAGAACTTTTGATCCTATACGCAAAAAATCATTTTCGATAACTATTCACCTTCTTCAAATGCTCTGTAGTTCACCTTTGTAGTGTGATTCTTTGCATTGCTCTTCAGAGTAGAGCATGAATATTTCTTTTTCTGCTTTTCACCACTCGGCTGTATTTGGATCAAGGGTTTGGGTGAGGAAAAAGAAATAGATATCTAAAGGATCTAATGGCTTACAACGGTTAGATCTAACTTTTCCATTTCCTTTTCCTTGACCAAATCTTATTGTTAATGTTACATTTTTATTCCCCCAACTCAAATTTTCCATTCCCTGAAAACCAAGCAGGGGAAAAGTTGTAGAAAGGTCTCATCTCCTACTGTTTTGCATTGTTTAGGTGGTTGCCAGATAATAATGATATGATTTGACAAGAACTTCTGTTTTGTGCAAAGAAACTTCCCATTTATTGGAAGAATGGCCCTTTACATGTTTGGAGGATGTTGATATCTGCAATACCTTGGTTTTTGCAGTCTATTTTTTTTCCTCGATTTGGTTTTCGATAGTTATTTGGCTGGAGTTTATATATTCTGCTGCTAAGAACACATCTGTTGGAGTCATCAAACATTTCTCTTCCCAATACAAGTTGTTTGTTGTATGTTTGATTGGCTTACTTTGGTTAAAATTAAAAAAGAGTACGTTTTATAGAGAAGAAATGTTAGCATGGTGCTATTGATTCTATGATATGATGGAAGTGCTAAATTTTCCCCTGATGCAATTTTCTCAGATGAGATAAAGCAGAAAGTGGAGAAGAAATTTAATGAGATAGGTGACATGGTTGATAGGGGGGAGATTGAAGTTAAAAAAGGCTATGAGCTTTTCAAGGAATATGAAGATGAGATGGTGTTGGAATGTGCTAAGATGATGGAGGTAGAGGGACCTCCACAGTTTGACGATACCTGCGTGCCAGACAAGAAAAAGAATGTAGATGATCCACCAGGTGAGGGGCCAGTTCTCAGGTGGCAGACTCGTGTTGTCTTTGCTCCTGGTGGTGATGCATGGCACCCTAAAAACAGAAAAGTGAAGATGGCTGTTACTGTCAAAGAGCTTGGGCTTTCAAAGCATCAATTCCGTCGTCTGAGGGAACTTGTTGGGAAGCGCTATCATCCTGGGAAAGATGAGCTAACAATCACCAGTGAGAGGTAAAACTGAACAAATAACTAGTTTCCTTGTTAAATTTTCGCTAAAGTAATTGGGAGGTGTAAGCAAACCCTTGAATTCGAGCTCCATAGATGCACTTCCAATCATTATGCAATCATGCTTGTTGGAAGAATGGAACATTGAGGGGAGTTTCTCAATCCTCGAGAAAAGAAATGTTTGGTCTTAACTTAATCGATAATTGAGTTGAAACCTTTTATTTTATATATTTTCCAGCTGTGCTAGTGCAATGCATGCAATATTTGTGATCATTCGCTTTTTTAAATTTTCGATTTAGTTGTTTATCGTCTTGTTGTAAGGTTTGAACATCGGGAAGAGAACAGAAAGGATTGTCTTTCTTAGGACTCTATTTTCTCTCATTGAGGAAGCCGGAAAAGCTAATAAGCTTGTAGAGGAGGCTCGAACTCAATATGTCAAGGAGAGGCTCAGAGCCAATCCACAGTTCATGGAGAGGTTGCGAACCAAGTCCTTCGAAAAGAGAGGATCCAAGTATTTGCCTGCTTGAAGAAATAATTATCAGTGGCTCTCTCTCAAAAAGTGAAGCCAAATACTTACGGTATGGCCTCTATTTTTCATCTGTTTCGTTCTGACTTCACGTAAGTTGACATACTTTTTGTTATGTTCGTCTCTCTCTCTCTCTCTCTCTCTCTCAGTTGGACAAATCTCACTGCACTGACCATAGTAAAATTCTTGTTGGTTTGTTTTAGCTCGGATGTGCCTTCCTGACAAGGGTTTTTGGAATCGCGCTCTCTATGACAATCTGAACTTCAACGGCAACTCCTCGGGATGTTGCAGCTGCACCACCAATTCCTGCTGCCTCAGATGCAACTTGGGAATGAGGAATTTAGCAAGGACTTTTGCCCAAAGACTGTTAGTCAACTTTTGTTAGGTTTTAATGTGATCACATATTGCCTTAATGATTTCTTTTCCAGACAAAGTTGCATTTAAGGTGCAGGGGTGGTTTAATTTCTAGAGAATTTTGAGGATGTTGGTATCATAAGATCATGCTTAGAAATCCAGTCTCATTTGGTATCATAAGATGATGCTTCGAGCCTTGGAAACCCAGTCTCATTTGGTGTAAATTTGACACTGAAGTGTAGTGGTTACCCAATAGAACCGATGCGACTTGTGACTCAACCAACAGAAGGGTAGAGGAACTGAAAGATCAAAAATAAAAAATAGAAAGTTGCTTTCTATCTACTTTAATGTACTTTTAGGAGTGTTCTTAGTCCGGATTAGTCCGGTTCCGTAAGAATTTAGTAATCAAACAATTCTAACAGTTCCGAAAAAATAAGAACCGAAACTTAACCGTTATAAATATACATAGAACCTAAGCATAATCAAACTGCTATACTGATCCGGTTTCGATTCTACCCTGTTAGCATTCAAACATTTCCATAACATATGGAATTGGAAATCATAATCGGAAAATTGTTCTTAAAAATAGCTAGTTGCATTAACACTTTAAGTCTTTTGAACCAAAGTAAGCATAAAATAGTTCATAGATTACCACTATTTACAGTTTTTGCGAAAAACTGCTTGGATCAAGCCTTTCCCGGTATTTTTTTTTGAAGATTTCCCACGTGGACCCTTGAAAACACCTTTTGAACACATTGGAATATTACATTTTTTGCGAAAAACTGCTTGGATCAAGCCCTTCCCGGTATTTGTTTTTGAAGATTTCCCGCGTGGACCCTGGAAAACACCTTCTGAACACATTGGACGGCTCAGATTTTCCAAAAACAATTTGCAAAACAAAAAAAATACATTTTTTCATAAATCCGGGAGGTCCGGATAATATACGGAAATTTTCTAGTCCAAACCCTCCCGAGAATAAGAAAAAAGTGATTTTTTTGTGTTGTAAATTATTTTTGGAAAATCCGAGCCGTCCAATGTGTTCAAAAGGTGTTTTCAAGGATTCACGCGGGAAATCGTCAAAAAAAAAATACCGGGAAGGGCTTGATCCAAGCAGTTTTCGCAAAAACTGTAAATATAAAGTTTTTGCGAAAACTGCTTGGATCAAGCTCTTCCCGGTATTTTTCTTTGGAGATTTTCCGTGGACCCTTGAAAACACCTTCTGAACACATTGGACGGATCGGATCGTCAAAAAAAAGCTCGGATCACGGAGGTCCGGAAGTCCGGAGTCCGGACTAGAAGTGGAACGTATATTACTAGTATGTCGGTTCTATTTCGATTTAACCACGGTCTTCAAAAAAAAAAATAGTAATATAACCAAATTTTCTTGTTTTTACATTTTAAATTACCAGAACCTGACCAATATACCGTGAACCAATCCAAAAGGCACGGTTGGGTTGGTTTACTTGTTTTTGGATTTTTTTGGACACCCTTTCTTTGTTGTTCTCGATTAATAATAAAATGCCGCAAAATCACAATGCATGAACATATATTACTAGGTAATTAAAGGAAGCTGGGGAAAGGATAGTATTGGGTCGGTTCGGGCCTGGTTTTGTGGGTTTCGAAGGACAAGATTGAATAAATGATGGGATTTATTCGAGTGGAAACAGTGATTGCGGTTTAGATGATAATGTTTGTGATGATGATCCAAAGGCTTGGCCTTTTGTTCGAATGGGGGAAATAGGAATAAAGGTTTAGTTTGAGTGGGAAGAAGTGGATGAAAAAAAAAGAAAAAGAAGGGTTGGGTCGGGTTTAAGTGGGTTTGACTTGACCCTTAATTAACCCGTCTATCAGTGGTGGATGTACATATTTTGGAAGTTTTTTTTAATTTATTTTATAAAGTCAGGTTTTTATGATGCATTTCAATAAAGGTGTAAAGTGTTTTTTCCATTACTAGTAACGAAGTCACCAACAGACTCGGCAGTGCTTTTTCTATGAGAGAACAAAGCACCTAGCACTTGTCCAACCACCCAGTTTCAAGCCTATAACGCCGCGCTGGAGCTCGTTGGACACCGAACGCCGGAAGCTTGTACAACATGGGTTTCCCTCTTTTTCTCTTTCTTCAACTTGTTTCTTCCGTTATACTATGCTAGAAACTAGGATTATTGATTGGGTTACAAATTAGCGATGATTTGTTTGTACCTCGAGGGGAGAAAAGGCACAAAACTCATAAAGTGACAAACTTACATTCACTTTTGCTTCTATGCAACTTCAAGAACTTAATGCTCGTTTCCTGGAGTCAACTACAGAGTGGCTTCTATGTTTGGCATGTTTGAATTCATTTAACTTATTCTCTTGTTTTGACAAGGAAAAATTTATTAACGTGGCTAAATTGTATCCGAAAGATTTTTCTTCAATGGAGCTCATGATACTCGAAAATTCCTCCATCCAGTGTAGAACAAAAAGGAATCTATCCAATCAACAGCGCCAAACGATTTTTGAGATGTTGCTAATACAAAGTGAACGCGGAAAGCTAAAAAGAGGGTGTATAACAGAGATAGCTACAAAGTTCTCTGTAAATCCAAAATCTGTCCAGCGGATTTGGAAACGAGCAAAATCTTGTTTCGTCAATGGAATGGTGGTTGACGTATCTTCCAATCAACCAACAAATGTTGGTCGCAAGCGAGTGCAAATCGACCTCAGTGCAACCAGAATTTCCGGAATTGATCTTCGTCGTCGAACTAATATTCGGACTATGTCAACTGCGATGGAGGTGCCAAAATTAACACTTCATAGGCGACTTAAAGAAGGTGCGATCAGACCACATACAAATGCATTGAAGCCGTATCTATCAGAAGATTGCAAAAGAGCACATCTTCGATTTTGTTTGTCAATGCTCGAGCCAACCTCTCTTGAAACCCAACCAGTTTTCAAAGATGTGTACAATTATGTGCATATTGATGAAAAATGGTTCTTCATGACAAAAGAGGCGGAACGATATTATCTACACCCCGAGGAACTCGAGAACCGTTACGCACTTGCAAAAGCAAGAGGTTTATCACCAAAGTTATGTTTCTAGCGGCAATTGTCAGGCCAAGGTTTGATTCAACTGGAAATGAAATTTTTTCCGGTAAGATTGGGATTTTTCCATTCACTTAGAAGGAACCCGCTAAACGCAATAGTAAGAATCGTGCAGCGGGTACGTTGGAGACGAAGGCGATAATTACTGTGAACAAAGATTTCAGTCGCTCTTGTTTGATTGAAAAAGTGTTACCGGCTATTCGAGCTAAATGGCCACGTTGCAATGAAACAGAGACCATTTATATTCAACAAGATAACGCAAAGCCACATATACAAGGATGCGACGCTGAATTTCTTGAGGCTGCTCGTAGTGAAGGATTCGATATTCATTTATCGAATCAACCTCCAAACAGTCCTTATATGAATGTGTTGGATCTCGGATATTTTCGAGCGATTCAATCTTTGCAACATCAAGAAGCACCCGTAACAATTGATGAGCTCGTTTGTGCGGTAGAGAAATCTTGTGCGGTAGAGAAATCTTTTGAAGTGCACTTGTAATTCCCTTGATGGTTAAAGCCAAACAAAAATATGATGGGCACTGTCTTTTTCCATTGATGCACTTGTAATTCTGTTGATGGTTGAAGTGCTCCTCTTGCACTCAGTTTTTTTGGTTTATGGGAACAGATTTCAACGCTGTCTTTGTAATGAATGAAAGGGCAAAACAGAGATTGTGTTCAACTTTTGTTAACCATTTCTGGAACTGGACAATTATTTTGGGACATCTCAAAATAGGAAGAGGGACCAGCAATTTGGGACGGAGGGGGTATTAATTCTGGAAGTCTAGAGTTCAGCCATAATGCAAGTGGTAGCTAACTCATGCGGTAGAGCTCTTGGATGCCCCACACTGCATCCCGGGATCGAGTCTCATCCTCCCCTCCCCCGTGTAATATATTAGGAATGACGAATGACAAAAAAAAAAAAAAAAAAAGTTCATCCATAATTATATAATGGAATTAATTGTGGTTTAATTGGGTCACCACTCATAGAGATGAAAAGGGTAAGCCCAATAACTAGTACTCAAAAAGCCCATGGGTCCCAACCCTAGCCTATTTATTAGAGATGATAATATTCAATTTATTTGAAGTTGAATTGTTGGCCAACTAATCTTTCCTTATATAATATACATCTCTATCTCTCTTGGAAATAGTTAGAAATAGAGGCAAAATTTTCTAGTACGAAAAAGATTTTATTAATTTTCATAAGGAAATACAAAGATTAAAAGGACCAAGGACACATCGGCATAAAGCCACCCGAAAGAGAGAGTTGAGAGAAGTAAGAGACATGAAATATTCTAGGGCAGGCTACAATCCCTTTTGACTATTGTTCTCTATTGGGTCGTAGGGTTGAAGATCTTTAGTTTGCAAGGAGCAAGAAGGAACTAACGTCTTCTTAATCCAAAAAATAGTTTATGCTTTTGAAGTTCAAAAAGGTAAAATCTTAACCCTTTCTCATTAAACTTCACGTACGTAAAGAGTAGATCCGAAACAATTTTGAAACCGTATTTTTTCCACGATGGTTTATTGTTGGTTTATTCGAAACCAACAATAATTTGATGTAGTGATACTATATGCAATTCCTAGACCAGTAGAACACTGACCATTACCAATACAACATTCAATTCTTTGCAAAATACTGAATATTCTATGGGACATCAAACTTGTCCAAGACAACTGATTTGCCAGACAAACAAGCATAAATCATTTCATTTTCATAACTAGTAGTCAAAGACAACTACTATTGTCATAGTTTGAGAAAATTGCACTTCTGCATTGTCATGATGATTTGAAGGGAGACTTCTCACCTGTCATAAACAGCTCAACACCAGCCCAAACCGTTGAGCTATTAATATCACTCCATTTTCTTGCCCATATTTTCATCTTCAATATTGTGGATATAGTCAAAACCATGCATAAGCTAAAGTGCTAAACTATTAGGCAAGGACAGACGTAAGAGTGGGTTAGCCCGGACGACCGCTTTATCCAACTTCCAAATTTTCCTAATAAATATAGTAGCAATTTTTTTAAATTTTTTCAATTATATAGGTTCGCATGCTTAATAAATTTTTGTTGTAGTGTTCACCAAACGCAAATTCGAATCCTGCGTTCGTCCCTACTATTAGGTACTTATAATATGATGTATTTGGAAAATGATTTTTTTAACTTTTCTTTTCTATGTATTTACTCCAAAATTTGTCTTCCAGTAGTTTTGTGAGTTGTGCTATGTGTAAGTTTAAGCATTAGATGCCAAGTTTTTTTAGTGCATTTATAAAATAGTGGATTGCGAAAATTACTACAATTTCCATAACTTAATACTAATCCTTTTCATCCGCAGCTGTAATTTTACCAATTCTTTAAGGACTACATAAAGTCTGCTCTATATTGTTGGATGCCCAAGTCAAGAATTAAGTTGTAAAAATTAATGGCCTTTATAATTTTTAGTTAAAATGAATAAAATTCATAAAACAAACTTCAAAACTATCCAATTACACGACCATAATTGCTATTCCCTTCTTATTTTTAAGTGTGTAGCTTCATAAATTCAACTTATACTATTAAAGAGATATCATCATACAACTTTCACATCAACTTTTACCTCAATTTTCAAAAATTATCCTTCAGTTTTACCTCTATATTTTTATATAAAATATCCATGATATACTTCCTCTATCCATTTTTAAGTGTCCACTACGGGAATCTGTACATTTTCAAACCTCAAAAAAATATGTTTCTCTTTATAATTTTTTTTTTATATTCTTTACACTTGGTGCAAAAAATTGTACGGAAATACATTTTTTTACGTCCAAGAAAATACACTTTTTCCTAAGGGGACACTTTAAATTGGGACGGAGGGAGTACCTTTCACCAAGAATAACCATGGTATAGTGCTTTCTGTACTTCTCTTTCCCATTTTTTTTGGCAAAACGATAGGATGTTAATATGATAATATTAGTTAGATTACTACGAGGGCCAAAAAAAAAGAATGAAATCTAGCAAAAACATATATTCTCATTTCTAAGATAGTGTTGCTATATTTTTATTCATGCAAATAAGCATCTTTAACCAGTGATGGTAACCAATTGGGGCTAGCTCAAATGGTCATGATTCTTGCATTACTAGGAGGTTAGGAGTTTGAATCTCACCAATTGCGTATCAGTGTTATTTCCCTTGTATTTGTTAGGTTATTTCTTCCCTTATCGGGGCTATTTACTTGGGTTGAATTTGTCGTGATTGTGGATTTTGTTCCCAGTCTATTGGATTATTTCTCTCCTTAATGGGGCTAGTAGTCTCCTATTGTTTGATTTAAAAAAAAAACCGGTGATGGTCATTAGGCGTGATTAAATACGGCCTTGGTTCTCACTCTCAGCAGAGCAAAAATTTTACTTTAAACACCTGTATCCCAAGTTTCATCATCAAAGGTGTAAACTCCATAGGCAAAGCTCCCTTTGGTTAGCATTTTCATGTTAATAACACACATTTAAGTGTATCCCTTTTTATAAAGGGTCTTCCTTCGACAAGGACATGGTATAGGAGTCAATCATGGAAATAAGACACACACTAATTCTTTAATGCCAAGAGGACAAATCACCTACTCATTCCAAAAATGCCCCCGCTAGCCCATGAAAGTGCCTAAACCCCCCAAACCCTATGAAAGTGCCTAAACTCCCAAACCTAATGAAAGTGCCCAAACCTAAACCCTAGGGTACCCTATGAAAGTGCCTAAAATCCTAAGGTACCCTATGAAAGTGCCTAAACCACTAAAACCCTATAATTAGAGAGTGCACCCTAAGTGCCTAAACCCAAAATGCCTAAACCCACTATACCCTACCCCAAAGAGCCTAAACCACTAAAATTGAACCCACCCCAAAAATTAAAAGAGAGAAATTAATTTTGTCTCATGCATCAATTTTGTCCCACATGAGAGAGAGAGAGAGAGAGAGAGAGAGAGAGAGAGAGAGGCGGTGTGGGGCAATTAGGTAAGTGACGGGTCACGTCACATTGTTAGGGGAGAATTGGTCGGGGGCTGGGGTAAATGGAAATGCCCACGTGCTGGCTTTCATTGAATAGTAAACAGTACTCCTAAAAACAGAAAAACCCAGCTTTTGCTTTTGTCCGCAGGAGATTCCTCCACATGGTGAGCGTGAGTGGTATTGTTCATTAAGGGTATTTTTGTCTAGTATTGTCCTTGAACCCTCAAAAAAAAATTATCAATGTATTAGAAGCCTTAAAATAATTTAAGCTAGACTAAACGCCCTTTAATGCTCCAAATTTGTCCTTTTGAACAATTGTCTGTAAATTGTACTTTCTTTTCTTATTTATTTAAAAGTGTTTGTATAGGTTGCAGAAGGAAAATATAACTTGTAACATGGGGCCCTAAGGGCATCCTTATCAGGCTCAACAAAAAAAATACCAAATTTAACCTCAAAAACACATTTTATAAATTAACAAGTCACTTATCAAAAAATTCATAAAATCAGACTCTTTATCCATACTTTATTATTCCCCTCAAGTCTCATAAAAAAAAAAAAAACCCTTTTTCTTAAAATATTGTTGTCCCCAATTGGGGAGTTGTGCAAGTTACTTTAATGAATAAACAATTATTAAAGAGAGAGAGAGAGAGAGAGAGAGAGGGAGAGAAAGAAAAAGAGTGGTGGGGCCGGCATGGGGATACACGGACAGAGAGGGAAACAAGTCAGGGAAGAGAAACTATTAAAATATTCGGTAGCCTGTGAACAGTAACTTTACCCCAATATCGAGTTACTGTAGCGAAGTTGCAATTTTTGCAGCCCAACACTTGTTGAGGCTGATTTTGAGGTGTTTTCTCCCATTTGGCTCAACAAAATAACCATCAGGGCATTTGCCTCCCCTGATGGGGATGCTCTAAGTGTGTAGTCAAGCAAAGTGTACGACATTAATTTTGATGGGCAAAAATACTTGGAAGGATTTGCTCGGAATTGATATGGGGACTAATCAAAGGAAAGTTTGAGGCCTAATCAATTATCAAATTGGTATTGGAAGAATTTGTTCGGGTTTGATATAGGGAGTAATCAAAGGAAAATTTGGGGGCTAATCAAATTTTAAAGTCTTCATTACTATAAGAGAATTCTCGTCAACAAGGGAAGTCTCTTGGCAGTCTTTTTATTAAATGGTGAAGTCAGCAGGAAAAGGAATCACGCATTAGACGAGAGAGTGGACTTTCGGCAGCCTTAGGCCCTGTTTGCCGACCGAATTTGGCACCCGGATTTGCAAAAGTTTCGGATTTGTAATCCCGGGCCCACTTTAGTCTGGCGTTTGGGATGCCAAAAGGCCCAAAGAACCCCTGGATTTGGAAGAAATTTTTCACTGTTGGGAGTAGAAATTAGGGAGGACCCGGATTTGGTAACGATAGCCTCCCACCTGTCGTTAGCAAATCACGTGGGATTTGTGGGTTTTTGGTACCAAAATACCCCTCCAAATCTGGGTGATTTTGGGGGGTTTTGAACCAAAAAATACCAATCCAGAGAGAGAGAGAGAGAGAGGGTACTTGATGTGAATTTCTTGAAACCCAGTTACTGTAAATTGGACGAGATCGGAGGCTCTGAACTCGTCGATGTCGGAGGAGAACCAAGATCGGAGGCTCTGAGCCACCGACGAAGTCTCTCTCTCTCTCTCTCTCTCTCTCTCTCTCTCTCCTCTGTTTTCTTCTCTTGAGAGCCACCAAATAATTTTGGTGAAGATGGAGTACTGTACTCTATTTACTTTGGGAAGTGAATTACTAATTTTTTAGAAATATGTAGTATTTGTTGAGAGCACATCATTTTTGTCAATTTCTTGACTTCTTAGTGTTTTATTTTAGGAAAAATTATTCATAAATTCGATATATTTTATCTATTTTAAGGGAAGGACATGCCTTTTTTCTATAGGGGTTATAAGAACATCATCTCTTGAAATTTTTTCTTGGCAAGGCCAAAAAAAAAAAAAAAAAACAGTCGGAAAATTTTCATCCGAACACATTACCTCTCCTCAACGCTCCAATTCAATAAATGCTCACTTCTCTCTCCTCCTCGGACGTCCTTTCTCTCTCGTCCTCTTTTTTCGGATTCCTCTTTCTTCAAATTGAGAGCTCCTAGACTGCTTCAGAGTAATGGCGATCTCGCTTGAGCCGAAGACAAGGCCCGAAACTCCTCCTCACCGTCATCTCCTTCGTCCACTAACTCCGAGAAACAATTCATGTTTTCAAATTGAACTTTTTACGGAAGGCAATTAGTTGCTTTAGTCAGCGCTATTGAATTCAGTAGAGTATTTTGGTTTACAGATAATCAAAGACTAAAATGGTTTGATTCAATTTGAGAACATTGTGGATGTCGACGACAGTAATGGAAATTTAACCCCAAAATTTGATCCAGGTGGGGCAGATCTTGACCCGAGTGCCACCCAACAAATTGGCGGTGTCGGAGAATGCAATCACCGGTGGATCAATGTGGTCATTTGCGAGGGCAGTGGAATGGGTGTCGAGTGCGGTGAAGATTAGTGAAGTGTCACTAGTTTTTGTAGCAACAGCCTTAATCTCCTCCTTGTCTTCCTCCTTGTGTTCTGTACAGCTATATTATTATCATCACGTGTTGCCGTTGTTTGGTGATTAGTGAAGTGTCACTAGTTTTCTGTACCCGCATTTTTCGGGATTAATTAATTTTTTTTTTGTTGAAGATTAGTGAAGTTTCACTAGTTTTCTGGACGCCGGCGTTAGCGATGAGAGTCGCCGGAACGTAAGGGGGAGCATTTCACGAACAGATCCAATTGTTACATGGTACGCAAAGCAAGGCCAACTGAATTAGTTCAAGAGATGAAAATGAAGGAAAACGTGCATCCTAGCCAATTAAGTCTATCAATTTCATGGAAGAAAATTTTGCAGCACATGAACTGTGCCCAAATATTAGAACTTTAAAAATTAGTGAAATGTCACTAATTTTTTGGGTTACCGGAAGTGGTCATTCGAAGGTGGGGTGGTGGTTGGCCGGAGGTAGGAGTTATTTTTTTTAATTTCCTATACGAAATTAGAAGTTTTAAAAATTAGGGACATTTCACCCATTTTTTTAGTCGCCGGAAGTGGTCGCTGGAGGTGGGGTGGTGGTCGGCCAAAGGTAGGAGTTGTTGCTTTTTTTTTTTTTTTTTAATTTCCTGTACGAAATTAGAAGATTTAAAAATTAGTGACGATTCACTAATTTTCTTGGTCTTCGAAAGTGGTCGCCGGAGGTGGGGTGATGGTCGGCCAGGAGGTAGTAGTTGATTTTTTTGAATTTTATGTATGAAATTAGAATTTTGAAAAATTAGTGACATTTCACTAATTTTCTTTTTGTCTTTATGTTCGATTGCAAAAGATCATTGTCCTTCCCTTTAAAAATGTCAAATGTTTTTTGTCTTTATGTTCAATTGCAAAAGTTCCTTGTTCTTGCTTTTAAAAATGTCAAATGTTTTGGATTTTTGGCTGAGTGACCCTTTATTTTAAGCAAATTTCTTTTATTTAAATGCCAAATTTGTTTTTTAAATGCCCAATAGTAATAATGTTAGGTAGTAGCAATGAAGATTAAGTAGATATATAGTTTTTAAAATACATAGCAAGGAATTCAGAACTTTGAAACACTTCTATTTTTTTGTTTTTGTTTTCTGCTTTTTTTAAACAACAAATTTGTTTCCCATAATATAAATATTTATTTATTTTTCAGCAAGAAAATATTTATAATAAAAAAATAAGGTGTCAACATTTGTAATTTTTTAATTGTCCAATTTTTCATTACACTAACAAAATGGGGGGAATTATGTCTTTTTACAACTTATCCCATCATATCCACCTTCCAAATCCCCCTCCTAAAAAACCATCCAAACACCCAATATACAAATCCACACTTCTTAGGAGGTGGGCCCACCCTCATTATAAATTCACCCTCATTACAAATCCTCCTTCGAATCCACCCTCATTACTAATCCACCCAAAATCATCTCAAGCGGTGCCTCTCTCTCGGATTCTCTTGATTGGGTCTTGAAGTACATGAACCTTTGAGCAACACAATTATATACTCTAAGAACTATTCTTCAATGTTTGATTCAAGTTATTGAGTTAATTGCTGTTCAAAAAAAAGTTATTGAGTTAATCTTCCAGTGGATTTCTGGGATTATTCAAAAGGCTTGAGGATTCAAGGTGTGCGGCAATCAAACACTTGGTGCAATGAACGAGGAGTCGGCAATAGGATCTTGGGTCAATTGAGAGGAGTTTCAATTGTAAGTATATGTCGATTGTAATCGCACAATGGTATTTTTAGTGTTTGGTTCCTTCCCGTGATTTTTACCCTTTCGGGGCTTTTCACGTAAATTGTGTGTTCGTAGATTATTGTTTATTTTCTATTACTTGCATTAATTCTCGTGTGATTAGCTAAACAAGAATTTCAAAAGGTTCCAAATCTTAGTCATTAATACTCAATAAATGAAAATAATAGTAGTAACATGGTTACAATCATGACTGGTTCTAATTGCCAGCCTTCTTGTTGGCTGCTTAGGCAGTATGTACCATTGAGCCCGCTAGTGCTGTGATGGGGTCTAGATTGTTGGTAGTTTTGGTTCATTCCATTCTTTAGTGATGAACTCTCTACTGCCTTCGGGTCTCTGCCTTCGAGCTGCCTAATGACATTTATTTCAAAAAAAAAAAAAAAACTTGGTTAGAATCATGTGATTGCAAATCCCAATAGAAAAAGATGTCATGATACCTGGTTTTTGCAAATCTCAAGTCCTGGGATTCGACATGACTAATTGGTCATGAACCAACACATGGGCATTCATTTGCACAAAAGGATAATAAGTACTCCATAAAAAAAAAATCAACTTTTTAATAACTTTCAAAATCGTAGAATCTACACTTCAACTTTCCCACTAATAAACATTTTCCTGCTTGTTAAAAAAAAAAAAAAACCATTTTCCTTCAAAATACATTATGCTAGAAAAAGAAATTTTAGTTTTCGTGTAAAATTCTGTCAACACATATGACACTTTTTCTGAGAATGCATTTCCCACAACTAAACGGTGCAAAAGAAAAAGTACTATGAGAATCACATTATCTATTCTGAATAACAGTAATTATTTTTCGTGTTTATTGAAAAAGTATAAAGAAAATAGATTGAATTTGAAAAATGTTTGAAAAGACGAACAACAAGATTGTTGACTTCGTCTTTTAATATTTTTTATTTTTTTAAAAAAAGCTTTTGATCATGTATTTTTAAGTTTTTACATACCTCTCTTCTCAAGACGAATAATCAATCTAAAAAAACTTCAGGTGAACCACCCTGAATGCAAAACCAAAACGACAAACAAAATAGCATTTTTATTAATTTAGAGCATCAATATCAGGGGCATCAAATCCCCTGAAAGCTAAATTTGATGAGTGAAATGCAACAAAACCTCCCAAAATCAGGCTTAACAAATATTTTGCAAATTTGCAAAACTTGTACACCACAATTTTGTTAATATACTATTCACTCACTTTCCTTTCTTTACTGGACAAAAGCAACTCACTGACGCCACAAACAACTCCTCCCCGAAGAGAGAAGTTGTACTTCACTGACAAAAGCAAATCTTCCCCGGGCTGGGAGTTAATATTTTAGGGGAAACTATTTTTTTTTTTATGGATTTGAGGGGAATAGTTTAATATAGTAAAGTTAGGATAGAGAGTCTGATTTTGAGAATTTTTGGAAAGTGACTTGCTAAATTTATAAAAGGTGTTTTTGAGGTTAAATTTAGTGTAAAATTTGGTGCTCCTGATAAGGATGCTCTTAGGCAAAACCACCCTAAATGCAAGAATAACGTTTTATATACATAAAATTGGTTCCAGTTTCGATGCATACAAAAGGTTTTCATTCTACTGTCAAATTATTGTGATTGACATGAAACATAAAACTTACAGATCGATAAATTATTGTGTATTGGACATGACCTTGCTGCTTACATCGTGTGTACTCGAGTCTTGCTCTACTAAAATTATTACGAAATTCGATATTTCGCATATGTTTTCCATGACAGAAGAAGGTTGGTGTCTAATGGGGTAAAAAATTGCAACTTTTCTTAGTAGTTTATAGATCAAAATGACAAATAGATCATGGTCTTGCTTGTCAAGGATGAAACTCGGGTACGGGGTCCATGTAGTGAGACCATCTAGCCGTCCATCTCAGTAATGAATGCTCGAATTTTAATCTAAACAATGAACGACTCGGATCAGTTGGAGTTTGGATTAAATCCGAGCTGTCGGTGCCGAGATGGACAACCGGATGGGGCTCACTACAACCCTATAGTGAGTTACCTCAGGGCCCCACTTCCATGAAACTCATCATTAAATAAAGATAATGAAGATTAGAATTCCAAGTTTAATTGCTTGAAATTTGTTTGTGTAGTTGGACCTGTATTATTATGTATTTAGTTTGGTCGACACTTGCGTTTTTTCCAAACTCATGGTTTTTTCATGGGCATATGGATTTTATTTAATAGATCTCAATCAGTTCTATTATATATATTTTTTTGAATCTTTAAAAATATTATAGATTGAAAGATATAAAGTACAATTCAAAAGTGCATCGAAATCCAAACAAGACAAACAATTTGGGATGGTGGCCACTGGCCAGGAAGTATCAATGACACATGGTATTATAGTGTAAATGTAAATAATTATGCAAATAAAGTCCTAAAAAACTTAGTGCTACTTAGAGCGAAATTGGCCGATACAATTTTCTTTTAAATATATTTTTCTAAACATATTTTTCTGAAACCAAACCAAACTGACCCTTATGTGCCAATCAATTGAAGTCGGCGATATAAATGTATTTTTCGGAATACGTGATAATACCATTAAAAAAAATTATGAATTTTTTCGCGCAAGCCTCTTAACTCTTAATACCTCCGCTCATGGATTTTCCTATGCTAAATATTGTTGTGCAAGCACCCCGTGAGGTTTTGATAGACTATTCAATTATTTTGTGACACTACCACGTGGTTCCCCAATACCTCCATATTCTCCTAATTAATGGAGGACCCACATAAATGTATGCCGATAAAGGGTAGGCACTAACGTGCCGGTGACCCAGGAACCCCTAAATCTTCCTATGAGAGCAAATACATATTTGTAGGCAGGTTTTGGGCCATAAGATGGTTTGAGGCAATAGGAAGATTACAAGAACATAGAGAAATAATGTGCATGCCATCTAATTTAATTCCTAAACCCATGTAATCAAGTCAAGAAATATATGAATTAGACTCTTTACGAGCTTGTACCCATCACTAATTTGATGCTTCCATTGCTTTTTATTCTATACTTAATCATTGATCCATCCTTCTTGCTTTTTGAGCTTGACAACTTAACCCAATTCAAGTAGGTAACACGTTTTTTTAATCTAACTCCCAATATTGACCAATAATTTCACTTTGACCCACTTCTAATCTAATTATTTGTATGACCCCCAACCACCCTTTCGCATCACTTTCTGTCGGTCCTATATTCGATTTTCCTTTTTTAAACATGTGTCAATTTTGGATAATAATAATAAAAAGAAACTCTTGCGTATAACTTTCTAATTTCTTTTTTTTCCCACCAATTAAAGAGCTAAGGAAATGGCTACAATACACACCCCTTATTTGGGTGTACCATATGCACCTATTGTGTGGTCCAAATTGTGCCACCTCATCAGCAATCGTAACATTTTTTAGTTTTTCGTAACTTTTCAGCATTATGATTCGTAACATTTTGGTGTGTCTCGTAACTTTTATAAAAAAATTCGTAACTTTTACAAAAAAATCGTAACTTCTACAAAAAAATTCGCAACTTTTACAAAAAAATCGTAACTTCTACAAAAAATTAGTAACTTTTGTAGGGGTGTGTATGATACACACCCAAACAAGGGGTGTGTATTGTAGCCTTTTCCAAGAGCTAATTGAGATATTCAACTAGAATGACAATTACATCTCCCGTCCGAAGCCTTCAAAAATCTTTGGTACTTTAATTTGGGATAGGTGTTTGGTAAAGAGAAGGGGAAAAGGAAAAATATACTCCCTCCATTCCGAAATTCTTGTCCACTATCACTATTCACGACACTCAAAAAATTGTTTATATTTTCAAATCTATTATGTTATATATATATATATACACCGGCGATCCTGTCAAGGATCCCGGATTTCCCGGATTGAAGGGTTTTTCGGTGTTTTGATGCTTTTAAAAATTGTTTTTGGGAAATCCGAGCCGTCCAATGTCTTCAAAAGGTGTTTTCCAAGGTCCACGCGGGAAATCTTCAAAAAAAATACCGGGAAGGGCTTGATCCAAGTAGTTTTTCGCAAAAACTGTATATATATATTTTTTGCGAAAACTGGTTGGATCAAGCCCTTCCCGGTATTTTTTTTTGAAGATTTTCCGCGTGGACCTTGGAAAACACCTTCTGAACACATTGGACGGATCGGATCGTCAAAAAAATATCGGGAAGTGGAGTCCCGGATCCGGGACTCCCGGACTAGAACCGGACTCTATATATATATATATATATATATATATATATATATATATGCAATATAGATCTCGATTGATAGTTCTCGATGAGTTCTATGTAACAAAGTTTTCAAAATTGTAAAAATATTACGTATTGAAAGATATAAACCATTAAAAAATGACACGCATGCATATATAAATTGACAAAAAATTTGGAAAGGAGAAAGTATTTAGTTGGTTGCTATGACACCGACACACCATCACATACCACCAAACCTAACTCCAGAATGAGGGGTGGCCTTAACAAACAAGACCTTTAATTGGGTCCCCACTCAATTTATCGAGTTAAATTAATATTCTTATATAATGTAGTAACACCGTATAAAAAAATGAGAGTGCCAATAAAATTACTCTGAATTCCCTCTATGTGTATATTTGACAGACTATTTCTTAGAGTGTTAAATTTTCACACCCTCTTTCTCTCTCTAAAATTCGAACCATCCAAAACACTATTGGACGGCCAAGATACGCATGCCGTCACGTGGTATCTAACCGACACCCAAATTTTTCTCATTTTTTACAAACACACCCCTTTCTGCTAATTAATAAGGTGAAATTACATACAGAGTCACAAACATAAATTTTTAACTTTACCGATATAAAATTGTCCTATGCAATAGTATGCATGTTCAGTTTACTTAAACTAGACAAGAAAAATAAAAAAAATGGTAGTACTTGAAATTCACTATATTATTGTTCTTGTGAAAAGATGTCACATTGTTATCAATATGAGCTTCGACTAAAACAAATTTCTGGGTCCCCCGTTGTCAGAATCACACATTCATGTGAGGTTAGGACTAAGAGTTTGGGTCTCTAGATGTGTTAGAGCAACTCCACCCCTTACTCATATTTTTACTCAAATTTGAGTAAAAACTTCATTTGATATTGTGTACTCCAATGGACAACCTCAAATTCAAATGCAAATTTGAGTAAAATGTTCATTAATGGCAAAACTGTAAATATGAGGGTGTCAAATTTGGATCTTGGGGGGTGTTGTGCATGGGATGCACAGCACCGTGCTGTGCAACCATGACACGGCGGCTCCGGCCTTGTTCTGACGATCGAAGAAGTTCATTGCGTAGAGTTCGTCGAGCACTGCAAGTGTACCAAAAATCAATTCGATCGGATATCTTTAAGTGCTTCATCGGAACACAAATAACTTAAAAAGAAATGGAACACAAGTGGATACAAACACGGGATCAAAACCACTTTTTAAGTTATTTGTGTTCCGATGAGGCACTTAAACATATTCGATCGATTTGATTTTTGGCACACTTGTAGTACTCGACGAGCTCTACGCGGTGAACGTCTCCGATCGTCGGAAAGATGTCGGCGCGACCGCGTCATGAGGATGCACAGCACGGTGCTGTGCATTGGGGTGCACAGCACCCCCCCAGGTTCCGTCAAATTTGCCTTCAAAATTTGAGTAAGAGTTTGAGTCTCACTCTATTTGAGTTTAAGTTTGATTAAAAACTCAATTTGTTATAAGTATGGATAATGAGTGGAGGAGTGTTTTAAGGGCTTTTACTTAAATTTTGAGGTTGAGTAAAAAAAAGAGCAAGGAGTGGAGTTGCTCTTAGAGGATGTTGGAGCAACACACACCAGAACTCCAGAACTACAGAATTATTACTCCGGTGATAGAGGGCAAAGAGCAATGTTTCTTAGATACAACCACTAATCAATAATAGGTCATGCTATGGTTATGTTCTGTCTTTACGGACAGTAACTATAGCTCGAATCGGACATTTCACTACAATAGTTATGGCTCAACCGGACATTTTACTGGAGGGTCGGGAGCCCCTATGGTCACGCTCGGGGATTGTTACGCTGGTTATCCTCTCCCACCCTTTTTTTGGAATAAAACAAAAAAACCACCAATCAATAAGTACAGTAAACAAAACAACAAAAAATTATCAAATATATAAACAAACAAAATTTAGACTTAAAAAAATAACTAATTAATATGTATTCATAAACTTAGAAACACAAAACAATAGATCCAGTCGTGTAGCACTTCCTAATGGGTAAGTCTGGGTACCCAGAATTGACCCCGAATTGGAAAATCAACGGCCCAGATTCATTTGGAATGAATCTGGGCCATTGATTTTCAAATTCGGGGTCAATTCTGGGTACTCTTTCTGTGTACATAGCAATAGCAATGCTCCTAACTAATACCTAGTCTTCCTTTATCCATCAATGTCACCAACAAACGTACACTTTGTCAGATCACAAACCTACGTGGATTTGCTCAATTTTCATAGGCTTCTTCAATATTTAACCAATGTCTTACGTGACTAGGGGTGATTTGGCTAAATCCAAAAAACTGATTTTTTGGTTTTTTTGGTTTTGTTTTTATTCACAAAAAATTTGCATTTGTTAGTTTTCGGTCGATTTTGTTGTAGTTTCTTGGCTTGTCTCGACTAGAGGAATCTAAAAAGTATAAAATTATAAGCCAAACTTAAAGTTTTGTGAATAAAAACAAAAAATTATCCAAAAAACCGATTTTTTAGATGGTAACTAATATTTAATGTCCTTACACATGATTCATGATCTTGTTTCATGAACCCACCAAGAGTTATATATATGCACAAATTGGTGTAATGGACCTATCAAGATTCCTCACAATAATTTTTAAAATCTTTTTTCCCTTTTCCATTCTGTATTTGAAAGCCATTTTAGTTCAATGTTAATTAAATGAAACTACGACTATAAAAAGTTGTTAATTAATTAGTGGTTACATCCTCTCTTGTAAAATAAAACAACTATGAAGACCAACATGAAATTACAACTTTATCATTACAAACATATCAAATAAAATCTAGGTTTCCCCAAATATTGGATGGTATTGATTTTATACCAGGGTAATTTCGTATTGCAAGCAAAAGATAAATTCCTACCCTTAAAACAATTATATAGTAAGAATTATGTGTTATATGTACACTCCGGATGAGCATGATACTTGGGTAAAGATTTTGGTAATTGTGATTACGATGTTTTGCGTTGTGATTCAATCGGGCATGTTGATGTATGATTAGTCGTGTAAAATGGCCCGGATTTTCTGCCCTTTTTTTTGGAAATAAGTAATTTTTAAAAAAAAAATTAGGATTATTTTATATATTTATTATGATTATTTATTCCTAATTACACTTAGGACCCTCTAATTATCATAACCTTTCGATTATAACCCTAACTACTAAAAAACCTAACATATTAAACCCTACTAAATTACACTACATATTTATGGTGTGTGATACATATCAAACACAAAAGACTCAAGTTGAGATTAGAACTTTATTCTACTCAAACCAAAATACACACTATTCAGGTGCATCCAATCGGAAATGGGGTGGCTTTTTAGGAGTGCAATAGCCAAACTTATAGTCAGCGGAGGAACTCTTTAGGGTTTTCAAAATGGAAGATATCCACAATGTTAAAATCAAAGCAATTGGTGGCAGATTCGTGATTATAACTTTTCTAGATTTAGAATCCAAGGATGCAACTATTATTGAAAATTGGATTACAAATTGGTTTGAAGAGATAAAGCCTTGGAACGAAGAGCAAGCAGAGGATGAAAGATTTGTGTGACTATCGTGTTTTGGAATGCCATTACATGCGTGGTCTATACAAACTTTCAAAGAGGTTGGAAACAAATGGGGCCATTTCATTCAAGTGGATGATAATAAATTAAGAGAAGGTTCATATGAAAGAGGTAGAATACTCATAACAATTGAGTTGTGTGAAAGGATAGCTGGAAGTGTTCAATTATCAATTGATGGGAAAAATTTCGTTGTTCGAGTAGAGGAATATGAATCTTTCAGAATAGTAAAGCCTAATTACACCCCAACATGTAACTAGAGTTTCTTTGCTTTGGGTTGAGTTTAGGGTGCTGTCGTGTGAGTTTTGGTATGGGTGGGTCCTTAAATTTTGAGTTTTGTAATTTTCAAAATTTTGTCTTCCTTGCTGCAGTCACAATGTTTTGGTATTATTGTTTGATCCATTCGGAGGTGTTTTTACTATGTTTTGGTCTTGATTTTGGGGTGTTTGTTTTCTTCGTGGGATTTTCTTTTGGTCCCTGGGTAAGTCATAGGGGTGGTTGAGTCTTGGTGTTGCTATTTTGGGAGGTTTTCTTGTTGTTACATTATATGCTTCTAAACTTGAGCTCTATTCTTGTTTTAGGCTTTATTATTCAACTCTTTGTTGGATGCTATTGTTTCAGGATCTCACCATGCTATTGTACTGGTGTTGTCCTCTTCTTTTTCCTTTTTGTTCAATGTACCCATTGTCGAGTGTTAATATATCATATCTTTTTGCCGTTTCAAGAGAGAGAGAGAGAGAGAGAGAGAGAGAGAGAGAGAGAGAGAGAGAGAGAGAGAGAGAGAGAGAGAGAGAGAGAGAGAGAGAGAGAGAGAGAGAGAGATCTAGAAACTTTTCATGTTCCCTAAATACTCCTCTAAATGGGGGTGACTTTGCTATTTATCAAAAGACCAAGGGGTTCAAGTGCCCATCCTGCCTCAATGTAAATCCACACCTGCGTGATTTTGTACAGCCCGATATAGCTTTGGTTTCTAGATGCTAGCAAACTTGTTAGAATGAAACAAAAAAGAACCAAAAAATTGTGGTTAATTAAAAGGATGGTCATGCATTCAGTTCTTAATTTTTGTTTTACCCGTCTCTGTCTTTTGAACGGGACTTAATAAATTAAATAAATCTCTTTTTGAAAAAAAAAATGAAAAAGAAGAAAAACTAAAATAAATCAACAATTTTTGCATCAAGCCGAGGTTAGGTGAGGCCTGCAGGCAATATGATACGTCATATCTGTCTGTGAAAGTATAACTCCTCATGGTTGATTTACACTTATAAATAAAAAAAAGCCGTGTCGGTTATAGTAGTAAAATTTGAACAATTAGATTGGGAAAAAAAAATAATACGTACTTAGTTATCATATTTGCGTATCAAATGATCATATATATTGTCATCAATGTATTAATAGATGCGGAGCCCATTCAATTAATAAATTGATGCAGTCAGGTGATATGGTATTCAAAATGCGATTAACATCGTGACCGTAGTGTCCTATTGATGCTATTATATATGGACCCTTTCGATACCCTCCTCTCATAGAGTCGTCACTTTTTAGAGATTGTTGAGAACATGGAATGTATAAAAAAACATGCCCATCCAATATACTGAAAATTTGATTTTGGAACATGTACGCGTGTATTTTGATAACTTTTCTCACGGTTCAATTTACCGTGTTTGAAAATTACTGGTGAAAGACAATGCAACAATACATAATCGAATATGGAGCTGTGTCTAGGATAATTTGATACACGTGTGTGTCACACATTAAACATCTCTTAGGCAAATTTATACCGAACATATGTGCTTTGATCGACTCAGGGCCCTAACATTCAAGGAAGGCAAATTTTTGTGACCTTGATTTTTACGGTACATTTTTTAGGATGCTAAGGCGGCGGCTTACTGAGGCTCAGCCCAGGACCGGCTTTCTCCGGAGGATTGCTGGTTGGTGAATATGCTTTTCCAGTTTTCCATATAAATACCCCACACGTGTGTCCCAACAAATCCCATGAAGCCATTCCATTGGTAAATTGAAGTTCAAAAACATAAAAAATTTGAAGCGAGAGAAACGATAAGTCTATAAAAAAAAATTAAAAAAAAGGCGTGCCCAGTACACAAAGCTCAGTCTGAGGAAGGGTGAATGTACGAAACCTTACCCCTACAATCAAGAGAGGTTATTTCCGATAATCGAACCCGTAAACTATAAGCCACAATGAGGCAGCTTTACGGCTATATATTCACATAACCCCACCATCCAAAACTAAACTAAGCTTTTTGTGTGCATCTCTCTCTCTCTCCCCCGGCTATATATATACATGACCCCAAAATTCCACATTTGTTTCTCTCAAATTACCTTTAATTCCTCTTCTTTTGAGCTCTTATATGTTTCATTGCAGTACTTGAATATATTGAGGTTAGCTTTTTCTCTTGCTAGTGGCTCTGAATATCTATCATAGTAATTCATAGATAGAGAGAGAGAGAGAGAGAGAGTTCTGATCAAGTGACTGACAGTCCATCATAGGCGTAACCCAGAAGCAAAAATCAAAGCTACCCCAGATCAAAAGCAATATCCCAAAAGCATCACATGATCCACACACACACACACACAATTCGTGTTCTTTTCGCAAAGCAAATACATTCACATCCAAACAGACCTTTATATAGCTAGAGATTTTCTCTTTGGAACGAGTATTGTTTCGAGGATAATCCAGTCCCAAACCATGGATAGGCTATCCTTAGCGTCGGGAATCGGGATGGTGTGGGAGCAGGCGAGGGCACCGGTGATAGTGCCGGTGCTGAGGTTGATGGTTGTGGTGTGTTTGGCATTGTCTGTAATGCTGTTCCTGGAGAGAGTTTATATGGGGATTGTCATGCTGGGGATGAAGTTGTTGAGGAGAAAGGGTGTGAACAAGTACAAGTGGGAGCCAATGAAGGAAGATTTGGAGCTTGGGCATGAAGCTTACCCCATGGTTCTTGTTCAAATCCCCATGTACAATGAGAAAGAGGTTATTCTTCTCACCTTTTTTCCCTCTTAATTTCTTTTTTTTTTGGTCGTAAAAACGACAATAAATGAATCCGCTTTTTGGTAATTGTGTTGGATAGTTGCTGAAGTCATCTCACAAGTACGAATTCCGCAAGAAATTCTTACCCATAAGAGTTTCTTGCATTAATAATGTGTTGTTGGACTACAATTAACAGAGAGAATCCAAAATGAATCCTCTTTCTTTGCTTTGTTTTATACTGTAGTCTTCACTAATGATGCAGCATGAGCATTCTTCTGTCAACTTCAAGTTAACGAATCTTGATGGTTTTTTTTTTTTTAATTTGAACCGAGGCTTGATGGGTTTTTGCTTACGAATAATAGGCAAAGAACTCGGCACGAGTTCGCGTATATATATATAGGTTCCACTTACTATCCGGACTCCGGACTACCGGACCTCCATGATCAGAGCAATTTTTTGACGATCTGAACCGTCCAATGTGTTCAGAAGGTGTTTTCAAAGGTCCGAAAGGAAATCTTCCAAAAAAAATACCGGGAAGGGCTTGATCTAAGCAGTTTTTCGCAAAACTATAAATATACAGTTTTTGCGAAAAACTGCTTGGACAAACCCTTTCCGGTATTTTTTTTTAAAGGTTTTCCGCGTGAACCCTTAAAAACACCTTTTGAACACATTGGACGGTTCGGATTTCCCAAAAACAACTTTTAACGTGAAAAAATTACATTTTTTTTTTATTTACGGGAGGTCCTTACTAGAAAATTTGTATATATATATAGTAAGAGCTCCCTTATGTAGGCTACGGTACGGGATTTTTTGTTCGGGATTGAATTTCGACGATCCGAACCGTTAGATGTGTTTAAAACGTGTCTTTAAGGTCCAACGCGAGGATTCGTTAAAAAAAATACCTGCAAGGGCTTGATCCGAGCAGTTTTTGATAAAAACGTACATATACATTTTTATCGAAAACTGCTCGGATGAAGCTCTTCCGGGTATTATTTTTTTTTACAAATCCTCTTGTTAGAACACGTTTTAAACACATGTAACGGTTCAGATCGTCAAAATTTAATCCCGATCAAAAAATCTCGCACCGTAGAGTTTAATGGAACCCTTATTAGATATTTGTCGATATATATATAGGATCCACTTCTAATGAGGACCCTTATATGAGGACCAAAGTGAGCACCTCATGCTTCCCGACCAAATTTCGACGATCCGAAACGTTAGATGTGTTTAAAATGTGTTTTTAAGGTCCAACGAAAGGATTCGTCCAAAAAAAAAATACCCGGAAGGGCTTCATCTGATTAGTTTTTGTTAAAAACGCTCCTTGCGGTGGACCTTAAAAACACATTTTAAACGCATCTAACGGTTCGGATCGTCAAAATTCAGTTCGGAAAGTGAAAAAATTGCTTGGTCCTCACTTTATTTAAAATGAGGGATCCCTCATCAGAAGCTGATCTTATATATATATATATACACACACACACACACACACACACATATGTTTATTATTTTCAGAATGTAACTATTTTACTAGTTTTTTTTTGCATCGCTAGTTTTTGCTACTACACTTGCAGACTGGTATTATCCGATGTTGGTTGGCATTCCACAGATGGGAGTGGCTCACCGGATCCGGGGTCCCTGTAGCGCCTCTTCCGCGCTATAGGGGTGTAGCGTCCGTCTCAACTGTCCATATGAGCAATCAATGGTCTGGATTTAAGATAAAACTTTTCCATGGATGAGATAACTCTTACCTGAAAGAGTTTTATTTTAAATCTAGACCGTTGAAAACACTTTTAAACGGTTGGAATGGGCGCTAGAGGGAAACGGAATTCGTAGCTCACTTCAACATTTTAATTGAAGAGGACACTAAGTAATTATTGCATTTAATAAAATTTCCTAAGAAGGACATTTATTGTCAACATTCTCCATTTATTTTCACTTATGATTACGATACACGTATTTGCAAGGGATAATTTGGAAAATCTTTACAACATTATACTTTATTTTGTTATTAAACCCCAACAATTTGGGACTAAATAGATTACTTTATACAATAATCATCATTATGATGGTATCTGGTGAATTGTTAAATTTCTATCAAAACATTAGAAAGTAATCATTTGCCTCTATAGTATTTTTTTTCAAAAATTGACATTATTTTTTAGTTTTTAGAGTCCTCTCCCCAAAAAGAATTATATATCTAAAAATATTTTAAAAGTTCAAAAAAATAGTTCAATGATGAATGCCTGATTCTTTTTCTTTTTCTTTTTTTCCCTACAAGAAAGAATTTCATGTAATATACAATCTAAGGCAAGGAAAAAGTGGAAGGAGAAGTGAATATGAAACTAGATGAAAATAGGCCTCGTTTTGGTGCTCTCCAAAATAAACCTACCGGGCTTATTGGGCTAGGCCCTTTAGAGTATATATACTGTATTTTCAGCCCAATCGGATATCGGTAAACGATGAGAGTAGTAGTATGATACATGAAATTTTTTTCCGAAATGATGTACGTACACTATGAGCGGAGTAGTAGGTTACAAAGTTTTCATAGGTCTTTACATTTTCAAAACTATGAAGGCCCCGTAGAATTCGTAAAAAAAAAAAAAAAAAAGTTTTTGTTCAAAGTAATGAGTTTATTGTAATTTGTAAGTTTCTGTGTACAAGCAGGTTTATCAGCTATCAATAGGTGCAGCATGTGGCCTTTCGTGGCCGTCAGATCGGATCATAATTCAAGTTCTTGACGATTCAACGGATCCAATCATCAAGGTTCTGTCTCTAAACCATCTCTTCAACTATTTGGGAGAAGATTATTAGTTATTTTTTGCGAAAATATTTAAATGCCTATTTAAAAATTAGACTATGTAAACCCGTAGTCCAGCAAGTGGTGATTAGCTCATGCGGTAGTGATCTTGGATGCCCCACACTGCATCTCGGGATTGAATCTCATTTCTCCCTCCCCATGTAATAGATTAAGAATGACGAATGACAAAAAACAAAAACCGTAGCCCAAATCCCAGACTTGGATGTCCCACACTGCATTTTGGCAACAAGTGGTCCAAACTTGTTCAAAGACTGACAGGCAAGAAAATTCAAAGAATAGATTCTTGTCAGTCAAAGTCTTTTGACAGATCTAAACCATAAAAATTACTTTTGGACAATGAAAATTACATGGAGAGCAGAGTAGTTTAAACCCAAACTGCATGGAAGGCAAAATCTTGAAAATTATGTTTGTGAGGATTGGTCGAGTGGTAATATAGCAGCGAATAGGGGCTTAATTCGTAAACTTATACTGTAGTTTTTTTTTTTTTGGGTGGAGACGTAGAAATATATTAATCAAAACCACCGGCTCAAAAACCGGCAAATTAATTAACAAAACAACAAAAACAAAAACCATTGGCCCTCAAAACCGCCGGCCAAAACCACTTACAAAACTAACAACAAAAAATGCAAAAAAATAATAAAAAAAGAGCAAAAAAATAAAAACACTGGAGCAAATCGCCAGAGCTGTCACCCACCACCGCCGCCGCAAAAGATAAATGTTCTAACATTTTGCCGATAGAAAAAAAAATGATTTGTGAAGTTGGTAGAAGAATGCCATTTCTAGAAGTTACCCACCTCCTAACATGATTGTTTGATATCCCTCCTCAATAATTGGACACGTACAAACTTACGATGAAATGAACGGTTCGAATTTAAAAAAATACAGGTCTTGTCGGTCGCCTTGAGCGACCCAAGGCGACCCAAAAGGCCAATAGGTAATTAAAACTATTTCTTTAATACTTTCTTTAGAACATAAAAAAGGTTTAACTTGCAATCATCAAAATAAACCTGTCATGATCAAATTAACAAATAAACATAAGCTACCAGCCTATCATGAATAATTAATTTATAAGCATGAGGTACCAAACTACACCCATGGTTGATTGGTTTCTAACGTGGGTATTTTTAATTTCAATTGTATATATCTTCTCTCTCTTTTTGGTAAAAGTGCAGGTATGGTACCTTGTATACCTTCGCCACATAGTATTTCTAGTCACACTACAACACTATTTATATATAGGGGAACCCACTACATCTATGTCGGGACCGAAGCTAAGATCACACCAAGCGACATCCCGCGTGTGGGTGGTGTTAAGTGGTGTTAGGGGTATGTTTAGTCCACTGAGGGACTACGAGGACTTGAACCTCGACAAGTTCAAATTACTGAAATTTATAACCTAATTATTGGTTGTATATATCTATGTTATATGTTATTCATTTGTAAACATGCAGGAGTTGCGGGGTGGAGTGCAGACATGGTACCCCGTTAACTCCGCCAGTTAGTATTGTCCTATCACACCACACCACTACTAGTAGGGGACCCTACCAAACCTATATCAGGACCGAAGCTAAAATCCCATGAGTGGTGTTAAGAGTATGTTTAGTCCCATTAGGGATGACGAAGACTTGAACGTGGGTATTATCTAACCAAGTTCATGTTTTCAACCACTGGACAAACCTGTTGTACATATTTATGTTTTATTATTGATAAGAAAAATACATGCAGGAGTTGGTGGGGGCGGAGTGCAGGAGGTGGGCAAACAAAGGCATAAACATAAAATATGAGATAAGAGACAACAGGAAAGGGTACAAAGCAGGGGCCCTCAAAGAAGGAATGAAACACAGCTATGTGAAGTACTGTGATTATGTTGCAATATTTGATGCTGATTTCCAACCTGAGCCTGATTTCTTATGGCGCACCATTCCTTTTCTTGTCCACAACCCTGACATTGCCCTTGTCCAAGCCCGCTGGCAATTTGGTAACCACTCTCTATACTTTTCTAATCTACTGATCAAATAAAGCATGCATGCACCAATTCATATATCTTTACATACAACTGATGTTATGTCACATCACATACTCTTGTTGTTTTTGCATACAAAATTTAGGACTATTAGATTGTCAGTTACTTAAAAACATGATACGTGTCGTGTATTGTTTTTTTCTCATTTTATGTACCGTATCTGAATGAGGATCGTATGTCTTAAGATACGTTAACGGAAGTAGATATAAGTTCAGTTATGCTCAAACTCATATGCAAAAGCAGCAAAATCTAAGTGTGGAATTTTGTGTTTCTGGAAACTAAACAATCAAAAAATGAAGAACTAACACTGCAATGTTTACAATTTGGATTATTCTGGCCTTGACATCTCCATCACGTAAGAAAATAAGCGGAGCGTAGCAAAAAATTAGGCACTTGGAATTTCAATCTGTTCCCTTGAACTGTATCTGCTTAATCCTCCATAATTTCTCGTTCCTCTTATAGGCTGTGGCATATCGCTCGATTAGCCAGTAACTAGTTTTTATTTGTAGGCATGGTTACTTCATGCACGTTCAGTTTCATAATGTTCCTCGCTAACGATCCAAGATTGAAAAGCATAGTTGACGTTGAATTTAAAGGATCTAATGTTGGATAGATACATTTTGCAGTGAATGCAAATGAGTGTTTGATGACAAGAATGCAAGAGATGTCATTGGATTACCATTTCACAGTTGAGCAAGAAGTTGGTTCAGCTACTTACGCCTTCTTCGGCTTCAATGGTAGGGAAAACCTACCCAAAACAATGGTATCTTCCTTTCTTTTCCATGGAATTCTGACAGTTAAAATGAGAATTTGGAAAATTTCATGAAGGGACTGCCGGCGTATGGAGGATTTCAGCACTCAACGAGGCAGGAGGATGGAAGGACCGGACAACGGTGGAGGACATGGATCTGGCTGTAAGAGCTAGTCTTAAAGGCTGGAAATTTGTTTATGTTGGTGACCTCAAGGTAATACTGATGAATGCTGATAATGTCCTAATAGAAGTTTGTTTCAACTCCTATACCAGACAAGTTTGAACACAATTTGAAGCACGTTTAGTTTTTGAATTCCAATGCGACTGAACTCAATAATTGTTGAAAGAGTGCCTTGAATGTGTGCTCTGCCAGAACCGTTCGGACGGGTGTCATGACCGTCCGAACGGGAATTAAGTCCGTTCAGACGGTCAGACAAGGGATGAATCTGCTCAACGTGTTTTAAACCTAGTTTTGTGAGTTTGTATAAAAGGGGACGTAAGGAGATTTTAGGTTTTATTCTTTTGGCTATTCCTCTCATATTGTGGCCTCTCTCAAGAGTTACAGATTATAGCTGGCTCTTTGTAATATCTTTTATTCATAGTGAATCCTCGCCATCCCTCGCCCGTGGAGTACTCTCTTGCTTTGTGCTTGAGAGGAACCACGTAAATCTTTGTGTTCTTGTGTGGTTTGCTCTACGTTTTGTTATTCTATATTCGTATTGTCATAACAAACTTTTCAGCATAAAAAGCCAGGGTACTCGTCGTCAGCCTGTGATATTCGTTTGCGACACAATTGTTGTAGTAAATTTTAGCTTTTGCTGGATTAATTGTGGACTGACTTGTTTCTATATTGCTTTAGGTGAAAAATGAACTGCCAAGTACTTTCAATGCCTACCGTTATCAGCAGCACAGGTGGTCCTGTGGCCCTGCCAATCTCTTCAGGAAAATGGCAGTCGAAATTCTACGAAACAAGGTATGTTTCCTTTTATTGTTCAGAGGACAAAAATAAGGACACAATTCGATTTTGGATATGGATGCCATGGCACACGTTTTTCTGAGCGTTTCGTTATCCATCGTTCCATTGCAGAAAGTCACTCTGTGGAAGAAGCTTTACGTGATCTACAGTTTCTTCTTTGTTAGGAAGATTGTTGCCCATCTTGTCACATTCATCTTCTACTGCATTGTTATGCCGGCAACCGTGTTGGTTCCTGAAGTTCAAGTTCCTAAATGGGGAGCTGTTTACATTCCTTCCGCCATAACTATTCTCAACGCCGTTGGAACCCCAAGGTCTTCTCTTTTACTTCAAAAATATTTGTCATCGGCGTGGTTTATGTCTGGCATTGTTTTGCTTTACTCCTGCATTTTCTGTTACTGGTTTTTTGTACATTCAAAGACATCCATTTCACCTTTGTTCGAAAACAGGCTGTTTTCAGAAAGATTTTTTTGGAAAATATTTGTCGAACAAGTTTTTTCGCGTTTAAGAATACCTAGCTTCTGCTATGTTGGAACCCCTATTTGATGAATTTGTCCATCTAATTTTTGTAGGTCACTGCATTTATTGGTTTTTTGGGTACTTTTTGAGAATGTCATGTCCTTGCACCGGACTAAGGCAACATTCATAGGCCTGCTTGAGGCTGGGAGAGTTAACGAATGGGTCGTCACTGAAAAATTAGGGGATGCTCTCAAAATGAAAACGGCTTCCAAAGCATCGAAAAAACCTCGAATCAAGATCGGTGAAAGGTATGTTTCCATTTAACATTGCCATTTGCGAATGTTCAGTGTGTTTGGATTTTGGATTTGTAATGGGAACGAAATACGAATTACAAACCTTTGGTTGGTAGCAGTTTCTAACATTTGTTCTCTAGATTCATTTTCCGAAATGCTCCAAACCTTGTTTGGTTTTACTGTTTTCAAAACTCATTTTCTAAGGACTTTTTTGGAAGGAAAAAAAAAAACCCGGTTTGACAAATCCAAGATCCAAACACAGCCCGAGGAAACTGGAATATACTCGGACCCGAAAGTCCGTATTAATGTGACATTGGTTTATGGTTGAAATTGAGCAGACTCCATCTTTTAGAGCTAATTGTTGGGATATATCTCTTCATCTGTGGATGCTATGATGTTGCCCTTGGAAAGAACCACTACTTCCTCTTCCTCTTCCTCCAGTCCATTGCTTTCTTCATCTCAGGATTTGGTTATATTGGAACAATTGTGCCAAACAGCTCTTAAACACAACAGGAATTGTTGAAAGAAAAATCAGGTGAGATTCTTTTTTGCTGGGCTCAAGAAAATCAAGACTCAGCTTCTCAGTGGAATATAGATTAGGATATCATTGATACAAAAATATATATAAGGTTTTCATGGAGAAGAAAGAAATGAAATGTAGATTATGGGTTATTTCCCTAGTGTAATACGCGCGTTTTTTCATTTGTCGAGCAAAAAAATACGTATCGTTTAATTTATTATTTGTAATTTCTGTTATTTATGGATTTTTTTTTTTGGAAGGAATAAGATGTGTAAAAAAAATATGAAGTCGTATGATTAGGTATGCTCCCCTTGATATGATTCAATTGGAAGGTTTTGTCTTTTGATATCTGTGTGTTTGTTTTTTTTTATTAAAAAATCAATTCTTCGGAAAAATACCGCCTTTAATAAAAAATATTCTTAATAAATATTCTTGTTTGATACATTAATGCACCAAACATCAATTCATTGAGGGAAAAAAATTTGCAAATGGTGGCTAGCTCATGCAGTAGTAGGGATGGCAATTTCCCCATATCTAATGGATACCCGCTCCGCCCCTGCCCATATGGAGGCGGAGATAACCCATAATTTACCCCAATAGTAGCGGGTATGGTAGGATATGAAGAAAACCCACACGGGTATGGAGCGGGTATGATTTTGTAATCCCCATCCCTAAATACCCGTACCCATCCCATACCTGGTTATACATTCTAATTAGCAAATCTTGAGTATAGTTACATATGTAAACAATTACCTTTTAATTAGCAAATCTTATCAATTACTACATATTCTAGACTACTTAATATTCAAAAACATCAATTAAGATTATATTTTTTAAATATAAATATCAATTTATTTCATTCTTCACTTATTTATTTATTTTTTTGTTTGGATATGAGTATGTTCAGAGAAACCCCAATCTCCATCGGGAGGTGGGTTTGGTTTTTCATCTAATATCCCCAATGGGAATGGGGGCGGGGATGGTGAAAGATCCTCCAATCGGAAATTGGTTATGGAATAGGGTCCCCCGATCCATACCTTACCCGTTGCCATCCCTATGCAGTAGAACTCTTGGATGTCTCACACTGCATCTCGGAATCGAGTCACATTCCCCCTGCCCTCGTGTAATAGATTAAGAATGACGAATGCCCCAAAAAAAAAAAAAGGACAAAAATTTCCAGAAAAGATATGGGAAAGTTCCTATTTAAAAAGTTGGAAAAATTGTTGCTGGCTCCACTTTCCAAAAATGCATACGGAAATTCCCATCGAAAAATGGATAGGGATATCATTGCTGGCTATGGGGTTCGAACCCATGCGCACTTATGTGCAGAAGATCTTAAGTCTTCCCCCTTAACCTCTCGGGCAAACCAGCTTCACGTTTAAACTTTGCGAACATTATTTATATATCAACACGATGTTCCTTTTACGAGCCGATGAATAATAGCCAAAGCTTTAAACTCTGACCTTCTTATTAACTGATTTTTTAATCTAATGAAGCGCTCAGCTCTTCTTTTTTACTCCCACTCTTTTGTCACAATTGTTAGTTTCGCTCACAATTTTTGTAGATTATTGTTTTTCTTCTTGACGAGAGAAATCATAAAAGTGAGAAATTATGATTTAAAATTAATTTTTTTGAATAAAATAAAAAATAATCATCCAAAAAGTCGTATATTTCTACTTTATTCAATAAAAATTTGAGTTTGGATCAGATTTATTATTTTTTCGATTCCTCTCCTCGAGATGAATTAATAATTCACAAAAAAATTGACACGATACTAACAAATGCATAAACAAATTGATTAAAAAAAAGCCAGATAACTATTTAGCAAAAATAAGTATATTTTGTGAGGGGTCACATTGTTACTTATTATGAAATTCTTCTTTGCTACCCAACCAATTAAAACAAATAAATAGGACTTGAAGAACAATGATGAACATAGGAATATACGTGAAAAAACCTCAATGGGTAAAAAATAAGGGTGCTGATTTTGGGGTTCCTTTTTTTGATGCAGGCATTCCAAAATTTAATGAAGTTACAAAACTAACTTTTTCAAGATATAAAAATCACTTGAGGCACTCCACTCCCAAATTATCTCCTCATTTACTAAGGCACTCCAAACGGAAAAATGAACCAAAACCAAAGATAAACATTAGGTTCTAAACATAAACATTAACATTAGATTCCAAACATTAAACATGCATCCATGTCATATTGCTTCACGCCACCTTGCACAAAAAAATAAAATAAAATAAACATTGTTAGAATTCTCCAAAATAAACGGCATACAATTGAAAATGTTGATGCTGCAAAATCTTCATAACGGTTGTGACACAAGATATTCATACTTTCGTACTCATTATCTAGCATTTTTCCCTCAAAATCTTCATAACTCATAGTGAGACAAACAAAGCATATTACCAAAGTTATGAGAACTCTAGAGAGGAAAAGTAACAGAACTCCCAAGAGACTTTGCATGGGCAAAAGGATGGTTCTACAATCATAGGTCGAAGACCACTTGTCCAGGTTGTCCTGGTGCAAAACATGGAGACAATAGCATAAAGACTCTATCAATGAAACATTATCTATGGAAGTAGGCAATTCAGTGATGTGCAGTATAAGGAGTTGAGCAACTATCTGCTTTTTTTTATATAAAAAAAAAGTATGTGCTTTTTTAGAGTGCTTGAAATAAAGGAGAAGAGTAAAGATTTTTTGGAGTGCCTGAAGTAAATTATGGAACTTGCAAAGGGGTAATTTTGGAAAACTACTATAGTTTGGAGCGTCTGCATCAAAATTGAGAGTGCGAATATCAATTTCCAAAAAATAAACCACGGAAATGAATCAAGCACTATTTGAATCAATGTACAAACCACAAACGACATCTCTAAAACAAGTGTGGCTCATCATCAATTGGCTCGAGACCAATTTGCTGACTCATCGTTCACTGCACCCAATGTTTGATTGTCACTGCCTTAAATCCTAAAGCTTTCCAAACTCCTTCAGAAATCCACCGAAGGTTGATGCAAAAAATCAAACTTAGGTTTGTAGAAACTTGGAGTTGATTGTATTGCTAAATGATCCATGTAAATCACTTGAACTCCAAGATTCTAAGTAAAACCCCCCTTTAAGGTCTTCTCTCTTAAGTACGCTCTGGGGTTGCTTTTCATACGTTTGTGACGTTCAAAACCCTAGGAAAACAATAAAAATAAACTGCTAAAATCACAGAAGTTGCTTAAGCAATTTTCAACGTGCTCGAGCACTTTCTAATCAGATTGTTGCTCATCGAAACTTACTCCAAAACTACCGAACTAAAATTACAACACAAAAACAAAATGAGCTGCTATATTCATGTAAATCACTTGAATATGTGTTTTGATATGAAATGCCAACTACGACGGAGCTAGGCCTTTGAAGCTTCCATATTAGCTATTACGCTGGCCGTGTTTATAATTTGGTTTTGTTTTTTTGTCTTTCCAGTTTGTAGTTTATCCTTTTTCAGTTGTATTTCTACTCGGTAGCGTTTGTTTAATGAATTTTCTCTTTCATTCTCCAAAAGGGGGAAAAAAAGAAAAGAAAAGAAAACGAAAGCATAAAGATTGTGTCGGGTATGGGACGAATTTATTTTATTCCTTACCTCGCCAAATATTCTCCCTAGCCTCGTATTTTGTGCTCTCCCCATCCGGCACTCAAGTTTTTCTCAAAAAGAATTTGGAAACCAGACGGGTGAGTGTAAATTTGTTTACCCTCACCTAATGAGGGTGAACAAACCCCCACTCTGATTAGTGAAAAAGGTATCGGATCTACCACGAAGTGATGGGGTCCACATGTCATGCTTACCAAAAAGTAATGTAATTCCGTAGACCCCAAATCAGAGTGAGAGTTTTGTTCATCCTTAGTAGGTGAGGTCGAACAAATTTGCACTCTAGACGAGTATCACGTGATGATAGCCGTCGCACATCTCGACTGTGCAAAAGTGTTTTGGACCAATCTAGACCGTTTAAAACACTTTTGGAGAGCCAAGATCCGTGACGGATACCACGTACTCGCCACATATCAAACTAAATAAGAGAGATCTTAACTTTGTAAATATTTCTGGCCACATATCAAACTAAATAACCATATGATTCCCTTCCACCCTAACAAAAAAATTTATTTGCTGTAAAAATAGTGAACAGTGAAACAAGAAATGCATCTATTGTTGCCGAACCCTCAACAAAGGAAAAGCAAAATAGGAGATAAGTAGGGAACCCAAAAAGTGAAAAACAATTGGAGGGCAAACAAAGAATATAGTACTGATATCCACAGCAACAGGACACCCCAACTTTCCACAAAGAAAGAAGACTTTTAATTGGCATCTCAAAATTACCTCTCCACATGTTCCATATCAGTGAAGTCGTTGACATGCTGAGACTTGGCCATTTTGCACGTCAACTAGGCACGTTCCAACATCATGTTTGAGTTATCACGTGGTGCAATAGGGTATGCTATGACACTTGCAATGCCGAGGCACAATTTTAGAGAACCACCTTGAGACCTAGATTAACTGGGGTGGTCCTGGTAGGCCTTAAACCAGGCAATAGTCATTTCATAAGTTTCTGTTAGACGTTGTGGGCTGCTATCTTTAGGTCTTCGAAACGATCATCTGGGTTTATGAGGTATAGGGTCTTATAACAGGGCAGTTATCAACAGAACTTTTCATTTAGTTTTGCTCTAGATTCAACTTTCCACAAAGAAAGAAGAATTTTAACAATTAAGAGAACACAAAACAAAACACTATCACAATTCACAAACTCACTCTTAAAGTTTTTTATTGTGTTCATCCCTATAAAAATCAACACACTCCCAAGATAACTTGGTTATTTTTTATTGTGTTTTATCACTACAAGAATGCAACGAACCTATTGGCCAGAATTTACGCCAGTTTGGCAAAAAACTAATTGGAATGTTGAAAACGGGATATGAATCTGACTGCTAAAAAACCTTGGATTACTTTGCCTATGCCTATAGTCACTGATAATTTTAATTGGAAATGGCCTCCAATATGTCATAGTGACCATACCCATGAAACAGAATGGTGATGGGGCTCTCTTTATCCTTCTGGTACTCTTCTCCATAGTTTGCTATCTTTACCAAATCACCTGAGCTTCTATCAATCATGTAGACAGTAATCGACGTCCTGCAGCCACAACAGATAAAAAAATTATGATATGATGTAAAAGATGAATTGCAATTGAGAATTTAAGGTAAGCGCCCAATCCTACAACCTAAAACCACAAGATCCATTTCAGCAGCAGAAGCAAAACTGCCTTTTTGTCTTAAAAGATTATAGCAGGAAAAGAATATGAGCGGATAATGTATTGAGATGAAAGGCTTGAAATACTAGATTCCGAGCAATCTGGGGAAAACGAGCTATATCCATTTTCCATAAGAAATCTGGTGTTTTTTTTTTCAATAAGCTAGAGTCACGCAGCATGTTCTTTAAACGCAGCATGTTCTTTAAACGCCCTAAGATATACGCTTTAAGCATACATAACGTTTTTCTTTCTTTCTTTTCTGTATACTGCTCAGGGAGCAGAAGAATCACAAGTCCAAAGCAATACTACGGAAAATAATCCCCCAGTTAACTCCTCATCTTCCTATTTATAAGCTGCCATTCACATCAAGGTTTTTACTTCCCCAACAAAGCCTTTCCTAGCCATTACATTTTACTACTTTTATATCTTCTTTGTTCGGAAAGTGAGTTTGATTTCTGGAATAATACATAATGTGGGGATACCGAAACGCAAAAAGGGAATAAAAATGCTAAAAGAGGGGATACAGAAATGAAGTTTGGGGCTGAACTTGATTGAATTATTTAAGACCTTCAAAGGATGCTTCATCCATCTTTTAACCAAACTTATGTGGCTTTTTCAAACCCAGTTCCATATGTAGTATGTCCAACTAAGAAGTAAACAAATATGACAGTACCAAAGGCTCTAAGAAGAAAAAAAAGGAAGAACTCTGGACATTTCCATACAACGATGCTTCAGAGAAAGAAATAACAAGGAGAACTCACTTAACAACATGGGATGCCATCAGCAATTCAGGCTCTCCACCCCATACATAAGGTTGTTCTATTCTTTTCACATATGCATCAAAATCTCCTTCAATGGACCTAAAACACAAGGAAACAACAAATAAACACTTCAATTCCAAAATAACCATACACAACTACACTCGGTACACTTATCAGAATCTCACCATTCGATCTCTTTCCGCCTCCTTAAGAGCTCATCCACTACCTACAATCACAATATGCAAAATGAAAATACAAAGCAAACGAGAAATTATGTTGGTAAAGAGTGTTTAAACATACCTGAGCTCTTAGCTCATCAGCAAGTTCTTTCTGACGATTCTCGTCAGGAGCTTCTTCTCCATTTCTCAAGCAAGCCACATGAGCTATTGCCCTAAATAGACATCGACCATCAGCAGTCACCGCTGCATACAATAAAAATTTTACGATTAACTTCCAGTTTGAGGACAATAGCAAACTATTAGCACAACATTAGAATTTGACACTGAAATCACTTGTTATCACGTCAGGTCACAAACAATTAAGGCCACTTATATCAATGTACCCCTTAGTCCTTAGATGAGTAAACACTACACAACTCTGATGTACTTAAGATTGAATATATTCTCTCTCTTGAAAAAACGATTAAAATCACGAAGGAAAATAACTTTTGCACTCCAAAATTTGTCTGCCAGTATTTTGTGTTGTTAATATTTTTAACAAATGACATTTTGGGGTGTCTTTATTAAAAAAGTAGAGCGCAAAAACTATTACACGATCACAAATCGTACACTAATATATAATCCGAAAAGTCACCCATATTATATTCGAAATAAGATACGTATACGATATTCTCAAATTCTAAAAGCACAATTCATATATTGACAACTACCATTCATATCACTTTTTGGTTGATTAATGAATTAAACAAATCCCTAAATGGCTAACCAATCGCTTCACAGCTCCACAAAACCTACTCATGATTTCCACCACCTGTGTATATTTAGAAGTCATAAAATCCCTAAATGGCTAACCAATCACCTCACAGCTCCACAAAACCTAATCATGATTTCCACCAACCAAGTCTATACTTAGAAAGTCCAAATGCATAAAATTGGCGAAAAGATAGTGATAGATTTGTAGTAAAAGTGAAAATTAACCTGTAACTCTGTAATTGCCAAAGCTATCGTCCTTATTACAACAATCGGTACTTTTCCCATTGGCGACCGACTCGGAAGAACTAACGACATCGGCGCAATCCAAAGGCGCGGCGAGGCAGGCGCAGACGCCGAACAAGAGCCAAGCCGAGTCGGAGCGGTGGAGCCACCGAGCCGGCCTTGCATCACACGCCACGTTCCACGACCCTTCCCCCTTCATCTGCACGTGATGAAAAGCCGGCCGCCTGCATCCGCCGCCCGAAGGTAGAATCGCGTGCCATATCGACGCTGTGCCAATACTCGATTTAGCTGCTCCTCGGCCGCCGCTGCCGAGAAGGCAGGCGGTGGAGTGGTGGCGGCGCGGCTGATGATGTCCTCCTCCTCCGTTGATCCATCCGGTCAGCCGCGTCGGAGTTCCAGAAAGCCGATTGTAATGAACCGCCGCCGCAGAGGAGCAGTGAGCCAATGACAATGAGGCGAGGATCCAAGGCTTGTGACGTGCGCACAGGACTCCAAGCATCACCGTAATTTTGAAGGGGGTGAAATGCTAAAGTGATCGAAGCCGAAGCGTAGCTAAACCTACGCACCCATCAGGAAAATCTTCTAAATCTTGGTAGTATCTAAACGCAACAGAGCCGCCAGAAGACGAAGATGGAGAAATGTGGTTTTGCTTTGGTAATGGGAGAGAGAGAGGGGAAATGTTGGAGAGAGAGAGACTATGTGGGGCCCACGGGGGTTGGAAATTAGCCTGGCTGAAGCATATGCTAGCCGAAGATTCGAGATCGTTGGAACTTGGGTTAACGTTGGTCCGTTCGATTTTGCCGAAATATTTAGAATTCCGAAATTACCCTTGTTTTGTTGGGTTGTTCTGGACTTCTGGGGATAAGAGGTAAAGGTAAAATCGACTTCAAGCTACCTACTACCCGAAATGTGCCTAGGAAATTTTGGGGCTGGGAAAGGGTTCACGTGTTTGCCAGGAAAGTCTGGTGGTTGGTATTTTTCTGCGTGGAAAGATATGATGATGACAACACAACACCCCTCATCAAATAGTCTTAGAAAAGGTCAAAACTTTTCACCAATAAAAAATGGACAAAACTTATTAGGCCTCGTTCTTCAATGAATTTTATAAGATAAAATCTAATTTTGTTTAGAAGTATGATAAAATGACATTGTATTCTCAATGAATTAAATCTAGGGTTGATAAAGGTGTTTTGTAAATGATTTTTTGAGATAAAATCTAGTGTTGATAAAATCTAATTTTGATAAAATCCGTTGAGAATGTTAGATTTTTATCAAAACTAGATTTTATGAGATAAAATCCATTCAAGAACTTTGCCAATCCTTTCGAAGGTTCAAAATTACTATTCACGCATCTCAAAAAAATTATTCATATTTTTTAAATTATAATGAATTATGTATGTAATATGGATCTTATTTTTGTAGATATTACTTAGTTTTATTAGATAAAGTTTTTAAATCATAAAAAAATATAAAATAAGAGTTAAAAATAATTTTTTTAGAAGTGTAAATAATTATTTTGGACATCCATTTTGGGACAGAGAGTACTTTACAATTGTACCTTCGTTTCATTTCGGTTAGTGTCGTGTATTTCTCATTTGATAAAAGGGAAAGGATTTGCTAAAATCAAACCTTATTTTCATTTCGGTTGGTGTCTTGTTTTTCATTTGATAAAAAGGAAAATGATTTGCTAAAATCAAAGATTTTAACAAAGGGTTGTAAATGAAGTATTCGGTAACGCTTTTATCAAAATTGGATTTTATTAGGTAGTGATTTTATGAGATTTTCCGTTTTATCTAATGGGAATCCCAACCTATAGTATAGTGCCTCCCCGTTTCATTTTATTTGGTCCATACGATTATGCATGCTTTTTATGGGCTTTTGTAATTTCCAATCTATAATTTACTCTATCCGTCCCAAAAAATTTGTCCAGTCCGCAAAACGAAAGCTTGAAAATAATACAAAATTTCCAATAAAAATTTAATATTTTTTTAACAATTTAGTAGATATCGTACTCTTATGGGCTTTTGTAATTTTCAATCTATAATTTACTCTCTCCATCCCAAAATTTTTGTCCAGTCCGGAAAACGACGGCTTGAAAAGAATACAAAATTTTCAATAAAAATTCAATATTTTTTTAACAATTTAGTAGATATCAACGAGTACTTTAATTTTATGAAAAAAGTTTGAAAATTTTCTTTAATTTGGTGCGAAATTTTTTTTAGCACCCAGGTTCTAAAATCTTTTGGAAAACTGGGTTTAAGTCCTCATTTTGCAGACCGGACAAAAAATTTGGGACGGAAGGAGTATTTTATATGCTTGGATCTTATTGATACTTTCTCCGTTCCATAATAATAGACTCTTTTGGAGTTTCAACTTTTTTAAGAGGATGTGTATTAAATGCATGCCTCCTTTTAAAATGAAATTTGTTTTCCAATATTTCTTCTTAAATCTCACTTTTAAATTATTCTTCATTATTTATAATGGATAACGTTTGGAAATCAACATATTTTTTGTTTGACTTTTTTAATGGGGTTACCAAAATGGAATAAGGGGCTATTATTTAGGAACGGAGGGAGTAGATCTCAATTAGTTATATTAGAAGAAAAAAAATTAGAACTTTAAAAATATTGTAAATAAAATGATATAGGCATTTAAAATGGCACATATATTTGTAGAAGCAATCAAAATAGAACAAATGGCGTATATTTTTTCTGTAACTCAGGATAATTCCACTTGAAAGGTCATCTTTCCTCTGACTACTCAAAAATTTCCTAATTGAGTGGGTCACTTTTAAATATTCAACACAATCATTTTGTTACAGTTCATCGTGTAAACTAGAGTCAAATTCTTCTCAAATGATAAACAGTAGTTTAATACTCATGTTATAGTAAAAATATGATCAAATGAGGGCGAGTTTCTACTATTGTATTTTCCGTATTTTTTTAATATGTTTCAATAATCTTGGTGACAAGAATAATATCAAAGAATACCAAAAATATCATAAGAAAAACTCCACATAAGATATCTTTTGACAACTGGAGTCACTTATTTTGAGAACTCTAATGTTTTTTGTTGTTTTGTTTAGGACAACGCAAAACAAAAGTTAAAACAGGCCCAAGCAACTCTTTTATATGGGGTCAATTTCACTTACCTCCCCTACGGTTTCTGACAAATACAGAAACCTCTTTTACTTTTTTTGAAATTTTACTGCTCTTCCTTATTTTTGAAAATAATTGTCACTTACCTCCCCTACCGTTACTATAAGGCTAACGGTGTTAACTTTTTGCGTGAAATGACCGAAACACCCTTAGTATATATTGTCCACCCTTTTTTTATTATTAAAGTAGAGTTAAAAACTTTTTCCAACAAAATTAAATCGTTTTTAATTTTGAAAAAAATAGTTTTTAAACAAGAAGTATCAAAGAATTTTTTTTCTAATTTTTTTTTCATTTTGAATATTTTTTGTAGGGAAAAAAACTTTTTTGAAAATAGTTTTTTTAACTTTTTATTTTTAAATTTATTTTTCAGATTTAAAAAAATAAAAAAACCTAATTTTTTTTTAAATAACGAATTACCAAAAACTAATTTTTTTATCCAAGACAATGTTTTCAAAAATTTCGCATTTCAAAAACTGTTTGAAAAAAACTTTTTTCAAAATTATTTTTTTTCACTAGAAAAACTTTTTCAACAAATTTTTTTTAAAAAAAAATAGTTAAAAAGACCGTAGTACCGTTATTTTGAAAAAATAAAAGTAAAATTTCTTTTTTTAAATTTGAAAAATAAATTTTAAAAAACAGTTTTAAAAAATATTTTCAAAACTAGTTTTTTTTTCCTACAAAAAATATTCAAAATGAAAAAAATAATCTTTGATAATTTTTGTTTTAAACTATTTTTTTCAAAATGAAAAATGATTTAATTTTGTTGGAAAAAAATTTTAGCTCTATTTTTAGATCTATTTTTTTTTTAAAGGTGGAGAACATATACTAAGGGTGTTTCGGTCATTTCACACAAAAATTTAACCCCGTTAGCCGTAAAGCAACGGCAGGGGAGGTAAGTGACAATTATTTTCAAAAGTAAGGGAGGGCAGTGGAATTTCAAAAAAAGTAGGGGACGTTTCTGTATTTGTCAGAAACCTCAGGGGAGGTAAGTGAAATTTACCCTTTATATAAATAAAATAAAAACAAACTCCATTTAATTCTAGCTTATCAATCATTTTTGGTCCCGTATGTAAAATAGATAATGACTGCGTATACACATAGAAACTTAGATCTGCCTAGTAGCAATATAATATACTAGCATATAATCCGTGCTATGCACGAAGTAAACCATAATTAATTCTTTTAGAATGTTTTCCATTGAAAAAGATCCGCATGTTTTTAACGACATAAAAATGTTATAAAACAAATACCATTAATTCAAAGTATCAACCATGCAAAGATATGTGCTATGCAAACGACAAATCAGAATATAATATGTTGAGTTGTCACAAAAGCCTAAATAATCACTGTATCTGCTAAATGTAACAAGGAATTAAACTTGACAAAATATCCAAAAATTAATAAATAAAAATAATTTTAATCATACGACCCCAACGTTGATCATTCATGCCTTAAAATTCCTACACGTATAAGATAGAACAGTGAAATTATCATCCCTTTTTATATATAAAACTTGAGCAGTTAATATGCTTGACATTGGATAGTTTTTTTTACCTTTCAAAACAAACCAACCTTTGATTGGGTAGTCTTTTTATATCTCATGAACATTGACCTAGGATTCTCCCTTTCAAAATGTTCAAACATCCGAGCACTAAATTCACGTATGCACGACATGCATATAATTCACACCTATTTGAGTTTTAGCACTTCTGACCTCAATTGTCCAGATCTGTAATGTAACTATATGGAAAAATTGTACGAATATTATATGTTCTTGAGAAACAAATTATGCATAAGATGAGAAGTAGGTGGAATTTGTTTTATATATTGTGGGGAAAAAAACTTATGACAGATAACATGGGGAAACACTGCATGTGCTACAATATTCATAATAGAGTTGTTTCAATGTTTCTCAATTGTGAAATGAAACAGATTAATTTTTCAAACATAAACTTCAAAAAATTAGATAAAAAAATTCTAAAAAATTATTGAAAATTGAAATTACATTTATCTGCTCCTTCATGTGCTTCTTTCGCAAAATGAATGTCTTATGTGTCCTCGAAGAAATTCTCCGTACAATGCAGTGAATGCACCATCCAATCATTGTACTGCAAAAATGATGCTAAAAATTAAATAAAGAAATTCTAAAACAAATGAATGTTATTTAGAAAAACTCTTTGGAGTATTTCAAGATTGGCCAACAATTAGCCATAAAGCATGAATGAAAGGCTGCTGCGAGCTTCAATTGATTCACCAGAAAGAGAAAAAGAAAAAAAGAAAAAAAAGGGGGGACTTCCTTAAAGAAGTTTTTGGAATCACGGGTCTTTGAGAAAATAAAAGGAACAAAAAAATGAAAGGAAGAGATCAACCACAAAATGGAATAAAAAATAGTTTCCACTCCATAAATCTTGCCTCTAGTGTGACTCTCCATAGATCCTTGTACGGGTCATAGCCTAAAAAAAAAAAAACAAGAAGAACTAATTAATATTTTTTTCAAGCATTTAAATAGTTTGAAGCAAATACAAATGTTTATGCTCCTAATATAATGATCAGAGCAATATCCGAAACCAATCCCAGCAAATTAACCAAATGGGAAAACAAAAGGAAAAAGATAAAAGGAAAAAAATGTTAGAAGCTTCAGTACAGAAATCGTACAATTACACAGTCGTAAAAAGTAAAGATCATATAAACTCACTATTCGACTCTTTGAAAATTATCGATCCAAACGACTTGCGTAGTAACTCTTGTTGAACATTAAAACTTTTTTTTTTTTTGGTAAGGTAATTCATTTAAGAAAACCAACCAAGGGCATAGCCTTGAAAATCCTACACAACAAGGAGAACCAACAAACGCACCGGAGAACCTTACTTAGAGGATCTCTAACCAACATCAACTACAAAGACAGTAAATCAATTAACACAACAGCAACAAAACATCATCAAGGTTTAAGTACATGAGTTGTAATCCCCCACTCAGTCAAGACATGTTGATTAGCCAAACTATTAGGGAAATTCCTCCAAGAAGAGATGCACATACGGACCCCATTTGCAACCTCAGCCTGCAAGAATTGCAAAGACTTAGAAGAGCATTTGAAAATCCGACCATCTCTTTCACACCACAGGTGATAGATTACAGCTGTTAGACGAAGTTTTAAAATGAAAACCCATAAAGAAGTGCCCTTGCTATTTGAGACGGCCCAAGCAACTTCTTCATCAAGACCTTTAGGAGTTCGCACAACTCCACATCGCCCCAGTAACTCTGTCTAGACACCTTTAGAAAAGGGACATTCAAAAAATAGGTGTTTGTGAGATTCCTTAGAGCACAAGACAAACTGTTGAAGATACAATCCCCCAGGTGTGAAGGCTAATTCGAGTAGCCAGCCTGCCATGAAATGCCAACCATTGAATCAAGGCCCACCTTGGAACGTGACGAGGGAACCATACCAGGTTGGACCAAGGGACAGGAGGATTAGTAGCTCTAACGGCATTCTAAGCAGAAGATGAGGAAAACACACCAGAAGCATTAAGAATCCAAACAAGACGATAAGGCACTTGAACATTTGGAGCCAAACTTGCTGGGGTATTAGCAATGATAGTTTGAGTAACAGTGTTTTGAAGGCGAGGCCATCTCCAAGTACGATCATGAATAATTGAAGCAACCTTAGCAGATAATGATCTCCCCAAATGGAACACAACTCGGTTGCCAAATTTCTGAAACAAAGGGCCCAATGAGCGCCAATTGTCTAGCCATAAGAAGAAGGACTGCCCATCCCCTATCACCCACTTTATCAAAGGTTGAGCAAGAGACCAGAGGTTAAAAAGCTTTCGCATAGTCCAAGAAGCATATTGGGGAGGAGCCATGTACCAGAAGCAATGGCGTTTAATAATATATGTGTGCACCCATTTAACCCAAAGAGTATCAGCCTTTGAACTCAATGCCCAAATGTGTCTAACCATAGAAGCCATGTTCTAGTCCTTTAACAGTCGAAACCCTAGCCCACCCTCTGATTTTGGAGAGCAAATTTTGGCCGAATTGAGCTTCACCCCTGCAGATTTCAGATCCAAACCAGACCACAAGAAAGCGGCTAAGACCTTTTCAATCTCCTTAAGCAATCACTGGGAAATAACAAAAATGGAACTCCAATAAACTTGGATAATAAACAATACTGACTGAATAAGTTGAGCACTTCCCCCATGGGATAACTTCCTATTTGACCAAGACTTGATTCTAGCAATAATCCTCTCCTTTAGCACAGAACAATCACAGTATGTAAGCCTTGTGGAAATCAAAGGAACGCCAAGGTATTTAACAGGTAGAGAGGCTTTAGGAATAACCAAAATCCCCTTCAACAAAAGCTTCTCTCTTTCACTTACAGCAGAGGAAAAAACAAAACTCTGACTCAGGTTAGGTTGCAGCCCAGAGAAATAGAAAAACTCATCCAATGTGTCTTTGATAATGGAGAACGAAGCACAATCAGCCCCACACATAATAGAGAGGTCATCAGCAAAGATTAGGTGAGATAGATTTAAAGAGGCACATTTAGGGTGGAAAGTGAAAGGGGCCCTCTCAATCCTAGCTTGGAACAAGGCAGAAAAAGACTCCATAACCAACAAGAAGAGATAGGGTGAAAGCGGATCCCTCTGACGCAAACCTCTCTTACCAGCAAAATATCCATTCATTTCACCATTTATAACTATTAAAAATCTAGGAGAAGTGACACACCCATTGCACATAGAGGCCAGGAAACTCCATAGTTGCCATTGTATCGAAAAGGAAACACCAATCTACAGAGTCATATGCCTTCATAATATCGAGCTTTAAAGCACATCTAGGATACCCATTCTGTCTATGATAGCCCCTAACTAGCTCATGCATCAACAAAATGTTATCCATTATAGACCTTCCTTTTAAGAAAGCAGACTGTAAAACATAAACTCTAAGAGATCATATAACTACACAATGAAGAAAATAAGAGATCATCTAATATTATAGCTACAAATTCTGAGAATTGAATTGATAGTTTTAACTCTTACATATGTTCAAATTAGTTTAAAAATGGTGAGAGATAGGGATGAAGAAATTGAACACTTTTCTAATCGTGGAATATATAATTGCTTCACATTTCCTTTTTGCAATCCATAAATCGTGAAATAATTACTACAATTATGGTAATTGGAGCGACTAATTGGAGGATCAAGGATTTTATCTATAATTAAGGATCTTAGTAAAACTATAGAATGAGCCTAGAAGTAATGGGAAAAAACTCAAATTCAATTATTTTTCTGCATCATTCTTTTCGTTTCTATTATAGTCATTTTTTGTTTTTATCTTTTTCTGTAACTTTCATTAATATTTTACATGTTAAAGAATTCAAATCTTTCCCAGTTGATTTTGTAAATATATGTTTTGTTTCCCTAACAAATAAAATCACTCATAAGTCATTCCTTATTTGAGAAGATACAATAACGATAATTTTTGAAATTTATAAGATTAAAAAAAAAACCTAAAAAGTGTAAAAGTAAATGGACACATGGCACACTTAGGGAGCTCCACATGAAAACCCATCCTTTGTAAGATGTTATCACTGTAGAGACACACGTGGTTCAACCCTAGCTATGTACAAATCTATCTTGCGTCTTCTGCTACTGCTCATCGAAAACCCAAAAGGTTGGCCTAGTGGTCAAGGCTTAAGACTTCAGAATTTGCTCCCTTTTAAAGCTCAAGCTCAAATCCTCTCAGGTACAATCAATTTCTTGGATCCGGAGTGGGTGTTATGCAATAAGTGTTGTGCGGCAAAACTATGTCGTTTTGCTTGATTTTTGTGCACACCTCCAAAGCATCCAAGGGCCTTGTTTGGAGGAAGGAAAAAACCCACTACAAAGTGCCTAAACCCTAAACCCGAAATACCTAAATCCAGTGCCTAAACTCACTATACCCTACCCCAAAGAGCCTAAATCCCCTAAAATTGAACCCGAAAATTAACTCTCCAAACAGGGCCCTTGGATGTATCAAGAAAATGAGCAAAACGACGAAGTTATCTTCATGGCCCCAGGATCAATCGAATTGTGTGCAAATTGACCCCACACTTGTTTTTTTTTTTTTAAAAAGAAGATCGACCTATCGAAGATGGGGACCAATTTTGGTGGAAAACCGGTGGTTGTTGGGGTTGATGAAAAAATAATTTCGCAAAGCCAAACTCCTGTCGAATTACAAGTTTGGCCTTAAATTGGAAAGAAAATTTCAGAAATTATAAATTGGTATAAAATTAATCAATTAAAATTACTAAAACCCAGAAATCACAAAATGTGATTTGATTTATCGCCATTTATGGAATATAATATTTTATGTTAGGTTTTCAAATAATCATAAAAAAGATTCACAAACCACTAACAAATAGAAGCCATTATTAAGTATAATTTACAATATACCTCAATTATTGTTTATTTTATTTGTGACATATATCTCTTTTTTCTTGTAATTAGTACATACAAATTTACCGTTCGCATCAGTTTCATAGAAAAACCGCAAGCATAAAACCTTGGACCAAACTAGTTTAAGAAAATTCTCAGCCATGCCTTCATTTCTTCAATTTGAAAAATGATAACACTCCAACCATACTTATTTCTCTCCTTCAAAATGAAAATTAATTTTTTGTTCTTCATATATAAAGACTCTTTCAAATTTTGAAGAATATTCTTCATACATACATTGTATATATATACAATAAACTTCTAATAAGGGACCCTTATTTAAGTTTCCATGCGGACCTAGGGTATTTTCGACTTTTCGAACCAAATTTCGACAATCCGAACCGCTCAATGTTTTTAAAACGTGTTTTTAAGGGCCCCCGCGAGGAATCATCAAAAAACGTAACCGGGAAGGGCTTCATCCAAACAGTTTTTGATAAAAGTTATATATATGTAATTTTTATCGAAAACATTTGGATCAAGCCCTTCCCGGTTATCTTTTTTTTATGATTCCTCGCGAAGGCCCTTAAAAACACATTTTAAAAACATTGAGCGGTTCGGATCGTCAAAATTTGTTCCGGAAAGTCGCAAATACCCCTAGGTCCGCATGGAAACTTAAATAAGGGTCCCTTATTAGAAAGGGGTCCTATATATATATACCCCAAGCTTCTTATCCGGACCCCCGGATTGAAGCTCTTGGGGTATTTTTTTGTGTTGCCAATTGTTTTGGAAAAATCCGATCCGTCCAATGTGTTCAGAAGGTGTTTTCCAAGGTTCACGTGGGAAATCTTCAAAAAAACATACCGGGAAGGGCTTGATCCAAGCAGTTTTTCGCAAAACTGTAAATATACAGTTTTTGCGAAAAACTGCTTGGATCAAGACCTTCCCGGTATTTTTTTTTTTTGAAGATTTCCCACGTGGACCGTTGACCCTGGTGACTATTCACCCTGGTGACTATTCGTAGAGTCACCTGCTTGCCTATATATATGGTATCATTCATTCATTTCAAAAGTTAATTTTTTTTAAAAACTTTCATTGAGTCGGAGTTTTTTCACTGGAGAGAGTACAGACACTAGTCTGGTTTAACAGACCCATCGATTGTAGTGTTGCTCCTGTGGGGAGTTCGATCAAGTAGTGTTGGGAGATAGACGTCCATGCAAACCGTAAGCACCGTAGCGGAGGCGAATCTGTCTTAAGTACAGAGTGTTATACACTCGCCTTGATCATCATTTCATTTCATCGATTTTCAGGTTTTGCGTTCCGATTTTATTGTATTCATATTTTCGGTTTTATCACAAAAAGTAAACATATTTTATTGTATTCATATTTTCGGTGTTATACAACTCTTTGTTGTCACACCCTCAAATTTAATAAACCAAATACCAATAAAATCCACGTAGGATAAATCAAAAGTCATACATTTCACCGTTGAAAGGTCAAAGTCAAAGTACACCGGGTTTCTACAAGAGGTACCTGTACCCATGCATAAGTAATGAATAGTTAAGAGTTATTACATAAACCAAGTTTTGTCAAAAGATTGAAGGATTTAAAGTTACAAGATCATCTCCCAAAATATATTAACAATAGAGAGGATAAAATAACTTCATGTCAAATGAGCTTCATGATGTGCGTCCACACGCCAAGCATTCCAATCACGTGCCTTGCCGAGTACCTGAAAATGATAGGTTGAGCTCACTAGCCCAGTAGGAAACTTTTCTACCAACACTAAGGGTATAGAAGATGAAACATGCACAAGGAGATGTGACACACATGAATGAATAAGCTAAAATAGACCAAAATAGAACGACATGATGGTAGAATATCCAATAGATGCCCCAAAGATCGAATCAAACCCAAATGTCCATAGATTTCCTCATAGTCGTTACATTTCATGTCGTAGGTTCAATCCTTTCAAAACATTGTCATTTTCATAAAACATTTCATTTTTCACATCTTCACAAATAAGCACTTATATAAATAGGGAATGAATCCCTCTGCCGGATTTCGTGGGCCCCGAACACCCCTGCCGGATTTCGTGGGCTCCGAACACCCAGGGCTAGGAACGCACCAAAAGGTGGCCCTAGAATAAGCAAATTATCATTTTCAAAAGTTTATCAAACAATCAAGTGTCCAAAAACATCCATGTAATTCATTTAGTTCGAAAGCTCGTAGTGTGTCGGTTGTGGCAAAGTTAATAAGTGTCCAAAAACGTGAAAGATCACGACAAAACATCATTCATATCATGATAGGCTACCAAAGCTTAGAAGTCAATTTGAGAAGCTTAGGAAAGACCAATAAAGGCCCGGAGCAAAGGAACATGAAAATGGAGTTATGAACCTCGAGAAAACCCGACACCTTGATAGGAAAAAGCACATTTCTCTCAAAATACAAAGGCTATGAATATGAGACCAATTGGGTTTGAAATTATACTCATAGAGCTTTCCAACGGTTCAAGAATCGCCTCAAACGGAGTTCGGACGAAGCCGGGGCGTGCCCGCGAAGTTGGGTAAAAATCTGTCTTACAAACAGCTGGGTATCGATACCCATGAAAGGGGTATCGATACAAGGTAACTAAAATCTATACAGAACGATGGGTATCGATACCCATGAAAGGGGTATCGATACAAAGGCCATCTCGAGCAAAATTTTCAGATTTTCAGATTTTTCCAAAATGGAGGGGGTTTCAACCCAAGACAAAAATTGAGGTTCCAAACAACAACTAATCATAGGAGAGGGATATATCAACAACTAATTCATGACTTTACCAACTAAACATGTAAAACCCAAACTCAATCAAAGACCAAGCTCATTTCCATGGTGATAACAAGTTTAACAAGAAGTTGGGAACAAGAACACCAACAATGCAATCATTCAACAAATATACACTTAGAGGAGGTAGAAGATTGTTCCCTACCTCAAGGATTGAGCTTGAAATGGGTAGAAAATGGAAAACTCTTGCCCTTGAAGCTCCTCAACCGAAAATGTTAGCTCCAAGCAAAACCACGGAGTTCCGGACTCCAAATCACGCGTAGAAGATGAATCTTTGGTTGAATGTTGAAGTATTTGAGTGTGGAGGGTGGATTTTGTGGAGGGTTTTGAAGAAACTTGAGAGGAGGAGAAGAAGAGAGAGAGAGAGAGAGAGAGAGAGAGAGAGAGAGAGAGAGAGTGAGTTTGAGAGAAGAGAGGGGTGTGTTTTTGAGCAAAAATCTGATCCAAATGTGTTTATACACACTCTCACACTAGCACTTACACCCCTCTTGTTTCTTATGTGCTTCACAAACACCCAAATGCAATTACTAACTTCACATTGACCCTATATTACACTATTTTCATTTCCTCACACTTCCCCAACATTATTTCCGGAAAATTATTTAAAAACACGAGTCCTTACATTTGTTCTCAATTGAAATTAGCACCATTGAAGGTCAATAATGAAATACGGATCCGTTAACCAAATGATTTTGACTAGAGAACAAATGATCATCGAGGGGAATGAGTTTAAAGCCTACCAATTAAAAGTCTCTATAACGGCAACCCAACCTAGTTGACTGGAGATCCCAAGATCTAGGTTCAACGGGACAACCGAGTTATATGAGACTTAGGACTTAGGAGTATCACTGAGGATATATATCTCTCCAACTCATTCCTATGATGAAACAGCAATGCCTGCAACGATTTATGTTAAGTTATAACTTTTAATGATTCTTATATCTTGGTAAATCCAAGTGGCATATAACAGGATACTCTTAATAAGAAATCACCTATGTGAGTGTGAAGTGGGTCACTTCTATAAGAATTTTAAGGCTGAATTCTTTAAAAAACACTCTCCAAAACCAGTCGCGTGTTCCAGGGCCAAAATGGGCACAACCATAAGAACCAACGGTGTTCGGAAATATTCTGTGTGTTGACTATTGTCTTGGCTTACACAAACGGTTGAACAGTTCAAGACATCGCGTTCATTGGTTAGCTAGTAAGTTCGATAGTTATTCACAAGGTCAGGTTCAAAGTCAAAAGCTACCTAACCCCATGCAGAAAATTTACACATGTACTCTCTCTGTTGTTTGCATTGTTTTTGCATTTGTTATCGAGTCAATTTCATTCATGTGGGGGATTGTTGGAAAAAATATTTTGAATATAATATTTTATTTAAAGTGTGAATGAAAATTGAATTGATTTAGAGTTGTGTCTTTTCAGTGGCACATGTTCGCTGTGGACGAATGCGCCCTTTCGTGAACAGAGGTGTATATTCACCCTGGTGACTATTCGTAGAGTCACCTGTTTGCCTATATATATGGTATCATTCATTCATTTCAAAAGTTAATTTTTTTTTTAAAAAAACTTTCATTAAGTCGTAGTTTTTTCACTGGAGAGAGCACAAACATAAGTCTGGTTCAACAGACCCATCGATTGTAGTGCTGCTTCTGTGGGGAGTTCGATCAAGTAGGGCTGGGAGATAGACGTTCATCAAACCCTAAGCACTGTAGCGGGGCGAATCTATCTTAAGTACAGAGTGTTATACACTCGCCTTGATCATCATTTCATTTCATCGATTTTGAGGTTTTGCCTTCCGATTTTATTGTATTCATATTTTCGGTTTTATCACAAAAAATAAACATATTTTCCAACACGATTTTGATCGTTGTCGTGAACCCAAGAGGGGCCAACTACTTCATATTTGTTTATTTTTCTGATTCTTCTTGAAGAGACGAATCTAAAATATTTGAAGTTTTACCGCCAACTAGCAAAAATTCACGAACAAAACAAATATGACACTGATTAAAACAATTTTTGCGTTAAGTCTAAACACCACCTTAGTTTTTGGTTGACGGCTTTTAAGTTACAAAATTGTCTAGAAATGGATCTAACTTTAAATAGGTTACTCATATACCCACGATTCCTAATACCACACAAAATATTTCTAATGCCACCTAAACATTACTATTGGACTTCTAAAATTATAAATGTCGCTCAAATATAACTATTGCCTACAAAAATTTACTAACGCCACTACATTATTTGGTTAATGGGGGGTTAGGTTTTACTTTTTATAAATGGGTAGGGTTGGTATGAGTAATAATTACTAAAAGGAAAATTTATCGAAATGATCCCTCTAATTTGACCTGTGTCACGATTTGGTCCCTCTTGTTTCGATTTCACTTTAACAGACCATGTAGTTTCAATTTTGGTCGAATTTCGTCCAATTGGTAACAGACGTTATCAAAATTGACTGAAAACCCAATTCGGAATTTTTTTTTACAGACAGACCTGTCATTTCCCCTCCCCTCCCGTCCAAACCCCTAACCCTAAAGATTTACCCCCATTTTATTACACAAACTGTTAGGTTAATCGTTAACACCTAACCCTAAAAATTTTGGGTGTGTAAGATACTGCTTACGTGGTACCTCGCACCACATCCCATACTTTAAATGTTCTTACAACAAATATACTTTGATAGGGATGTCACATGAACTTAACTTTTTTTTTTTTTAAACATTAAGCTACTTGACGAACCGAACAAAATAATTTTTTTTTTTTGAAAACCTCCGTTTCAGGCCTCGAACTAGGCCCATATATATGGAGAGGTATAACAGGCCCCAAGTTCATAAATATTGTCTTGAGGTGATAACCAACCCATAATACTCTCTATCTGTATAACATAATTACATAACCAATTTACCTAGGCGTGTTATCGGTTCGGTTATTGGCATTTATCCGGAGTGAACCGAATATTTCGGTTTGTAAATATAAACCGAAACCAAACTACTTGATATTTGGTATGGTTTAGTTTAATGTTTTTTTTTTTTTTCCAGTTTTTTCAATTTGGATTGAAAATGTTAATTGGGTCTGATAATAGCCCAAACAACAATTCTAACACAACAATAGTCAAACCCAGTAACACTTGTAGGATTTCTTTTTCCCTATCCGTGTGTGTGTGTGTATAATATTTTTATATATAAATCTAATGGTTTGGTTCGGTTTCTAATGTTTCATGATTCAATGAAACTTAAAATGGGTTCAATTTTTATGTTTTTCAGGAAAATTACAAACCGAACCGGGCCAATACTGGGAAAAACCAAACCAAACTGATTTTTTGTTCTGATTTTTTTTTTTTTTTAACGGTTTCATCGGTTTTAGTTTCACCCCTAAATTTACCCATGAAACCAAGCGTGTTATATCTATGAAATAATTGACATCTACCCGGTTACGCTAAGTTTTTCATTTGATAAAATCACCCACTTGATTTTATCAAATGTTGATTTTATCAAATGGAAAACTTAGCCGTAACCGGTAACCTTAACTTAAGCACCTGATTTTATTCATTTTTTAAATAAATTTCCTAAAATCGTATGACTGTGCTTTTAGTTCTAAACTTTGATGTAGATGATACATACAAAGGGGCAAGGTGATGAATGGAAAGTGAAACTTTATGATGGACCAAAAAGTGCCAGCAGGGATGGAGTTAAGGAGGGGCCAGTAAGGGCAGTCGCCCCTGCAAAGAAAGAAAGAAACCTCTAGTTTTATATAGAAAAAAATAAATTTTCCTATGAATTATATAAGCTCGCCCTGCAAAGTATCTTAAAAAAAAATTCGCCCCTGCGTAGTGGAATTTCTGGCTCCGTCCCTGAGTGCAAGCACCACAATGCAGTTATGAAGGGTGTTTAGGCATAATCATTCTTTTGGATTATTTATTTGTTTTCATTCAATTTTTCGCCTTTGTTAGTTTTACATTATTATTTTTTTTGTGGGTTATTGAGTTATCTCTAGAGAGAAATTAGTAAATTAAAACATGAACCAAAATCGAAAAAAATTCCAAAAAATTTCGCTTTTGGATTATTTGTTTGTAGTCAACTTGTTAAAGGTTTTGATGATAATTTTTTACAATTTATAATCATCTCGTCAACAAAAAAATTATTGAATAAAGACAAAAAAAAATCAAAATAATTATTAAGCCGAAGTACCCCTAGTCTAATACGTGGCCCATCATATACGACCCAATACCATTTTCTTTATCTCAAAAAACCTTCCCACGGCTGGCCCATCGGGCCGACCAATTAAATGCGATGCCACCATTTACCCATGTTGTGGGATCAGCTAAATTTTTCAACACATTAACTTGATTTCCTTTGTCATGAAATTTTATAACGTGACGTTACGCAATGGTATTTAAAATCATTACTAGCTGTTAAAAGAGCAAGTTTAACAGGAAAAATCAGACCAATATTTTTCAAGTTTACCAACAATGTAAAGTGATATTCACCAACACGTATAAAAAGCAAGTTTATAAGAACATATCACTTTATATTTCTATTGTGTTTGTTAAATGTATATAATTGAGTAATGCGATTTGGCAATATTGTGAGACAAGGAACATAAATAAGTGCTACCATATGTATACGTATTCTCCTAACTTATACACCACCGTAATAGCATGTATTTAATTATAACTTGCAGAAGATAAATGATGAATTTTAATGTCGGGATATTACACTAAGCATACACTTTGCGTTGTTTCACGAAACTTTGTTTGATTCAAATATAACCTACATTTTTCTTTCTGGTTACTCAAGCCCGAGGGCTTACTGGGTTTACCCCTGGGCCAGCCCTTCCTGCCACCACACCGGAGTTGGCCCTGCCTTTTTGGTAACCAAAAGTGGATATTAAAGATGCGGCCAATGGACTATTATAAAAGGTACCAAAGTAAGAGAATTCTCAAAACCTTGACCATGTTCGGTTGGGTTTTCAAATCCCGATTTTAACTTTTTCCCGTGGGCCCCAAATGTCAAGTCCTCCATTTTCTCTCTCATCTACATTTCTAGAAATACTACTCTAGTAGTGCATACCTTATGCGAAATGGGTCCGTGGGGGCCACGAAGACCCGCACAAATTATCCAAGCCGTTCATTAATTTTTTAAATAATTTTTTGACTCACTCTTAAAAAATCAACTCATTCGAAAAACTATAAGTGGTTGATCCATCTTCTAATTCACAATTTAGGATCCTGAATTCTGACAGAAGTTTAAAAGAAAGTTAAACAACTGGATCAAGTACTTAAAGTTATACTATTGACCTGATTTTTTTTTTGATGACTCAGAATAATTTTAGAACCAATAGACGGCTTGAATCATTTGTGTGGATCTTCGTAGTGGGCCCCCCAAACCCATCTCGCACAAGGTATGCACTAGAGTAGTATTTCTCGAATGTAGACGAGAGAGAAAATGGAGGACTTGACATTTAGGGCCCACGGGAAAAAGTGAAAACCGGGTTTTGAGAACCAAACTGAACGTGGTCGTAAATTTTTCAAGGGCCTAAAACGACTAGATTTCAAGCATTAGCTCAGAACCAAACCCAGTGATCCTCCCCAGCAGCGAGGTTGCGGTAGGGATCAGTTCGGTTGAGTCAATTTGGCAGGTTGGCGGGTTTTTTCGCACACCCTTGTCGTGATAGTTTTAAACAGAAAAGGGGAAAAAGTAGGCCTGCTGCTTTTAAGGCCCATAAAAAAACAGGATCGAAGGGCCCAACCACCAAAATATAAACCCCAATTGTATGATTGTTCTACTTTTACAAAAAAGACATCTTCCCACCCACATAAATACAAACATAATGACTGTACTATTTTTGTCACGACAATTATATGTATGTATATATATGCTACGGTTCTATCGATGTGGTCCTGTGGAGTACGGCTGGGAATTTATGACACGACCCGACAACACGACACGAACACGATACGAAGTTAGCGGGTTAGTGTTCAGTATTTCTGACACGAACACGACACGAAGTTAGCGGGGTTTGTCGATGTTTAACAAATTTACAAGAACTTTGGAGAGTGATTGATAAGATTGACTTGTAACGAAGAGTAACGAAAAGTTTCGGAATTTTTTAATGAAAAATAGTATACTTCGGATATGTTTTTTTGAATCTAACGTACGGGTTGTTCCACTAAGGCAGTTTTCCGTATAAACTTGTTTTTCATGATTTTTTATGTGATGTATTGTGAGAGAATGACATGTCTTAGTTTTTGAAAAAAATTGTTTTTTGTTAGTGTAACTCCCCTTACACTACTTGATGAGTTCTTCAATTTGTTGTAAAGAAATACAAAAAATATGCAAGCAAACAAGAGTGTTTTTATTTTATTTGAAATTACGAAATTTTCGTGAAGGACAATTAATTTAGAATGGAAGAATTAAAACAGTGATGTGGAATGTTTTCGTAAACTCGTAATCTTCACTTCACGTTAGGTATAGGCCCATACGTCCATGTGTGAGATTCACTCGAGCACGCCACTTTTTATTTTTGTACTCCAGCTTACACTTTTTATTTTTTAAAATTTGTTTCCCAAAATAGAAATGAACATAATTATAGAAACAAGTTCATAATCGTGTTTCTAGGCAAAATTCTAAATTTATTTTAAAAAACAGCACATGAACTTCGGACGCGTTGCTCTTTTTTTTAGCAACCTCAGATAAAGAATCGCCGCGCATAATCGCAACCGGCCATGTTTTTTTTAATTTTTGGATTGAAAACAAATTGTTCAAGCGAACAATTCATATCTGCTGTTTGAAATCTGCGCCGCTCATCCAAGAAGAATGATCGCGATTAAAAAAGCACGATTGATTTTATAAGACCAAATATAAATTTCTACTATCAGATCTTGGCGTTCAATGGTAGACACAAAGTGCCGGCAGCCGCTGCCGTCCGACTTTTGATTAATTATTTTATATTTCCATTTAAATATATAGTGTCATCAAATGATATTTCATTTGACCACTTCAAAATGATTAATTAATTGTTCAACTTGAACTTTTTTAGAATCTAAATAGCGTTTCTATTACCTTCTAATCTGGAGACCTTTTGATAGCCTCTCCTTATAAAATTCATGCTTCCGTCACTACGTACGCGGGCCGAATGCCATGTCCCCCTCGTTTGACCCACTCTTCGTACGAAATAGTGGGGTGTCATCGTCGTTGCCTTGTTTTTGTCGCAGGTTTATCAAAAAGGTTTTCTTGTCTTATTGCGTTTATTAGTACTAGCAAAAAAATCCGTGCTATGCACCAGGGGTGTCCACGGTTCGGTTCTGGCCGGATCGGTTCCGAATTTGATCCGAACTGATAGTAACGGATTTACGTTTTCAAGATCCGGAACCATTCGTGGATGATAAACGGATTTGACGAATCGGTTCCGGATAGATTTGGCGGATTGGGCTGTGACAAATGGGCCTCTAACTTGGGCTAATTTAGGAAATTTTTCAATCATATTTCTAGCCCATTTGGGAGAATCAATGCCGTAAACTTAAACCTCCACAACCCATCACATTTTTATAGCACAAAATTAGCAGTAATATTCTCCAAAATCCAAATCATACACAAACAACAGCTTCCATGAGCAGAAGCAGCAACACTACACAAACTCAGCATCACTTTAACACAAAATCAGCATTTTTATAGCACCAAATCAACATCACTTTAACACAAACTCATTATATCAGCATCAACACTACACACTTGAGAACCAGCAACACAATTCAATCAATTAGCATGAGAAGAATAACAGCAGCAACACTATCTTGTATCAGCAGCAGTATTAGGAACCATAAAGCATCAGCATCTTTGCATCAACAAGTTGCAAATCAAAGTTCAAATGCAGATGTTGCAAAGTTCAAATGGGCGACGTGTAGAAGTCTGGGATACATTAGTGGGTATTAGATAAACATGGGTGATGTAGTGGAGTAGTGGGTATTGAGTAAACATGGGTGACGTGTAAGAGTCTGGGATACATTACACGATTACACTTCTTTTTTTGGCAACGGGCGATTCGGTTTTAACCGGAACCGAACCAAATCCGATCCGGAACTATTAGATTGGCAACCCCAAGAACCGTTATCCATCCATACATACCTTGGGTGGATCAACGGATGTTTCGGATTGGGCGGATCGAGCGGATCGGATGATCCGCTGGGCACCCCTACTATGCACGCAATGACCGAAGTATACACAATTAATATAATTTTTTTTATCCGGCAAAAGACGTTTAATAATCTTGAACACAAAGTAAAGATTAAGGAAACTTGAGCACACTAACATAAAAGCCACCCAAGATCAGCTCCTAAGAAGGAAGGCAAAGAACGAAGCTAAGAGGACACCAAAAAGGTCTGAGCCCAACAAAGTAGGCCCAACCCAGCCTATGAATCACAGCTGAAAACAACCACCAAAAACTCCAAACAAGCCAAAAAATAAAAACCCAAACTTGAACCTCCGAAAAAACAGGCACCGCTGCCCCAAGACCACGCCAAGCCGACGACCCCAAAATGCCGGCTGCCACCACCCATCACAGCACCTCCACGGTATGAAGCCAAAAAATGGAGCACCAACCGATCAATCGCCGCCAAATAGTGCAAGATACCTCTGGGAAGAACCTCCGCTAGAAATGGATCGAAAACTTGACGATAACCCTCGTCGCCATTACAAGCATAACCCCATAAACATCCCTATCAAGCCGAGCACCTGGAAACACCAAAAAAATGCTACCACTGCTGCCTCTACGAGATCAAGCCATTACCGTCCGAAGCCAACGAAAGCCCCTCCAGTCGCTGCACCTCACCAAGAGCACTTGCCGATCCAAACCATCGCACCAACAGCTGATCAGATACCTTTTGAAAGCATAACTCGTTGCCCACGAAACAACCGCCACCTGGAGACAAACAGACTCCACCACCAGCTCCCGCACCATCACTAACCATTAAGCCAAAAAAACGGGTCCATCCAACAATGAGGTCCGTTGTGAAAAGCGGCAAGAAACCGACGGGCCGTTAAGATGATAAGCCACTCCCAACAGAGCAGCCTATGACGGGAAACAAAGATCTGGAGGATGGAGGATGGAGGATGAAGAAAGCCTGGGAAAATTGAGAGTAAGGGAGGGAGGATGGGAGAGGATGAAAAGGAAGGGAGAGGGAGCCCGATGGGAGGAGGAAGAGGCGCTGCTACCCCCCATACAGGATGTTGAAACCCTAGGGTGAAGACAAAAAAGTGCTTAGAGAGAGAGAGAGAGAGTGAGAGTGAGAGAGAAGAGAACCCTAGAATCGCGGACTACTTCCACAATTAACACAAATTCATACCAATAAACAATTGTTATTCTAAATTTGCAAAATTCATAAACCATTCACCCAATTAATTAGACATCTCCAAATTCAACCTAGCAGATTGTAAGAACCATCATCGGAAAGACTAGATTGTCGCTCTTCAACATTCCTATATAGAAAAGATAAAGGGTAAATTTCACCTACCTTCACTGAAGTTTCTGACAATTACAGGGACCTCCCCTAAGGTTTCTGAAATTTCACTGACCTCCCCTACTTTTGAAAATAAATGTCACATACCTCCCCTCCGTTAACTTCCGTTAGAAAAGCTAACGGAAAATGCTGATGTCCCCCCCACCTCACTTTCCTCTTTTTATTTTAAATCTTAAAATGTTTATAACTTTTGTTTTATATATTCACTTTTTATGAAATTTATATATTTAAAATCTACCCGAAAAGATCTATAAAATTAGATCCATATTAAATGTGAAATTATGAAAAAATAAAATCTTAATTTTCAATGTGAATTATCGTGCTACATAATTTAAATTTTTCGATGTTTAACTCAAAATTTTAAACCTCAAAATTCTTACAACTTTTTTTGTATGGTTCTGGGTTCGACTCCTATGGAGAAGAGATTAACCCTTGTAGTTTACAAACATCTAACAGCTAACTCTATAGATGAATATCGAATAGCAAAAAAAATGACAATATAATTAAAATTTGCATTGAAAATTTAAAATTTTATTGGGATAAAGTCACCATTAAATAGAAAATTGGACTTGCAAATTTACCATGTTCATTTAATTAAGAATATATTTGGAAAAAACAAAATTGTTAAACAAGAAGATTTTATGATGTTTCGTACTCCCTCTGTTCCAAATTGTTTGCCCCCTTTTGGGAGTGCGTGCATTTTGCACAAAAAAAATAACGTGTTTATGAGAACTTTTTATAAAAAAGAACTACACCAATTTTTTCTTCTCAATAAGATCTTTAAATTGGTATAAAGTTTGTTGAAAAAAATTAATACTTGTACATTATTTTTTGTGTGTAAAATGCACGCATTCCCAAAAGGGCCAAACAATTTGGAACGGAGGGAGTACAATTTTTGCATAAAATTTTGACTTACAAATTGAAAATAATTTAAATTATGTGACATTATAATTCAAATTCAAATTGAAAAAATAAGATTTATTTTTTCATAATTTCACATTGAATATGGATCTCATTTTATAAATCTTTTCGAGTAGATTTTAAATATATAAATTTCATAAAAAATGAATACATAATACAAAAGTTATAAACATTTTAAGATTTAAAATAAAAAGAGGAGAGTGAGGTGGGGGTGACATCAGCGTTTTCCGTTAGCTTTTCTAACGGAAGTTAACGGAGGGGAGGTATGCGACATTTATTTTCAAAAGTAGGGGAGGTCAGTGGAATTTCAGAAACCTTAGGGGAGGTCCCTGTAATTGTCAGAAACCTCAAGGGAGGTAGGTGAAATTTACCCAAAGATAAATAGTACTCTCTTCGTCCCTTTTTAAATGTGTTACTTCTTAAATCCAACTTATTAAAGATACATCATCATTACACCTTTCACATCAAATTTTACCTCCATTTTATACTATTCACATCAACTTTTACCTTCACTTTTCAAAATTATCCTTCACTTTTACTCATTAACTTTTTATCCATTGATGCAGGGCGCCTTATGAACTAAAGAAAAAACGTGCAACAATCGAACACAAACAAGAAAGTTTAGAGAAAAACGCTCTCTAGACTCTTTTATCATTCAATAATACTCAAAAACTGTCTAGCCCTTAAGGCTTACAACTGATTATATAGGAAACCGGAAACCCTAATTGATTTGCTCCGAAAAGGAAGCCAAATCAATAAAAAAAAACGCAAAATTACCAAAAATGGAAAATTCGAAAATAATAGCAAAATAAAAAACTAGATAAAATTCCAGAATGTTTTCCAAAAGTGCAACTTAATTCGGATTTTCCTTGCCCAAGTAATTGGCAGTCAAATCTTTCCTTAAACGGCAAAGTTGGACATTCAGAGCCCTAAACAGCGACGAAAGCCCGAAAAACGACGTACACCATGGCATAAGCGATGGGTCTTGACCGTTGGGCCGTTTCGGGTCCGACCCAAGTGGGCCCAACGCAAAATTCCACAGCAGCATAATTACGATTTTGCCACCCGAGGCTTATAATGCCGAAAATAATCTTCCATTGGCTACTGCATCACCCATTAACTTTTCAAAAGGGTAAAATGATAATTTTACAAATTTTACCCACTAACTTTTCAAAACACACACTTATTAAGAGGACATCCCAAAATGGAAATGTCTACACTAAAAAAGACACGGAGGGATTACTTAATTAACATCATCACAAAAGTGTACATTTGGACTATATGTCTATCTGTGTAAATGTACAACTCATTTATTAAAAGGTACTACAAATTAATATTCTAACCAACCAACTTTCGGTATAAATGTCACCGGCTCACCGCCATAGAAGCACAACGTGTATCATATAAAGTTATTGGCTAGGGAATAATAAATGAAGTGAAGGCCACGTGAATTGAAAAACAATTTTATGCTCTCCGTTTTTTTATTTGTTTTATTTTATTTTTCATTTTTCATTTTGAAGGATGAGAAAAATTGTAGTTTACAGAAGATTTTGGTGAAAGCAGTGAAACAAAATCGATCAAACTTCCTACGTGAAATTTTTTTACACAAACCAAAGCTCATGATATTTTTGCCTTCTTTGTTTCTACCAAATCTTCACAGACGAGGGGAGCCTGTGTACAGCAGGTGCTGCGCAGAATCCGAGCCGTCCGTTGCTTGTATGGACGGCCCAGATTTCAAACAAACTATTTGCGCAAATAGTTTGTCTTCAATCCGAACCGTTAAAAACACTTGTGGACGGCCCGGATTCTGCGTAACACCTGTTGAGCACAGGCTACACAGCAGACTCCTCGCGTCCAATATTCACTTAAACATGAAAGCTGAATCAGGGATTTGTCTTCTGTATTTTGAAATAACCACGCTATGTATAACTTTTGACAAACACCTAAGCAATAAGCAGGTAAGTTTACAAGAGTAGTAGGATACATGAAGACTTTTCACGAAATAGTCCATGAAAGAGAAATCGATGGTACTCCAGTTTAAAGGCGGCACGTGCCTTGCCGATTGAGATCCCATGTCGAAGGATTGCGCGAAAGTCCCAGGAGCTAGTAGTGCTTTCGGTCGGCCTTGGATCTCCTTTGGCTATGCCCCCCCCCCCCCGTGCCAATGTTGTGGCATGTCAAGCCGTATCGTGGCATGCCTTGTCAAGCCCATGTCGTGGCATGCCTTGTCGAGCCCATGTCGAGGCATGTCGAGCCCATGTCGTGGAGTACCATCGATTTCTCTTTCATGGACTATTTCGTGAAAAGTTTTCATGTATCCTAATATCTTTGAGTTTACAAACTCTATGAGATTGAGGGGGTGTTCCACTAAAAAAAAATTGTTTTTTTCAAACACCGAGACATGTCATTCTCTCATAACACATTACATAAAAAACCGTGAAAAACTAATTTTTTTCAAAAAACTGGGTTAGCGTGCCCCCTGATTGTTGGTGGGTTAATTCATAATATGAGTACAACTTTCTAGTCGTTGACCCTTTTGTAACGGAAGATTCCTCAAATTGTATTTTTCTATTTTCCTTTTCCTTCATATGTTATTAAAATTTGAATTGACAAGGCTTATGGAATTATTAAATAAACATTTCCCCCGATTAGACAATACTATTTCACTGTTTAGTTGACATTCCCCCTTTCTTGTTTGAGAAATGGAGTGTAGATATGATATTGGAACATTGGGTAGATGAACTTTTAAAGAATAGCAGCATATGCAAGGTGGTATTATTTTATACTGATACAAAATTGCAAAAATATCGTCCAGAAGATTGTTATAAATAGTATTTGTTATCAACTTACACAATTACAATAAACTAGTGGTATATAATTATAGAACTATACGGTTTGATTTCCTTAAAGGGGTATGTGAACAATATGTGATCCTGACTCCTAAGGGCATCCTTATCTGACATACAAAAAAAACCCACTAAATTTAACCTCAAAAACACATTTTATAATTGGACAATGCTATCATGTGCCCAATAGGCACACGTTAAGGTTGAAAAAGTGTATTGAAATGTGTGAAAATGTGTAGAGATATATGAAAGTGTATTGAAAAGTGTAAAAGGTTTATTGGAGTATGTGTTATTTTTGTTTGTTTGTGTGCTTAAAATGTGCCTATTGGGCACACGTTAGCAAGACCCTTTATAATTAAGCAAGTCACTTTTCAAAAAACTCACAAAATCAGACTCTCTATTCAAATTTTCTCTTCCCTCCCTCCTCTTTTGGTGAGTGAACAGTAGGTCACCAAATTTGTTAAGTTACTGTAGCAAAGTTAAGAAATCTTCAAATTAGGGCATCCTTAATTGACACACCAAAAAAAACACCAAATTTAACCTCAAAAACACCTTTTATAATTTAGGAAGTCACTTTTCAAAAAATTCACAAAATCAGACTCTCTATTCAAACTTTAGCAAGTCACCTTATCAAAAACTTATAGAATCAGACTCTCTATTCAAACTTTTACTCTTCCTTCCCTCCTCCTCTTTTGGTGAATAAACAGTAGGTCACCAAATTTGTTAAGTTACTATAGCAAAGTTAAAAAATCTTCAAATTGGTGAGTTTGTATGGTGAGGCTGATTTTTGAGGTTTTGGAGGAGTTTGCTCTCTACTTTAACTTTAAAGTTAAAATAGAGAAGCTGATGATGATGCTCTTAGTGAGTTCGTTTGGTGAGACTGATTTTTGAGGTTTTGGAAGAGTTTGCTCTCTACTTTAACTTAAAGTAGAGATGTTGATATTGATACTCTAACTAATCGTTTTTTTCTCATTCTTGCGGTGAATTTTTACGCTTAGATGGCTTGCTGACGCCAAATTGTTTGATCTATTTGGCTTTGTCATTTTTTTTTTGAACCAAAATTCATTAACTCTGAAAAGCCCTAAAGGGCTACAAAAACCAAATCGGAGCCCTCCGTTGGGACAAACCCACAACGGATTAAACGGGTTATCCATATGATTTGGATAGTAATGCGCTGAGTACAGATGAAATCGGCACAGAGGTCTCTCCACAGATCGAAGATTATCATACCGAGGCAGTTCCCACGCAGGGGAAAACAAAAAAACCATAAAAACAAAGAAGAAACAGGTAGACCTCCCCAGGAACAGAGATCCAACCTCCATCGCCGCCGCACTCCTAGCCTTTCCATCGCCTCGCCGTTCGCAGGAGGTTGTCGTCATTCGTAGACATGTGGCCAGCGCTCTAGAGCAGATCTCGGTCCTCCAGAGAAAACAAAGCCGGATGAAGAAGGTAAGAAGAAAGGGTAAACTGTGATACACTTACTAGTATTCGAGTTCTATCAAAAAGAGAGATCTGTAAAAGCCACGTTTTGCCTTTATAGAAGCCTCGTCACGGCCGCCCCGATGATGAAGCCAGTTGCACAAGCTGCAAGGTAAGTGTGGACGCTGCCACAGGGCTCTCGATTTCACCAATTTGAAAATTTGATTGATTTTGGAGTCGCTACCTGGATTTGCGGATGATCACCCGAGAAATGTTTTTGACAAAATGTGACTTTCGCGCCGTTATTTTGAAAAAGGCTTCGCAACTGATCATTTAGAGAAAAAAAAATGGGTTTGGAGCTAGGTTACGTGAGGGGAAGAATTTTATGACACCCCTTCGCTCGACACAAAATCGGTCTCTACTTTAACGTTCGTGGGATTTTATAAAAAAGATTTTATTATAAAGCTTGACACATATGGGGATAGGGAGCAAGGAAAATATAATATGTAAATGAAAATGTATATTATGCAAATATTAAGAAAAGAAAGAATTTAATCAAAACTAACCACAACTCACATTTCTTTTCTGATTTTCTGGTAAAATTTAATTATAAAGACTGATAGACTTCTTTAGAAAGATGAAAGGAAATGTGATAGACCAAATTAAACATGGGGAAACGGCTACTGAATTGCACTTGTGTGCACCAACACTACCTGGGCGCACAAGTGCCATGCCTGATCCAATTTTAAAAAGTTATTTCAACAGCATGAATTATGTTTTTGATCAGAACGATTTTCCCCATTCAAAGTTAATAAGCTTAACCAGTAAAAATAAAATAAAAACCACAGAACCAATGCAGAAATTGATTTTTTTTTTAGGGGGATTTCTTGAATGGATTTTATGAGATAAAATGGGAAAGTTTATTTTAGTTGGTGTTTTATGGAGGGGTGATAAAATCACCTTGTTTTCCCAATAGATAAAATCTAGGTGATAAAATAACTGTGGATCACTATGAGTTTCAAAAATGGTTGATAAAATCTAGTGTCATAAAATCTATTCGTAAAAGATGATGAAAAAATCAAAGATGATAAAATCAAATAATCCATTCAAGAACTCCCCCTTATTTAGAAAATGTGGTCCGGGGGAGTATTTGTGTGCACGAGTTATATTCTTGCGCATGAGTAGCATTCGTGCGCACGAGTGCAGCTCCAGAACAGATTTTTGGAAAATTTATTTTTATGAAATGTAACCTAGTTTTAAATACACTACCAGTATGTGGAACTGGAATGTATTCAAAGGAGGTCCCCTCAAGAGGTCGGACCAATAGCCCATGGGCCAATTTTTACCCTGAAAAAAGCTTGAACAATGCTCCTTGAGACTCGAGTGGTTGAACTACTTGAAATGATTGATATTTCAACTGACTTGAGACTGTCTTGACGATGAAGATGGATTTTCAGGAGGTTTGTTATGGTTTATGTTTGTTGATATAAGTGAGGAGTGTGGAAAAGAAGTGTGAGAATAGAATTTGAGGCTTTTAGGACTTGAAGATGGCCGGTAGGTTAGTATTTTAGAATGAGAGAGTGAGTTAGAGAGTGTAATATAGTGTACCACGTTTTTTAGGGAGAAGGAGGTATATATAGGCCTTGGGGGTTCAAAGGGAGGATTTCAAAAAGTCCAAAAAGGCCTAAAGGGGTCCTAAAAACATTGGCTCATGTTTCAGGGAGGAGAGGGCACCTGGACAACCCCAGAAATCGAATAACAATCATGGGATTCTCTTGCAAGATGTGTCACGACTCTAATCCGACGGATTTTAACATCGTGATTGGCCAATGAGTCTATCTCACCGAAGGCCTCTGTCGATGCTTTTTTTTTTTTTTGTGAATAGAACTAACTTAACATCGGCGGAAGCAAGCTTGAATTAATAAAGTCATTTATTCATTATGCTAACGAAGATTACATTTTTCCTTTATTGATTATACGACCACAAGCTTAATAATATAGATACTCGGCCCGTCCTTCTAATTTTGATTACCTGAAAAGGAAAGATTTAAGCAACATAAGCCACTGCTTGTGTGAGATTATGAATTATCAAAGTTACATGATCTACCATGGAATTTTAAAAGAACTTTTTGTCAATGAACCATAATTCATAGCATCACTTTTTCATGGCTTCAACTGTAACCAAAATCATAGCATGATCAGTTTTTCATAGCTTCAACTGTAACCAAAATTCGTAACAAACTTGTATGCAACATAACATATACGAAATATCATCCGACGATTTATGTGCCAGCTGTAGACACCCCAATTTTGACCCCTGTGCATCCCCAATGATGAAAGAAACACTTGGCGATACCTTGGAACAACAATTCCAGACTTCGGAATTTCTTGGACGATAATATCCTAGCCGCACGGTCTACTTAACCAACCGTACGGTTAATGTTTCTCAAACCCAGCCGTACGGCTAATCCATGTGAGCCGCACGGTCAACCCATTTAGCCGTGCGGTTATGTGTCAGAAAATATTCGAAAAATTTAATGCAGAAGCATCTCATCATTCCAGGAAAGATTTTGGGCGAGATTTGATTCCATTTTCGGCTATAAAAACGTCTCTCCGTTCCCATTTCCGACAGACAGAAATTTTCCGTACCACCTCGATACGCCGTCAAAAGTTCTCCGGCCACTTTCCGTTCAAAAAAATCCCGTCCGAAACCCGTCTGAAACTCTTGCCAAAACCACAAAACGTCCTCTATTTCTCTACTCACACTCCTAGTAATCTGTAATCCATCCAAGGAAGCCTCTGTCCGAAGCTTGCGTCCAAAATCTCCGAAGTTTCTAAAGTTGTTCAAAGTTTTTTCGCAAAGGTACGAACCGTACTTCTTGAGCCGGGTTCGAAATCTTGGTTCATTGAGGGACCCCCCCCCCCCGGGTCTAGGGTGACTCTAATAGTCATTCCTAGGCCCGGATGGTTGAACTTTTCATGAAAATCAGAATTTTCAAGCAAAAACAAGTCACTGTTCGAAAATCAAAATTTTGAAAATTTTCTCAAAAAGAGAACCGCACGGTTTATTTATGAGCACCGTACGGCTAGCTTAGGGAAGCCGTACGGTCAACCTGTGCGATACAAAAAGTAACTCTGTTTTCCTCCGTTTGTGCTCTGTTTTCTTGATTTTCCGTAATCTCTTTATTACACTTTTACCCCATTTATTTCTTCATTATTATTATTAAGTCATTTTATTTAAATTTTATTCCCGTTATGATTCTATTATTATTTCTCGTTGTTCATCCATTTATTTGTCAAGGTTTTTTTCAATAAAATGTTTTCCAAAACCCCCACAAACATTTAGTAGAGACCGGGAATTTCCCGGGCAAGCGGGATGCTTTTCAACAAAACCTTCCCCGTTCGTAACCTGGCTTCCGGATCCAAGAATCTTTTCGCAGATCAAATTATTTTCCAAAAACGGCACAAGAGTCATTTTATCTTTCGAAATGGTTTCTCGGGTACCAAATTCATTTTCTAAATAAACCCCGGGTGGCGACTCACATTTTTCTGTTTTCCTCAAAACTCGCCCACCGCGTGGATCTCACCGTCCACAAAATGGCGACTCCGCTGGGGACGTTTTTAAATTAATTTTATTTTGGTATTTTGCACCTGTAAAACAACCCCCAAAAGCTTGACAAAAACGAACACGCCCTGCGTGATCGAGAAAGGAATGGTGCAATAACAGGACTACGCCCGACCAATCCGGACTGGAGCTTTCCCGGTTGTTTGCTTGAGTAAAATTTCAAAACAAAAATTAATTTGTTGGTGAGCCAAATTTGAAAAATATTTGTGGGATTTTGAAAACAGTTTTATTGTTAAACTTTTGCATTGCACGTGCATGGTTACTAGCCTCGCCGCTGCGTCTTGGTTACCCTAGCCGGCTTGCCGGTGTTAGGACATCCCAAGATTCTCGGCAACCCCGAACAATGATGAGCCAGCCTGCCGTTCGACCTTTGCCATGCAGTACACTTGGCACTGGGAGGCAAATATTGGCTCTAGTCTAGGTAACCCCCTTTAAACCAAAACCCAGCCTTTGCATGTAGTAAACTATAGTACCTTCCGACCTAAGACAGGAGCCCGCAGGGTAGGACTATCTGTTATATCCTGTTTACCTGTTATCTGTTATATTTCGTTTACCTGTTATCATGTCATCTGTTTATCTATACGTCTTATCTGCCCGTCCATTGTTCATTCATCTCTGTATATATCATTCCATGTACATACTGTCTCCATCTTGCATGCATATTTAGGATAGCTTAAACCTAGGCCATTACATCATGTTCACATCCATAAGGATTGCCCCGACAGTCACGCATTGTGTTGGATAGACGAGGATTCCTTTCTTCAAAAAAAAAAAAAAAAATCAAAAACAAAATTTCAAAAAAAAAAAAAATGCTACGACTGGCTCTATTTCCCAAAGTAAAATGCACATTTCCTTTATGGTAGAATCATCATGTCTGGAGGGCCATACAAACGATTCAAGTCTACCCTCACCACCCACCAAGGGGCGCCTGTGTGGATAATCGAAGAAGTTCAGCCCGAGCTACCTCCGTGCAAGCCAGAGGAGCCTCAGCCCGGAAAGCTCAACATAGAAGACCATATGGGGGAACAACTGGATCAGAAGCTTAGCCTGTTGGCTGAGGCCAACTTGCCGGGAGTGTCCCTCCAATGGGATGCAAATGAAGGATGGAAATTCTGCTTTCCAGAAGAACCAGAACCGATGCCAGAGAAGATCACCTTAATGATGGAATAGGATGACGGGGAACTTGCAACCATGCCACCCGTGAAATACTTTGATGCCAACGGCCAGCCCGTCTACTACTTTGAAGACCCAGTCACGGGCCATAAGTATTGGGACGATTGTGAATGTGATGTCTGCATTGCAGACTGCGTTCTCAATAATGATGGCATGACCCCACAACAGCTTAAAGATCAGTACAAGCAAGAGAATAATGAAGACCCCAAGGGCAAAGGAAAAGCTGACGAAACAGGACCCTCCGCAGGGTCAACATCTCCTAATCAGCCATCCTCTTAAGAATGGCTTCCAAAGCCAGAAGTAATCATGCAATGAACAAATCAAGCCAACAAGGGTTTCTTTTTGAAGAATCAAGTCAACATGCGATTCTCGTTCGTTATCGAGTCTGTTGCTGTTTGTTATCGAGTCTGTTGCCAGATGTAAATATCCACTGACCTAATCCAGCCAGCAGGGCTTCTTTTGAAGAATCAAGCCAGCTCGTGATTCTTAGCACCTTTAATTATCGAGTCTGTTGTTGTTTGATTATCGAGTCTGTTACTATTTAATTATCGAGTCTGTCGTCAAATCCAATGTCATGGTTTGTCATGTCAGTTTGTAAAAATTCCATGCTTTTAATGAAAAAAAAAGACCTTTTGAGAAAAAGAGCCAAAATTGTAGTCCCGAACTACGTCACGGCCTGATTCCTCTCCATGGGGATACGTAGGCAACCTCCGGTCCGGCCGTTGTTTCCATAAATCATAGGAATTTGAATATATCCAACAAAATAAGAAGGGAATTGGGGCAATCCTGTCATGCATCATGCATCATGCATCATTTTCTTGTACATAGACTCTTTTCCATTTTGCACATACACCGCACATTGCATCCCTAAGTTCTGTTTCTGCATATCATCAGTACTAACCATTGGCAAAAAGAAGAAAAACCTCATACCGGGTTGGACTCGAATCCCCGAACAGCGATTGGTTCGAACTGAGTCAGGAACAGTACAGTCAACTGGGAGCTCAGTTATGGCAGAAGAAACAGATGAAATTCAGCTTCTCAAGGATGCTTTAGAGGAACAGAAAACCAACAACGCCAAGCAAATGGCCCAAATGATGCTCATGATTCAGAAATTAACTTCTCAACTCCCGCCGCCAGCAGGAGCATCAGGCAGCCAAAACATGGAATCAGTATTGGCCAAGCTCTCTAAACTCGAGGAGTCTGTTCAGAAGCAGGAGAAAATAGCAGCTACAGGAATCGACATGGAAAAGTTATGCCTTTTCCCAGATGCAAAGCTCCCCGACAAATTCAAGCCGATGGATTGGGACAAGTTTGATGGCAGTGGTGACCCGAAAGCTCATTTGCAGACATATGTGGGTACTCTATCCATGTATGATGTGGGGAAGGATGCAATGGGCCAAATGTTCCAGCAAACTCTGACTGGGCCTGCACTCCGCTGGTTTCTAAATCTGGACATCTCCAAGAAAAAGACATGGGAAGATATTGGGGCAGCCTTTGTCGCCCAATACAATTACAACATTCAGCTTGAGATGACTGTGCGGGAACTGGAGTCAACCAAGATAGGGAAGAATGAGTCCTTTGCTGACTTTGTTAAGAGATGGAGAGGGAAAGCTTCTCAGATGATGGAACGACCTTCAGAAAAGGAACAGATGAGAATTATCACAAGGAATCTAGAACCAGACTTTGCTAAGCACTTGGTGGTCTTTCAAACCACCGCTGACTTCAAAACTTTTTATGAAGCCGGTTTGGCAGTCGAAGATGCCCTCCGGAGCGGCATATTTGAGAAAGGTGAATCTGTCCCTAAACCAAGACGAGTTTACTCTGGCAACAGCAACACCCTGTTTGGACCCAACAACTACAGTCAAAACCAAGCCAACTCTTCCAACCCCAAGCCAGTCAAAACCGAACCAGTTAACCAGATTGCAACCCAGTCACGATTCCAGCAAGCAACTCCCCCATCAAGAAGAGAATTTCACCCACTCCCGTTTCCCCTTGTCACAGTACACAAAAAACTCCTCGACCGAAAAGCCATCCAGCCCCTCGAACCTCGAGAACCACCCAAAGAACTCTCCCCCAACCACAATCCAAATACCTACTGTGCCTACCACCAGATGCCCGGCCATCACACCAACAATTGCATGCGTCTCAAGCATAAAATCCAAGATCTTGTGGATGATGGAACCATCCCACTTCCCGAGCAAAAGCCCAACACCATTTCCAATCCTTTGCCAAATCACAAACAAAACACCCAAGTCAGCCAGATATCCCTCATCCCCACTACAAAAGACCTTACCTCCACCGCATTTGACCCAAGCCTATATATCATCACAACCACCGAACCAAAACCCGTTGTCTCCCTGCCAGAAGACCTTGGGATTCATTTCCTTTCACACACCAGAACAATGCAAAATCCGAGATGGAGTGACGTTGTGGAGGAAGAAGAATGGTCCATGAGCGATCAAGATTGGGAAGAATCCCGTCAAGCATTGTTTGGTTCTTTGCTAATCTCTGGGGACCCAAGCCAATTCATCATCTCCGAATTCCTAGAGAAGCCCACTGTTCACATGCCAGAAAGCTCTTATCTGATTGGTGTTACTGAGCAAGACAAAGAAGAAAGGGATAAAAATCCTCTAGGAGAAATACTAGCGGACGGTATTTCGCCGCTTGCATACTTCAGAGAGGAAGGTTCTTCTGTCATAGAAGCTACCTTTGGAAACCCAGATCGGTTTCCACAAGCATACATCAGTGATGGGTCTTTACCACATCCATCAGCGCCATCCCCGCCGTCATCTAATGTATCAGTACTAGTCGAAGACCCTCTAGCTACCATCTAGGACAAAGAGGCGGTAGTTGATATCCGAGTAAGCAATGATGAGGTGTGGACTGTCAACAAAGCCATGTTAGACCCATCCTTTTGGCAAGACTCTGAGGTAGACAACCTCAAGACAGGGATGGAAGCAGTAAAAATCGAGGAACAAAGGGCCAGAAACGATCTGATGAATTTCTGGGCCGAGGATCAAGAGACAGTGCAGAAAAGGGAAGCTATTAGGGCTGGCAAACGGAAAGTCAATGAAGAATACATGAATTTCTGGGGTGAAAATCAGGAGTTATGGGAAGAAACGGTCAACAGAATAACCAGAAGTGGTCGAATCTACCAACCAGCTCACCTCCAAGGTGGAAATTCCTCCAACCATGCTACGATGGGGGATTTTATTTGGGATGATCCCATTCTCGAGGACACAATTCCTGACCATCCAGAAGGTATTAATCCAGCTGCTAGGTCACTCCCAAAGAATCCTCCGGTAACAAGTGATCCAATTCAGAAACAGCTCGAAAGAACTCCAGCCTCAATGTCTATTGGGGGGTTACTCTCTTCATCTCGAGAGCATCGTCAGAAACTGATCAAAGTTCTATCAAACATGGAAGTACCACCAGACACTCCTCCTGAAACAATGGTGGCACTACTTACACCAACCCATGCAAAACATGTTGTGGTTTTCACTGAAAAGGATCTGCCACCAGAAGGAGCTGGTCACAACAAGCCATTGCACATCACTCTGAAATGCAAAGAAAAGTGGGTCCCAATCGTGCTATTGGACAACGGATCTGCCTTGAACGTCTGTCCCCTGCGTACAGCTTATTGTTTGGGTTTTAAGAACAAGGACTTCCAGCCGTCAAATCTCGGGGTACGTGCCTATGACAATACTCGGCGAGATGTAATTGGAACCATTCAGATGGAAATAACGATTGAAGATTTTGAGACCAGTGTTGAGTTTCATGTGCTCGACATCCCCTCGTCATTCAACTTGTTACTGGGCAGGCCGTGGCTCCACCGATCAGACATCATGGTTGTACCTTCCTCCCTGCACCAGAAAGTTCAGCTTGGGCTGGCCACAGGAACTTTAACCATCTATGGAGATTCTGGAATTCGCCCGCATGTCCCCGACAATGCTCCCTTGCTTGAGATAGCTCACGGAGAAGAGGACATCGCCCTGGGAGGTTTTTCTTTTGACACTTCCAACGGCGTATTCACTATCAAGATGGATGAGGATTTTTCAATAAGATCAACGGCTCTGGATATGATGCTAAGAATGGATTATTTACCCAGCTTGGGGCTTGGTCGCAACAATCAGGGAGTAGCAGAATTCCCCAAGTTTCTAACAAACAACTACCGTTTCGGGCTCGGTTATGAATCTGGTCAGGGCAGGAAAGTACAAGCTGGTGCCGGGAAAGGGCCCATCCACTTCACAAAAGCTTCAGAGGCTATCTACCAAGGGGACCCAGAGCCATTCTGGGATATGGAAACAAAAACCAAGCTGCCAAGATTTGAAATCTTTTCTGACAACACCTGGAGTAGCGAGGATGAAACAGAGGAATGGGAGGAGCCAGCTAAGAGGCTTCATGTTGACTGGATCAAAGTTCTTGACTCAGGGAATCTTTTATCGCTGTTTGGGGAAGAAAGTCCACTAGGTATGAGAGAGGGCAAGCCTGCCGCAACGTTTGCTGATTTAAAGCCTGTTGAGGATATAGAGCTGATGATGCTGGGACAGGAAGCTCCGGAAGATGTTACCGCGCTCATTGTGGATGCCAATGGAACTTATAAAAATTGCACTTTTGTACCTAGAATCATTTACACTGGCACTGATTTTGAAACTAAGTCTGAGTCTAGCACTGCATCTAGTATTGAGTCTGGTTTTGAGTCGGAGCCTGAATCTGTTTTCACTCCGCGTCATCACTTCTCTTTTGAATTTGAGTCCACTCTCATGTATCATGCCCCTGGGGCCCCCTCCTTTGAAATAAATGAAATCGACTTTGCTTATCTTGCTGTGTCCGAAATAAATTGTGTCGACCCCGATGATGAGGGGATCGAGTTTGAGGAAGAAATTCCAAAAGAACTCCGATCTCTAATCGAAAGGGAAGATGAAAGGCATGCTCAGCCTATAAAAGAAGAAGTTATTTCAATAAATTTGAGAGATGAGAGTAATCCGCGCATGGTTCAAATCGGTTCCGGACTGTCTCCAGAAGAATTCAAAGCACACTCGGATCTCCTGAAAGAATTCGAAGATGTTTTTGCATGGTCACACGCAGATATGCCCGGTATCGACCCTGAGATAGTGGAGCATCGAATCCCTCTGTACTCTGATGCAAAGCCTGTCAAACAGAAATTGAGGAAGATGAGACCAGATTGGGTGTTGGAAATCAAGAAGGAAGTTCAGAGACAGATAGACGCAGGATTTCTAATAGTCACTGAATACCCTCAATGGGTCGCAAATATTGTGCCAGTTCCTAAAAAGAATGGGAAGATCAGGATCTGTGTAGACTTCAGGGATCTGAACAAAGCAAGCCCGAAAGATGATTTTCCTCTGCCACACATAGACGTGTTAATAGATAACACCGCAGGGCACGCATTGCTATCATTCATGGATGGATTCTCGGGTTACAATCAGATTCTCATGGCTCCCGAAGATCGTGAAAAGACTACCTTTACCACAGAATGGGGAACCTACTGCTACAGGGTTATGCCATTCGGGTTGAAGAACGCAGGATCTACCTACCAGAGAGCTGCCACGACATTGTTACATGACATGATCCATAAGGAAGTAGAAGTATATGTGGATGACATGATTGCCAAAGCCAAGGAAAGAGAAGGGCATCTGCCTGCCCTCAGGAAATTCTTCGAGAGAATCCGCAAATACAGATTGCGCCTTAATCCAGAGAAATGTACATTCGGAGTCACAGCGGGAAAAATGCTCAGATTCATGATCACCACACGAGGGATTGAGGTGGATCCGTCAAAAATCAAAGCCATCCTGGAAATGGAGCCACCTCGAACAGAGAAGGAAATACGGAGCTTCCTTGGAAAGATCCAGTTTATCAGCAGATTCATCGCCAAGTTAACCTCTACTTGCGAGCCGATGTTTCGTTTACTCAAGAAAGGTGTATCATTCAAGTGGGACGATAAGTGTCAGCAAGCTTTCAAGACCATCAAGAAGTATCTCCATAACCCCCCAGTGTTAACGCCACCTATGCCAGGGCAACCTCTCATTTTGTACTTATCCGTCACATCTTCAGCTATGGGGTGCATGTTGGCACAAGAAGGAGAAAGAGGAAGTGAGAAGGCTGTTTACTACATCAACAAGAAAATGATGGGATGTGAAGAGCGATACACGTCACTGGAGAAAGTCTGTTGGGCTTTAATCTGGGCTTCCAAGAAGTTGAGACACTACATGTTAGCTTATTCCGTGAGACTAATCTCGCGAATGGATCCACTCAAGTATCTGTTCGAAAAGCCAGCACTGACAGACAAGCTGGCACGATGGTTGCTAATGCTGGCAGAATTCGATATCAAGTACATCACTCGGAAGTCAGTAAAAGGAAAAGCAGTTGCAGAATTCCTAGCAGACCATCCTGTGGAAGGGCCAGAGGATGTAGAGTTCGAATTTCCCGACGAGAATGTAATGACAGCAACCCACGACGTCTGGGTGCTGTATTTTGATGGGGCAGCCAATCAGAAAGGATTCGGAATCGGAGTATTGCTGGTCTCACCAGAAGGGTCACATATCCCTCTTGCTTTCAAGTTGAATTTTGAAGTCACCAACAATCAAGCGGAGTATGAAGCATGCATAGTAGGAATGGAAGCTGCCTTAGAAATCGGGATGTCAAGAAACTGGAAGTAGTCGGAGATTCCAATTTGGTAGTGTCACAAGCCAACGGGGAGTGGAAGGTGAAAGAAGATAAGCTCAAACCCTACCACCAAGATCTCGAAGATCTAATCCCACGATTTCAAACAGTCACCTTCACTCATGTGCCAAGGTTAAAGAATCGATTTGCAGATGCTCTAGCTACTTTGGCCTCAATGGTGGAAATACCAGATGGAATTAAGCTAAGACCAATCACAATTGAGCAGAGGGACAAGCCTGTTTTCAAATATGTCATGGTTGTCAATGAGCCTGACGACGGTCTGCCATGGTATCACGACATTTGGAACTTCATCGAGAAAAGGGAGTATCCGGCAGGAACTGAAAAGAAGGATCAGATTGCTCTCCGGAGATTAGCCTCTCAATACATCCTTTGCGGAGGGAAGCTATACCGGCGGTCACATTGCGGAATGCATAAGTTGTGTGTGCATGGTACGGAAGCCACCATGATCATGGAAGAGATTCACGAAGGAGTCTGCGGTCCTCACATGAATGGGATAATGCTTGCAAAGAAGATTCTCCGTCAGGGATATTACTGGTCAACCATGGAAACCGAATGCATCCAATACGTGAGACAGTGTCACAAGTGCCAAATTCACGCTAATCTCATGCATGTACCGCCGTCGGAATTACACTCCATGACTTCACCTTGGCCCTTCTCTACCTGGGGCATTGATGTCATTGGCAGAATTACCCCGGCAGCGTCTAACGGGCACAAGTTCATCTTGGTAGCAATCGATTATTTTACCAAATGGGTCGAAGCCGCTTCATATGCAACCTTGACAGCAGTTCAAGTCTCCCACTTCATCAAGCAGAACATCATCTATCGATATGGCGTTCCTCAGGCTTTTGTGTCAGACAATGGGGTTCATTTCAAAGGAAGAACCGCAGAAACTCTCGAGGACTTCGGGATCCAGGTTCACAAGTCAACTGTCTATCGGCCACAAACCAATGGGGCCGTGGAAGCAGCGAACAAAACCCTCAAAACGATACTGGAGAAGACTACTCAGTCAACGAGGGATTGGCATGAACAACTGCCATTGGCATTATGGGGATACAGGACATCCGTTCGTACTCCGACAGGGGCAACACCTTATTCTTTGGTATATGGCATGGAGGCCGTCCTCCCAATCGAGCTTGAGGTACCATCCTTGAGAGTCGTGGTTGAATCAGAGATCAGCGAAGCAGAATGGCAAAGCTCGAGATTTGAAGAGCTTATGTTATTTGATGAAAGACGACTCAAAGCTTTGTATCATGTCCAAGGTTATCAGCGCAGAATTGCACGGGCATTCAACAAGAAAGTGAAATCCAGGGATTTGCAAGAAGGTGACATGGTTTTAAAAGAGATCCGGGCTCCAGTCTTTGATCCTCGCGGGAAGTTTCGACCAAAATGGGCAGGTCCGTACATCATCAGGAAAATCTTGTCTGGAGGCGCGACACAACTCATCGATCTCGACGGCAACGAATTCTCTACTTTGGTTAACATGGATCAACTCAAGAGATACTACCCCTGAGAGAAGCTCACTGGGCTGAAAACCGCAAGGGCGGGCAGTGCCAGGCAAAATTTAGAGCAAGCCTGCTAAGTCGAAAACCCACGTCGGGCGATTTAGGCAAAAGTAAAGGCAAATCAATCAAACGAGCTCGCTAGACCGAAAACCCGAAAGGGCGGTACTAGGCAAAATTTAGAGCGCAAAAGGAGAGTGTCAATACTCGAGTGAACCCTAGCCAAAATTGTACTTTCGAACTACGTCATGACCTGATTCCTGTAAAAAGGATACGTAGGCATCCTCACCTTGAGGACCGGTCACCACCTTTCAAAAATGTCTCTTTGAGTTGATATCTAGCCGTCACATGTAAATCTAAATGCAACTCTCATAAATCATTTTTATTCAAATAAACTTCTTGGATTACATGGCTGAGCATGAAACTTTCAAAACACAAAGCAAACAACAAAGCATGACCTCACACGAAACATCTCGTGGGTCTAAGCAATTTATTTCAGGCACATTAAGATCGAGTTCAAAAGTCAACTTTGGCTTCCATATTCTCTTGTTTCCATGTCTCTTATTAACCATCTCACATAGCGCTCTGAAAGATTGACACTTGGATACTGATCTCTCGGAATGGTTACACGCTCCCTCCAAGTGTTCTGATAAGCTCTGAAGGTGGCAAAGTTGTGGTTCGGCATGACAAAGTTCTCTGACGGCGGTATTTTCTGACGAACGCCAAGCTGGCGGAGTATACGGTTTGGAATGTAGAAGGTCCAGCAAGATAAACCAGCCAGAATCACCCGCTGACGTCCCATGTTGCTCACAGTCATAGCAGGGCTGTCAAGCCAAGCCAAGCGCCAAGCAATTATCTCTTCTGTAAGCCGGGAAAGCACCCTGAACCAGCCATGCACATCATCAGAAACTTCCAGAAAATCCCTCTGAACGAATCCTTGCGTTTCATGAATCCGCCGCCGTGGTACGGGTTCCAACAAATTGGCCTTGTCACATAGCCATATCTGTATCAGAGAGAAAACAAGTAAGTAGCCTTAGACAACCTAAACCCGAGCGTTGAGGTAAAATGAGAATGTGGGAAAAACCGGAAAAAGGAGAGCTGAGTGAGAAACCTACCTGTAGGAGCAAAGCACTACCTTCAAAAACATTGGTATCCCCGGCATGAACTCTGTCCAGTCCCATCAAAGTTTCCGCTAGGACCATTGGAGCCACATCTTTGCGTTCCTCAATTTGCATGGCAACACCAACCAAAGATGAACTCGCCTGACTGTTGGACTAGACAAACAAGAAAGCAGCAAGCAAGCAAAGACACAGTGCAAAACCTTCCGGACGAAATCGAGCTATGATCCGCGGAATGTTGATAATGCCTCCTTGGAGCATGGACTTCGCTGCTTTATTACTTATCCCGAGCTTGGCAGATAGCACATTGGCAAAGTTTACCCCGTGCAAGGGTATAACCGGCATTTCCAGGTTAAACCCGCCAAGGTATACATGGAACTCCTCCACAGTGGGGCATAACTCGTGAAAGCCAAAACGGAACACATGTACCTTCGGATCCCAGAATCGAACCGCAGCATGCAATAGCTCAGGACGGATTGATACGTCCCGGATACGGCGCAGCGAAGTCAACCGGTGACCCTGAAAGTTAAGCCATCCGATGCCGTCAAGTTCATCAAGCCAAGGCCGAACCAAAGTTGAGAAACTCATAGCTAAGTGAGAGACGCAAAAGAACAAGAAGTTTTGGGTTTTCAGAGAAACTGTGAAGGAAGGTCATTTATGGTAGGAAAACTTTTGAATTGGCTGCCTCGTAAAGCGTGCCAACATTGAAGAGCGTGGAAAATCCTCTTAAAGAGCTTGAAAGAACCTCGAAGAAAGCAAGGCCAGGTGATACAGAACCCTCAGATGACGATGGGAAGGCATGCAGGAACCCAGAGGTCTGCAACAAAACTAAAAATTTTGGCAGTTTCTCAAGTGAGCCGTGCGGCTCATTTGGTTAGGCCGTACGGCCTATCTCAGTAAGCCGTACGGCTAACCCTGTGGCTCTCATGACCACATTTTGGCTCGGGCCACCAGAAGTTGTTTTGGGTATATTTTGGGCACTTTCCCTATTCATACAAGTGGTAATGAATATTTCAAAGCTGTGGGAAAAATCAATTTGAATTTTGAGCCACACTGGCATGGACGGGTACCCCGGAGGCTCAGAGACGCCAAAACAGGCGAACCGAAATATGTCGCATTACTCTTCTAGCATCAACGGCTCAAGCAAGCCACGCCAAACATTCGCAAGGACGTTATGGAATTATTTGGTGGAGTTTACGGAAAGCTTTGAGGTCCCAGGATGCCCAAACCCAGAATCACCCGATATTGCCCGAACGAGGGGCGCCGGCAGGTCAAAATGTGTCCGAGTGTCAAAAATCTTTATTCCATTCATTCGAGCAAATCATAACGCACATTTGTGATTTATTAGAAGTGTCACTTGGCAAATATCAAGGTTTCAGGCACAATGGGCCATGTTATGAGTTTCTTGTAAAATTTCGAGTTCATTGAGTCAGTTTGGATATACATGTTTCATCATTACCAGTCCAATCGAAAGTTACATATTTTTATTTTTTCCCAGGGGCATATGTGGCATATTATCAACATTCAATCACTCAAAAAGCAATCATGTGCAAAACTTGGCTCTTCTTTCAAAATGCGTCAGTGTGAGTCATTTAAAGCATAACAAATATGTGCAATCTATATAAAAACCAAATGGCATCTAAGTCATGAGCATAAATGTACATCTATCTAGGGCAAACTGGCCCAGCATCAAAAGCTACCATGGCTCGCAGGCCGTATCCATGAAACAGGAAAGCAGGGCAAACAGGCGCCCAAATCAAAACTGAGCACGCAGGCTCGTCCTAATAACCACTACGTCGCCTCTTCGTAGGCTGACGACTACCAAGTATCAGAAGTGGATCCTCCTCAGGTGTGCCCGCACTGCTGCTGCCATCATCACTACTACTCTCTGCATCTCCCTCCCGGGGAAGCCACTGCTCTCTACGAGCCGAACTCTCAGGGATCCCCTCTCTCTCAACAGAGGAACGCAGCACTCTACCAGACGTTGGAATCACCAGCGGGACTGTAGACGGACCTCCACCAACATTCTTCATCAAAGGCCTCCTACGAGGCGGTACAGAAGGAAGTACGTCCTATACAGGAAAAGGAAAATTCATTAACAAAACAGTCAAAGCATTCGAATTCTCAAGGACAAAGCACAATGTATACCTGGTCCGTCTCACCAACAGGAAAAGCTCTACGGGTGCGTCGAGACCTACGACGTCCACCCGACTCACTGCCTCCAGTCCCGCGGTCACTGCTGGTGCCGCGACCACTACTACTGCCTCCAGCACTCCGCCCTCCGCGGCGACCTCCTGCTCTACCCCTCGTCTCACTACCACCGCGGCCGCCTCCTATACCACGACTACCTCCAGTACCTCGGCCGCCTCCCCGGCCAGCTCTGCCTCCATGGCCACCACTAGCTCCGTCATCCCCGTCGTCATCATCTCCACCAGCATGGGGCACAACGCCCGGCTCTACTCTCGGGTGCACCTCTGGAGTCCCACCGATTGTAAGGCTGCGAACCAAAGCCTCCAGGTCCCGCACCAGCTGAACGGCGGACGCAGCCCAGTCCGCCGGGATCTGCGGACAGAATCAAAAGCATAAGCAGGTAACATGGATAAATGCTTGAATAAAACATGAAGTCTAAATCATTTCTTGTTTTCAAATTTCAGGATCACCTCTGTCGCTGTAAGAGTAACTGGTGGAGTGACCTCAGGAACCACCACATACCCCATACTCCCGTTCGGCAACATCACATCAATCTCTCTCCTCAGAATAGGCAGTACTGGACCCTCCACAGGTGCAGGGGCAGCCAGACGGGTCTCCATATCCAGATTATAAGCCAAGCTGCTCACCACATAACCGTCATAGTCCTCTGAAGGGCTGAAAACCAACTCAGTGTCCAGCACTGTGTACGCCTCCACCTCAGCTAAAGTATACTCTTGTGTCCTCAGAACAAACGGTGGAAGAGGACCCGGCACTCTGAAGCGGTCCAAGCCCAAGGACTGGCGTGTCACTCTCTCACCCAAATACCACTGGCATCCATACGGAGACTCCAACAGCACTCGCCCTCGCGTCACCGCCCTGCTCTGAGTCAAGTAGGGAGCACTCAACCTACCCCACACATCCCAGTTCACCTGCAAAGAATCATGGGTTACTTTCAAATCAACAATGAAATCGAAATGCTCAGAAAGGAATTTGTGAGAGTTTGATATCATACCGTCTCGCCCCTGGACTGGTCCAAGAAGACGCGAAAGAACCTCAACTGCCCCTTCTTCCCGCCTTTCCCGACATACCCCTGGGTCCACTTCGCTGCCCGCGGAAGCATGCGTTTGTCCGCATGAGAATTCTCTGGGGTCGGCACACCAAACACCTCATAAGCCCATACCTGCATTGTTCGAGGAAATTTGTCAGTAACTGGAATAAAGACAAACAGTGCATGGAGTATATAAGAGCAAGAAATAGCTTGACATACCTCCAAAACCCTCCAGTAACCTCCAAGAGTGTTCGCCGCTCCGCGAACCACTGAGCCAAGGAAACAGTAAAGAGTGCCCAAGGCAGCTCCACCCCAGTCAAACCGGTCAGCCGTCCTCAAATCTGCCAAAGCAGGTAACCAACTCAGGTGCACCGAGTTCTGCCTATTCGGAAATAGCGCAGTGCCGAACAAGAAAAGCAAATAGGCTCTCGCCATCTGTGCAGCCTCAACAGGAGACCTCGGCTCATGATCCCATATCACCGGCAAGTGATCACATCTCACCATCGCCTCGTCTCCAACTTCCCTCCCCAGAAAGTGACGCACGGCCACCCGGTCCAAGTACAGACCAGAGTCGAAAGGTATCGGCTCGCCGCCAACCCGCAACCCTGTAGTCGCAGCAAAGTCCAAAGGGGTGATCGTCATCTCCCCAAACCGAAAGTGAAAGCTATTGGTGGTGTCCCACCAATGCTCCATCAAAGCCCTCAACAGCTTCCGGTCCGTCCGGGTAGGCAGCAGTGTACTAATAAAAACAGTGAAACCAGCTGCATCCACCAACTCCCTCACACTTGGAGGCAACCTCCTGTAATGAGCCAAGCAATCGGATGGCCCTCCGTATCCCAGAAGAGAACGATCCAACTGTTTCAAGGACATGACACAAATTCAGTCAGTAAAGCAGCAAGGGCAATGCAATAATGAAGACAGTTCAAAAGAAAAACATGATTGAAAAAGCACTCACCAGAGGTCTGCTAGAAGTGTGTGTCGACGGGTCGCGCAAGATCAACGACTAAGGGTAAAGCGGCAGTCGTGGCTCGTACACCTCACACCCCACAGGTATAAAAAAATGAACTAGAGGATCGTAAGTCTCCAGGACAAAGGGTTGTCTGCTCCTCAGAGCCAGCTGAACCTCCTCAACTATGGTCACACGGACCAACTCCTCTGTCTGCACCTCTGCCTGCTCAGGCTCGCCAACCGGTGGCGTCTCTCCAACTAAGACCTCGCCCAGCTGAGGGAACTGCTGCAAGTTCCGGGCCAGGGTCTCGTCTGTAACCCCCTCCAAGGTATCCCCCAAAGTAGCTCCAGGAGCTCGTGAAGAACCGACCCGAGAGGTAAACAAAACCGGGTCAGAGGGCTCCCAGTGTCAGCACTCTCCTCTGGCACCTCGCCCGTGCCAAGCACCCGAGTCAAGCTCCTAAACACACGAGCAACAGGTACAACAGGGACCGCCCCCTCAGTCTGTGCTCTCTCAGTCTCTACTCTCGCAGTCCCTACTCTCTCCGCCCCCTCAGTCTGTGCTCCCTCGGCACGTGCCTCCTCTACCTGACCACCAACGCCTCCACTGTGAAATATCCCATCACCCATCTCATCATCGCTGCTACCTCCCATCTCCCCAAGATCCTCCATAAAAACATCCCCAGGTCGCACAATGGTGATCGGTATCCTAACAGAGGTATCGTCACCACTAACCGGGTACTCTCTCACCAAAACAGCACTCGCAACATCAGGAAAAATTACATCCCCACCACCTACATTCTCTTCCGCAGCCCGCGGGTCAATCAGAACATCCACACCACCAACATTCATCTCAATCTCAGGCAGAGGAACATTTATATCAAGATCAATATGCATCGAACTACTTGAAGTGGTAACAGTACTTACCGGAATGTCCGTGCTCTCCATAGTCGCCCAAACATCGTCCATTGCGCTGTATTGTTCGGCTATCGCCCTAAGAACATCATCACCTTCTATGGGCACAAACGGTTCTGATCCACTATACTCCGGTGGGGAAGCAACCCCAACATCAACCGTACGGCTACCCACGTCAGCCGCACGGAGCACCTCGTCGCCAGACCCAGCCGCACGGGGCACCTCGGATCCGGATCTGGCCTCGTTACTCGTTTCGGCCCGGGGTGAACTATTCTCTCTCGGTTCCAATACAGGTGAACCGACTCCGGTGGCTTGAGCCGCCACCTCTACTTCCGCAAAAGCCGATGCCGCTTGATCAACACCGGAAGTAACAAATGGGTTTTGGGTTTCGCCAGAATCCGCCATGGCCGACTGGAAGTACTTGCTCCCCAACCAAATCGCGAACGAGATTCACGAAGAAGAAGAGGGAAGGTTTTCGGATGAAACGGGAAGGTTTTTCTAATCTCTCACGAAACTCTCTGTAACCAACCTCTGAAAGTTCTGAACAAATGAGAAGAACCCGACGGTTTCTTCACTTAAACCGCTTACGTCAGCCGTGCGGTTTACCAAGGCAGGCCGTGCGGTTTATCAGTGTTAGCCGTACGGTACATCTCTCCACCGCCCGATCCATCTCAGATTCATTTCCATACACCGTGCGGGTAAACTCTTTTGTTTCCAGATTTTAAAATTACACACTGCACCCCTATGTTTCGTGATTCTCAAATGGGCCCTTAAATTCTTTTACCCTCGAACAAAATTACTTCTAAGCCCTTAATGGCACCTTCCCAGAACCAAAATCACATTTTAAGTCCTCAGCGGCAAATTTCCAATTTCTCAAAAATTACATTTTTAAGTCCTTTACGGCAAATTTCAAAAAAAAATTACATTTTTAAGTCCTCAGCGGCAAAATTCCAATTTTCCAAAATCACATTTTAAGTCCTTTACGGCAAAATTCCAATTTTCAGCAATCACATTTTAAGTCCTCAGCGGCAAATTTCCAATTTCTCAAAATCACATTTTAAGTCCTTTACGGCAAAATTCCAATTTTCAGCAATCACATTTTAAGTCCTCAGCAGCAAATTTCCAATTTTCCAAAGTCACATTTTAAGTCCTCAGCGGCAAAATTCCAATTTTCCAAAATCACATTTTAAGTCCTCAGCGGCAAATTTCCAATTTCTCAAAAATTACATTTTTAAGTCCTTTACGGCAAATTTCAAAAAAAAAATTACATTTTTAAGTCCTCAGCGGCAAAATTCCAATTTTCCAAAATCACATTTTAAGTCCTTTACGGCAAAATTCCAATTTTCAGCAATCACATTTTAAGTCCTTTACGGCAAAATTCCAATTTTCAGCAATCACATTTTAAGTCCTTTACGGCAAAAATCCAATTTTCAGCAATCACATTTTAAAGTCCTCAGCGGCAAATTTCCAATTTCTCAAAATCACATTTTAAGTCCTTTACGGCAAAATTCCAATTTTCAGCAATCACATTTTAAGTCCTCAGCGGCAAATTTCCAATTTCTCAAAATCACATTTTAAGTCCTTTACGGCAAAATTCCAATTTTCAGCAATCACATTTTAAGTCCTCAGCAGCAAATTTCCAATTTTCCAAAGTCACATTTTAAGTCCTCAGCGGCAAAATTCCAATTTTCCAAAATCACATTTTAAGTCCTCAGCGGCAAATTTCCAATTTCTCAAAAATTACATTTTTAAGTCCTTTACGGCAAATTTCAAAAAAAAAATTACATTTTTAAGTCCTCAGCGGCAAAATTCCAATTTTCCAAAATCACATTTTAAGTCCTTTACGGCAAAATTCCAATTTTCAGCAATCACATTTTAAGTCCTTTACGGCAAAATTCCAATTTTCAGCAATCACATTTTAAGTCCTTTACGGCAAAAATCCAATTTTCAGCAATCACATTTTAAAGTCCTCAGCGGCAAATTTCCAATTTCTCAAAATCACATTTTAAGTCCTTTACGGCAAAATTCCAATTTTCAGCAATCACATTTTAAAGTCCTCAGCGGCAAATTTCCAATTTCTCAAAATCACATTTTAAGTCCTTTACGGCAAAATTCCAATTTTCAGCAATCACATTTTATGTCCTCAGCGGCAAATTTCCAATTTCTCAAAATCGCATTTTAAGTCCTCAGCTGCAAAATTCCAATTTTCCAAAATCACATTTTAAGTCCTCAGCGGCAAAATTCCAATTTTCCAAAATCACATTTTAAGTCCTCAGCGGCAAATTTCCAATTTTCCAAAATCACATTTTAAGTCCTTTACGGCAAAATTCCAATTTTCAGCAATCACATTTTAAGTCCTCAGCGGCAAATTTCCAATTTCTTAAAATCACATTTTAAGTCCTTTACGGCAAAATTCCAATTTTCAGCAATCACATTTTAAGTCCTTTACGGCAAAATTCCAATTTTGAGCAATCACATTTTAAAGTCCTCAGCGGCAAATTTCCAATTTCTCAAAATCACATTTTTAAGTCCTTTACGGCATCAATTAATTCGCTTCTCAGCATAAATTAATCTTTAGAGCCCCTATGGCGACAAAATATTTTCCAAGACATTTGTTATGTAAGTCCCCCTGAGGCATTAAAACATCTTTATAGCCCTGAACTACGATTGGTCTGATCCCTGCAAATGGGGTACGTAGGAAGCTCCGTGCTCGACCATATTTTGTCTATCTGTTTTTTTCGCGCTAGGGAGATCAGAATTGGGACGTCTATATCTTTGACGACACTTGCATCACAGAATGATGATTAAGTCTCGTCAAAGAGGGGCAACTGTAGACACCCCAATTTTGACCCCTGTGCATCCCCAATGATGAAAGAAACACTTGGCGATACCTTGGAACAACAATTCCAGACTTCGGAATTTCTCGGACGATAATATCCTAGCCGCACGGTCTACTTAACCAACCGTACGGTTAATGTTTCTCAAACCCAGCCGTACGGCTAATCCATGTGAGCCGCACGGTCAACCCATTTAGCCGTGCGGTTATGTGTCAGAAAATATTCGAAAAATTTAATGCAGAAGCATCTCATCATTACAGGAAAGATTTTGGGCGAGATTTGATTCCATTTTCGGCTATAAAAACGTCTCTCCGTTCCCATTTCCGACAGACAGAAATTTTCCGTACCACCTCGATACGCCGTCAAAAGTTCTCCGGCCACTTTCCGTTCAAAAAAATCCCGTCCGAAACCCGTCTGAAACTCTTGCCAAAACCACAAAACGTCCTCTATTTCTCTACTCACACTCCTAGTAATCTGTAATCCATCCAAGGAAGCCTCTGTCCGAAGCTTGCGTCCAAAATCTCCGAAGTTTCTAAAGTTGTTCAAAGTTTTTTCGCAAAGGTACGAACCGTACTTCTTGAGCCGGGTTCGAAATCTTGGTTCATTGAGGGACCCCCCCCCCCGGGTCTAGGGTGACTCTAATAGTCATTCCTAGGCCCGGATGGTTGAACTTTTCATGAAAATCAGAATTTTCAAGCAAAAACAAGTCACTGTTCGAAAATCAAAATTTTGAAAATTTTCTCAAAAAGAGAACCGCACGGTTTATTTATGAGCACCGTACGGCTAGCTTAGGGAAGCCGTGCGGTCAACTGTGCGATACAAAAAGTAACTCTGTTTTCCTCCGTTTGTGCTCTGTTTTCTTGATTTTCCGTAATCTCTTTATTACACTTTTACCCCATTTATTTCTTCATTATTATTATTAAGTCATTTTATTTAAATTTTATTCCCGTTATGATTCTATTATTATTTCTCGTTGTTCATCCATTTATTTGTCAAGGTTTTTTTCAATAAAATGTTTTCCAAAACCCCCACAAACATTTAGTAGAGACCGGGAATTTCCCGGGCAAGCGGGATGCTTTTCAACAAAACCTTCCCCGTTCGTAACCTGGCTTCCAGATCCAAGAATCTTTTCGCAGATCAAATTATTTTCCAAAAACGGCACAAGAGTCATTTTTATCTTTCGAAATGGTTTCTCGGGTACCAAATTCATTTTCTAAATAAACCCCGGGTGGCGACTCACATTTTTCTGTTTTCCTCAAAACTCGCCCGCCGCGTGGATCTCACCGTCCACACCAGCTATGAGGGAACGACCCCCGATGCGCATAAAGTGAATTGATCAATTCAGTTGGACACCTGGCCATGCCCTTTTCCATTCCGCCCTTATAACACTGTTCCCACTAGTATCTTTAACGTCCCCCAGATTATTTAATTTGAAGCCCAGAAGTTCATTTTAGGTGAATTTGTACATGGATTATTGATTTAGCATGAGATAAGGTGTAATTATTTGACATAGTTTATTGATTTGACATTTTTTAGTTTGTATGAAATTATGAGTTGTTTTACATTGTTTTCCAGGGGTTAAAACTACTGATGGAAAATCAGGCTGCCGGAGCAGAACAAGCCGATCGAGCTGGCGGAGCAGAACAAAAGCAAGCAGGAAAACGTAAAAAGAAATGAGTCTTGGTGGTGGATGTCTCTTTTGAAATGGGTGATTTCGAAAGTTTTATGTCCCCTGACCAACTTAGAACTTGGTTTTTTAAATTTCGGGTTTGGTAGCATTTAAGTTTATGGTGAATGGTTGTTAACATGTTTTAAGTTCTTGGTAGTGGTTGTTTTTTATGGGTTAGGCACTTCTTTTACTTGTATTAAGTTCCTGGTGAATGGATGAAGTATACTTGTTTAGTCTGTTCATGTTAGCAATAAGTTGTTGTTAATGGTTTAGCGCTGCCACTATTAGAAAAAAACTTATATGGTGTGGTCATTTACCATATTTACGGAGAAAATTTAACTTAACCATTTTATGGTATACCAAATGAATTGAATATAGTATACCAATAAACCATATTTGATGTAATGTTCCATAACATCAGAATATGGTTAATAAGTAAACGGTTTTCCGAAAGTGTCCAATTACTGTTTTCATTTTAGAATACATTGGCTGTTATTCGAAAATGTGCAGTGGCTCCATAACATTTAAAAATCAAATGAAAACATGCTTAATTGGATAGGACTAGAAATTTTGAAATTCAAAAACTCCTTAAGTTAAGGAAAGGGAACAAATATATTCAAACAAGAAGAAAGGGCTGATAATGGAAACTATACCTGGTTGATTGCTTGGCCGGATTTATAGCATAACTGATTGCCAATAAATACCACTAAAATAGGACGTTAAGATTTCCAGGATCATAACTTACTGTTACATAATATACTAATAAAATACATAATATGGGTATAATGGTCCAAATTCAAATTACAGGATGGAATCATAAAGATTCAAAAGTCATAAGGTGACATCCTAAGGATGATATTGAAATAGGATGCCAAATTAAAAAAACCTAGAATTAAAGATCCTCAAAATTGAAAATTTTAAAACAAGTTGGACAATTAGATCAAGAAATTATAATTATTCAATTTAGCTGATTTTTTGTTAACCACTAAAAAAATTTCTGACATTATTGAACGAATTGAATTATTTGTGTAAGACCTCAAAAAAAAATCTGACACACCTACTCACTTATAAAATAAATAAAAAACTGACACACTGATTCGTACATAGTCTCTGAATCAGGACCCGGAGTTATGTTCAAAATTGCTTCTGTGTTTGGATGGGTTTTGAAAAGAAAATTTTGAGAAAATTTTTTGAGATAGTGTTTGGATGGATTTTTTAAAATGAGATAATAATTAGAGAGAGATAGAGAGAAATGAAATAATGAGATAATAATTAGAGAGAGATAGAGAGAAATGAAATAATGAGATAATGAGTAGAGGGAGATTCTTTTTTAAAAAAAGAAATTTTTTTGAAAAGAATTTTTAAAAATGGAGAAAAAAGGAAAGATAACAAGGTACTTGTCTCTTGGATTTCAATTCAAAAAGTACCCCCTGCCGTTAGTTTTCAATGGATAGCAAAAAGTACCCCCTTCCGTTAGTTTTCAATGGATGGCGTTAACATATGCGCGAAAACTACCAAAAATACCCTTTTCAACGATTAATAAAATAATTTTTAACAAGTGTTTTTATTTTTTTTGTTTGTCGCAAACAAAATGATCAATGAAATAAAATATAAAATAAATTCGTTAGAATCAAATTCATATTAAAGACGAATTATGCATCAAAAAATTGTGTTACTTGTCTTAGTTGGACTTTATAAGATTTTACTTTTCGAGGAGTATAATAAAAAAATTCTTTTTGTTTTCTCAATTTCATATTTATTAAGCAAATAAATGCAAAGAGAGTTTATGCTCAAGGATTTTTTTATTTCTTCATTTAAACTCCACCACAACTATCCCAATCACTAGGGCGCGATTTGACGTAATAATCTTTTTGCAATTATTGTCTGTCTTTGTTAAAAAAGTTCTCTTGTTTGTTTTGTATAATTTTTTTTTCTTTTCAAACATTTCTCAATTTTAGTTCATGTTTTTTTAATTATATGTATACGTGTTTATTTCGCTATATATGTATAGCAACATTTTATTTTACATGGTGATGTTTAAGTTTCCAATTCATTGTCGCACGACATCAATTAAATCGAAACAATTCAAATAAAAAGTGAATATGTAAAAAAAATACTTTAGATATTGGAAGAAAAAAATGCATGTATATAGGCAAGGAAATGGAGAGAATAATATGTATGTTTATTATATTACAAAAAATGGTGGCATAATATAATATGTATGTTTATTATATTACAAAAAATAGTGGCATAATTTGTAGTAAAAAAAGTGCGGATTTTAGTAAGAGGTTGGAACAATTGAGTTTGGTTGTAGGAGTATTAGATGAGGGTAATTTTGGCATTAAGTGTATAAATTTAGTATATTAAAGTGTATTAATAAGGGTATTTTGGTCTTTTTCGCGCAAAGGTTAACACCATCCACTGAAAACTGACGGCAGAGGGGTCCTTTTTGATGTTTTAGAAAAGCAGGGGAGGTCAGTGTCATTTCAGAAACCTCATGGGAGGTATCTGTTTGTGTCAGAAACCTCAGGGGAGTTTAGTGAAATTTGCCCATTCAATTATGAGTGTTAGGTTGCTTGTAGAGTGGGGTCCATCACTTTATTATAGTATAAATTGATACTTCATCGTACAGAATTGTCATCTGATTGGTGGACCAGCATTTACCTATTGAAAATGACACGTATGTCCCTAAATTCTTTTGGCTTCAGCTCAAATTATTTATTGCCACTTTTAATGTCCAAATCCGTATGGGACCACAATTTCATTTGGTCTTTCAGGGCCCGATTGGCTGCAGCATTAGAGGGGTATTAAGTTATACCCCCTCCCCTTATCCCGGTCCCACAGTTTTATACTTGGTTTGGCAAAAATTTGGAACCCGGATAACTTAATACCTCCACCCAAATAATACCCCTTCCCCTCACTAATTAATAACACCCCAACCCCTATTACTAATTTATACCCCTTCATACCCCTTACGAAATTACCCCCATACCCTCCCTTATACATCTCCCTTACCCCCAGTTTTTTTTTACTGTTTTTAAAAAGAAACCGAATGAAATTTTAAATGTTTTACGAACTCTTGCGTTTCCTTCAGATCAAAAAATGAAGTACTTTTGTGCATAATTTTTCAATTTTTTTTGCACCAAATTAAACTTCTAATTGAGATCTTTAATTTGATACAAAAAAATTTGAAAATTTTTATACTTTAGAATTTGACATTGTTGGCTTGCTTTGCAATATCCTTCGGATCAAAAAATAAAGTATTTTCACATTAATTTTTTTACTTTTTTTTGCACCAAATTAAACTACAAATTGAGATCTTTAACTTGATACCAAAAAAATTAATTTTTTTTATACTTTAGAATTTGACATTGTTGGGGAATAACATAAAAATTACTAATTAGTTATTATTAAACATCGTATAACTAGAAATATTATTGAAATGAATAATAAAAAATTATACTTCATCCACCTAACTTTAAACTTCGAAATATTATTGAAATGAATAATAAAAAATTAAACTTCATCCACCCAACTTTAAACTTCGAAATATTATTGAAATGAATAATAAAATAATAATAACTGAATATTTTAATTTTAGATATAACTAATAAAAGGAATTATTTATTAAAAAGTATAATTAATTTAATTACTATTGTGTCTATGTATTTTTTTATCATAAAATCTAATATGACTATTCAAGGGCAAATAAGTCATTTGTCAAATTTTTACATCATCCACCCAACTTTATCCCCCTTTATCACAAATTCATCCAAACCACATACTATTTAATCCTCCCTTCATAAATGTCACATCACTGTGGGTCCACCCTTACTAAAAAATACTCCTTACTATTTTATCCCCCTTTACTATCTTATCCCACCAAAACGTATCCCGCATCCAATTGGGGCCTTAGGTAATTATTCAGTGGTCTTAGAGTACCTTTGCGTATTGCTCCATCACAAATTCATATGAGATTCCACCTAGAGACCGCATAAAGTTGTGATCGATAACTTGAGCTATTTATTTTTGCTCGTTCAAAGTATTTATGAAAATATTATCTCGATAATTCTCGACAATGTCTATATTTAGAGAGATATGAGAAATTTAAAATTCCTATGTGTTAATTTTTTTAGAATTAAGCAAAATGATGAAATTATTTGGTTACAAAATATCTCTTCAATTTTTTTGTGGATGATCTTCATGAAAAAATATAATCTGAATAGATATAGAATCTTCGATATAGAATCGTGACATATCTGCGGATAAATAATTCTGTTTGCCTAAGCGGACAAGGAAGGATTTGAATACCAATTTTTTTAAATGAGTCTTGGATCCAAATCTTTTAGAAAAATTGATTGAAGAAAGCAACCTTCAATCAAACCAACAAAATATCCTTTGCTGGCTTCATTTTTTTTTTTTTAAGTCCATCTATTTTTACTTTTTGGGTCTTTTTATCGTTTGAACGTTTTCAACTTTGATCTAGATTTTTGTACTTTTCCAATTCATCTTGTCAAGAAGAACTATATAATGTAAAAGTTTGATCCGAATCTAATAAAAATTACAAGAAAACGACCAAAAAGTCCCAAAAAATTAGCTAAACTCGCCTTTAATTAGGTGTTGATAAAATATAATTAGGTCTTTTACCCAAAAAAAAAAAAAAAGTATAACAAGGTATAAAATAAGAAACGAAAGAACTGTAGAATTGGCCCCAAAAAACTAACAATATGTTTTTGTTGGGAACCCTGGGTTAATAGTCCGTTCTTGATTCAAAATTTTAAGAACCGTGGTGTATTGTTTGGTCCATGATTTTGTGGTAAGAAAATGTGGATTAACCGAATCAAACCACTTAAACACAAGCGCACACCTATATATACACACATATACATATAGTGTTTTGTAATTGTATAAGTTTGAGTGTAACGCCTCAATTTTCGGACACGTTATGAAAATATTTTCCAAAATAATTTCCTTAAACAGCGGAAGCTTAGTTCAACTAAAAAGAAATATTTTAGATTAGGTTAAGAAATAAGTTTACAACCTCAAATTTAACATTTTTAAAAAGATATAGAGCATGTATAAGAACTCGATGAATCCTTCGAATGACGTTCACCTTCAGCTTAATATAAGTCTTCAACACTATCTTCTAAACCTGGCATGGGAATACCAGGGCACGTAGTACGGTGAGCATAAAACGCTCAGTAGAAAAATCCTACCCAAAACCCATAAAATACAGATATTAAATATACATTTTGATCAAGTAACAAAAGATTAAAAGAAAAAGAGTGACACACTTTCAAACCTACTAGCCTTTAATCTCTGTGACAAGCATTTGAAGATTTCACCATTGAGATCCTTTGCTACAACCTTAACCGCCAACCATAATTATCACATAAGTAATCGGGTCCTTCAGGCTGCCCTCGAGGTCCTGTCAGGCTACCCTCAACAATTCGAGGTCCTGCTAGGCCGTCCGGAAGGTCCTACTAGGCTACCCCTAAACAATACAGGATCCTTCAGGCTACCCTCAGGGTCCTTCAAGCTACCCTCAACAACAAGAGGTCCTGCTAGGCTACCCCCAAGGTCCTGATAGGGCACCCCAGAACAACACCTATCATTCCTTCCGCTATTCCATTTGGGTGTTCCACTAACAAAAAATAGTTTTTTCCAAAAATCGAGATAGGTCATTCTCTCACAATACATCACATAAAAAATCGTGAAAAACCAGTTTATTCTAAAAACTAAGTTAGTGGAACACCCCCTAAACAATAATCTCAACCACAAGATTCTCCAAATTTGCAAACCAACCATCTGAGTTTGTCTAGGTTCTTATAGAATAATAAATGCCCACGATTAGCAGGATCTAATGACTAAAAGAAAACTATTTATGCCTTACAAGGATTGATAACCAAATTCACATTTCTTTCACTGTAGCTATCACTTAACCACAGTACTTAATTCCAATATTCTTAGAGAAATACTTGCACATGTCAGGTTTACCTCTTAATTTGCCCATCATCAAATTATTTTAATAGGATAACCAAATGCAAATCATTAATCGACATCATTATGAACTCCCAATATTATAAACCAAAGGGAACAGTAGTGAGATAAGTTTTCAACAAAGCATACAAGTTACTAAATGGGTACTTTGTCCAAGTTGTCTAACGGCATCATGTACTAATCAAACACATTAAACAGTGCATTGTATTCTCTTCTTTTTCTTTCAAGTTTAAGTTCTAAGAATTTGTATTTTGTTCACGCCGTCTATTCTAAACACATACACACATATTCAAACCCTATATTAACGGATCACATACAACACAAATATATTTAGGGAGATAGAATTTTAACTACCTCGATCCGTCGTTCCAGCGCGTAACGGAGTAAAAATGGAGTTGGGTCGTCGGGTAAATCGTACGATAACATAACTCCGTCGGTGACCGGCTCAGGACTGTTTTTTCAGAGTGAAACGGAACAGTTTCGGGGCTGATTTGAGATAGGGCTATCGGCTGATTTCTTGGCAAATTTCGGGGCTTAAACGAGCGATTGCCGAACAGTTTCTGGAGGGTTTTGAAACTGTTTTCTGGGTTAATCTTGGAGCTAAAATGGAGATGGAAGGATCTTGTTTGCTAGTGAGGATTGTTGTGCAATCCGAGTCACACACGCACACAATCACGCACAAGAAATCTGAGGAAAAACTCCTTCGATCCGTATATATTCACAAAATATACAAAGACATGAAAAAACCTCTCCGGGGAGCAATAGCCGGCTCCCACTCCGGCGGTGGGAGGCCACAACCAGCTCCCCCTCTCACACACTCAGCCTGTCTCACTCACATTGTGCTATCACACTCACAAAATAAAGGGACAACAAGAGCTATTTATAACCCTAGGGCTAAGCTCATCCGGCCCACACGGGGTGGATCCCAACAATCACCCCCTCCAACCCGAGTGGGTAAATGTTGTCCAAGCAACACCCCCATGTTGCCACCTCCAATCAGCTACCTCTAGCAAGCGCCTGTGTCACTAACCAGTCGAGCATCCATGCACCACCAACCAAAGTACAAAAACCCGAAAGAGTGTGTCCTTGCAAAACTAGAATCCGCAGCCAATCAGAAAATCCGAGTACCGCACCCCCTCAACTAGAATGCCTCCACTCGCACACCTCATGCCAAGGTGTATGCGCTCCATAACCGACCGCCCGCACCCCCTCATCGAGTTCCCGCAGCTTCATCGTCGCGCTCCGCCACTCTAGCATTATGTCCTGTCAAGAGAATGCAGCTACCCTCTGCCCACACCAGAGGCTCACTTCTCCAAATGATCTCACACACCATCTGCGATGAGACTAACTCCTTCTCTGACACCGCATCCCCCACCGAGTACCTCCGCATCCCCAAACCGGGATACACCTTTCGTGAATCCGGGATGTCAACAAATCCTGCTAGATCTCTGTGGCTCAAACTGATCTACCGCTCTGACAAGTGCCTGTGTCATTCCCAAACAAGCATCACCGCACCCTAACAGGCTACACCACTCGAATGAATGTATCCCTGCAAGCCATATCTTTCGCGGTTGATCACAATCATGCACCCCCTAACCGGAGTGCCCGCTTCCAAACCCGGATGCTCATGCCCAATAGCAGGACATAATTCGTGACTCCATCTCTCTTCCATGTGGCCACATATCCTGGAGAGGATCCAGTCACAAAATCACAGAAGAAAGAGAATATCCTGATGCATCATCTGATCTCCATCTCAATCCCTCTGTCCAGAGCTCCCGTGAACGATCCACAGCAACCAGTTGCATCATCATTGTTGACCAGCATCCTGCACACTCCTGATTCGACTCCCAGTGCATCCAGTACCATCCGGTCAAGACTCCTCGGCACAATCCCTCGCCTATCCTATGTGCATCTGCAACTGTCGCCTCTCCTGCTCACGTCACAAAACACCCATACTGTCTGACCATGCCTGACATCAGCTCCATCTGCCACTGCACTCCCACAAGCATGTATGGTGGCCCATCATCCAATCCAATGCAGCTCGAATCACAACTGCAAATCCTGATGATAGGTCTTCGAATCCGATTGAACTAGACTGCCTCCGATCACCGCTGACCAACTTCGATTTGTCACTCTAGTAAGCGCTTGTGCCATTAACCAATCAAGTGTATCGCACCCACCAAACAAAGATGCAACACTTGAAAGAATGTATCCTTGCTCACTAGCTTCTCTGACTGATCACCACGGCTCAACCGCCGCAAATCTGCAATCACCTGATTGCTCCGGTCAACCTCTGGTCACCGCAAAGTCTGTCAAACACTCCTGGTGTGAAGCTCTTCCAACTCCGCTCGCTTCTTTCGTCACCAATCTGTCACCAATCCACCACTCCTACCACTATCCTGGTCTCTGGCCACTCTCCGTCATCCCTCCCGGGTCTCATCTGCCTCTTAGTTCATCCATGTTCCATCCCCAACTCTCCTAGCACCCCCTAGACTCCCATCGGATCTCCCATGGCTTGCCTCCGACTTAACACCATCCCATCCGATTGACCTAACCGCGTCGGATCCTCCTTAATCTCTCCGGATGTGTCTAGGACTGCAAAATCCGGCTTGAATCATCCAAAACCAAGCCCACCAAAGAATCCGAAACCGTCCAATTAGCTAGGAACAAGCCTCCTCACAACCCAAACACCTGAGTTGACTTTGAAACATCTCATTTGGCCTCCGTTTTGCCCAAAACCCTCTAAAATAGCTCCGAGATGCCCTGAACCGTCACATACTGATCTGAAACACCCCAAGTAGCCTTAAACCAAGCAGAAACATCACAGAATCGGCCCAAAATTGGCTAAAATCTCACTGAACCGAGTAGAAACCAACCGAACCGGCCCCAAACCGGGCCAGACCACTCTGAACTGGCCAAAAAACCGTTGTACCGACCTCAAATAACGCTCCACTGCGCTGAACCGGACGCAAAACCATTCCCCAAACCAGGAACCGGACCGAAGCAGCCCTAAACTGACCGAACCGGTACCGAACCGCCCAGCTTGCACAGTGCTTTGAACCGCGACTGACCCCTTTGGACCTCTATTGGACCTCTGGCCCCTGACCTGACCCCTTTGACCTCTCTAACCGGTCAAACAGTCCATAAGGCTTAAACCGATCAACCTCCTGACCCTTTTGCTTACGTGGCGTCACGTCAACGTTGGCCGGCTGGCGTGGCGTTGACCATCCTCAGTGGTGTCCTCCGTGGCGCTGACTAGTCATCCCTAACCTTTGACCCGCGCGTGACTCGCGTGAGACCCAGTCGGATTGACCGATCTAAACCACCTTCAAGCGGCGCGTGAGGGTCACCTCCTTACTTTTCGGCGACATGCTTTCCAGATCCGTGATCGTCTCATCAAGGGAAACAAAACCATGTTCTCAAAAATAATTTTCGACCACTCTAGGATTGACCGATCTAAACCAGACCGCTCGCCTCCGCCCGCCGCCTTTCAAACAGTGATTGCGACCTACTCCGGTGACCAAAACTGCCCGCGAACTCTCCGTTGGACTCGTCGAGACGAACAAAACCCCGTGAGAAAAACTTTCGTGTGACTTCGTTTTTCTTCCTGTTCTTGAATCTGCGAGTTTCAAGCGCGAATCCGGTGACCTCTCGCTCCACCCGAGCTCTGATACAAGTTTGTTGTGCAATCCGGGTCACACACACACACAATCATGCGCAAGAAATCTATGGAAAAACTCTATCGATCCGTATATATTCACAAAATATACAAAGACATGAAAAAACCTCTCCGGAGAGCAATAACCAGCTCCCACTCCAGCGGGGGAGGCCACAACCGACTCCCTCTCTCACACTCTCAGCCTGTCCCGCTCACATTGTGCTACCACACTCACAAAATAAAGGGACAACAAGAGCTACTTGTAACCTTAGGGCTATTCTATGGAAAACCCTAGAGAACCTTGGGCCTAAACCCATCCGGCCCACACGGGGTGGATCCCAACAAGGATGGTGGTCAAATTGGAGAAGACAAATGATGGAGAAAGAAGAGGAAGATAATAGCATATTCTTGCATAATTTCTAGTAAAACTTTCTAACACTGCGGTTTCCTTTATCTCTTTCTCTGTCTTCTTCCGAAAAAAATGTCAGGAGAGGAAATGGGGTCTTGGTTCAGTTTTTAAAGAAGTAATTGGGTGATATCTTGGTTGGTAGAAACATTGGCTGAAGTGAGACCACGTAGAACATGAATGAAAGGGTGAGGATAGAGGCTCATTAGTTTAATCAAAATCCCATGGATAATAGGGTGTGTGTGAGGAAGGCTTTGGTATGGAGATTAAAGGAAAGTGTTTAAGGGAGTTGTTAGCTTCCTATTGGCTAGAGAAAAAGAGAAGACAAAATTGGTTAAACATGGAGGTGATGGAGTACTGATGTGGGAGGTGACTGATGGTAATGGAAAGTGGATTTAGTTAGGAAGTAGTATGGTAATGGAATTAGTATTCGATCAGGAAGAAAATTTGTAGATATATGTATATATGAACATAATACATGCATGTATATCATCTAGTCTAGATTACAACTAGTTAATCAAAAAATTAAATTAACCATTACTAGAGTTTTAATAGGAAAATTACTCTATAAAAAAAAAATTAGTGCGAAAATTCGGATCGTTACATTGAGGGTCTTATTTTACCTTTTAATCCAATTATCAGAAAAATTTGTTGGAACTTCCAGTTTGGCAGTTCATGTCTTGATGCCAGCAAGCAATTTATTTTATATAGGGTGACATGCATTTTTTTCCTTGTTTTCCTTACTATCTAAATGTTGGAAAAATTACAGTGGCAATATGAATTCCAAAGAACAATTACGTCTGATATATATTAACATGAACAGATTACAACTGAAATTTACAATAACAGAAATTGACAAAATATGGAAATAGAGATACAAACTGCCGAGTCGTGTGAGATCACACTCTCCTTAACAAAGATGCGCCGCCTACCGTGGGTGTTGTAGGTTGAACCGACGTCTTCGTCCATTCTGGAAATAGAGATACAAACTGCCGAGTCATGTGAGATCACACTCTCCTTAACAAAGATGCGCCGCCTACCGTGGGTGTTGTAGGTTGAACCGACGTCTTCGTCCCAGGATACAACGGCTAGAACCACGGCCAACAGAACACCGTTGTTGACTGCCTTGGCGAACTGAAACAGCGTCTACCTCTCTCTCACAAAGACGAATTTCTGGAGTATTTGTGTTGCTCGAATTTCTGATGATGAACCAATGGCAGAGCTGCCAATATATAGCAGAAGGAGGAGCTGGAGCCTTCATTACGAAAATCAATGGGGAGCCTCCCCAATGAATACGAGATTCAATTCTGCCAATGAATTCTGCAGAATCAAAACTGCTAAGTAATAAAGCTGCGTTTGAATTCTGGAAGAAACTGCCACAGAGATTTGAATGCCATCAAGTCTCATCATGGAGGGGAGTATCTCGCGTATTAAACAGCATATTTGATCACGCGTATCTTGCACTTCGTGGGGTCCCATCGGTTGTCTCGTAAGACCCTCTGAATGCCCCGTTTCATTCACACCGAATTTCCAACACTAAATTGATTTGTGCCTGGCCAATTCAAACAAGCTCGAAATCACCTACAGTATCAATTTGGTAAACTGCGAAATGATAAAATCATTGTAGGTGGATCGTTAACTTGCATAGTTGTTCAAATTATCTTATTAGATCTCTCTCGAACAATAAGTGAGCGCATGAGAGCAGTAGATGATAGAGGTTATTTTGCCTAGTCTAAGAGAGGAGCGGGACTATGAACGGAACTACAATGGCCATGTTCATTTTCCAGTTTAGTTTTAGTTTTAGTTTTGATGACATCATCATTTCCCTCATTTCTCTCTCTATCTCTCTCCACTCATTATACTTACTGACATCATCAAAACTAAATTAAACTATCTAACCAAACACAGCCAATAGAACCGTAAGTAGCAAATTGGTTTGGTTCGGTCCAGAGGACTTTGATTTGGACACACTACTTAATTTCTCGAATTTCTACGAAATTGAACAAATCGGACCGTGTGCACCCCTGCTGTATAATATACTAACTCTAAAAAACACACGCCACGTCCAATGGAAGTTCATACTCTTGCCCTTGAAAAATTATGTAGGCGCTACCAAAGCATTGCCTCATGGCTTACACTATAGCATGGTACATATTACAGAATATTGTGCCAATGTACAAGCCCTGTGGTTGTCCATTTCCACTATTCACATATTTCAAAAAATTATCTGTATTTTTAAATTAATATTTTTTAAATTATATAACTCCGCCCTCCATAAATATAGTCCATGCACAGCAGGTGGATATGGGGTTACCGTTGTGCAGCTCATGAATAGCAGGTGTTGTCATCATCCGAGCCGTCCGTTGCTCGGATGGACAACCCAGATTTCACCTTGGCACATTTGCATCCAAACCTTCGTTGTCTTGTGGCACAAAATGAAATCTGAGCCGTCCATCCGAGCAATAGACAGCCCAGATGGTGCACAGCACCTGCTTTGCATGGGCTGCACAGCAACAACCCCAAATCCCCCTACTCAAAACTCCTGGCTCCCGTCATGAAGCTCTTGCAGATCTGGACAATATATTTTGTTATTTAGATTTCCACTTCGATGTGAACAGAAAACGCGTCGCTTATTTTCAGTTACAAAAGATGAACAAGTCATGAAGTACTGTATTTATTTATTTTTGTAATAATGAAGTGTATTCGGTCAAGCAATCGAAGGCAAATTCTAAGATGAAATAAAATGCAGACAACTGACAGATGAAAGATGACCACCAATAGACCCTGCACGAGACACACCTAGCTCGCACCTCGCTTTCATGCACCCTTTCTTTTTTAGCTTTGCTTATCCATGAATCTAAAGCTTATGCAAAACGATCTCAATTAATGAATATTTCAAAAGATGGAAGAGCTATATATGAATCCGACTCTTGAATATAAGTATTTCAAAAGATGGAAGAAATATGACCACCGACTCTGGGGTCGGCTGGGTGCCCCAAAGTGGTATTGGGGCACCGGTACCCCAGTTTTACTTACCATGAACATTAGGTTTACAAACTACAAAAACAGATCATACTTACCATAAACATAGGATTTACTTACCACAATCTATTGCCTATACATGTGGTAAGTAAAACTTGTATTTGTAGTAAGTAAAACATGTGTTCATAGTAAGTATAATTGCGCGGAAAAATAGCAAAACCATTCTCTTTATTGCGGTGGTTTTCTTCAAATGGCTCAAATTCATCTATTTTTTATCTAATGGCTCAGATTTAGTGGGGCACCAGTGCCCCAATACCGCATTGGGGTACTATAGAAATATTGACTCTGGGTATGGTTAAATTGGTACTGATGTTGTACATATCGCGTTGTGAGGCCCACTCCGAAACTCCACACAAATAATCTGAGCAAGATCATTAATTGTAAATAATATTCCTCGGCTAGTCTCGTACAAAATTAGGTTGAATTGTTATATCTTATTTCGTTAGACTATGACTAATGTCGTTAGAGAATATTCTTTAGTTTTCGGACAAAATATTTGACTCTTTGGACCTAGTCTCGACAAGAGAAATCGAAAAGTAAAATAGTATATTGACATTGAAAAAAGTTCAAATACAAAGAAAACAATCCCAAAAAATCTACTATGGACTTACTTTTTCTTCATGTATTTAGATTTTGTCACATTTTTTTACTGTTAACATTTATCTAGTCAAGTCAAATTTAAAAAAGCTAAAGAAAAGATGCAAAATCATATTAAATGTTCCAAACGAATAGTCCAAACAGCTTGCGTTAAGCACCAAAGAATATATATGACGCAATTCCATTCACACACACGAGTGGTGCGACTTGCGAGTTTAAGTTATTTTGCTCACATGTCCGAAGAATCTATCATGTTAAAAAAGTGAATTGATATGGAAATTTGCTTGTACTAATATACGTATATAAAACATCTACCACGCCTAACGCAGGGATTTTGTAGTGCGGGGTTGAACTATGGGATTGTAATGCACAACATGAGCCGTCCATCATACAATTAACGGTCCGATTATTTTTCATGTAAGATAAGTATGTTACATTGAAGATGATATTTGAAATCTGAACCATTAAAAATACTTTGAACGACTCATGTTGCGCACTACAACCTCATAGTGCACTCCTGCGCTACAAGGTTTTTGATCCCCCGCCTTTCTATAGAAGACAATACTTGGTGATTGAAAAACTTAAACAAATTAGGAAAAAATGCATAACAAAGAAACATAGGCTAACTAGAAAACATAAATATTAGCCAATAATACAACAGAGAGCGAAAATTCCACAGGACCAAAATTTTATTGGTGAGGGCGAAATGAGGTAGAGGAATTGTGGTGATGGTAACTACGATGGGGGTTGGAGATTAGTCTGAGATTGGTGAATGGTGATGGCGGTGATTGACTGCAAATTAGTTATTTGTGAGGGTGGTGAGTGTATTATGAGTGTCTGGCAGACAGTAACAACGCTTAGGTCGTCCGCCGGAGAGCGAAAATCCAACAGGACCTAAATTTTATGGCTCTGATCATACCACTTTAAGAGAAATCCGATACAATTAGAAAAAATAATTGACAGAAAACTTGCTTTCATTGATGTATAAAATATAACTCAAACACGCCTTAATTTATATAGGTTACAAGCACAGCCGGAGGGATGCAAACATAAATGGGGATATTTTATAGTTTGTGTAAAATTTTGCTATTTTGAACCCCCAAAAATTAGTAAATTGCCCCAATTACTACAAATGCAAAGAAACCTACGCGGGTTCTCTTCCTTTGGAGAGTTGATAGTATTACTAAGGAAGATGTCATGCATTGTTTTCAAAATAGAAAATTAGATTTATCAGTGTATATCTACCTTATAATTAACCTCTTAATTTGGTATTTTGTTGGAATATTAGTAAATAGAATGTATCATGCATATGGAACTAATTTTTGATCCACTGAGCAAAACTCCTGGCTCTGCTCCTAGTTACAAGACTTGGAGTCTTGGTGACTAGTAAACCTAAACAAATTACGAAAATATGCATAGTAAGAAAACATAGACTACCTAGGAAACATGAGTATTAATCTTGATTCTTGACTCAAACAGGAAACCTAATAATAATCCTAAAAACCATGGTAACGTAATATTGTCTGATATCAGGGGTGGAGCCAGTTACGGCACAGGGGGTCACGTGCCGCACTTGTATTTTTATCCCCTATTGTTTCTTCTTTCTTTTTTTTTTTACACACACTTAAATAATGTTTGAGAAATTGGAGGGCTTATTGTATACCGTTTTGTCATGGGTTTCCGACCAAATGAATAGGCCCTTTAAGACCTAATTGCTCATTCTACCAACTTAAATAGAGAATAACTACTTTGCGTGGTATATTTGAATCCATCCCACTCATTTTCAAGCTTTTCGAAGAAAAGTTGATTTGCCTTATCAGGTTTCATGAAAAAGAGTTTTTTCAGTACAGCTCAATATGGTACTCGCTGATCAACTTGATACAATTCTTTTTGACATGCGATCTACTGATAATTTCTCGATATTAAAAACTCATTGGGGTCAATTGTAAAATATTTTAGCAACAAATAACTTTTGTTCTTATGTCTATAAGCTTTTTAAATATGTTATGCTACATGCTTTTTGTCTAATAGAGAAAGTTTGAATTTTTATGCTTACTATTTATTTATTATAGTACTTTTAGTGTGAGCCCTTTTAGCAAGAGTATCAACTTTCTTTGTCATGCGAGTTGAATTCACAATATTGTTGAACAGGATGGGGTGACCGGAATTTACTTTCTTGCGGGAAATAAAGTTGGTGATTATAAAAAATTAAAGAAATAGTACAAAATAAAAAGAAAAATCAAAACTAGAATAGGATCTTGATGGGCCAACTAACAACCCGCGGAGTAGGAGAATTGTTTTATCCGATTGACGCGCCTTAGAATGCGCGTGAAAGTGACGTTTCCTTTGAATTGATTCCTGCCATCCTTTTCTCTCTCTCTTTCTTTTTCTCTCTCTTTTCTTTTCTCCGGCTTCAATGAATTGATTCCCTGTATCATAATTGGGACCGGGGGTGCACACCTCTCGATCGTCCGATAGTATTTTGGAAGGTTTGGATGCGTTCCGTAATTTTAATTTATTTTTACTTGTAAAAAATCAAAGTACATTCGGACTGTCCAAAACAAGATCGAACTGCCGAGGGGTTCGCGATATCGTGCATAGCATCCCAGATTCAATTGGTCCTTCTTTTGACAACCCACCACGATAATGATAAGGCATGAATAAGACATAAATGCAAACACGTCAGTATACTTTTTTTTTTCCTACATTTTTACAGTTTCTTATACACTTTTTTATATCTAGCTCATGCAGTGTGAGTGGAGCTCTTGAACGTCTCACACTGCATCTCGAAATCGAGTTTCATTCTCCCTTGTCTCATGTAACAAACTAGGAATGAGGAATAAAAAAATACAATTTTTAAACCATAATAACAACCAAATTGATATTAGAATTTTCCATCACAATTCCCTTTCATTTGGGTCACCACAGCTCTCTCTCTCTCTCTCTCTCTCTCTCTCTCTCTCTCTCTCTCCCTCTCATTGGTATGCAGTTGTTAAATTCAAGTCAAGTCTACTGGACAAATGATGGTCATACTTTCTACTATTAACCTTCTTCTAGATCCAGTTCAAAAAAAAAAAAAAAAAACACCTTCTTCTAGATAATTATGCTGCTTACCCTATATTTTTTCAAATTTTGTATTTCATCCTTCCACTTTACGCTCTGGATCAATTGAATCCATGAGTGCTTTCGTCCATTTATCGTTTAACGAAGAATCATCTGTGAGACTGAAGTTCTTTTAACAAGTTTCACAGTTTAACAACCCATTAATTTACAGTTGCTTCTATAATTGAGTTATACCATTTAAACCAATACAATTGTAGTTTTGGTCACTCTTGTACAGTCTCTACTGAGACGTCAAGGCGCTACATAAATCTTCCCGAAAACAAAATTAAATATTCATACTCATGTATAGGATTTAGATATAATCATACAATTTTCAAAAAAAGAAGAAGATATAATCATACAAGAAGTCTCAATAGATGATTGGTTTTTAGAGCAACACACTAGGAGTCAACATTAAACTTCTTCATTTATTTTTGCACAAATATTACATCATTACATGTACATGCCGAAGTCTTTTGGATGGGGAGTGGAGTTGTTGCCGTGCACTATGTGCACTGCACGGCACCGTGTGGTGCGAGACATCTGGTTGTCCATTGCGAAAATGCACGGCTCGGACATAATCTGAGTCTCATGTAAGTCCAAACCGTACATTGCTTGGATTAAAACCGAACCGTGTATTTTTTACAATGGACGGCAAGATTCCACACCACATGGTGTTGTACAGATGGTGCACGGCAAGGACCTTTGATCCAGTTGGATGGTGCTACCCACAACTTCCCACATGCGTATTGCCAAAAATCATATGATTATGAAAGAGGGAACCGGGGGCCCTGTAGTGAGTGAGCTCACTACATGCGTGTAGTGAGCTCTCTCGGCCGTTCGATCCGAGATCAACGGTTCGGATCATCTTACACTTTAAAAAGCACTTTTACATTAACTTTAACTCCAATTTATCAGGACCGTTGATCTCGGATCGGACGGCCGAGAGAACTCACTACACTCATGTAGTGAGCTCACTCACTACAGGCCCCCCAATTCCATGAAAGAGGACCCTCTCAAATCCTTAAATAGAAAGTGGCCTTAAATGTTTACCATTTTTTAACTTTGGAATTGATGGTATTTCCAAAAGGACATTTAGGCCTTGTTTGGTTTAGCTTATCCACAAATCAAGAACTTTGCTAAAAATATTTTACGTTGAAACAAAGGAGCCTTAATTAGCCTCACATGCATATAATCTAGAAAAAGTGATCACCGTGGCATAAAAAATAAACAGATTCTCAGCAAATCAAACATCACCCAAATAATAGTTCAACAAGTTTCCTTCACATCAGGCATGAGAGGCTCAAGGAATTTCCAGAAATTGTTAGGTGGTGGCTAAGATTTGAGGACCTACATGAGCACTTGGACAAGAGTTAAGAAGTCTATAAAAGAGCAAGCTTTGTGAGATGTTAGGAACATTTCCCCGTGCATTTTTCTTCCCAATGGTGCCTTGTCTTGCTTAGCTATTGTGTAGCTTTTGTTAGGTTCAGCTGATGTTTCTTGTTTCGGCTTGGGCCGAATCTGGGGTGCTGTGCACTTCTCGGCCGTCCGATTGTGTTTTGGTACGCTTCTGTTTGCTTGTTCCAGTTGTTTCATGGTTTTTATGGTTTCCCATAAAAATCAGTTTCTAAGATGTTAGTAGTCACATGATCGCACAATAGATGATTTAACAAATTGACAGTTATATGTTTCAGAAAATGAACTGTAATATAAATCTCTCCGTTATGAATGTTCAATTAACCTAATATTTAAAGAAAAATGCTAAAAATAGCTTGGGTTGTCGTTAAGCTAGCTCTAAAAGTGTATTGTAATGTATTAAAAAGGTATAGAAGTGTGAAAGTATTTGAAAAGTGTAAAAGTTGCTTAGGTTTTCTGTGTCTTTTTCTTTGCTTATTGATAGTCTAGTGGATTGTCGATAGAAGAACTCAATGTTAAAATACGTAAAATGCTCAACGAGTTCTATACAATAAGCAATTCATATCGTGAAGACGATATCTCGGGAAGGAGATATCATCGAGACACAAAACAACGCCATAATGCATTTGTTGTACAACAGATCCCGATCCCTTATCATTAGGGTTGTGCACGGTCCGGATCGGTTTTGATTTTTAAGAATCCGAGGACTAAACTGCAAGTCACGGTTCTAAGAAAATGCAATCTGTGTTCGGACCAAAAGTCCTATGGTCCAGCTCCTAATCCGCCAGTCACGGTAGGGTTCCGGTTTTTAGCCGCGGATTACATATAGATTCCACTTTCCTAATCATGTAGCAAACTGATTCCAAACTCATTTCTAATAGTGTGACAAACTCATTCTTTTTTCTTTTTTTTTGGTAAGTAAAGTTTATTTCACCAAAGCATAAAGAGTACAAAAGAACAACAGGGGCATCCCCCAGGCAGACTATACAACAAAAGCAAAAGGTTTTAATAGAGACCAAAGAATCAAAATCCAAACAAGAGAAAACCTATCAACAATTGTTAACAACAAAAATTCTAGAATCCAAAAGCCAATCATCACAAAGCTGCCTGTTTTGAGCAAAGAATTTAACAGAGGACCAAGAGCTAAACTTAGCACGAACTGAATTGAGAATAGCTAGAGTCACCCCATCTACATTCGTGGATTTGCCTTGAACTATCCCCTTGTTACGCTCACCCCAAAGGATATAAATGGATGCTGCCAAAGAGAGTTTATACAGAGAGTCTCGCAAGATTTTCCCTCCTCGGTGATGGACTGCCCAATCCAATTCCTGAGCTAAAGGCACAACAGTAATTTCTGAGTATAAGTGAAATTATTTAGTAAATACTACATATATATATATATATATATATAGGAACTCTCTAGTCCGGGACCCTTGGGTCCGGAACTCATAGTTCCGGATCAAATTTTCATGATCCGAACCGTCCAATGTGTTCAAAAGGTGTTTTCCAAGGTCCACGCGGGAAATCTTCAAAAAAAAAATTCCGGGAAGGGCTTGATCCACGCAATTTTGTAAATATGCAGTTTTTGCGAAGAATTGTGTGGATCAAGCCCTTCCCGGTATTTTTTTTTGAAGATTTCCCGCGTGGACCTTGGAAAACACCTTTTGAACACATTGGACGGCTCGGATCATGCAAAAACATCTTTTAAAGGCTTCAAAACGCTTCAATCCGGGATTTCCGGGATCCTTGACAGGATCCTCCCCGTATATATATAGTATCCACTTCTCCTCCGGGATCCGGGACTCCGGGACTCCATGATCCGAGCTTTTTTTTTGACGATCCGATCCGTCCAATGTGTTGAAGGTGTTTTCCAAGGTCCACGCGGAAAATCTTCAAAAAAATACCGGGAAGGGCTTGATCCATGCATTTTTCGCAAAAATTGTATATTTACAATTTTTGCGAAAAATGCATGGATCAAGCCCTTCCCTGTATTTTTTTTAGAAGATTTTCCGCATGGACCTTGGAAAACACCTTCTGGACACATTGGACGGCTCGGATTTTGTTAAAACAATTTGCAAACACAAAAAAAAAATCAAAAAACCTTCAATCCGGGGGTCCGGATTAGAAGATTATATTATATTATATATATATATATATATACACCAATGTTCCCATCCACTACTCTTACCATCCACACCATCCACACTTTTCATTTCCCGATCAAATTTTGATGATCCGAACCGTCCAATGTGTTTAAAACGTGTTTTTAAGGGTCCCCACGAGAAATCATCAAAAAAAATACCGGGAAGGGCTTCATCCGGGCGGTTTTCGATAAAATACGCTTTTTATCGAAAACGCCCGATGAAGCCCTTCCCGGTATTTTTTTGATGATTTCTCGTTGGGACACTTAAAAAGACGTTTTAAACACATTGGACGGATCCGATCATCAAAATTTGATCGGGAAATGCCTTGTCCGGACATTCCCGGACCGTGGCTATCCCGGATTGGAACCGGTATATATATATATATATATATATATATATATATATATATATATATATATATATATATATAGGATGGCGATCTATTGAGGACTCCCTTAGATAATTCCGTGCGGACCTCACCATTCCGGATCAAATTTTGACGATCCGAACCACTCAATGTTTTTAAAATGCATTTTCCAAGGTCCACGCGGAAAATCTTCAAAAAAACAATACCCGAAAGGGCTTGATCGGATCAGTTTTGTTAAAAACGCTATATAGCGTTTTTAACAAAAACGATCCAATCAAAGCCCTTCCGGTATTTTATATATATATATATATATATATGGGTAAAATTTCTTATCCACACTCCCGGATTTAAAGAAAAAATGGGGTTTTTGTGTTGCAAATTTTTTTTGGAAAATCCGATCCGTCCAATGTGTTCAGAAGGTGTTTTCAAGGGTCCACGCGGAAAATCTTCAAAAAAAAATACCGGGAAGGGCTTGATCCAAGCAGTTTTCGCAAAAAATGTAAATATATATTTTTTGCGAAAACTGCTTGGATCAAGCCCTTCCCGGTATTTGGTTTTGAAGATTTTTCGCGTGGACCCTTGAAAATACCTTCTGAACACATTGGACGGATCGGATCGTCAAAAAAAAATTTTGATCACAAAGTGCGGAAATTAAAAGTCCGGATAAGAGACGGACCCTATATATATATATATATATATACACGAATTATCCAGTCCGGGATCCCGGAAATCCCGGATTGAAGCCTTTTTCGGTGTTTTGATGCTTTTAAAAATTGTTTTTGGAAAATCCGAGCCGTCCAATGTGTTCAAAAGGTGTTTTCCAAGGTCCGCGCGGGAAATCTTCAAAAAAAAATACCGGGAAGGGCTTGATCCAAGCAGTTTTTCGCAAAAATTGTACAATTACAGTTTTGCGAAAAACTGCTTGGATCAAGCCCTTCCCGGTATTTTTTTTTGAAGATTTCCCGCGTGGACCTTGGAAAACACCTTTTGAACACATTGGACGTTTCGGATCGTCAAAAAAATATCGGGAAGGTGGAGTCCCGGATTCGGGACTCCCGGACTTGATCGGGCCTCTATATATATATATATATATTCTTGTGTGTATAAATATAAATATCTCACGGTCTGTTCAGTCTAACCTTTAATTTGGGATGAAAGTTCAAGTCTTGTAAGCCGAAATCTAGTCTAGTCATACTTTGAATATTCAACCACTTATATTGTAGGTACCGTTCGGTTCAGTTATAGCTTAATCGCGTTGTATCTAGTTTTTAAATTGTAGCTGTACAACTTTTTCAAGGATAAATGTTATCGAATCAACAAGCTATGATTATCGGCTCAATCTAAAAAGTTGAAAATTATTTATACACAAGATTTTGTTTGCATTCTTATAATATACTTCCTCCGTTCCATTTTTTTTAGCCCAACTATAGATACACCAAATGTACACTGTGAGACCCATTTTGGGATTCCACATAAATAATATGAGCTATTCATTTTATTTAAATCATTGTTTTAAGGGCCTCCTATAAAATTAGCTCATTCAATTATCGAATCAATTTATTCAGTTTCTGTCCTCGCGAATTCGGCGACAAAAGTCGACTAAGCCTTCACCGGTATCCAAATGAGCTAATTTTATACACGACTCTTAAAATATGTTGAAAATTTCTAAAATCAGCCACTAGGTTGTCAATAAGGTATAAAAATTATATTGAAATATGTGAAAAGTGTATAGGAATGTGTAAAAGTGTATAAAAAGTGAAAAAAAATTACATTAAAGTGTGTTTGTTTTGTTCTTCTTGTCTTATTATGATATTAATTATCAGCCCAGTAGACTGTCAATAGAAAGACCTAAATATCTTTTAAACAAATTGAACAACTCTGATTATTTGTGTGAGACCCACCTCAATTTGCCAAAATGCGTGCCCATAGTTCTGTTTGTTCACCTTTCAATTTTGGAATGTCTCATAATACATGTAGGAATGGCAATCTCGATCGAACCGATGGGTATCCGAACCGTGACCGATTTTTTTTTCCCGAACCGTAATCGATTTTTTTCCCCCATGGTTACGGGTATGGTTGACACAGACGGATAACCGAACAGGTTCGGTTCGGTTATGGTTTGCCTGTAACCCGGAACTAAAACTTAGAAATTACATAAGGACACCTTATATATACATAAGAACCCCTTAGATATATTTTGAAATTACACGAGAACCACTTATATATAAGACATCCCTAAGGTTTTCTTCTCAGATTTTCAAAACAGGCGAGAGACTTGGAGAGCAGCGACTTTGCTAATCTTTTTCTTCTCCGATCCACTTCTCTGATCAACTCGTCGGTGACCTCTCATTGCTTAATTTGTAAGTTTCTCTCTCTCTCTCTCTCTCTCTCTCTCTCTCTCTCTCTCTCTCTCTCTCTCTCTCTCTCTCTCTCTCCGCGATAAACTCGAGCTTCCTCCTGACTGCTACCATACCATGATGTGGTGCATTGATGTTAGACTTTGGATTTACTTAGATTTTATGCTTTAATCTAGGTTTTGCCTGAATGCTTTGTTTGAATCTGGAAATTAAAATGAGCATTTTGCTTGAATTTTGTGATGTGCTAGGACGTACCTGTGGGGTTCACGATTCTGAGATTGAACCTTCTGACTTGCTTAAAGGATGGACCTGAGAGTCTCCCCAAAGGGCTTCACCTAAAGGTGAGTGCTCGGGCTGAGGGTGAGAGTTTGACACAAGGGCTTCACCTAAGGGTGAGAGTTCGGCCTGAGAACTTTGCCTAAGGGTGAATGCTCGGCCTGAGGGTTAGTGCTTCGCCTTGCCTCCGCCTGAGGGCTTTACCTGAATGCTCCACCTAGGGGTGAGCGCTCCGCCTGAAGGGTGTCGCCTAGGGGCGGCGCTCTGCCTAAGGGTGAGTGCTCTACCTTGCCTCCGCTTGAGGGCTTTGCCTGAAGGCGTCGCCTAGGGGCAACACTCCACCTGAAGGTGGGCGCTCCGCCTGAGCCTTTTGATCCGCCTAACCGTTCCTCTTGAACTCTTTCTTGCCTTCGCACTAAACGCTCGCGTTAGCACCGGACTGGACCGTGAAGTCCAGAACAGTACTCCGACAATCTAGTAAGTGAATGAAGGAGAAGAAAGGCAAGTACTTGAATTTAGGGTTTTGAGAGAGAGGTGAAGAAAGGCATACTTCTTTAGGCTGTATCATTTACCTTTTATAGGGAGAGCTTGACTTGGGCTCCATGTACCCTCGTGCCTAGCACGCACGGTAACCGCTCGGCTAACGTCACTCCTGACGATAGCGATTGAGGCGGTTACATTCAACAAATCGTCCTTTGACACATGTCACACACTGTTCGGCTGACGTCACATCTGACATTATGGATAAGAATGAGAACGGTTACTTGTGCACATGCTGAGATGCCTTTCGTTGATCTGACGTGTCATAACACCATACCGGCCAAGACCGGCTTGGGGAGGGTCCCGTCCCACTGGTCCGGCCATGTACTCCGGCATAGATGACTTGAAGAGATGGTCCGAACCCACCCTATGTTCCACGATTCGGCCATGGACAACTGTTTGGCCACGCCTAGCGATGGGATGAAGAGTTGAACCCATTAGTTTGGCCACGTGTTACGCTTCAGCCATGTACAACTGTTCGGCCCCGCCGTGCAGTGAGATGAAAAGTTGGTCCGAACCCACCGGTTCGGCATGTGTTACGGCTCGGCCACTTACCATTGTTCGGCCACTCCTGACAGTGAGCCTGGTGAAGCTATTGATCTGTTAGGTCCTTGAGAACTGGATAATTCGGCCCACTACAGTACCCATTCAGTTCGAGGAATACTCGAACCTTATCTGGTACGGGTATGAGACAACTATCCCTTCCCCCTTCGGGTTTTGGGGCGGATTTGGGGTGGGTAATAGTTTCGGGTTTCAAAGCGGATTATCCCCATATCCACCCCGATCCGCCCCATTGTCATTCATGTACATGTCTACTGTGTGATGTCCAAGATTATCTTTGTAGTTTGCCAAAAAGTTGTCTCCACAAGAGGCTTAAAAACTTTGGAAGTTTGAACTAGATGGACAATTTTAGTCAAACTACAGATTCGATGTATATTAAATTGCAGTTCATAAAAGGTATATTATATTTTGTTTCCTTAAGATGTTGTAACGCTTAAAAATGAGTAAAATTATGTGACACGTAGAGTAATTAAGGTGAGCCCCACACACATTGACTGGACTATTCATTCCAAATTAAAGATGAAAGAGAATCTTGACCCATCATAATACATATAGGGATGGTAATCTCGATCGAACCGATGGATATCCGAACAGTAACCGGTTTTTCTTTTCTGTTGGGCCCAGAGTGCCCTCATGGATTTGGTTACACAATGTCACTCCCTGCGACCGCTCTAAAAACAGACTTGCGGGTGCGATGTCGAATGCCATAAAAGACTTAATTGAAGCCCTTCCTAACACCAATTGATTTTAGGAGAGATGGTGGAAAAGCGGTCTGACAAGAGGTATCAGAGCCAGAAGGTCATGGATTCGAGTCGCGGGAGCGTCATCGTGAGGGAGGGATTGTTGGGCCCAGAGTGCCCCCATGGATTTGGTTACACAATGTCACTCCCTGCAACCGCTCTAAAAACAGACTTGCGGGTGCTATGTCGAATGCCATAAAAGACTTAATTGAAGCCCTTTGTAACACTAATTGGTTTTAGGAGAGATGGTGGAAATGCGGTCCGATGAGATTTTCCTAAACCGTAATCGATTTTTTTCCCCGTGGGTACGGGTATGGTTGACACGGACAAATAACCGAACGGGTTCGATTCGGTTATTGTTTGCCTATAACCCGAACCAAAACTTAAAAATTACATACGAACCCATTATATATACATAAGAACCTCTTAGATATATTTTGAAATTACACCAGAGCCCCTTATATATAAGACATCCCTAAGGTTTTCTTATCAGATTTTCAAAACAGACGAGAGACTTGGAGAGTGGCGATTTTGCTGATCTTCTTCTTCTCCGATCCACTTCTCTGATCAACTTGTCGGCGACCTCTCCTTTTGCTTTGGAGAGCAGCGACTTTGCTAATCTTCTTCTTCTCCGATCAACTCGTTGGCGACCTCTCCTTGATTAAGTTGTAAGTCTCTCTCTCTCTCTCTCTCTCTCTCTCTCTCTCTCTCTCTCTCTCTCTCTCTCTCTCTCTCTCTCGATAAACTCGAGTTTCCTCCTGACTGCTACCATACCTGATGTGGTACACTGACGTCAGACTTTGGATTTACTTAGATTTTATGCTTTAATCTGGGTTTTGCTTGAATGCTTTGTTTGAATCTAGAAATTAAAACAATCAATTTGCTTGAATTTTGTGATGTGCTAGCAGGTACCCATTCAGTTCGGGGAATACCCAAACCCCATCTGGTTCGGGTATGAGACAGCTATCCCCTTCCTGTTCCGGTTTTAGGGCGGATTTGGGGTGGGTAATAGTTTCCGGTTTTGGGGTGGATTATCCCCATTTCCACCTAGATCCGCCCTATTGTCATTCATGTACATGTCTAATGTATGATGTCAAAGATTATCTTTGTAATTTGCCAAAAAGTAGCCTCCACAAGAGGCATAAAAACTGTATGATGTCAAAGATTCTCTTTTTAATTTGCCCAAAACTAGCCTCCACAAGAGGCATAAAACTTTGGAAGTTTGAACTAGATGGACAATTTTAGTAAAACTACTGATTTGAAGTATATTAAATTGCAGTTCAAAAAAAGGTATATTAAATTTTTGCTTCCTTAAAATGTTGATACGCTTGAAAATGAGTAAAATTGTGTGACGTATAAAGTAAGGTGAGCCCCACACACATTGACTGGATTATTCATTCCAAATTAAGGATCAGAGAGAATCCTGACCCACCATCAACCTCTCTTTTCGTGCCTAGTGCACAAAAAACGTGTTGGTATTTATGTTCCGTTAATTCTATGAGCACTGACAAGAGGTGCATCACTAGTGCACAGATCGGCGTGTGAGACCTACTTTCAGGGTCTCAAACTATGATCCGAGTTATTCATTAATTTTAAGACATTGTTCAAGTGGCCTCACAAATAATCAGTTCTATCGAATAATTCTAAAAGCTTGATTCATTACACACATTTCATTAAGAATGTAGGATTCTGAATTCTAAATAAAAATTTGAATCATTAGATCAAGCATTTAAAACTATTCGATTGAGCTGATTTTTTGTGAGATCACTCAGAAAATTACTCCCTCCGTTCCCAAATTTTAGTCCCCCGTCCTATTCTAACCGGATAAAAAAACTAGTTATAACTTTTAATCGGTAATGAATTTTATATCCAATATGATCTTGTTTGATAGATCTCAATTAATTTTATAAAACAATGTTTTCGAAATCATGTAAAATAATATAAATTATGAGATATAATTAATTGAAAAGTGACACGAACTCCTAAAAGTGACAAATAAATGGGGACGAAGGGAGTATTTTTGAATTAAGGGTAAATTTCACCTACCTCCCCTGAGGTTTCTGAAAGTTATAGGGACCTCCCCTAAGGTTTCTGAAATTCCACTGACCTCCCCTACTTTTGAAAATAAATGTCACATACCTGCTTGCCCTTCGTTAACTTCCGTTAGAAAAGCTAACGGAAAACGCTGATGTCAGCGCCACCTCACTCTCCTCTTTTTATTTTAAATCTTAAAATGTTTATAACTTTTGTTTTATATATTCACTTTTTATGAACTTTATATATTTAAAATCTACTCGAAAAGATCTATAAAATGAGATCCATATTCAATGTGAAATTATGAAAAAATAAAATCTTATTTTTTCAATGTGAATTTTAATTATAATGTTACATAATTTAAATTATTTTCAATGTTTAAGTCAAAATTTTACCCAAAAATTGTAATACCTCCGTTCCAAATTGTTTGCCCCTTTTGGGAATGCATGCATTTTACACGCAAAAAATAATGTACAAGCATTAATTTTTTTTCAACAAATTTTATACCAATTTAAAGATCTTATTGAGAAGAAAAAATTGGTGTAATTCTTTTTCAAAAAAAGTTCTCATAGACACGTTATTTTTTTAGTGTAAAATGCACGCACTCCCAAAAGGGGGGTAAACAATTTGGAACAGAGGGAGTACGAAACATCATAAAATCTTCTTGTTTAACAATTTTGTTTTTTCCAAATATATTCTTAATTAAATGAACATGGTAAATTTGTAAGTCCATTTTTCTATTTAATGGCGACTTTGTCCCAATAAAATTTTAAATTTTCAATTCAAATTTTAATTATATTGTCTTTTTTTTTTTGCCATTCGATATTCATTAATAGAGTTAGTTGTTAGATGTTAGTAAACTATAAGGGTTGACCTCCTCTCCATAGGAATCAAGCTCAGAACCTTGCAAAAAAAGTTGTAAGAATTTTAAGGTTTAAAGTTTTGAGTTAAACATTGAAAAATTTAAATTATGTAGCATGATAATTTACATTGAAAATTAAGATTTTATTTTTTCATAATTTCACATTGAATATGGATCTCATGTTATAGATCTTTTCGAGTAGATTTTAAATATATAAATTTCATAAAAAGTGAATATATAAAACAAAAGTTATAAACATTTTAAGATTTAAAATAAAAAGAGGAGAGTGAGGTGGTGCTGACATCAGCGTTTTCCGTTAGCTTTTCTAACGGAAGTTAACGGAGGGGAGGTATGTGACAGTTATTTTCAAAAGTAGGGGAGGTCAGTGGAATTTCAGAAACCTTAGGGGAGGTCCCTGTAATTGTCAGAAACCTCAGGGGAGGTAGGTGAAATTTACCCTTGAATTTAATGAATGAATAGGATCGGTTGTATAAAGACTTTCAAGGCTGATATGTGCATGTCGGTTTCATCGTACAGTTGTTTCTGTTTCCATTCTAGTTTTCCATGTGGCACGTGTTTAGGTCAGTTGGACGGCCACATCACGCGCTGCAACCGTACCTTTTACCTATGTAAGCTAAAAATCCTGGGTTTACGTAAGACACTGATTTTCATACTTCTTTATTGCAAATCTTTGTTTTTATTTATTCAGTGTTAAAAGGCACCGTCACGTGATGTATCAGCTCTCTTTTCATCATGCATTCATCATATATATAGTGGGGCCCATGACAAAGTGTATGAATTCCACCACATTATACGGTTTCCGTATCTCATGTCCCTTTCTCATCACACATGCAGTGGGGCCCAAGACAAAATGTATGGACCCCGCTAGATTGTGTGACAGAAAAAGAATCTGGGCATCGGATAAACTCTCGGTCAACTAATTATTTGATGGGATTAATAATAATAGATAATACAGCGGATACGTAATCTGATGATATTAATGGTAATATTTAATGTTGGGTGAGATTATCTATTTGAGGCATATTTAATTTGAGTTGTAAATATTTAATTAAACATCAAATATTCTAATCTTGATATAATCCCTTCGTCCGATAATGTTGGATCTTTTTGGGGATTCTAATTTTTTAAGGAAAAACCATCAAATACATGTCTCCTTTAAAAATGACCTTTAATTTCCACTACTACCCCCCTTTAATCCCACTTATAAAGTTATTTTTATGCTATGGTACAACTTTTTCAAATATTATTGTTGTTAAAGCGGAAGGCTATAATTATCGGGTCAATCTAAAATTGAATTTTAGAATGATTTACACAATAACACTTACAAATGACTGGTTTGCAATCTTATAATATAATCATGGTGAGGCTCACACGCCTTGACTGGATTGTCTATTCCAAATTAAGGATCAGAGAGAATCTGAGAGAACATTAGGGAGGGTGGAAAGAGTATGGGTGGGGTGGCTCGGGCTATCCCCAATCTTGCTAGAATCATTTGTATATAATTTAAACCAAATGTTAATATTCATAATATATAATATGTTCCCTCTAATCCTCAAAATATATATGAAATAAAAAGTAGGAGAAAACAATTACTTCCTTTTGTGTGTAGTAGATGTGGGTCTGGGAACTAGGCTGGGGACCTAGTGCACAGCACACGTGTTGTGCAGCTTCTATGGGACCCACTTCTGGTTTCATTATTTGGTTGTCTCGTCAAGCATGTACTCTATGTAAAAATTCATTGATCGGACATCGATAACTATATATGTTTTCAAATTGCATTTTTCTTGAAAAGAAACACTCAATGACACTGATGTAGCTAGGTATTTTTTTCCCTACAAAACTGTAAGCTAAATGGTCACCGATCAAATACTTACCGATGACCGATCAACATAATTTTTTACGTGGGCTACATACTCTACGAGACAAATAAAATGAACGATTCGGATCAAAAAATGGAACCCGAAGTATACCCTAAAAGGACTGCACAGCACGCATGACAGTCCTCGGACCCAATAAATGTTTTTCTCAAGCATGAATGGGAAGCGGTTATATTTTTTTTTAAGAATATTATTCCTTCATTTCATGCTTGAGTATCAAATCACATGCAAGGAAAACTTTAAAATTCAATACCACGCGATTATGTAGAATTTTTTATCATTTAGGCCCCGTTTCGTTGAGGAGCTTTTTGGCTTTTTAGGACTTTTTTAATCGATACATTATGAGAAAATGATCTGCCTCAAAAAGTACGGAAAAAAGTCAAAAAAAAAATCCTTAACGGAACGCATGTCCACTCTGTATTCCTAGCTCCGTCGTTGCATGAATTGAACACGTCTGTTTTAGTGCCCATAGCACAAAAACGTGCTATCCATTGGATTGTAGCACTCTGTTTCCGTTTTCGCATGTGATTGGGTCAGTTTCATCTGGACGGCATCTCACGCGCTGCACGCGCATCTATATTAGCCAAAAACCCACGATTTGCGTATGACACTGATAGTACTTTTTTTTATTGATTCCCGCAATTTTCTATTTTTTCTTTTGGTAATATATTAGGATTTTCCGAGCTAGTTTGCGCACACCTCGGATTAATAAATCTCACATTCCCGCCCATAGACTTTTGACACGAAACACTAGGAGTGAGGCGATCCCTAAAGTTGTTAACAAGAATAATCGAACCCGAGAAAGCAAATTCCTAAATTCCTAGCTAAGATCACCAGGCCAACCCCTTCGAATTTACCTGTATTTTTTTTTTTTATGTGAAAGGTCTACTATATATTTGTTTGACGGTATCAACGATAATAAATAGATAATGCAACGAATATATAATCTAACAAATTTATCACACCCACAATATTGTATTTATCATGTTGTGTAAGACTTTACATATCAAATTTGAGTTGTAAATATTTTAAATAAGTAAACATTGAATATTTGATCATCTTAAATATATGTAATCCAATTTGGTGCTTATATCCCATCAAAAAAGGAGGTCTTTGTCAATTTACAATATATAATACTTGAAGTTACATAAATTAATACTAAAAAACAAGATGGGGGAGATAATATAAAAAGGTGTGTAAAAATCAGTTTCCTTTGTCCCTTCGGGGACATCCGATAAAATTGGAACGATACAGAGAAAATCAGTTTCCTTTACATATATCTACAATTTCCCCTACCACTTGTAGGTTGGTAATTGCCCAATATATGATAGGTTAGTGTTGAGCGCTTCTTACTCACATTTACTTGTTTTTATAATTTGTTTGGGGGTAATTATCTATTTTGCAACCACCCTTAGCAAGGGAAAAGGACAAGGAAGTTACTTGTGATCTTAACATATTTTTAAATCCCCATGTGGTTTATACTTGACTTGTCATTTGAGCACTCTAGGATTATAATTTATGGAACACATCTTTTTCTCATTTTAACCAAAATTTTGAGAACTAATTTTGTCAAAGGTTACTTTGATTATTTATTTCAATTTGTATGAATAATTTTTTCTTTTTTTTAGGTTTGTTAAATCTTCTATTCCTTTTTTTATGGTAATAAAATTATAATACGGACATTTTGTAACGGGGACGCGGTACATTTGCATTACGAATTTAATTTACCTTACAAATCAAGAATGATTATAAAGCAAATTTACACAATACTAATTGTTATGCCTGATTTAACGTGTCGAATCCAATAGTTATTTGATATATCACGAATGATTGTAAAGAAAATGCAATTGTTACGTCTGATTTAACGTGTGAAAATCCAATACTTGTGATGTGCAATGAATCGTATCTGAAAAATGTTATAATTATTTAATGCCATGAATTATAATTATGAATATCATATCCCATATGTTGCAGGATAAATCTGTATGGTTCCTATGTTTATCTTTCAACTGTAGTGTACGCATAAAGTACATTTGTTGTAAGAACGTTTGTCCCCGAGTCCCAATATCGTTTGACTAAAAAGTAAATTTTTAGGAGTGAAATATTATGATTTTGCGATTGAATTCCATTAGGTCAAAGTCAAGTAAATCACTTTACCTAAAAATGTGACATGCGAAAGACGTGCATTTGATTTTTGGCTAGTAAACTCCTCGCACATATTTTAGAAAAGTACGACGCATTTTTACGACGAAAGCGTAATTTTTGGCATCCCTATTTTAATTTCCCACACTCTACTCTCTATATTTTACCCTCTTCTTTTTTAAAACTCAAAAAAAAAAAAAAAAATCACTTGCCAACTACAGAGCCTAACAAGTAACACTTTTTTTGGTAGTAAATAAAATCTAACTTATGGGGTATTGTTTATGTTGCCTTTTTTTTTTTTTTTTTTTTTTGTAAGCAGTAAATGTTGCATTTAATTAAAATAAGACTGGTGATTCTTCAATTTAAGTGGGCATTAAACTAAAAGGTAGGGTGCCCCTAGTAAAAAGCTAGGCCTGCACAACCATGTAGTACAACCTTTGTTTATAACTACTCTATGTTTTTTGTTGCTTTTCTCCTCTCTCTCTCTCTCTCTAAAGCTCTTTCGCTGGTTTACCAAAAACTGACTTTGTTCCGCCGGCATTGACTGGACATCTCCGCCGGCCAACTCCGGCCACATGAGACAGCCTGAGATCGGTGAGCTGAACATCACTGAATTTTTTTCCCACAATTATTTTGTTCCTGTTTGGCATTTCTCACTCAATTCATTCCTTTTATAGACCTATATATGCCAAGCCAAACGCTAGAGATTCTATTCAGATTTTGTTTTTCTGGTTCATTTCAGTATTTATTATGGGAATTACAACCCACAGAAAATTCACTGAGATTCACAAATTTATACTGGTTTCTTGATTTGCAATTTGGTCCTGATTGTATTTCCATTTGATTCTCTACCTGATTTTGCTGCATAAGTAAAGATAGCTGGGTGTGTGTAGCTGTTGAGAATTTTTTTTTTTGTTTTGGGAAACTGAGTTCTTTTCTTTCTTCTGGAACTGGAATTTAAGCCATTAATTGCATGGATCCTAATCTGTTTTGTTGCCCAGAATATGCATTGTTTGGTTACTAGCATTTTCATTTTGATGGTTATTATGGAAATTAAGGGCTGTTTTGGTGATTAATGTAAATTGGGGGTTTTGGCAGGGTAGGTGAAGGGAATTGGCAGAGGGGATGAACAAGGGTTCCTGATAAAGTCGGGAAATTCGGCGAATTCACCCCATGTTTTAGGTTTTGGGGGCCAAAACTAGAGGTTTCATAATGGAATCTCTAGGTTAGAGAACACAGTAAGTTTCGATTAGTTCGATCGTTCTGGGGTTTTCGATGAATTCGAGGATGAATTATGGGAGGGGTTTTTTAAATCCGCCAGAAAATGAAGTCCAGATTAGGGCTCCATGGGTTCCTCGAACACCAGGAAATCCAATTGCGCAACGATCCAATGGGAATGGTATGCCTGCTGGAAGGCAGGTGAATCAACAACCAGGAACAACAAATTTTCAGGATTTGGTTGGATGTTCCGATCGACTCTTTCAACCAAACATGAATTACAATGCAACCTGGGAGAATTTCAATACGATCGGATTCACAAGTCCAAATGGTAGTTATGATTTGGGAATTCAACAAGCCGTGCAGGGGGGTTCTAATCAGAGAGTCAGATCCTATGAGAACTTTGGTAACAACAATGCGGCTTGTTATAATAATCCTTTGGCTGAAGTATTTGCAACGAGGACTTCTGCTTCTGTGGCCCCTGTAAATGGAGCATCGAGCAGAAACATGCACTCGGAAAATGTTCTTCCAACCATTCTGAATTCTTATTCCATAGTTGATAGCAGTTGGACGGAAGGCAACTTCACTAGTTTGTTACTTGGAAGCGAAAATCCTAACCTGGATTCAAACAATCCTAACCTGGATTCGAACCACCGGATCATGGCAGACAAATCACCGCAGATGCCAAGGGGTAAGTTCCTTCTAATTTTTTTGGTCAACTAAGCTGATTTGTTGTTCTCCTTTCTTTTTCGGGTGTATTTAAAATAATTGTCAATTGTTTATTTATCAAGAGCAATATAAGGAAACATTGTGGCCTTTGAAATTAAACTTTAGCACTCGAATATGATATTGGTCTTCACGGTAATGATGTTGGTAACTGCATGAATCAATTCAATTTGTGCTTCGATAATATCTGAAGTAGCGTGCATAAAACAAAATTATACTTCATCAAAATGCAAATGGTGATTTCATCAGTTAGTATTTCCCATTGGTTTTGATATTATCCCAATCTTTTTATGAGTGTTGATTTTATGTTATTGCAATCTTGTAATAAGCTTGAGTCAATTTGCGAAAGGTCTTCGTAGACTGAACAGGGGCTAAAGTTTCACTAGTTTTTATGCATGTAAAACCCTAATAAAACATCACTTTAGCATGGCCACAGATAACAAGTTGCACACTGTCCAATCCCTGGAAGCATAAAGTAGTGTTTTCACATCGGTTGTCATTGGCTTACAATCCTTTCCCAACAGTAATAGAAGTAGAACACTGACTGTGTACATTACAAGAGTCTAAAAGAACTCCTTTCTGGCAGAAAGAAATACTAAACAATTACATATCGAACGAAGACTACGTTCATTCTTTTGTCAATTATATTCAAGAGTCTCAACGACTAATTGGAATCTGTTCTCAACAGATGGGTTTCCTGTCCCTTTCCGTCCCAACTACAATCTAAACTCACCACCAAGATCTGAAGCTGATGCAACTTCAAGCACAACCAGTTCCTTCCCATTCGCACCAGTGACACCAGACCATGCAAAGCAGTTTGAAAACCATCGTCGCTCTGTAATGCTGAGTTTTTCTGTAGATGAAAGCTCAAGTCAAGAGAAAGATAAGCTAGAGAGTTTATTGTCATCTAGCGAAGCCATTGAGGATTGCACTGAACTTTTACAAAACATTGTGGACGCATCATCTGCTGCTGGTTCTACGTTGTTGACTGAAAAGAACAATTTTGTTGGAGTTGATCAGGGTATTGACTTGAACAAGACACCCCAGTTGAAACCTCCAAAAAGGAGAAAACACAGACCGAAGGTAGTTGTGGAAGGCAAACCTAAAAGGACTCCGAAGCCCAAACCTCCACAGAACTCCAACTCCAAGGAGACCCCATCTGGTAAGAGGAAGTATGTCCGCAAAAAGCCAGTTGTGACAAATGAAGATAAGCTTCCAAATTTTGAGCCTAAAGAAAAATCGTGCAGGATGAAGTTGAATTTTGACTTGGAAAACGGAAAAAATGGTGAACTGCATGGCAAAGCAGATAATCTCCCGGAAAAAGTCAATCAAGGTAATCCAGCGGATCTTAACTTGAAACTGGATTCCCATGCAACCGAATTATGTGCTAGAATCAATAGCGAAACATCAGAGATAATGGTGCAGAATGGAAGAACATTTCCCCATTATCATTCTATGAACCAAATGCCAGCAGAAAAAAAACCATTGCCAGAGAGACATTCCTCTTGTGCCTCACCAACTGCAATCAAATACCACACTCTGAATGCTCTTGCAAGAAGCCTGAGCATGAGAAATGGGAGCCCCTATCAAAATAGTGACAAAAATGGATACAGTCACGAGCATCATCTCCAGAAAGAACTCAACAGAAATGTCTCCCAAAAACAGCAAAATACTTGCATAAATCCAGAGGAAACCAGGCAGATGACATGGCACAATACCCCTCGAATAGTAGAAAGAAACCAAACCAATTCCAATGAAAAAAGAGGGTTGAAAAGGGAATATCACAATAGACCTATGCAGGCAGGTTTCGCTTCTTACAGTCAGATGGGTTCTCCATTTTTGCACTGGGGTATATATCAGGTACATGACCATAACACTAACAGCCACAATTTTGGCACCAGTTCAGAAACTCAAAAGAAGAGAAGAATGGAAAATGAATTTCACATAACCGAAGGCAGGAACAATGTCTATGGGAAAAGTTCTACCTTAAACAGTAGAATATCAGACTCATACTTTGGAGGTGACAGAACCTCCGCCAAGTTAATGAATGGGGTCAACAGTAGTGGTGGCAGGCAGTCTCATTGCATAACCCCTGCGCATACTTTACAGAAGCAAATTCGAGCATCTGAGTTGCATCCTAAACTTGGCGGATCAACTCACATCCAGAATATGACCTCCCTAATAATGATGGCCAATTCCCACCTGCTGTCATCAACTCCTTCGAAAAGAGGCCCTTTTACATCTTGTTTTGAGCAAGGAGTTGAAACTTCTCAGGCGAAGACGTCAGGGAATAGGCTTCAAATGGCATTGACTTCATCCAGCCAGGTCTCACATGATTATCGACAATCCTCCATGAAAACAAGAGGTACCTGTTGAGAAAACTTGAATCGCTTAAAGTTCCAAAAGTTAATAATCCAAATAATTGAACTTTACTTCATTTGTTTTGCAGGCCAACCAGGACAACAGCAATACTCGGACGCTATTCAGGAAATCACATGCAGACTACAAGGGCTAAATATCACTGGTTGGAGCAAGGATAATGGTAGGCAAGAGCAAAATGCAATTGTTCCATATAAAGGAGATGGCGCAATGCTTCCGTACGAAGGGTTTGATCTTATCAAGAAACGCAAGCCACGTCCTAAAGTGGACCTCGACCCTGAGACAAATAGGATATGGTTGCTATTAATGGGGAAGGAAGGAAGTGAGGGCGCTGAAGCAGAAGACAAGAACAAGGAGAAGTGGTGGGAAGAAGAAAGGAAAGTTTTCTGTGGACGAGCAGACTCGTTCATTGCACGCATGCATCTTGTTCAAGGTATCAAATGAATTTTGCTACGCACTCAACCTAGAACTTTCAAATCCTTAACATAGACACTAGATTTACTCCTTTAAAGCCTAAATCTCATTCTGTAAACTAGTTCTTTGCACCCAAAACCCTCGCCATTATGTCTTGCACTAATCATGGTTGGTTCCCAAAGAATCAAGTCAACAAGTAATAAGTGTAAACTGCATGTAACACTTATCACAACAAAAGATCGGCACCACAAACACTTAAAAGCAATATATTGATATACGGATCTGAAGATATGACCTGCTATTAACTATTATGCTGAGAAAATTAATATAACTGACATCAATGCAGCACTGAACTTCCAGATGTAGGCGACAGCAAAGAGCACTTCAAAAAAATGTCTAAGCAGCTCGAGCAAAGAAGAAACCTATACTATATGGGATTCTAAATTTGTGAAGTGCCAATATCGGACCATTGCAAGTGACGGTAGCATGGGTCCGATATGCCTAGTTTGACAAGCATCCAGTAACTACGTACAATCATTTGAGTTCACTGTATAATTACGCGCAACTCCATTTTGCATACAAAGCAAACTATTAAAACATATATTCATTATTTTACCATTCAAAAAGCAACAGAGGAGAAATAGAATTAGATAAATGCATCACCGAGAAAGATATTACACCAAACACTCGTACTTGAGTCCATGTAACACAGGAAAAGACTATACAGTGCTGGCATTTTGCCCAGCTTTACAGCTTTACAAATCCTAAAAGCATCGTAAACTGTCAAAAGCTGAATTTCTTTCCACATTTTTCGATTAACAAAAGTTTTAGTAGAGTAGTTTAGCTCGTTGGAAGACACCATACAAAAATGAAGTTTTCTGTGAATTTGCTCAAAGTAGCATTCATCTTCATTGTTGCCACATGCATCAGACAGATAAAGCATTATTAATCCTTGTAACAACACTGAATGTACAAAAACTTCTCTAGGAGATTCTATGTCAAGTGCATAGAAGTTAAGTAGACATTTCCCAATAACACCATTATGCTATCCACAGGAGATAGACGTTTCTCTCGGTGGAAAGGATCAGTTGTTGACTCAGTAATTGGAGTGTTCCTCACCCAGAATGTTTCAGACCATCTTTCAAGGTAAATTCAACTACTTAATATATTTCAAAGGTAAAAATTCCCTTTAGAGATTGACAATCTCTTGATTTTTCTCCAATTTTGTGCAGCTCTGCTTTCATGTCTCTTGCAGCAAGATTCCCCCTCCGGTCAAAAACCGCTGACCCAGAATGCTACGAGAGCGGAACATCCGTATCAGCTAAAGAACCAGCGATTCAGATGCTATTCCCCAATGGCACCATCAGATGGCATGATGAAATACCAAAGCAACCATTCTACAAACAACCATCTGTACTTCGTCATGAAACATCAGAATCCAGAGCAGGAGATCCTACTTCAGGAACCAGAAGACCAAGTCTAGTAACTGAGCTCCACAGAATGGGGAATGAAAGCTTAAGTTCATCACAAAATTCTTTCAACTTTTTGAGCCTTCAAGTCAATAAAGGAGTCGAATCATACACAGGGTCCAGCTCAGAAGCAGAAGATTCCAATCACAAAAGCCAATCTAACCTGATTAATGGTCGCCCGGCTCTCCCACATATGAGGAGAACATCCCAATTCCAGGAACTTCAAAACCCTGTAAATGGGAGCTTATGCTTTGATGAGAGGTCCACATATTTGCACAACCAATCAGCACACATAAACTACAATTGGCAAATCCCAGGATTGGAAAAGGTCAATAACCTGAAAAACCCTGCCACCTTAACCCACCCAATGAGTTCTAACATATCCCAACACAAGCAAGGTCCAACTGTTCCTCCCGCCTATTTTCAAATGCAGATGACACAAAACTCGGCAGCACAGGGAGTAGGCCATTTTAGAATATTCACAGAAGAAAGCATGCCTTCTTTGCCTTCAACTCCTTCTGGACTAACGAATGGAAAAGAGAGAGATTATGCGAGTAGGACTGGACATACTATAGAAAAAACCTTTGTTCAACAGAATGGAGTGCCAATGATTCAAGCGCCAACATTTGGCCATTCTTCTCACACTGGAAGAGGCCATTTTTTCCTCAGCACTCATCAACAAGAAAGGTCTACGACCTTCCACTTGGAAAGCAAAACGGCTAAAGAGACTTTAAGACCTACTGAAGCAGTAGCTATGCGGCACAGTGGTACCAGGCATCAACATCCTAAGGACCCTCAGAACAGATCAGAAGCTTTTAAAGCGGAGAAGGGAACTACCGTAAGTGATAAGCAAAAGTTCCAAGACACAAAAGTAGTAGAAGCAAATGCAAAAGATGAACAATATTCTTCGGGCAAGACTACCACTAGGATGAGTACAAATATGTCAACTGCAAGAAAAGGAAAGCGTGAGGATGAAAAAAGGAACTCATTTGACTGGGATAGCTTGAGAAAGCTGGTGGAGCCCAATGGTACAAAGAACGAAAGAAGCAAGGAGGCAATGGATTCCCTGGACTACGAAGCAATTAGACGTGCAGATGTCAATGAGATTTCTAATGCTATCAAAGAAAGAGGAATGAACAACATGTTGGCAGAACGAATACAGGTATGGGTATAATGTTTCATACAAAAGTAGTTTCGTATTAGTCAAGATCAGCTACACATGGCTATAAAACCGAAAGTATAAGCTAAATGCAAAAATCCGCAAAAACAAGTTGATCACACTGTTAAACTCTGCAGGATTTCCTTAACCGACTTGTTAGAGATCATGGAAGCATTGACCTTGAGTGGTTGAGGGATGTTCCTCCAGACAAGGCAAAGTAAGTCATTTAGAACCATTCTAAAACCGTGCATACATTTTAGCTTAACACTGAATCATCTAATGACCGTGGTATAGACCAACAGTTGAGCAGAAGGTCATGTTTTCTACCCAATATTTGAATTAAACCTCTTATAAAATCCAGTCCACAACCCATTTTCCTGATTTAGTCCTTTCCTGTTTTATTTGTATGGGTAACTCATAACTGTTTCAAGTTCTGGTTTGTATACTTACTGGTTCTACAAGAGTATCAAGCTGATAGTTTTATAATTCACTTGTCAAGGATTTTCTTGAACATTGCTATCCCTCTGTTGCAGTAGCATTTTATTTCTAATTTTTCTAAAGGAAAAAAATTATATATATATATATATATATGGATAGAGGATATTCCACTTTTGGTTTAACATAAATCAACCGTAGTTCCTCACAATGGATAGATAAAGAAAACAAGCATTGTCTACCCATGCTTTTCCATGAGGAAAAAAGGCAAGTTTTGATGCCAAAAGGATGGCCCCCTCAAATTAGAGACGACTTTTAGTAAGAAAAACAAAATCTATCGAAGAGGGTTTGGTCACTCACCACAACCAGCAGCCCAGAAATGGACTTCAGTGTCCCTCGATCGCATTTTTCAGCAGTTCACTTCTTGCTCCTCATAAAATATAGCCAAATCTTTGTCCCAGCATATAACATCATTTAATATCCGCAAGGCATTTTCTTTTGATCTCCATGCATGTTTTTTCCACAGAGATTATCTTCTAAGTGTATGGGGATTGGGCTTAAAAAGTGTGGAGTGTGTGCGGCTATTAACTCTTCATCATCTTGCTTTCCCAGTAAGTTTCATTTGCTTCATTTGGAAACAGCTAATCATTAATAAACTTGATAAAGTTTCATACTGTCAATATGTTGTTTGTTAGGTTGACACGAATGTTGGAAGGATAGCTGTGAGACTGGGATGGGTCCCTCTTCAACCACTTCCTGAATCGCTTCAACTTCATCTTCTAGAATTGTACGGAATGGGTCGCTCACTATATTAAGCTATACTTTTTTCTACAGCGAAAAAGAGTGTTCTAACCATGATTCTATGCAGATATCCAATGCTTGAGACAATTCAGAAATATCTGTGGCCCAGACTATGCAAGCTGGATCAGCGAACATTGTAATTTCAGAACTCACAAGGACCATTTATCTAAATGCGTCTCATTGTCTATTTTTTTATAAATTGAAAATTAAGAATTGGTTTTGCTTTACTCTCTGTATTTCCCTGATTGGCATGCCATGAATGAACAGGTACGAGCTACATTACCAGATGATTACATTTGGAAAGGTACGTAATCATGATCTTTCCTTTGCTATAAGCATCAGATGTGACTAATGACTGCCATTAGATAACCACTTATGAAGCACAGACACTACATTTTAGTTGTTATTGAAGTGCTCGACGAGTGTTAGAAAAAATGACATGCCAGGATACATATCAATATCATTGTACATTGTATGTAATATTTATTACCATTAACTTGATGACACGTTAGGGTCATGCCCTTGTCCTGTATCCAGGCACATCAACAGATGTTAGAGACCATGTTGCTTGTATATTTGCATGTTCATAATTTAGTTCTAAATCAAGTCATTAACTTCTTGCTGTGGTTATTAAATTTGAGATGATCTACTTTGGTTCATTACTTGGTTAGCTTTTTGCTCAAATTGCCTTGAATGATGCCTAAGTTTCATATTGAAAGTTCTGTTGAATTAGTGCCATTTCTTTGGTACTTTACTGGTTTGTGTTTTCTTTTCTTTTTTAACAGGTTTTGTGTTTTCTCAGTGTGTAATATCTTCTACTATTAGAGAAATTTGCATAAGAAGTATAAATTCTCACTGAATTCCCGGCATACTCGTAATGACCATGACGATTCATTCCTGGAGATTTACAGGTTTTCTGCACAAAGAGCAAACCAAATTGTAATGCATGTCCAATGAGAGGGGAGTGCAGACACTTTGCAAGCGCTTTTGCAAGGTATACCATTCAACCTTCATTCAACAACTACTTTCAGTTGGCAACCAGAAGCATTATTACAAAATGATCAAATCTCAGCTAAAAAGTTGTACACTCAAGTTTAGTAACCTTTAAATCTCTGAGGAACATAAGGACTACTGAACTAGAAACACAAGCAGTATATACACTCATCAGAAAGGAGGGTGATTCTCAAAGAGACAACAGGTTATGCAACTACTTTTGTGATTTATTTGATTCAAAAGTCATAATGATGTGTAAGCCAGGGGCTATTAGGTCATTAACATGATGTCAAAAGATTGAATGACACTGACCCAAAAAAAAGACCAAGAAAATTAACTGCACAATGACCATGATTTTATCCTCAAAATTAGTTAGAAAACCACAGGCTGAATTAGTCACGAATGAGGTCACAACTTCCAGCACACACTTGAGAAGGGACAGAAAAACTGGAAAAAAAAAAAATAAGACAATTGGGTTTGCATCCAGCCATCCCGGACCTCAGAAGCAGACACTTAAAAGGTAGCATGTCCATGTCTGACAACTCTGACCCTTGTCTGACACCACAAGTCTGATACTCATTTTTTAGTGTCCATAATTATCATAATTCAGTAACATATCCAACACTCTTTCTACAAGATGCTTAACACTTATTTAGCGTGTAAGACTAGAAAATAAATATGTAGTTGACAATTCTTGGAAACTTGGTAACATGTGACTATCAAAGATATCGAAATTTGACATGTCCTATGACTTACAAAGTTAGAAGAGTAGTAATTCTTACAATTTATCATATTGAATTCAACTGGAATTTGTTAAGAACTTCTTGAGGATTCCTAACCGTGTCCATGTCTTATTTTTTAAGAATTTCTGGAGTGCCATGACAACTAGATTCTTCATAACTATAATTCTTATCAATTATATAATTTGGCATATATAGTTATGGTGGTATGTGTATACAAAACAATGTATTCAGATATGAATGAAAGTATCCTCAACGTGTCCGTGTCCTACATTTTAGAGAATTAACGTAGCCGTGCATTTATGTGGTGTCGTATCTGTGTCTCATGTTCGTATCCGTGCTTCTTAGTCCAGTACACAAATGTTTGAACCACTCCCAAATGCATCCTTCGATAAAGACTAACCCAATTTCTGAAAATTCCGGTGAAGTTTAGAAAGAAACGATACAATCCAAAGAAGATGCAAAGACTTTTAGATGCATCAAGGGTAAACCGTAGATGAAATTTGAGGTGTTTCTGTTTTCATCATTTAGAACCATGGCAAAATACATAGAATCACATTTATTCCCTCAACAATTTCATTAGGAGAAATAGCCAAATATAAGATGCTAGAAATCTAGAGTATGAAGATTTGCTAAGACAAAATCTAAAAGAAAACAAAAATGTCCTAGTTATCCTAGAAATGTGTTTTATTGTTCAAAAACCATACTCCAAAATTGTAGTCCACATGAGCCTACCCATAATGTGCGATAAGGTATGGCATGTCGCGTGTACCACATTCTCAATCTTATCATCCAAAGGATTTTCTTTCTATGGAAGACACATTCGTACATATCAAACACGGGGACATTTATACCTTGTTTTGGTTTTTCTTTTTGTGCAATAGATACTGGAAATGAATACTGGAACTTTGTTTTTGGTGCAGTGCAAGGCTTGCCCTCCCAGGTCCAGAAGAGAAAAGTATAGTGAGTTCAACAACTCCCCCAGTCACTGACAAAAGCCCTCCAATAGGAATCAGGCACATGCCATTACTAACAGCTGGTAGAAATGAACCGAAAGAGATCGGATCAGTTTCGAGAAACTGTGAACCTATTGTTGAGGAACCAGCAACACCAGAACCAGAAACTGCTGAAGTAACGGTAAGTGACATTGAAGATGCATTTTATGAGGATCCTGACGAAATTCCTACAATCAAACTCAACCTTGAGGAGTTCACGCTGAATCTACATAACTACGTGCAAGAAAATATGGAACTGCAAGAGGGTGATATGTCCAAAGCTTTAGTTGCTTTGAATCCACAAGCTGCTTCCATCCCTACTACGAAACTGAAGAATGTGAGTCGACTACGAACAGAGCACCAAGTGTGAGTATACATCTTCTAACTAGATCTTACATGTAAGCCTGTAACAGACCAATGCTAGTACAGCAAAGCTGAATCTGCTTACATAGATTGGATTCCTAGTAGGATATAGATGGCAAGGTCTACAAATAAGTTGCAGATACAGGTTGACTACTGATAATGTCCACGAGACAGTAGTTGTGAACTCTTTCCCAAATGAAAGACCCAAAATATAAAAACTTAGATGGTAAATTACTAGTATAAGGTTGATCGTCGCCAGATTAACCAAGACACATGTATTGCAGGATACCTTGTAAAATTGATGTATCAGCAGCAACACTAAGTAATCTAGATACTTAACACTTGTTAAGAATATTTCCCCCTGCACAATTAACTCCTGCCATCCTGCTGCAGGTACGAACTTCCAGATTCACACCCTCTCCTAAATGGGGTTAGTCATTCCTCGTATTTTTTTCTGTTTGAATTTGCCTATCTGCAACTCAACTTGGCTCCAACTAACTGCTGCCCTCTACAATATTCAGCTGGATAAACGAGAACCTGATGATCCAAGCCCATACCTTCTTGCTATATGGACACCAGGTATGCACATGATACAGTATGGCGACCTCTGTTGTTCCCCTATAAACCATTAGGAATCATGTACCATAACGGAGGAGTTCAAACGTATTCTCATTTCTACAATTGCATAATTTTTTGCTTATAATATGCCCCTTACATCATCAGAATCCAAGGAACACAGCAATATTTAATGCTATTATCATATTTGCATGTGCTAGTTCTTCTCGTTTAATTTGACATTGTCCATACCAGGTGAAACAGCGAATACAGTCCAACTACCAGAAGGAAGGTGTGGGTCCCAAGAATCAGGCAAACTATGCAATGAGAAAACGTGCTTCTCATGCAATAATATGAGAGAAGCAAATGCACACACAGTCAGAGGGACAATTTTGGTGAGGAATACATGAAACATGCATTAGTACTAAAAGTTGCATGCAAGGTCAAATTCGCTGTTTATTGATATTGATCTCATGTGCAGATTCCATGTAGAACAGCAATGAGAGGTAGCTTTCCGCTAAATGGCACATACTTCCAAGTTAATGAGGTAATCCGGTTACTGCTATCTGATTACTCTCATTATCACTAGGAGTCACTGTTTGTGTGGTGGTGCTGTCACTTCAGTTCAGATAGAACATGTTGCAGCTTGATAACCTCACCACCAACCAACAAATAGATTACGAATTTGTGTTGACCTGCAAAATAAGACTGAGTTACTTAAGCCCAACTATTGCAGATGTTTGCGGATCATGAATCCAGTCTTAAGCCAATTGATGTTCCAAGGGCATGGATATGGAATTTGCCAAGACGTACAGTGTACTTTGGGACCTCTGTATCAACAATTTTCAAAGGTAATAGACCTTTTGGCCTAAAAATTTAAATTCCATCGATTTGCAAGTACGAACCTTGGAAACTGCCTTACAACATGAATGCGTTCTTTTCCAGGTCTGACAACAGAAGGAATTCAGTACTGCTTTTGGAGAGGTATGGATTTCATATAGTTTGGTATTACCTTTCTCCATGTCCAAAACCAATAAGCAATAGACAGATGATAATCTTAAAGGTTATTCGTTCAAGCTCTTTACAAGGAAAAAAGTCACATTTGATTTCATCAGGACGGTTGAAAGGTTTTTCCCTTTACCAAAATACCAAAATGTAGGGAAAAAATAGAGTGAAACTACATAGTGCAAAACTGGTGTGGCAACATCTCATTAAACAACACATAAGAGGTAAATAAAAACTAAGCTTCCATGTTCATAATTCTAGTCATTACTAACAACTAGGGCTGCAAACAGTTGAATCGAGCCGAGCTTTAGAATATTCAGGTTCGTTCGTTAAGTTTCTAACACGAGCCAAGCTCGAGTTCAATGAAAATTTGACCAGCCGAGCTCCCCTAGGTTTGAAAGAACTCATACTTGTTCACAAGCCTTAACGAGTCAAAATACTACATATTTATGCTCTCATCAAGGTCTAGAACTTCAAATAAAATTTCTATTTTGTACGTAATACTTTCATACATGTATAATATTATAAAAACATAGTAAAATTTAAGTTTATACATGGACAAGTAAAAAATGTTCATTACATGTAAAAATTTATACATATTTAAGGTCATATGTGAAAATCTTATGAGATATACACACATACTTCAGGCTCGCGAGCCTAATCGAGCCGAATACTAGCATGTTCAAGTTCGGCTCATTAATTAAACGAGCCTAAAATTGAGGCTGAGGTTCATTTCGTTAAGTACCCGAATTGAACTCGAACGAGTCTTCACGGAGTCAAGTCTCAAATATTTCACGAACGGCTCGGTTCATTTGCAGCACTACTAACAAATATGAACCAAACTAATGCCATTATGAAAATCCCAAAGAATACCTCCAATGACTACTTACAGACACCAAAATGAAACTAATTTGTTCTCATTCTTGCATTCCTCTTCCCTATCTCCTATTGCATTCTTGAACCTGAAAGGCATGATAACACATTTTGGAAACTCCTTGTCTCCTACAAACATCGTAGGTCAGCTACAAAGACCATACATGGGAAAGGAAAAGAGTATTTCTTTTATCCATGTTTGAAGAATATTTGTGGGGTGGGGATGGTCAAATCCTTACTTTGACAACCAAGGAATGGGCAAATAATTTTTCCGCCCTTCAATGTTATGGTTAGGCAAATTAGCATTCATTTTGAAAGCATAAAACAACTCTTATAATAAGTACCTGTATTGCTTGTAGATATGGCCTCAGAGGTATGTTTCACTAGATAAATGTAGAAAGGAAGTGTCTGCCCATAAAAATGAGTATTGCAGAGCTAAAGGTGCCATGGTGGTTGTGTGGTAAAAAATGACTTTAAGATAAAGACGCTAAGTTTGATGTGAGGTTTGGTAACTGTAAGACCAACAAACATAGAATTAGAAGAGAGCATTTGTGAAATGGTATGAGGAGCAAATGCAAATGCAAATGCGACAGTTTGGAATAGCGATAGAATATATACTACCGCAATACTAGGGTGAAAGGAAAGCATATATTGACTTGGGATGTAATTTGAAAAGGTGCATATGGAATGATTAGAAAGAACCATGAATCAGATTGGTTAGCTGTAAGTAACAAAAATATTGGTACAAAAGCATACAACAAAAACATTCCTACTGCCCATGGGTCATCCACTACAATTTTTATGACAAGTTTTCGGAGTAATTATCCTCTCCAGCCTTAATGATCAAACATCGATAGTTCAGTAAATAGAAAACACCAACCCAGGTCCACCGCACTTTCAACCATGAACAAGTCGGTCACTCTCTACAAACACACATCAAAAACAACACAGCAACAAACTGTATGAAATAAAAATATGCAAATGTCCCTGACAACAATATAGCAAGTCAAAGGGAACCTTTAAAGAACAATGATTATCATATTTTGAGGAGTTTACCATCTCTAATGTGCGGCACTCAACGATGCACCAGTCAACTGCATCTACCAATAAGAAAGGATTTCCTTCAAGTCTTCACTACTTGCTAATGTTATCTTCTTCTTCCTTGGCAGGATTTGTGTGTGTGAGGGGATTTGACCATAGGACAAGGGCACCTCGACCTCTCATGGCCAGATTGCACTTCCCTGCAAGCAAGTTGGCCAAGACAAAAAATGAAGACAAATAACAAGATGGTGTAATGCAGAGAAGAGTGCCAATTCAAGGTGCTAAGCAAGCCTCAGTACAGGGCGAAAAATTCATTACCTAGCATGAACAAACCAAGGACTAACACATTGTTGTACATACAATTGTTCCTTCTCTAACATGAGATGCATTCACATGTAATCCAGGCAGCAGAATAAGGGGAAAAAAAATAGGTCATTTGCTGAGATCACCTACAAGGCTACAACTAGAAATTCATTTGTATTTAACATTATAGTTGTTCCAAATCAATGCTCAAAAATGAGCATTCATTCAAATGATAAGCCAGTCATAAAGAAGAAGGTGAAAAAGAAGATGTCACTTGCAATTTTGAAAGTTATTATCGTTTCTTGTATATAAGTGCCAGCAAGTATAGATTTTATGATTTATGCGTTTAGAGTAAGACTGTTTTTTTTTTTCCTGATGAGTGCATTAAGTTGTTTACATACGATAAAATGTGCCCATTCATGTCTTCCTGAAGATGAGTCACACAGAAGCTAGTTTAAAGCCCTAATGCATGCACATCAAAAAAGTGACCGATAATACGATACATGTTACAACACGTACCCGCATAAGGATTATTCATTATTGCTCTAATGACTTGATCCTCCATCTTCCTCATCTCCTTTAACATTTTCTTGTGGAAATAACGACTGACTTCTAATTGTGCTTAGTGCAAGACAAGTGCTTACTTGTGTTTGAATGTAAGTTCAAGGCACCAAACAAATGTAAGAAACTTACACTGCATCATTAAATGATCTCCAGCCAGGGTTCTAAATATGGGCTGTTATGTATCGCAAAAGGCATTTAGATAACAGGCTTTTGAATGTCTGATACTGTTATTTATCAATGTATCGGCCACTGCAAGACCATATCACATGTACTATTATGTATCCCAAAACTGCAATTTAAAACTTTTCTCCTGCTCTAACTTACAAACTTCCCCTCTACTTCAAAAAATCCAATGACTTCAGACCACAACCGTTCAATACATATAAATTCCCATCATCAGACCAAACATCAACATTCTCTAATGGCACGTGAAAAATTCGGCCTTCCTTACCAATAAACCACGATGTTGTTATGTACCTATTTTATATTTATTATACTTATTTTGTATTTATTTCTATTTGACTAAGTGGTAGGAGGTATGGTTAGTGTTCCCTACTTTCTAGGGTAGTGGGGTAGTGGAAAGCTACCATTGGTTGTATATAAATATGACATTTGTGATTCAATTAAGAGGGATTGAATATTATTGAAAGTCTTCTATTGTGAAATAGAGAGGTCTGATTCTTTTCAATCAGACCCAATCGGAGGTCTCCTCTCTTTCAAATTGGTAAAAGTGAAATAGAAGTTTTAGAACTCAAAACACCACATCTAAAGCAATGCTAAACACACTAAATAACTTATAAACTATTCCACTAAAAGTACACACTACCTCATGAATGCATAATGCAATACATGGATGGATTCATCCACTAAAAGAATGCTACATGTACATTTACTACATTAGTTAGTACCTCTAGAGTTTCCCCCACATCTAACAAGTGCCTCAACTATGGTGGTAGTAATAAAAAAAAATAACACGAATACGATTTATTCCGAAAACATCCAAACTATCGCTAACTCTCTATTTGTCAAAATCAAGAGCAACCCTAATAAAATTTTCCAAACAACTATATATTGGAAGCTAGATTTTCTGATTTTTACATTAGATGAATATAAACTTGGATATAGGACAGAGACAGAGTATGAACTTATAAATTTACTCCATTGAGAGCTCTGCTTTATGTGCGCCTATATCATATTCACATACTGCAAGACGAAGATTAAACGCCCTTTGTTTTTCTATTCCTTTCAGCATTTCTGTTGGCAACCAAACAGTCGTTAACAAAACTCCAATCCAAAGCAAGATTTAAAACATATGAAACCGGATGAATCTGAAGCGAGAAACATACCTCTGTGATTGAATCTGAAGAGACATTTGGGGAAAGAGACTGCTCCTCCGCCTCTTCGTCTTTCTTCTGAATCGATACGATCTTGATCAGTCGTGCTTGCGTATCATAAGACGTGTATATACACGAATCTGTGTGTACGTATGGTTCTTGAATGTGTGGAGATGGTGGGGAGAGTTTGTTGGGGAGCGGGACTTTGGAGGGTTTTGGTGTTTTCGCGGACTCTGGTTTTTTTAGTGGTTTGCACTTTGCCGCCTCTTGCTCTTCCCTCCACTCTTTTTTTTTCCCCCTCTTTGATTTTGAAATGCTCCAGTGACCTGTGGTTTGACGGAGCAAGCGTGAGAGTTGATCCATGTATTAACACGTGTGACATGTTAGAAGGTCAAGTAGTAAGGGCATCTCCAATCGTAGAGTTAAAAATCTAGTGTTATACGGCACAAAAGTATAAAAATGAGTCTCATTTTTGTGTTGTTTAAGTTGCTGAGTGTTGCAATGGTATTGTTAGAACGTTATTGAAGTGTACTCGCTATGTTCCATTTTGATAATCCAGTTCGGTCTCCAATTAATTTTTAAACTAATAATATCTTTCAATCTATAGTGAATTTTATATACAATATAGATCTCATATGATAGATCTCAATTAGTTCTGTTATACGAAAATTTTAAAATCTTTAAAAAATATTGTAGATTGAAAGATATTACAATAAAAATTTAAAAATTGCATTAGAGACTGAACTGATCTATCAATACAAGACGAAAGGAGTATAAAAATACGCAAATATATACTCTTATGTATCGTTTCAAATTCATCGGATTTCTCGGAAGGGACATATACTCTTATGTATTAACTCATTTTTTCCCTCCCTTTTCCCTCCTCTCTCTCTCTCTCTCTCTCTCTCTCTCTCTCTCTCTCTCATCTCTGACAACAATTTCCTCCCCGCTCTCTCTCCTCCCTTGGTGAAGCAAAAGGTACAACGACAATTATAGCGGCCTTGTTCGGATGGTTGCTTGAGCCAAAAAATTTGGGCAAAAGTAAAAAATGGGGTCCACCTCACCCCTTGACTTTTCAAATGCATAGTGAGAGTAATTGTTGTGTTGTACGTAATTATTCCATTACACGTTGGTTTTTTGGGAGGGGGAGAGGACAATTGCATTACACGTTGGGTTTTGGGAGTGAGAGAGAGGAAGAGAGGACAATTGCCGGTCAAAAAGTGGAGTACGGAAAGGTAACAACTTTCTAGTCAGACGTACAGTGGAGTACAACTGCCTGTCAATAATTTCAAATTTTGAAAAAAGTTTTGGAAACTGTTTTTTACTCAGCCATCCGAACAAGGGCAGTCTCACTTATGTCTGCTACAAATTTCTCTTACACTAGCTTTACCTTAACAACATTATTGAAGCTAAATTAAACACAAAAAAATGTTAACCGAGCAAATACTTACATTAGTTTCACCTTAACTTCATTTATTGGAGATGCCATAATCAGTAATCCGGTAGTTTGAGTGCACCCCGTTGTTTTGTGCACCCATTCTTGTTTTCAAGGTTTTATCAATCAATCAATACCCTATAGCAATGTGTTTTGCCTACAAAAAGTCTCCAAACTCCAAATCCTAATTTTCTAGAATTTTGCATTTATTTTTTTTTAAATTAAGAGAAATGGGAAGAATAAAGTAGGTGAAGCGGGAAGGGGAGAGAGAGAGAGAGACGCGGGGAAGAAATGTGGGCTTTGTTCGGTTTGGGTTTTGAGGGAGGGTTTTAGAGGTAATGAGTAGAGAAAGATAGAAATAATTTTTTATTGGGAACCGTGCTGGGTAACAAGGTGGTGGATAAATAAAACAAATTTTTACACTCAATTTAGGTTCAAATTCCCTCCATCCCAAATGTACGCGCCAATTTTCAATTGCTCATATCTTTCAATCTATAATGTTTTTTACAATTTTGAAAACTTGTTTAATAGAACTTATCGAGATCTATCAAACGAGATCTCATATTAAACAATAAATATATAATATTACACATTTGAAAATATAAATAATTTGTTAGGGTGTGTGTGTGTGTGTGTGTGTGTGTGTTTTTGTCCGTTCGATACAAGAGAGACCGGGAAAAATACCCAACCCAACTATTACCCATAATTAATACAAATACCAACCTCATATCTCCCTCTTTGGCATCATTCAAAGATAATAAGGAACATAAACAATTTCCTGTTTGGGGAGTAATGGCCTGACGGGTACACGACACCTCCTTAGAGCAACAGAAGCAGCTAATGTATATTTTGAGCCAAAAATGCTCATGTACAGTGTATTTAGCTAACCCATCTATCTCAATACTCCAACAACACCCATCTATTTTACCTATCTTTTATTAAAATATTAGTATTAATTCAAAAAAAAAACCCCATAAAATACACATACAAACACAGTCGATCGTAGCATCGGTCCTTACCTCGATGCCGTCGATCCTTGCCTGTATCTGGTCGAAATCCCGTCTGAAGGTACAAACTCGAATCACGCAATTTAGGGGTACGATCGTTACCATCGATGGTCGCCAGCTATTTAGGGTTTTGATCCTTACTGTTCGTCATCACTGTCGCCGTCGCCGGGGATCGGAAGCTTTGTCGTCGTTCGCCTAGGCTTTTGGTTGCAGGGGAAGAGAGAGAAACAATAAAACATGGGATGGAGATAAACAGTACCACATTATTTGTACCTAGGTACTATTCAAATATGTATGGTGCACAAGGTTTTACCCTAGCTGCTAGACCTCCCTTTTCTTTTTATTCTCCTCTATTTTGTTGAGAAACCAGGGTTTACCCAAACTGCTGAAGTTGCTCTTATAGAACTTCTTCAACACCTTCGCCGATATCTCCAAAGGATCCAAAAACATCTCCAAAATCCTTGTCTTTCAAGGCGACATCGTTACGCACCGGCAATACTTTGCTTCCCGAAGGCAGACCGTCGGCCACAATTTTTCGTGACGAGCAGTTACAAGAGCGAATCTTCCATTTTGCCATCACTAGCTAATAAACAGTTTTTGTAACGCCCCGATTTTAGAAAACGTTAATAAAATCATGTCTTGAAAATAGTATAATTAATTAAAAGGATTATCTTGATTAAGCAGCGAAATTGAAATTAAACTTTTGTAATTTATAATCCCAGCCCCATTTCCAAAACATATGAAAGTTTATCCTTCTTTCAAAAACACTTGTCTAGATAATGTCTAGGTTAATTTTAAGGACAGGAATCAGAAAGGCATGCTTCATTCCCTTAAATTTATGGCCAAATATATGGCTAACATTCACAAGGGATCCAAAAGAACTAAAAATATAGATGGATCAAAAGGGATCAGAATTACCAAATATGGATCAAAAGGGATCAGAATTACCAAATCGGATTCCCATCGGAAACCGAATAAGCAAATAATTACAAATCAATTTTTTTTAATGGAGTTACTTCTTTTATGATGTAGCTTTAAAATTAAATCATGAACTTGACCGTTGTTACTTGCCAAGAAATTCATAATTTTGAACCATCTCCTTCAAGGAAATGGAAAGAATTCCATCAAAAGATTTGGAACTTCAATTTACCAAAAGCAGTCTCTAACACTGAGGGCTATGCGTCCGATCATCTCATGATCATGTATTCAACTGGTGACTGGAAAACGAGAATTCCTATCATGGATGTTTGCAAATGGGTTTATTGCCCAATTTAAATATCAGAGGCCATTTATGTCAAAGGGTCAATTACCAAACTGTGTGCAAAGATGCCTTGAGCAGGTCTTACGACACAGGCATTGTTCTCCTTTACTGCTACAAACTCCACCATCGAATCAATCTCTATTTGTTCATCAAACGGAATTGAGGCACATTATCATTTCAATCAGACAGGGAATAAGCATCAAGTAGAATTGCACATGTACCAAGAATCATCTACCAGATATCATTTTTCCAAATGTCCTTTTTCCCAAATGAAAATGAAAGAAACAAAGTCCGACAAACCTAAAAAAACAAAAGACTAGGGGCCTCTACAGGGCAGTTCCAGTACGATCAGCTTCCTTGAAATCCAAAACCGAAGGGGCAAGGGCCAAGGACACCACGCGGCACCCTTGGGCAGAAGCCGGAGAACGCACGTCTGCCAGTTTATCCGCAACTGTGTTTTCTTCGCTCAAAGTAAGTAGCATGTGCTCCATTCCAAATAGCAGCACAAATTGCGCTCACTAGCACAACAAAAAAGTTGGCATGACATGAATTGAAGCATTAAAGAAACTAAAACTCAACCCTCGTAAACACGAAAGGCCAATGGCTATTCCTCAATAAGTCGCAAAAGGAATGGACTCTTCTACATTAGTAAGTAAAAGCATTCAGCATCCAAAAAAAAGTTACCCGATCAAGTATGACAGCATCTCTTCACCAAGAATCATCGTCACTGTTAAGTAAACAGTCACCACTCATCCCATTTGGTAATAAAGTCATTCCACATTGCTGTTGCAATAAAGTCTCGCAATGAAGAAGCAATCTGTCCTTCAACAGGGGAAGCCAGCATCTCTGGTCCATCGTCCAAATCAGGCAAATCTTCACTTGAAGGCCCGTCAGCAGCAGCAGCAGCAAACAACCAGTCATTTCTTTCCTCGCGCCGGATGAGGTTATGTAGAACGCATGCAGCTATAACTATATCCCTTTGAATATGGAAAGCATATTGAGGAGCCACTTTCAGAATAGGAAACCGCCTTCTCAATACTTCAAAGGACATCTGGATTGCATTTCTTAAGCTCGAGTGTCGGTGATTAAATAGCTCCTTTGCATTTCTTGGTAACAGATTGGCACCCCTATAATCATGGATGTGGTATCGAATGCCTTCAAATGGAGCAATAAATCCTTCCGTATTTGAGTAACCATTGTCAACAATATAGTACTTCCCTGTAAAATGTAAGATTTTACTAAATAACCATGTAACATCTACATTTAACATAAAAACATCCCAAAAGCAAATACAATTTCTATTAGCAGCACTGGATGGCAACCTTGAGGAATCTGAGGAAAATTCTGATCAGGATCGTCTAGGACTGCTCTTAATACTCGTGAATCTGCAGCTGAGCCTTCCCAACCCGGATAAATGAATATAAATTGCAGGTCAAATGTGCAAGCTGCCAAAACGTTTTGTGATAGAACACCTTTCTTATTACGGAATCGAGATTGATCTTTGGCCGGCACATGTGCAGGGAGGTGCATACCATCAATCACTCCAAGGCAATCCTGTGTTAGAAAGTTGAGGTGAATAAAATGACAAGGTGATAATGGAAAAAGAGAAGAAAAACAAGAATGGATGTCATGTGCACACAAACCTTGAAATATGGGTGAAATCTGTTACTCCTGAGGATTTCTGGAGGAGTAGATATTGGTGGGGGTTGTAAGAACTCACGGGACAATGACTTAACTGCCTTCAACACATTATTGAAGTGCCGGCTAATTGTTTCACCTGAATGCTCAAAGCGTTCTTGAATCACTCTGTTACGCTCATTGTGTCCCACAATGTTCAAGAAAATGCCAAGCTGCTCCTCTATCATAACTCCAGGAGTGTCACGTAGCATGCCTTTCTGTCGAAGAGTGCCGCATAACTTGTGGAAGACGTGTTTATCCATCCTAAACATTTCACGGCATCCGTCATCATCACCATTCAATACTTCAGCCATAAACCTAGTTCCACAAGGCGACTCGTTATGGCTACAGCGAGGTTGCTTAGTTAAGCTATTATAATAATGGTACCCAGCAGCTGCTGCAACTAATTCCATCTCGTCCAATTCTAATTCAAAATCCTCCATGCCAGTAGATAAATCTGTCCAAAACTCAAATGAACATTTTAAAACAGCATTTATGACAGAAAATTTAATTAATAAGACAAACAATGCAAACTGCTGACAAGCACTTCCAAAGACATCTCATAGCTTTCAAGCAAAAACAACAGTAGACCCAACACAAATGCAGTAAAGAAAATAGTGCAATCGTTCATTCAACCATAACAAACAAATTCGTCAACCATAAGTCCAACCAAGTACAAACATGAAGGCTTCAGAGTTGACCACAGTGATTCTAAAGAGCTTGAGACAAAAAAAAGGAACGAGTTTCAGTCAAAGTCTTTTAGACTACTGAACGGGAGGAAGCACTAAACTTTCCCTGCAGCCACGTCAGTCGTTTCTCACTCCTAAGAGCTATGAAAATTTCTCTGGCATTGGGGTTCTCAAATAAATCAAGTGCAAAAAAGTAGAGGCGCTGATCAACAACTTGCATCTCATCCAATACTTTTATGCATTTGCTTATGGAAAATCGGTCCTCATTCTTCATAATTTCAGTTGCCCTCATTTTTGAAGCAGCTGCTATTTCTAGCATGGCATCAACTATAGCATCACCAGTAGCCTTACGACTTCTCTTACGACGACCTGAACTTGGTGTAGTGGACTGGCGCTTGTTGTGTCCATCTAGCATATTCAGATCCTCTCCCGAGCCTGAAGACAAATCATCGTCCAAAAAAGTAGGATCAACTGACATCCTTGAAGTTTCAATCCAACACCAACTGGGTGATTTTGATTCCAACTGTCTTCATTCCAAAATAGCAATAAGCCCATAAATTAATCATTTCAATTCTTAACAAACCAAATTCTACATTGTGCAACCACTCATCAGTCAAAAAAACTACGAAGAAACAAGGCAAGCAAGATGAGACAACAAAAATAAAGCACTAAATAGATGAAATCACAACCAATCTGTATGTCAACGACTCAACATCTATAGATACCAAAATGGCATGAGAGAGAGAAGCAAAATAATTATGCACATTGCTACACAATCAAATGTAAGAACAATTTAAAAAACAACCACTAGTACATTGCAACAACATGTATTTGTTGCTAACTTGACAACATGACCTTACCTAAATCTAACTACTTCTATCATCTATTGAGATTAGAAGTGCTAACACTTTCAGAAAAGGCTATCTGCATGCGAGACAAGGTAAAATCACATCAAGTCGAAGTAAAAATGCCATTACATATCTCTATAATTTTCTTGGAAAATCATCAGGGGTATGGAAGAATATAAAAAGATGTTTCCAAGTGCACACTTACAACTACATGCCACAGGTATACCAAGGAGAATATCCTTCTTAAAGAAAAAGTGAGATGAATCACCAATGAGGGGCTAGGACTAGGCCCATCTTCGAGTCCCCACAGCCCCTTATTATGGTTATAAACATACTCCTAACACCACCCACACGTGGTGGGACCTTAGCTTCGGTCCCAAAGTAGGTACGGTGGGATCCCCTAGAGATAGTATTGTGGCGTGAGTCCCTGTCGAATGTAACAGGGTACCATACTTGCACTTCCATTTATTGTGAGATTTATCCAGAGCAAAGCCCTCACAGCTTATCTGGAAGTAAAAAGTGCCTCAAGGAACATGAGGACGAGCTTCTGAAGCTCAATCGACAAAGGTCAAATCCCGAAGGCACTTGTCTATGCAATAAGTTTCCATGTTTCACTGTAACACACAAACAATGAATGTAAGCTACACAAACCTAACACAACATTAGTAACACTTATAATTGCAAAGCAAACTAAAACCCATCAATGATGAGTGAGGACCCCTGATTCCCAGTTCATTGATGAGAACAATGTTTTTAAAGGCGAATGCAATTGCAATATGTGAGCGTGTCATCCCTTGTGAGGCGAGACGTAGTTTGAGGCGTTGAGGCATAAGCATCTAAAACTTTAACCTCAAATGTAATAGTTAAGTAAAATTATTTTAAAAATTTAGAAAAATAACAAAGAGTCGTAAAGATGCTAAATAATAGTTATAAAAGCTCCTATAACCAAAGAATAGAAATGTGAATTTTAGAGCTAAAAAAATGCCCAAATGGGTAGTCTGACACTTCCTAGCAAAGATTGAAACAGTTAAGAGAGAGGATGAAAGTGTGAAGATCTATGGGTCATGTTATTCCTAAAAAGCATACACATCCTACGAAATGCGTTGTGCAAAAGGCATAGGTGCAGAGACCAAACACTCCCTAGACAAGGTGTAGGCCTTTGGAGGGTAACGAAATTGAGGCCCTGGAGTTGTTTTTGATAGCCTAGCCTTGAGGGCCAAGGCAAACTTCAACGTAGACTTTGAAAGCATTGGATGAGGATATAAATGTACACAAACTCGGAGTTGCACAAATTAAAGAAGAAAATATTAATGTTCGTAAGTTCTACTTCCAACACAACTTCAACAACGCTGGTAAAAAAAAAAAAAGGGCACCGCTACTGATGGTATCATAATCATTTCATTTAGAATATAATAATATATAGCTCATTGTACACTATTATCAGATCAAGATAAAATGCTTCTACCAATCACATAAGTCTGACATCCAAATCGAATAAGGGTGAGTCAGTGGCACAACCCAAACAGGCTTAATAAGCAGTTTCAAACATCCATATTTTCATGCGAGTATTACATCTTATGAGTCTCTCTATTATATGTATCAGCTTCTCTCCCAGGGCTCACTAGCCTCTGTGCGCTCCTGCACGGTGCTGCATCTGTTTCATGGAGGACTAAAGTTCTAAAATATGACTATTGACTAGTTAAAGAAGCAAACAATTACTAGTACATGGAAATATCAAGAGCAATGCAAACAAAAACACATAATATTGCTTCATTCTAGAAATAACTGTAGTAAAATTTGACAGACAATTTAGGAAATTATTCACTAATAAGTGAAATGAAGGATGTGACTGAAAGAAAAGGCATGGAAATCAAGTAGAAAAATCTACAAAAACTTTTAATGAGACTTTATCTTCTTCTTTTTTATCATTTAAATTGCGATGCCAACAGGTAACCCACCACTCTAAACAAAGACTAAACAATAGGCCATGGCTCAAAAATCTCTGAAAAACTTTAAACAAACTGTGATGGCTCTATTTACAATTCAAGAAACCCACCTGCACAAAGACTCTGAAAGGACTCACTTTATACAACAAAGATGTTGTGAACTAATGCTTGAACAGAAGATATTGATTTCTCCAGCCCTAGTTCGTTTCATATTTTGGGAATTTCGCTTGTTATCAATGTACCCGACATAACTAAGAATTTTGCTTATTATCGTTTTTAACCCCCATTTAGAACTTTGGAATATTGCAGTTTCATCCACTTCGAACTTCTGATAGCTGCATTTTCACCCCGAAGTGTCCTAAAAGTGCCATGTGCTTGTCCTTGGGGCATCCGCACATGTCGAGAGAGTGTCCAACTGAAATAATGTCAACAAATTCGACACTTTGAATAGGGAGTCGGACACATGGCTGAGCGTGGTCGGAGAGCAGCGAACTGTCCATGCTTCTAGATATTAAGTCATTAATTAACAACAGATGCACCCATCAAAAGATCAAGAATTAAGCTCATCTCGGCTCAATCACATGAATCACAAAGGTTCTTTAATACAAACCATCAAATAATCCATTTCAAACTTAACTAGTCCTCGAATTCAAGCACCAAACTCATATACCACATCCCTAGTCACTGTAGTCAGCATACGAACAAGGTGATAAAGCAATTTGCAATCGTCTACATGCAAAACCACTTGACAAAGAGAAGCTTATGCCAAACTACTGCAATCCACACAAAGGAAGCAAACTTCATGGGCTCTTTTGAACCCCAATCTCCTTTGAGAAAATTGAACATCCCTACAAGAAACCTCCAATGCTGATCAAAAAAATTTTACTTCAAAATTGAAGACAGTAGATGAGTTCCTTCCCCAGCATTCTATCTTTGCCATCAAGCAAACATATAACGAATATACATCTCTTGCAGAACCACTAACCCTTCCATCTCCCGCCTCCATAAAGCTCGTCTATTTTGGTCTCAAAACACTAAGGTCCATACAAGTGATAAAATCTAACCAATGCTATATCCTTATCCATCGCAATCCAATATTCACGAGGGGAACAAACTCTATCGATTCTCAACTGTTCACTTCACTAATACAACATTTGACAGGTTGAGACGTAAAAAAGTATATCACTTTCTCTAGACCTACACTGCATACAAATTTTGGTGCAAAAAAATAAAAACTACATTGCATAAAATGAGTTTGTGAATCTATACCCACCCAATTTCTAAAGGTATAAAACATTTCTAGAGATTAATTGCCCACTTGAAGTAAATAACGAATAATGGTGTCCTACATAGCTCCAACAGGTTGCAACTAGCCACGAGCTTAGTTGCCACAACCTTATATTTTGAGACACAATTTTAGACGCAAGAAAAGGGGAAGTAGTGCACCAAACAAAATTCATTCCTTAAATTTTGAAAATTCTGAAAATAAAAACAGAAAACTGAAAGTGAAATGGTTACCAAACACCGACATTCATATTTCTCCATAAACCCTAACCATTAGTAGTTTTAACATAATAGTTTTAACCATACACAGACACACACATATACAGAGCCAGAAGGGAACTTACAGCAACACGTGTGTGTATACATATATACACACACAAATATATATATACAAATATATACACAGTACAGTAGTACACAAACACAGACAAATAGCAGTTCAATTAGTATATATGCATACACATATACACACACATATGCACAAACACAGAGAGAGCGAGAGAGACAGAGATCGCAAGATAGAGAACATACAGAGTCGATCGATCGATTGCAGGCAGGACCCAGGGCTTCTTCGGATCTCTTTTTCTTTTCAGATTCTCAGAACTCAGTCCGTATTGATGATGGGTAGAAAAAAACTAGGGAAAATTAAAATAAAATAAAACGCCTGAACTTTGGACCAAATGTCCTGAACTTTGGACCAAATGTCACATAAACATTTGAACTTAAAAAAACGTCAATTAAACCCCTAACTTTGACACTTTGTCTTCAAAAAACGCCAATTAAACCCCTAAGTTTGACACTTTTTCATCAATCCCCCGGCAATGTCGTTTTGGAGGTTTATCATGGGCTTGCTAATTTCTTCGCTACACATTGTCTTGTGGGGCCAACTTCGGGGCCACACACAAACGATCTGAATCATTCAATAATTTTAAAATAATTATTCGAGTGGTCTTGAAAAAAAACTAGGCCGATCGGATATTTATAAGTAATTGATCTAATTTAGTTAAATTTATCATTTAGAATCAGGACCCTGTAATCTAAAAGAATTTTGAAAAAAAGTTATGTAATTGTGCGCTCGGTATCCCCTTGATATGACCTGTAGACATCATAGCACTTGTCGAGATTAGCATTCACTAAAATAAAAAAAAAACTATTTTGATCAAACATCGATAGTTGTGAAAACGCAAAAATTATGAACTGTTTTGATAGTCCAATCAAGATAATTTTATTAGTGAATGCCCCTCTCAACAAGCGCTACGATATCTATAGTTCAGATATGGGGATACCGATGTGCAAAATTGTATAACTTGTTTTAAAATTCTTTCATATTACAGATCCTGATTCTGAATGAAAATTTTAACTAGATCATATATTTATAATTATCCGATGGGCCTCCTTTTTTACAAGACCACTTGATTAATTATTTTTAAAAGTGAAAATTTTTTATAAAAAAAACACTGATCTTTGCACTCAATGTCACAGAGACACCTGAGCTTTGCAAAATATAAACGCCCCCCCGACCTTTGCCCTCTGTTATCAATTATACCCCCACCTCCATTTTCCGACATAAAACTAACGGATCTCACAAAATCTAGCGGAAAATTTTATTAAAAAAAACCCTGACCGTTGGCACGTTTATCAATTTCCCCCCTCTTTCCACTTTCCGTCCAATACTTAACGGAAACTCTCAAAACGATGTCGTTTTGTGGGTTTTTCATGGGCTTCCAAATTTCTTCGTTAAACGTTGTCTTGTGGGGCCAACTTCGGGTCATACACAAATGATCTAAATAGTTCAATAATTTTAAAATAAATAATTAAGTGGTCTTGTAAAAAACGAGGCCCATTGGATATTTATAAGTAATTGATCTAATTAGTTCAATTTTTCATTCAGAATCAGGACCCTATAATTTGAAAGAAATTTGGAAAAAGTTATACAATTGTTTGCTCGGTATCCCCTTGATCTGAACCATAGATATCGTAGTGCTTGTTGAGATAAGCATTCACTAATAAAATTATCTTGATCGGATATTGATAGGTATCAAAACAATTCATAATTTTTGCATTTTCATACTTATCGATGCCTGATCAAGATAATTTTTTAAGTGAATGCTAATCTCAACAAGCGCTACGATATATACGGTTCAGATCAAGGAAATACTGAGCCCACAATTGTATAACTTTTTTCAAAATTCTTTCAGCTTTATAGGGTCCTGATTTTAAATGAAAAATTGAACTAATTAGATCAGTTACTTATAAATATTCGATGGATCTGATTTTTTCCAATACAACTCGAATAAATATTTTAAAATTATTGAACAGCTTCAGATCGTCATGTGGGACCCCGAAGTTGACCCCACCGTGTAGTGAAGAAATTTAGAAGCCCATGACAAACCCACAAAACGACATCGTTTTGAGAGTTTCCGTTACGTATTGGATGAAAAATGGAGAGAGAGGGAAAATTGATAAACGTGCCAAAGGTCAGGGGTTTTTTTTGAAATTTTCCCGCTAGATTTTGCGAGACCCGTTAGTTTTTTTACGGAAAATGGAGGTGGGGGTTTAATTGATTACGGAGGGCAAAGGTCGGGGGGGCGTTTATATTTTGCAAAGCTCAGGTGTCTCTGTGACATTGAGTGCAAAGGTCAAGGGTTTTCTTGAAATTTTCCCTTTTTAAAAATTATTGAACAATTTAAATAGTTTGTATGGAATCCCGAAGTTGGCTCCATCAAACAACGTGTAATGAACAAATTTAGAAGCCCGTGACAAACCCATAAAACGACGTCGTTTTGAGAGTCACCCTTAAGAATTGGATGAAACATGGACTGCGGGGGAAACTGATGATGGAGTGTCAAGGTCAGGGGTTTAATTGATGTTTTTAAAGTTCAAGTGTTTATGAAACATTTGGTCCAAAGGTCAGGATTTTTTTATTTATTTTTTCCCAAATAAGTATATACTGTTGCACTTACCCTTTAACCCAATATTGAGAGATATCATATTTAACTCATACAAAATGTTAAAAATTACAAACAAGCCCCCAACGTGTCCCCATTGAGTTCCCTGTCCAAAAATAAAAATACAATTAAAGGACATGTCGCGTGCCGCGTGCCATGTCCCGTGTCCGACACGTCGATACATTAACATCTAGGAGTATCGGTGCTTCGTAGCTGACTACATTGGCTAAAGGATGTGGTATAGTATGAGTTTGGTATTTGAATTTGAGGACTTGTTGAAGTTTGAAATGGGTTATTTTATGGTTAGAATTAAAGAACCTTTCTGATTAATGTGATTGAGCTGAGGTGAGCTTAGTACTTAATCTTTTAAGCTTAGGCCATGTGTCTGAGTCCCTATTCAAAGTGTTTGAATTTGTAGACATTATTTCAGTTGGACACTCTCTCGACATGTGTGGATGCCCTAAGGACAAACACATGACACTTTTGGACACTTCGGGGTGAATATGCAACAATCAGATGTTTGAAGTGGGTGAAACTGCAATATTCCAAAGTTCAAAATGGGGGTTAAAAACTATAATAAGCAAAATCCTCATTTATGTCGAGTACATTGATAAGATGCAAAATTCTCAAAATTAGAGGCGGGGGGCACATGCACTGCCTGTGCAAGGCAAACTTTAACAAAAGGTATGCACAAAAGTATCCGGCTTATCGTTTAATTAATCGTGTGTGCATTGTATTATCTTCTTTTTTTTTTATTTTAAATAATCTATCTTTTAGATATTTGAACAAGAAAAATGATACGCGTAGAACAAACTTCTACAAACATCACTACGTTAGTGGCATGCCACGTAACGTCATGCCAGCCGGTGGGACCCGCCCACTTAATCCCCAAAAATATTTGAAATTACAAAAAACAGATTGGGCTCCCTTCCCCCCTTCATGAGAGAGAGAGAGAAGAGAGAGAGAGAGAGAGAGAGAGAGAGAGGGCGACCATACCACCATGACCGGCGACCACCACAAGCCTCCCTCTCCACCTCCGGTAACCACAACAAGCCTCCCTCTCCACCTTTGGGACCACTACCTCCACCGAGAATGCTCTGAAACAGAATGTTGCTCAAAACAATAACATTTCTACCTTCATCCAACATCCTCACAAACTCTAAACCTTCCTCTCGATTCTCACAGAAGTCCCCACAAATATGAACAAAATCTCCATACGAAATTGAATTCATCAGCATTTCTCGAATCACCGACCTCAACCTCTCCAATTTCGAAAATATCATAACCCACTTCACATCTTTCACCGGCATTGTTGCCCCAACCGAACGCAACGCATGTTTTCCAGCACCAGAGAATTCAGTTCGTCGAGCCAGAGATAATCTCCTATGCCGGTGACATTGATAGATCTTAAAGTCTCCTTTAGTTTTTCCCCAACAGGGATGGAGAGGAAGACCGGTGGAGTCTTAAAGTCTCCTTGCAAAATGTTGCCCAACACAATAAATTTTCCACCTTCATCCAACATCCTCACAAACTCCAAACCTTCCTCATAATTCTCACAGACTCCCCATGAATTCGAACAAAATCTCCATATGAAATTGAATTCACCGGCATCAACCTTATAATTGAAGCCATGAAAAACTGATTCAATGACTTATGCTTCGTTGACGAAAAGTTTTTTTAACAATTCCATGGTAGATCATGTAACTTTGATAATTCATAATATCACACAAGCAGTGCCTTATGTTGCTGAAATCTTTCCTTTTCAGGTAATCAGAATTAGAAGGACGGGCCGAGTACCTATATTATTAAGCGTGTGATCGCATAATCAATAAGGGAAAAATGTAACCCACGCTGCTGTTAGCATAATGAATAAATGACTCTAATAATTTATGATTGCTTCCGCATATGTTGGATCTTAAATATATTTATGTTTGATGAGAAGGAAAACAAAAAGTATCGATAGAGTCCTTTTGGTGAGCCAAACTCACTAGCCGGTCACGATATTTAAATCCGTTGGATTTGGGTCATGACATCTTAACCACAACTCATTAATTGATATCTTAACTCATATCACCACAATATTTGGCATCGATTCCCATCTCGATGCCCATCCGCAAATAGACAATCTACTAGACTCCCGTCCACCATGCCTAACACCTAGGCCCGTGGCCAGCTCCATGACCTCTGGGAATATTTGCATGATGGCCTGATGCTCATGCCGGATACAACATCTAAAGTCTCCAAATTTGCAACGGTCACATTTCCATTTATTCATAAGCAACTAATCATAATAAATCAGCCGTGGGACGTTCAAGACTTATGCATTCCATGGGCCATCAATTCCATAAGTCAAACATAACAATTTAAAACAACAATAACAACATTTGAAACTTTCACAAGGTACAAATACAACCAACATATTCGATTTGCTAAAATAGCAATTTTACCCAAAAAATTATGAAACTTGACAAAAATAATATTTATCAAATTTGGAACAAAGTGTGTGTTTATGAAAAATCTAATTTTAACTTTTAAGAAGGGTCATTTTAGGGTTTTCAGTTTGACTGTAAATCTATCCCGAAACAGTGTGTACATCAAACTTCGCAAATGATTTTAAATTATTCCGACCTCGGATTGATACGAGTTCTTTACAGACTCCACCTAATTTTTTCGGGATCTACAACTTCACAGTTTCAAGTTTTCCCTAAATCCGAATAAAAATACTCTAATAACATCAAAATAGAATATGTGCGCAACCGAAACATTTCTTCTTCGACTTTTAAACTAATACACGCATATGGTACGTTGACGATATGTATTCTTACGAATAAAACATAAATTCCCACACTCCCCATTCATCCCATAATATTGAATGCACACATAAAACTATACGCAATAAACCCTAATAAAAGTTAGGTTCAAGATGCCGTTCCTTTCGTCTGAAGTTTCTAGCGCGTTAATGGACACCGGGATCATTGGAGATTGCAAACAATTAATCACTGAGAATTTAGAATTTATGCAACAACAGGAGAGAAATAAATAAATTGTGAGGGAAAAACTTGTACGATTTTCATGAGAGAGGGAAGAAGAAAATATACAAACGGAGAGCACGGAAGAGAAGAATTGCCGAGAGAGGGAGAGAGAACAAGGGAGTGAAATTAATATTGGGTGAGTTATTAGGAGAGTTAAATAAAGAGGTAGAGAGATAGATCATATTTAATAGGATAAGGGAGTATAACAAATTTAATAGGAGAGAGAGCAAGGGAAAGGGAGAGGAGCCGGATGGAGAGGGAGTGAGGGAGAGATTAAGGAAAAGTAGTGGAGAGTTATAAGGAACGTGCGAGAAAAGATAGGATTCTTTTCAAATTAAATCACAAGTAGATACACTACAAAATTATCTTTATATCTCCACTAGCTAAGGAAAATTTCAAATTATAAATAAATATACATACATACATTCTTTTTTTGTAACAGAAATTAATAAAAGTTTATTAATATGAAAACAAATAAAATCGGGTCTTTACAGATCATATATATTACTCGAGGTTTATATAGGAATCATGACTTTCATAAAACCATAAGATTTGACATTTACTTGTTTATTTTTGGAGGATAGTTATGTGTCCGTGTATTGGAAGTAGGGATGGCCATCTCCGCCGACCCGCCTCGATCCAACCCGTCCCCTCCCCGAATGGTTACGGGATTCAGGGATTTTTTCGGGGATTGGGTAGAGGATGTGAATTATTTTTAAAAAATTTCGGGGATCGGGTAGGGGATGGTATTGTCAGTCTCCTATCCGATCCCCTCCCCGATCCCCGCCCCTCGCTGTTCCCCTCCCCTCCCCGCATCCCCATTCATGCATATATATATTTATAAGTATAATATAATAAAACCCCAAAGGACTGTCGGCTTGGGAACATAAAGGCATGGATTTGCCTTCTGTCGGAACCAAAGGCATGGGTTTGCCTTTTTAATATTTTCATGGGGCTATTCTTTAGCCTTTTCAAGAAGCTGACTATGCTTTGTAGGTATTCTTCCACTTTGGTATTCTTTTTTTTTTTTTTTTCATCGGAAAACATCCACTTTGGTATTCACTTTTACTATTCTTCCACCCGCATGAAATACTATTCTTCCATCTCTCTCTTACTATTCTTCCATCTCTCTCTCTCTCTCTCTCTCAACCGAACAGAGCTCTATACTCCATAGAGAATAATAGAGCTTCGATCGTCGGTGTAAGTTTCTCCCGAAAAAAATTCTGTACGAATCAATGTAAATTTAAAGATTAATTTGTTTGCTTTACTTACCTTTAATCTTACTACTGATTTGTACATGCCATTCAAATCACTTCAAACTTTGAAAGATAATTTAAACCAATTTGAATTTCACGTGGCTCAAATTGCTTTTATATGCATGTTTTGTAGTAATATATGCATGTACTAATTTGTATAGGCGGCCTTCACCCTTTTTGCTTCTGTTCTTCATTTGGGTTTGTTGCATTTGGAATTTAGATTTATCTTTTGAAAGCTTCAGCTTTTGATCATGTCGTATGCTACTTGAAAATTACAATAGGGAAAATTTGAAAAGTGTAGTTAAGGTTTGGATCCTTGATTCGCCGTGCGGATCCCCGTTTCCCGCATTGGGGCGGGGATGGAGGTTAAAAAAAAAAAAAAAATCCCGATGGGGATCAGAGAGGGGATAAGGATTGATATAGGTTCGGGGATCGGGGATGGAGGTAGTGGTATCCACCCCCTACCCTCCCCATGCCTATGGGACGTCCTGCCTCCAACAAGACGTCACCAGAGCGGCGTAGAGTAGCTACGCGAAGTATAACGCCCTGCCTCCAACAGGGCGTTAACGAGCATAGTAGCTACACGAAGCCGAATGGCGTAGAGTAGTAATGTTAGTTGCTACTCGAAGTCGTTCACCAGTAGCCTAAAGGTGTAGCTAAAAGAACCCCCAGTAAGGTAGTTATTAGCTATCACGTAACGTAGTGGAGTGATAGCTCGGAGTGAGTGAACGAATTGAACAAACTCAAGCCACACACGGGAGCGCACACGTGTAGAGAAAACCTCTTCCCTGCCTAAAGCGCAAAAGAACAGTTGGAAAGAACCGAAGGAAACAGACCAAGGAACCTTTGGGTCGGTACACGGAACACGTCCTTAAGAGTTGGGAGAAGTTCTGAGTTCTGGTAGCTATCGTAGCTATTTCCCTTTCTTACCTGGAAGTGCACTAAGGAAATGTTGCTATACCCCCCAAAATAGTCTGGGGGTAAGGGGGTTTGATCCTTACGTTGCTCTCTCTTGCCTGTTTGAACTGTACTACTACACCCCGCCATTCTTGACCAAAGGAAGGAATGGGATACGGGATGCCAGTGCTTCAGACAGAACTTCACAAAATACGGTTTTGAAATTGATCGAAATTCGATTCGATGGCAATTTTGATGTAGACAAATCTTGAGTTTTGACAGTCACCTGGATGATTCATCGTTTGACGATTTTTAGGGGCCTTGAACAGGAATTATTGTGCGTGTACGCGCGTGTATACGTACACATACACGTACACCCACACGAGCCGATTGCAGGAGTGAAACATGGGAAGGGGGTGGAAGATATACCGAAGGTATATATTCCGGGGGACAGGTATAGTAAGTCTGGAAACTCATTATATACCGTAGGTATATATTCTGGGGGATGGGCATGGGGAAGGTAGGGGGTGGATACCACTACCTCCATCCCCGATCCCCGAACCTATATCAATTCCCATCCCTAATTGGAAGTGGGGGTTTGGGGGGAACCGACGGAATAGATGAAAACATTGTGTTTTTTCCCCCCCCTGAGTGCATGCATTCTATGCCCCTTCGCTATATTCACAATGAGACGAAGACTGAATTACGCTCATTCTCTTCAAAAAAGAAATAAATTCTTGAAATCGAAGATATCTTCATTGGTCAGATGTGAGTAGGAAGTTAAGACTCAAGATTTTATTTTCCAATTTAGCCCATGCCCATTTCATCTCATTGAGTTACTTCCTTACCCTTAACAAAGTTAGCCATCAACCCACCCAATGAAGACATTTAACAGGCTGAATTTGTAGTCTTTATTATGTTGTCTTGAACATGACAACATGCATAACAAGATCCTCATTTGAGTTGGAGAAAGCAGCCCAACCGTAAACCAAGTTAACCACCAATGACTTTTCCAGTTCAGACAACTGGCTGAAACTCAACTATTGATTTAATTGTTTTATAATTTGACGAAAAAGTAACTTATCCTTGGAGATCAGCTAGTTATAAAGAGAAATATTTGCAACTGTATCTCTAATTGCACCCTAGTTCTTTGAATTGTTCACATATTGAAATCCTTTTGTGTTGGTATCTAATTTGCTTAAAGGCTTCGTTCTTCAACAGATTTTTGTTTTATAAAATCTCATATTTTATGACACTCCAATCTCAACACATAAAATGTAAAAATGATTTTATGAGATTTCCATAAAATCCTCCTAAAATCTATAGGAAAACCACTACATTTTATCACTCCTCCATAAAATGTTCATTTTATGAGATTTTCATAAAATATACCTAAAATCTATTGGAGAACAAGACCCAAGTTGTGATCATAAATAAAAATAGACTTGGATCCTTTCCAGTCCCTCAGAGAGACTTGATCATAGTCCAACACCGCGTGGCCCATGTTGGTATGACATCGGTTTGAACTGTCACCGATAGAGCTAGTTGAGAACTGTAACTGGCTCAAAAATTGTACTTAAAAAGTGATCAAAGCTTGATTGGAATGTGTTTATTTGGAAACAAATTTGCTTGACGTCAAATTCTTTTGGAGATAAATGTGTTACGATCAAGCATTTATCGGTGTCAGATAGATTATCATAATTTTTCAAGGTTTTTTTCAATCCGTGATAGCAGTAGGATGAAGTAATGAGGTGGACGGACCCATGAATGAGACCGCCCGCACTCAATCATCTCCATTATTTTAGTTGGGTTGAACTTGAAGTGGACTCCTCTCACGCTCCTGACCTCCCACGTCCATACCGTTCAATGTATACAGACCACTTCACTGTCTAGCAAAAATGTAGAGAGAGAAACTAATCGTACAGCTCACTGAATCGAATCCTAATTCCATCTCTCTCTCTCTCTCCGGCATTGCATTCCGTTTCCCATCTCGATTTCCATGGAAGCACCAGGGAGAAGATCGAGTCATTTTCCCGATAAACAAACGGGAAATTCATCTCCGGACGATCGAGTGATAACGGTTGAGGATTCGTTCCAATTGGAGGTGCATGGGGAGTCGAGGACGTCGAACGGGAGGGAAACGGCGTCGTCGTACAAGAGCTGGGCTCAGCAGACCGAGGAGAGCTACCAGCTGCAGCTGGCTCTGGCTCTACGGCTGTCGGCGGAGGCTACTTGCGCCGACGATCCCAATTTCTTGGGCCCTGGTACAGTAGATCCGCCGACGGCAGCCGATTCCGCAGTGGCCGAGGTCCTCTCACATCGGTTTTGGGTATGGTTTTCGTTGCATGTTTCATTTCCATTTTTTTGGTGGGCGAAAGTGAGTATTATTGGAATAGTTGGATTTGCACTGTTTTCAAGTCGGCATTGTTAGAAAGTCAGTATTAGTCCTGATGCCCTTGGGCCGAAGCCTCTTGGCATCTTTAATTTTGCGTTCATGTTACACAATGCCTGGAATAGGTTGTCTTAAATATGGAAGGGAAATCTGGAAGTTGCAGATTTTCAGGGCCTAACCTGAAATTTTTGAGGTCTGCGCGAGATTTTAGAAGGACACAGTTTCTCTGCAGTCTCCGCCGTACCTTGAGACTGTTGCGGAATTCAGACAGACAAGTCTGTGTAACGTTACGTACAAACTGGGAGAATCTTGATAGTAGTTCCATGAACAATCCTTTGCGGGATTGGATTTTTTTGATAGTGGAAATGCCATAACGCGCGAACCAATACCCGTGGGAGGATTAGATTGAATGCGCCCTGTGTGAATAAAAATTCGGTCTGTTGGACACCTCGAGGGACTTCTTTATTCAACATTTCTTCAGTTACTCTTTTACCCCCGCAAATGCAATTGTGGCCTTGAGTTCGGCAATAACGCCCTTCCCCAACATACCAAAACTAGCTGTCACTCCAGTAGTAGTAGGAGATGCATGGGTTGATATCTAAAATCGTTTGGCATCTATAATAATAACAATAATAATTATACAACACACAAGTTATTTTACCCATTTGCATCAAGCTCAAACTTCCTTCTTGGATACGTGCACCCCCAGAAGCACACACTTTTTCTATTTCTTTCACTTCGTAATAAGAAATTTTTCTCTATTTCTTTAACTATCTCTTGTAATAATCTGAAATCGTTTTGTTTCATCCATTACCTCCATAAATAAGATTTTTTTGATTTCTTCTTTTCTTAGTAATATCGTTCCATAGGTTAAGAAACTTCACCAAAAATGCTTTTGAGTCTCATAGTCGTCCGTCCTCCTCTACGGAAATTCCGTTACCGTTCACGGCCAAGATCTCAGCAATGGCTCTATGCAGTCCTCTGCAGTCCAAACATAAGATGGCAGAGGAGCCAAATCCATTATAAAATAGGCCTGGGCCTGTACATTTTCTTTTTAAAAAGTCAAAACAAGAACAGTTACTTTCAAAAAGAAATTATCATAGGGATTGTGCAGCGTAAAGGTTACTTCACATTTTACTGATTCCAATTAAAAGTTGATATTAAAGATTTTGACCGAATAATTTTATTTTATTTCAGTGAAGTAGATGAGGTTTTGTAGGAAAAAATATTTCTGAGTGTTGCACACCATTTATGTAGTTAGCTACGCTGTCAAAGTTTTGTAGTACACCATTTAGGCGCTCCTTGGCATAAAACTTTGTAATTGGCTTTTTCTATCCTATACTCTTACTCTTTTGGTTTGTATTCAATGGCGGAATTGAAAGACTAGAAAAAACATTCATGGTATGAGCTTAAAAAGCCATTAAAGTTAGTAAAAATTTAGTGATTCTAATTTTTTATTTTATCTTATATGGTCAATGTTTTTACTATTTTGATGATGCATTCAAGATCAAAGAGGAAAAGAAAAATGACAAACATAGGCCGTTGCCTTTTTAAGAGAAAACAGGAACATTTATTGGAACAAAAAATAGTGGTGCACAAAAGGCCTATATATAAGCCTTTATTAGGGACTTATGTAATTTCTTCCGGTATAATACTGCATATTTAATGCGAATTAGATATATAAATATCAAATCCAAATGGGGTCCTACTCCATTCTAATAAAATCGAGTTTGTAAAAAGAATAAACAATGATATGAAGTTACTGAAGTGGAATAATTTTCATCCGAAGTTGGGTATTTATGTGTGTAACAATTCAAATTGTACAACAAGCCTTTGGTTTTGTGTTCAAATCCTTACCAGCAGGACTCTTTCTAGTGGAAAATATTTTGACTTAAAAAGAGGACAGCGCGGTTTGAACTCTGGACCTCTGGGTCAGAGCACGACTTCTGTACTGCTGAGCCACATTGTGAATTCTGCATAAACAGTAATATTTACTATTTGTTATAAGCTTTGTATAGGGGTCCTATTTTTGGGCCTATAACTGGGGGCCCTGCAGATTGTTTTGATGGAAATGTGGTTAGGAGTTCTCTTCAACCATGCAAATTTAGATTAGGTGCATGGATTGAAGCTTAAATGGAGAAATGTGGAAACGAGTTAAATTGCAATTTGGAAAAGACTAGTTATGGTCTGTGATTTTTTTTGACATTATCAGATTCGAGGAAATTACTGCAAGTGTGACTGCAATTAGCTGAATTACTTACAGAGGCTATATCCTATAGAAGATCATTTGGCACTTGGCAGTCAATGTATTGAATATCCTTATCCCGATCGGGCATTCCTGGTTAGCCCTTCACTGATTCAATCTTTTTTAATAGACCCTGTACCCCAATTCAACCATGTTTTAGTATGACAGCTGCCGTAATGGAATATATAGATAGAGCATATTGACTAGATCACTATATACTTGGAATGTAAAACTCAGTAAATGTTTAGCTGATCTTTTAAGGTGGTTTGAGCTATCAAAAATTCCCCACTGTCTTCAACTTTATGGGCAAAGTGAATCCATTTGGAAAAAAGGCTGTAAATTTAACTAAAAAATGGCAAGGCGTAACATGTTTGTTAGTTGTTTTTCTTATCCTTGCAGTATGCTGAGACATTGCATGATCTAAATGGACTTAAAGTATGTTGGCTCGATTAAAGCCAATGAACTTAGAAATGCGTTCCTTCATATTCTTCTTCTGTGGTGGTCTCTTGTTGCCTTGTTGGTTGTCCAGTGTTGGGAGTGGAGTATATAAGGTTCAATAAACCCATACAGCCAATCCTGGGAATGGATTAGAAGTATCTATCATGACCACAAAGAGAATTTTCTGCACATTAATAATTTTAGAGACTTTATGAACTTTCTGACAACTGGTTCCGGGCTCCTAGAGAAAACTCCTAGTTCATTTGGAAGTATTATCTCTTGAAAGATTGAGGATTTCTTCCATTACCTGATTCATAAAAATGCTAATGGCTTGTGTTTCTCTTGTCTAACTGGGTATACTAGGAAAAGGCCAGAAATTTATCAACGCTTTAATTACTTGTTTTCTATTTCAAGCTTGCAAGTTCATGGGTAATGTGCAGATGATTTATATTATGTTTTTGAACCAGTTGAAGGGCTGCATGTCTTACCATGACAAAGTTCCAGATGGATTTTACTTGATTCACGGGATGGATCCCTATTTGTGGTCTATGAGCACCGATCGAGAAGATAGTGGTCGGGTCCCATCATTTGATTCATTGAAGGCCGTTGACCCTGTTGACGGTTCACCAATTGAGGCTGTTTTGATTGATAAATCTTGGGATTCTGGTTTGAAAGAACTTCAGGATTTGGTACACAGCTTATCTAGCAACTGGATTACTAGAGAAGAGATGGTTGATCACCTTGCTGAGCTTGTGTGCAATCGCATGGGGTAAGTTTTGTTACTGCCATTGGCTTTTTAAAATTCTTACGTATTGTTGTGGTTTCATATTACAACTTTTGACTGTTGTCTTAAGGGGTGTAGCTTCTTCCGGAGAAGATTGTTTTGGTGACAGCTGGAAAGAGTGCACTGGACTTTTGAAGGACCGCTTAGGCTCCGTCGTGCTTCCAATTGGAAGCTTATATGTCGGCTTTTGTGTTCATCGAGCACTTCTTTTTAAAGTAAAAGCCACAACTTAATTTTTAGCTGATGAATTGTTTTACTCCTTCACATTGTCTAAGTTGGTCTGGTTTGTATACACTATAAATATCTATATATTTATATACATTATCTATATATACGTATAAATGTATAAATATTTGTTTTTAATATGGAGATTTCACTGCCTGTTATTCACTAACTGCACGCAATCTTTACTCACAAGGAGGACGGACACAAGCAAGGAGACCGACTCTTTATTTTTCAAATATAACTCATTTGACCCCTGAAATAAGTTTATTATTGTATAAACAGAAGCCTTGCCACATCCCAAGTTATATCTGAATTGGGACATTCATCCCAGACATATGTCAAGTCAAAGAGAAAATTAGTAAATTCAAATAGAGATGCCCCTGGTGTGTCCCATATGTATGTTGGTGTGTTCTGCTTCTGTCCCTGTGTGACGTGTATACAGTAACAAATTAGGCTTGTCGGTGCTTCACAGTGCTTGTTGGGCCAATTTCCTAACAGCTTTTGCTTTTTGAACAATTGGTAACTTAATATGGTATCAGATCTTAGTTGCAAGAGGTCTTGGGTTCTCATGTTCAGTGTATCTTTTTGCATTTGTTCCTCGTTTGCATCCCACTTCTCCCATTGGTATTCTGCTTCGCTCTGTTTATGAAATTTTCACCACCATGTGCAAGAATAGGTTGCACATGAGGGGGGTGTTAGATAACTTGATACACATTGGTGGGCCATTTCCTAAAAATTTAAGATTTTGGGACGATCAGTAACATAACGGTGCTCATAGGCGCCTATCAAAAAATTATTGTTTGTAAGCATGGGTGCACATGTCAAATTCTTGTTGTTGCTCTGCCAGTGCTTGTTAATGACTTAATAATTACATTCTTGCAGGTTTTAGCAGACGTGGTTAACTTACCATGCCGAATAGCCAAGGGGTGCAAATACTGTGGGAGGGAACTAGCTTCATCCTGTCTCGTGCGATTTGATAATGACAGGTATGTTGTCTTGGATTTTTCAAATTTACAGAAAATGATGAAGTTCCTATGGGAAATGAACTCCGAGGTGGTCTACAGGCTACCATGTAGTTGCATGCTTGACGATTAAAAGCAAATTGACTTAGACACACGCCCCGATATTGGAAGCTGATTCAGGCAATAAACTAAGCCAAATAGCCTCCCAGAAACCATAACAAAGGGGACTAGAACATTTGGGAAATTACGAATGAGAAGAAGAGAACCAATGAAGCAGGGATGCAAAAGTTCACAAATGTGATGGTGATATGGATGGTAGGTGAAAAGGAGGGAAGAAAGATTATAACAAACTCTGCGGTCGAACGAAAGGACTTGCCAATATGGGAACCTGTTAAGGGCATAACCAGTGGGACTACACAAGTTTATGTGTATTAAGAGGGGACCTAAGTAAAGGTAGATTTGGTACTTTGATTAATTAGAGAGTTAGATTGTGAGAGCTTCATTGAGTAGTTAAGGCTTAGAGGACCTACTTCTAACTGACAAGTTGGGGATGCATCTGCTATCAATTTTTCCCGCCATGTTATTCATCTCTCCCTCTGCCTTGTAATATTATTGTTATATTTCCTGTTTAATTTTTTTTGATTAAGGAGTTTGGCGTTTGCATTTTTATTCTCTCTTTTGTTCGATTGCTGAAGGAAAGTTGCACACTTGACTCGTTGGCAGCAAATACTTCTTGGGCAACTTCTAACTATATTAGTTCACAAGGATGAATCTCTGTTTTACCTTGATGGAACCTTGACATAACATTCAATAGATAGACTAAGCGTCATGTCTACTGTTTCGTACTTGTAAGAAATGAGGTCTTGTGTCCTCGTCAATAATGTGAATTTATGATTTTCAGAGAATATATAGTTGATCTAATCGGAAGGCCCGGATCTTTAAGCCAACCTGATTCCTTGGTCAATGGTATATCTTCCGCTGTGGTTTCTTCACCGTTATGTCATCCGAAGTTTAGAACTGTTGAAGGTGCTGAGAACTTCAGGATGTTTGCCAGTCTGTATTTTTCTGACTGTCAATCTCTTAATATTGCATTTGATGACGCTACGTCAGGTAATTTTGTAGTTTCTTCCTTCACATACCACATGATAATATGGAACCGCATAGTGTTGTCATGTTTTTTGCCCTGTTTTTAATTAAGTGAGACCAAATTGCCTTCCAAATCATTATGCTGGATTTCTTATTCTTGTTTTGTGGATGTGATAGCATTTACAAAACCATTGCCATCTTAGTGCCTACTAAAAATTCTGCGGTGTGCACTTGGTCCCATGCATTTATATGGCAGAGCTCCCTCTATCAGAGAATTCCTGACTTGTTTTAAAGTGGACAGTATAATAGTATAACGTGTAAACAATTGACGATGTTTCAGCATTCCATTTTTTCCCTTACATACTGGCCTGGTGGTAGACTGATAAGAAATCGTTGTTCTTTGACCATGGGCAATAAATGTGTGTGTGTGTATATATATATATACGGAAATCTTCTTATCCACACCTCCCGGAAATAAGAAAAAAATGGTTTTTTTTGTGTTGCAAATTATTTTTGGAAAATCCGATCCGTCCAATGTGTTCAGAAGGTGTTTTCAAGGGTCCAGGCGGGAAATCTTCAAAAAAAAATACCGGGAAGGGCTTGATCCAAGCAGTTTTCGCAAAAAATGTAAATATATTTTTTGCGAAAACTGCTTGGATCAAGCCCTTCCCGGTATTTGTTTTTGAAGATTTTCCGCGAGGACCCTTGAAAACACCTTCTGAACACATTGGACGGATCGGATCGTCAAAAAAATGTTTGGATCATGAGGTCCGGAAATAAAAAGTCCGGATGTGAAGCTTTACCTATACATATATGGGAAAATGTTCTCCTAAGGGATCCCTTTTTAAAATTTAGTGCGGACCTCACCTTTGTGGATCAAATTTTGACGATCCGAACCGCTCAATGTTTTTAAAATGCGTTTTTAAGGGCCTACGCGGGAAATCTTCAAAAAAAAAAAATACCCGGAAGGGCTTGATCCAAACAGTTTTCGATAAAACTGTACATATCATTTTAAAAACATTAAGCGGTTCGGATTGTCAAAATTTGATCCAGAAAGTTGATAAAAGGCTAGGTCCGCAAAAAAATTTGTATAAGGGATCCCTTATATATATATATATATATAGGAAGGCGATCTACTAAGGACTCCCTCAAACAAAAATTCCGTGCGGACCTCACCATTTTTCGACTTTCCGGATCAAATTTTGACGATCCAAACCGCTCAATGTTTTTAAAATGCATTTTCCAAGGTCCATGCGGAAAATCTTCAAAAAAAAAATACTCGGAAGGGCTTGATCGGATCAGTTTTTGTTAAAAACGCTATATATTTTCCGCGTGGACCCTTAAAAATGCATTTTAAAAACATTGAGCGGTTCGGATCGTCAAGATTTGATCCGGAATGGTGAGGTCCGCACGGAATTATCCTAAGGACTCCCTCAATAGATCATTATCCTATATATATATATATATATATATATAGAGTCCACTTCTAAAACGGGATTCCCGTTTCCGGACCTCCATGATCCAAACATTTTTTTGACGATCCGATCCGTCCAATGTGTTCAGAAGGTGTTTTCAAGGGTCCACGCGGGAAATCTTCAAAAAAAAAAAATACCGGGAAGGGCTTGATCCAAGCAGTTTTCGCAAAAATTTTATATTTACGGCTTTTGCGAAAACCGCTTGATCAAGCCCTTCCCGGTATTTTTTTGAAGATTTCTGCGTGGACCCTTGAAAACACCTTCTCAACACATTGACGGCTCGGATTTTCCAAAAAATTTACAACACAAAAAAAATCAATTGTTTCTTATTTTCGGGAGGTGTGGACTAGAAGTTTTCTATATATATATATATATATATATATTTCACAAAAAAGTTTACAACACCGTTGGAAAAAATCCAACGGCTTGTTTTCCCCATTTTTTTGTGAGGGAGCCCTCATGAGAAACTTCTTGTATCTATCTCTCTCTCTCTCTCTCTCTATATATATATATATATATATATATATATATATATATATACACCGGCGATCCTGTCAAGGATCCCGGATTGAAGGGTTTTTGGTGTTTTGATGCTTTTAAAAATTATTTTTGGGAAATCCTATGCCCTGTCTTCAAAAGGTGATTTCCAACCACGGCTTCAAAAAAATACCGGGAAGGGCTTGATCCAAGTAGTTTTTTTAAATATAAAGTTTTGAAAACTGCTTGATCAAGCCCTTCCCGGTATTTTTTTTTGAAGATTTTCCGCGTGGACCTTGGAAAACACCTTCTGAACACATTGGACGGATCGGATCGTCAAAAAAATATCGGGAAGTGGAGTCCCGGATCCGGGACTCCCGGACTAGAACCGGACTCTATATATATATATATATATATATATATATATAATAATACACATATATGTATGTATGTATGTATAGATGAACCAGTAAACAAACCCAGTTGTTGTCCCATCGGAGTAGGCTGCCGTTGATCGGAACCCGCCATTGTCGTCAATCAGAACTTGCCATTCTTCGTCGATTGGAACTCGCCAGTCACCATCCACCGGAATCAATCATTTTTTTCGTCGATTGTTGAGGGATCGTTGAGGGCGTTCAGCGTTCTTTGCATGGGAGGAGGGGAGAGAGAGTATCGGGTTTGCCTGTGAACAATACTTATATAGCCAAAGTACTGTAGCCGGTGTTACCTTACTAAACGGTTAAACGAAGCTGCTGCAGGTGAGATTTTCATCTTCTACGTCACACCCGAGATAGGGTGGGCCGGAGTTTGTGTTCACCCGAGATCTGATGCGACATCATCTTCTACGAATCTGACTGTTTTTTGTTTGTTGGTGATTCACACACACAAAGAGAGAGACGGGGGTCGCCGGAGTTTTCGCCGGAGAAAAGGTGGGCCGGAGTCGCGGTCGACCGGAGACGGAGGTGTCGGGGTGGAAGGGGAATCGCCATGGCTTCGTGAGGGAGGGAGAGAGAAAGCAGGTGGGTCTGGTATGGAGTTCATGTGTAATCAAGGGCATAAAAGGTCTTTCACTCTTTTTTTTTTTAAACGAAGTTAGGGCTGATTAAGTTTTAATTAGATGAGGGGGTCTCTTCGTAGGTGAAATTAATTTAGGGATGTCCCACAAAAAGAGGTATAGTTTAGGGGGTGTCTAGGTAAATTCCTCTATTTTAAATTACGATGTTCCAAGCATTTGAAGTTATATGATTCACGAGGGTTTATAATTTATATATTTGCCTCAGATGTTCATTTGGCATATAGTGTGCAATGTGGATACGACATGAGATAGCCCAAAGGCCAAAGCTGTGTCCTTTCCTTAACTTTATAATTCAGTGAAGTTCATGGAATATTGTGTTTCCTTAATGTGACCCTGCTGTTTTTTTTAGCTTTTCTCTACATTGGTGTCATGTTTAAGCTAGTAGTAGCTATATATTACTTAGACTAATCAAAGGTGATTGTGCAAGGAACAATAGATATATTCAATCATCATCCATATTATACAGGCTCTGCACAAGTATAATTGTGTTGCATTGTCGTGCCTAGTCCCTGTTGGTAGTATTGTGGTATTGTGGTAAGAAATACTGACATAAGTGTTGAGGTCTTTAGTGGTTGGCTGAAACTAAAATGAGCTGTGGCGCAGGTCGCTTACAATGCATATGCCAGTGATGCTACATCTAATGACTACTAGCTAACATCTGCCTCCCTTGGCAATTTATCGTAACATGTGAATAGGTTGTGTTCATCGTGATAGGTGCTGCTATTAATCTAGATAGCACAGATCTGCACTTCTCTAGCCCTCATGAAATGAAAAACACTAGAAGGAACTGGCCTCTTTTCAAGTAGTGACAGTGAATTATCTGTATCACCTTTGTTGGGAAGAGTTGCCGGGCCATTTAACCAGGACAGAGTGTAGACACTAAAATTTTGGCGTGGCAATAACCTTAATTAATTAAAGTCAAAAGTTGGTCAAAACATTCAAACCAATATTGGGTCCATCAGATTTGTGGGATCAATCCATTTGAAATATGGTTAAGACCAAAAGTGAAAAAATGGCTAACATATTTTGCCAAAGGGTTAGAAAACTGGGCAAGCCCAAAGACGTGGGCCCCTCAATTTAACCCTAAAAAAAGAGTCAAATAATAGGGAGGACCTTTGTCTTTTGCTTTAAGATAATTTCCTTAAAAGAAGAGTCAAATATCTTCTTGTAAAGGAAATGAAGTCGAATCTGATATTCTTTAAAGTCCTTGCCAAACTTAGCACCCTTCTCCTTGAGCCTATAAATGGAGGTTCATATGATGGAGAAAGGACCTTTGGCTTGACATTCTCCCAAGGACTTTGAAGAATTCAAGCACTCCCCAACTTTTGGCTACTCTTGCACAAGTTCTCGAGCACCTTCAAGAGTTCGAGCATTTTCAAGGCTTGTAGAAGATCATCAAGTGCCAAAACAATGTGCCGATTCTTCTACGAGTTTCACAACAATCACGCTCCAGATCTCAAGACTCACAGAGCTTTCAAGTTTAATCTCTCCCTTCAAGAAGATTGAACAACATTTGTTCGAGATCAAGCCCTTCAAGCCCTCGACCAAATTTTGTTTCTTCAACCTTCTTGACTCAAAGTTTTGGATAAATCATGAACCTCTTCACACCTACAACAAGCTTCTACAACAATTGGATTGCAGCTTCATTGGAAATCGAGTCAGAGGAATATTCTTTTATTGTAAAGAATATAATACATAATTGTACCCATTCTAATCCAAATCAATCAAAATGTTATTTTGTGCATCTTTTTGTGTTCTTTATTGCAGGATTTGAATTTGTGTTACGCAGAGCTTTCCGGATGGCTAACTTATTATTCCTTTTCTGAATGTCATAGGTTCACCGCACTTGTTGAAAGGCCCTGTTCTTCCGATTCAGATCTCACCAAGTGGACAAAGAGAGGCTCAACCAGTTGAAGCCTTTTCTTATCTAATGCCTGATACAGCTAATAGTTTGAGGTTGGCAGGATCGAATCACATAGCAACCAGTAAAATAGGTCGTGAGTTGTTTCTCAACAAGAAGGATTTGGATATCAGATGGGATGATCTTGTCTTGAAGGAGAAAATTGGATCAGGTCTGTGTTTTGTCTTTTGCTGAGTGGATCACGTACTTGTTCAATGCTCAGTAAATATCAGAGACTGCAAATCGTTTGTATGTGCTTAGTAACTCTTGCAGATTGATTTGTTTTCCTTGAAAAATCATACATGAAAGATAATGGTGTATATTTCAGGTTCTTTTGGTATTGTTCATCTCGCTGAGTGGCGTGGTTCAGTAAGCACACCTTCCCTATAATATTGTGTATACTTTTAAACGTATCATGTCCTTCTGCCATTATTTTTTTCTCAGCGAGCTGATTATTGAATTCTATGAGACTACTGTGATTATTGAATTCTATGAGACTACTGTTATGTGCATTCCATGTTCTTGTCCTCATGAGGGAAGTGTGCATATGATATTGGAAAACTGGCAAGAAGCCCTTGTCACACTTGAAAGGAAATAACCTTTGAAGGACATATCTTCATTATGATCAATCGACTGTAAGATTTGGTAAATGCTTATTTTGAAGCAATATTATGAAAACACGTCACCATCGATTTAAATTCCTTTTTTCTTCTTCTTGATGTGTACAAGTTCCTAAATTTGGTTTTATTTTTCTCCAGATGATTGCTAGGAAGAAAAATAAGTTTCCGTCTTGAATATATGAAACTAGTATATCTTCATTTTTAAATAACAAAGAACACAACAGATGTTTGTTGTCATTAATCATGTCGTTTATGACTATTAAGGACGTGACACTGATATACTCAATGGGAATTTTTTTCTTCTCTGCTTTTATAACAAATTTCTATTAAGGAGTGGCATTTAGCTACTTGGGAAATAAATTGATGAAAAGGGGCACTAAAGAATGACGAGTGAGCATGGGTTAAATGAGATACACTTGATCTTTAGGCGGGAGAAATTGAATTTCACTCTAGAATTGAAGTAATAGCTGCAATCTTGGTTTGGAAGTGTTAGTGAGAGAGTGTCTTGATCGTCTAGAGTCTCCAAGTATCCGTCATCTAGTCCATTATATTCCAAAGACAGCTCAAAAACTGAAGGAAAATTCTAAAATCAACCCAATGGGTTGATTATAAGGCTTAAAAAGTGTATGGGAATGTGTGAAAAATGTATAGGAATGTGTAAAAGTGTATGGAAAAGTAAAAAAAGTATACTGGAGTATGTGTTTTTTTTTTTTTGTTTTTTTGTCTTATTGTCAGCCCAGTGGGCTGACAATAGAAAAACCCAAAACTGAAAACAACTGTAAAACAGCTTTGAAGAGTCAACGGAGTACCTCCTAAGTTATAACTACATAATAAGGTCTTGCCCAGATGATTCTTGGACGTCAATCTTGTTCTACCACCTTTTACTTTCTGATTGAAAACAGCATGTAACAAGGGAAGTCGAGTATTAAATGGCTGCGTGTATTCAGTTGAAAGTCCTTCATGGGGCCAAACTCAAAGCTATGCAAAGTGTGCAAGATGGTGCTTGCTTGCTCTTAGATTGTTGCGGTTCCGACTTCTTTTTGTGTAGGATCATGCACTGGAGGGGTTTCAAGCTTCCTTTTTGTAGTATTATGCACTAGAATATAATTTATTCATATATTTCTTTCTTCAATTGAGACTGCTTGTTTGTTTTCTTGTCATTATTATGTTTTGGTTATGGCTAGTCGGCCACGAATGTTAGTGCCATGAGCCACAGACTAATATTTTAACAGTCTTTAAAACTTGGCGCAGCTGTGAAAATTATCTCCTTGTATCTAAAGCGTCCTTATGCAGGATAGATAGAGTCATAAATTGTCCTTTTTTTCTTTTGGAGTTAGTATATTACTAATACTTTTCTTCTTTAAAATTATCTTTGAATCCGTTTCTGGGCCATTTATCAAATCCACTAACAAAAACAATTTTTTTTCTTCATCTTACTGACGAAACATTGTAACAACATTCTTTTTGATCTTGCCCAATGTAGAGCGTTGAATTTTCCGTTTTAATACCAAAACTTTACTTTTAGGACGTTGCTGTAAAGATCCTAATGGAACAAGATTTCCATACAGAGCGCTTTGAGGAGTTTCGGAGAGAGGTATGCTTTAGCTATGTTGTGCTTTGCATATACTGATTTAGTGATTTATTATTAACATAGGAGCAAAAGTGCAACATTTACGTGACTCTTTTCCCGTTTCTCCCTTTTAAGACTTGAGGAATATTGACAGAGGTTTTTTTATTACTGTTTAGGTTTCAATTATGGAACGCTTACGGCACCCAAATATTGTTCTCTTCATGGGTGCAGTGACTCAGCCTCCAAACTTGTCCATTGTTACTGAGTATTTGTCTAGGTTTGCTGCAGAAATTTTTATTTTTTTTAGCTTAATTGTTTTTCCTCAACCTAGAAGGTCACTTTGGAAGCGCTTTCAATGTAAAATGAAAATTCTAATTTGAAATGCAGGGGCAGCTTGTATAAACTTCTGCGAATGCATGATGCAGGAGCAATACTGGATGATTGGCAACGCTTGAATATGGCTTATGATGTGGTAGGCCTAAAGTAGACAACTTATCTCAAATACAATCTATCATTTTTTCGTTTTGTATATGCAAATTGTGTTGAACTTGGTATGTCTACCATCCCTATGTAAGCTTAGTGGGGCGGCGACTGTTTAGGGCCTCAGGCTTCTAACTTCTTGACCTCTTCCCTGGTGGAAATCGAGGCTTGGCGGGTAACCTGTTTTTCTTCTGAGCTTTTAAAGTAAAAGTGTAGATGAATAACTTATTCGCCAATTACAAGTCAGAATTCAGGTGGTTTTCTAAGTTGTTCACTTTTATCCCTTTTGTGCGAACTTGTTTGGCACGCGACACTAAAGTAAGGAATGCCTTACCTTGCAAAGAATTGCGCAGAGGTGCCTTGTTGTCATATATGATCCACCTCTTGCCTTCTGCTTTGTAATCGTGGCATTGGTTATCCATCGGACAGACGAGGTAGTTCTCGTATACTTCAAAAGCTTTATGTAACTATACTATCAAGCATGCGTTACTTCTGCATCAAGCATGCATTACTTCTGCACACAACAAAAAATATAAACTTATTGAGAATTCATAAATGAGTGAGATCACTTTGAAAATCCATGTTCATCGGTGTGCGTGATAGATACAGGTGCGGAAATTTTAAATGTGATATGGGATCGTGCTTGTTAATTGTAAAATATAATTGGGGAAGGGCGGATAAGATTTTTGAATACTTTCTCCCCATACCTAAACCAAACCAAACCAAACCAAGCCTTATTTCCCAATCAATTTGGGTCGGCTACATGAATCTTTTTTCCCACTGAGCACTACAACATCCAATGTCAATTTTGGGTCTTCTTCTTCTTGTAGCGTTGCTACCCAAAACTATCCCATCAACTCTCTTAATTACTGCATCTATAGGTCTACGATAGATATGTCCAAATCACCTTAGTCTATTTTCTTTCAATTTCTCCTCTATAAGTGCTACACCTACCATCTCATGAACGGTTTCATTTCTAATCCTGTCTCTTCTAGTCTTACCACACATCCATCTCAACACTCTCATTTCTAATCCTGTCTCTTCTAGTCTTACCACAATTTCTCCTCTATAGGTGCTACACCTACCATCTCATGAACGGTTTCATTTCTAATCCTGTCTCTTCTAGTCTTACCACACATCCATCTCAACATTCTCATTTTAGCTACATCCATCTTACTTAGTCTGTCTCGTAACGATCTCATGGTATTTTATAGAATATACCTTCCAATTTTGTGGGTATCTTCTTGTCACATAGTACACCAGTAGCGCTTTTCCACTTGAGTCACATCATCTGCTAGATCCATCTTTGCTAATAATTGAACCTAGATACCTAAAATGCTTACTTTGTGGTATATCTTGATCTTGAATCCTCACTACCCAAACCTGTCATTCTATTCCAAACATGTACATTGTATGGGTACCCTTATTTCTTGCCTCCCAAACCTTTCACTATCACATTAGGAGGGTGGGGCATGATACAAGAATAAAACCAGTGTCCACAAAGCAATCTTTTGGCTGTCTTGTATAAATTATAAGAAAGTGGAAAAAGAGAATAATTATTTCATCTCACTGTGAGATACATTTTTCTTGGATCTAGAATCTGGTGGTTTCTTTTACAGGCAAAGGGAATGAATTACCTTCATCAGCTCAAACCTCCCATCGTCCATCGAGATTTGAAGTCTCCCAATCTTTTGGTGGACAGCAAATATACTGTTAAGGTAAAATTTTGATTCTACTTGTTTGCTGTTGTTTTTTTTCCCTCTTCTTTATTGCATTCCGCTAAATATACCATTAGCCAGGGAGATCAGTGTGTTTGTTTTGTGGGATTTGGTATCTGAACCAAGTTTGTTAAGAAAAACCTTTTGGCTTAGTAAAATTCTGTTTATCAACTGCTCTAGCAGTTAATTGGGTCCCCAACTGATCTAAAGTAATGCATGTCCTTTTTATATCTATGATTGCATCCTTCTTTCTTCTTTGTAAGAATACCATTGCTCCATTTCTTTTCCTTTTTGGTTGATGGAATTTGTGGTTTTGCAGATCTGTGACTTTGGCCTCTCCCGCTCAAAAGCCAACACATTTCTTTCATCTAAAACGGCTGCTGGGACTGTAAGTTTGACTGGACTCTGGAACTTTCTACGTGACATTTTTGCATCATTGTTAATGAATTTAAAGGAAAAAAAATTCTTGTTTTTTCTATTGACTTATGCTTATTGTTTCATTTCATTAGCCTGAGTGGATGGCACCAGAAATCCTCCGTGATGAGCCATCAAATGAGAAGTCAGATGTGTACAGTTTTGGTGTAATTTTGTGGGAAATTGTGACCCTTCAACCGCCATGGAGAAACTTAGATCCAAGACAGGTTATTGTAATAGTACTCTCTGCATGTCCTGTTTTTAGCATGAAAATTATAATTCAACCGGTAAATTGGTGTTCATCTAGTCTTTGTATAGGTGCTACTTGTTAAAACGAAAGCTCAGCTAATAAATACTTACCTGTACAGGTGGTGGAAGCTGTTGCATTTAAGGGAAAAAGGCTTGAAATTCCCAGCAACGTCAATCCTCAAGTAGCTGCCTTGATTGAAGTCTGTTGGGCTAAGTGAGTAGATATTCAAGATATTATGAATGAATATTCAATTTAATTCGCCACGTTTAGAAGATGGTGCAATTGTTTTCCCCAATACATTTAATGCTTTTGATTCAGTTTCGGAAACCAAACCAAAACAAACCAAGCCTTATGTCCCAATCAATTGACGTTGGCTAATTTCAGAAAATTTGGAAGTACTAATATATACACAAATAGTTATGGTTCTTATGTTTTAATTTTCATTAGAAATTGATTTTCGAGAATGCAGAAACATAGTTTGATATTTTCATGAACCTGAGTTATTTTCTGAAAGAAATCTTAATTATATGTTCTGAATTCCGACGACGGAAGTGAGGTTTCTGAAAATAGATCTCAAACATTATACTAGGAAACAACAACAAAACAGAGAATATTCGTTTTTACAATTCTGGTCCCAACAAGACACTAATTCAGAGGAAGATTTATACCTTTTCCCTCCTCTCTCCCACCTCTCTCACAAGTGAACTATATGGTGCTGCAGTGAGCCAAGGAAGCGTCCGTCATTTGCCTCCATTATGGATTATTTGCAGCAATTGATCTCCTATTCCACAGATCAACCAGTCCATGGCCATATTCCACAAGTTACCTAATTATGGAAAGCGCCATAGAGTAATTCTTATGGTGTCATATGCTGTTTTGGTGCTCAGGTGGTTGCAAGAATGTGCATTACCTTATTGCGAAAGGTTTGTTTTCTAATTATTAAAGCTCAAAAGTCTGGTGTCACGTTTCAATTAACCAGGGTTATAATATGGTCATATGGTGGTATTCATTGTCTTGAAATGTGCTATTCTTTGCCTTTGGCTGTGTTCTGATCTTGGATTTGTGGAGGGATTTGCAGAGCAAAAACAAAAAAAATACTTACTTCGCAATTTCCTTTACTTCCACAATTCCATCTACAATTCCAAAATCCAACAGTCGTATTTTACCTTGGACGAAAAAACTGGTTCACCACCTTGACTGATGACTAAGTTGGCAGACTGCTTATGTGTAAATTTGTTATCTTGCCAACACGATGGTACATGAAATGGATGGGTCATTTACTGCAAAGCCATTTCTTGTGAATGAAAGTCCGCGAGGCAATATTATACTATACGTTAAGATATGCAGTTTATGGTGCCTCTACAACAGAACCCTCATGCACGGGGTTTTGCTGTACACTTGTTCCGTCTCCAGTTGATGAACACATTGGTAATTGTTGCTACCAATTTTTAACCTCATTCGGATATATATGAATAAATCCTTCCGATCATTGATGTTTCGCAGGATATTGCCACATGAAATCACGTCTATTCGGTTATGGGCTCGGTTGAGCTTAGGAAAGAATTTCAAGAGCTCATTGAGATTTCGCAAGTACGTTCCTCTCCAGATGTTTGTAGATAGATACTTCTGTATCAGATCCAACAACATGCATAGGGAAACCATGGTACTAGAGCATTTTCAATGTTCGATATCAGCTTTTTGCTCGACTACAGTAGTTGTATATTTGATATATCTCTAATTATTATGTATGTATTGCAAGTTTCGCTCACTAGTAAAGTTGGTAACTTACCAGTAGGACTATATGTAAATTTGATTTTCGAGGATTAGTTTATGTGGCTGCTGTTGAGTTGTTCCCCGAGTACTATGTAGCGCATCACGTTTTTGTAGTGCTGAGATTCTGCACTACAGCAACATCCAAAAAACCAACAAATAGAAACCATCTTCCATCATGTGCTCTGGGACGCGGGGGAGGTTTAATTGGATCTCATTCTTTAGTTTACTTGGGACTAGTTCTTAACGAGAAGACAGTTTTCTGTTGAATTTGCAATTGGGTTTTAAGGGGTCCAAACAGAGCCCTTCCTAGCAGATTTTGGTGACTCATTGAAGCATCAAAACTGCGTCGTTTTGACGCACAGCGTGCTGCACAGCAGCCCCCCGCTTCCGTTAGTACCACCAAATGCCAATATAGGACAGGAGAACAATTTTTATGAGATACTCCATTTTCTTTGAGGGAATGATTCCAATGGCTCGAACTCGGCAAGACGGTCTTCAATTAAAAAACCAGCTGTGTCATGTAATTCTAATCAAGAATTCCTCTGCAGATAAAAAGTGCAGCAAGAACAAAATTTCCAATGAGGGTGTCAAAGATTACAGACGTGGAGATGCACATTACTATTCAGATCAGTTTGTTTTAAACCAAAGGCAAACATATTTACATCAAAACTAGGGGTGGCTTTGCGTCGTGTCATCTCGTGCTCGTGTCAGAATTTTCTCAACCCTAACCCGACATGTTTATTTTTTGGCAACAGGACATCATGAGGAATATGAGGTCAAACTGTATCAAACAAATTGATTTCAGTAGTTTTTTGGCCAAAAATATTGAGAACGTGTTAAAGTTTTGCAGTAATTAAATTATCGAAAGATGGTCAAACTAATGCACCAAGGGGGAACATCATCAGTATTTGTACAAGTAGGCTGAAGAGTAAAATGGATTTCTGATTGGAAATTGATTTTAGCACTCTTCTTTTTACCATCCATATAAAATCTTCGTCTTTATTAGCGTGCGTTTACTACATTGTTCAAACATGCGTGAAAAAGTGAACTTACGCAAATGGTAACAATATAAATTGATATAAGTAAGGACAATAAAGAGAGTGCAAATATTTTAAAAAAGTGCGAATATCACTATCCTTGCTAGGGTTGTCCAGCGATCCGAACCAATCCAAACCATCCGTTGATCCATTCGTGAATGTTCGGTTCGGTTCCGGATCGAGAATTTCTTATCTGGCGGTTCCGGATCCGGATCGGATCAGCTCGATCCGCTCAATAATCCTTCTTTAATCTGCCAAATCCGCCCGATCCGATCTGATCCGTAACCGATCCGCGAATGTTCGGTTCGGTTCCGGATCTTAAAAACCATAATCCACTCTAAGCGGATCGGATCAGATCCGTGGACAACCCTAATCCTTGCTGATTTCGAAATAGTATTAAAACTACCATTATAGGGATTTTTTTTTTAAGCCTCACATTATCAGGTTCAACAATGAACTTTTTCGACACCACCTCCTTCAGCTACATAGGAGTACAATAGGTGAATAATTTGTTCATTCACATTGATCAACTATTTTAAGTGAGTTTTGCACTAAGGAACTATATGGACCAAGAGAAGGGTCGAATAGAAGAAGTCAATTATGTTCACCTAACTACATATTATCGGGCAAGTCATGTGACATGTCCAAGTTTAATTTTGGTACCTTTTTTTTCTTTTCTGGCTAGACACCCTTTTACGACATGGGAGACTGGGTTTTATAGGGACATGCATGACTGAATCTTTGTTTAGCGTTCATTATAAACTATGCGCGCTTTCACAGGTTCTTTTGCATTTGGATATAGACGCTCAAAAATCTTCTCCAAGTTGGTTTTTTTCCAACTAAGTTTTCAGTGTCATCCTAGCTAGCGATGCATGACATCCTTTCGAGATTGAGTTAATTATCCTACTCTTATTTTCTTTCTCAAACATAAAATGTAACGCCCCGATTTTCGGAAACATTATTTAAATTATTTAAAAGATTTATTCAAAAGAGTTTTATTGATTAAGCAGCGGAAAATAACATAAGTGTCTTAAGTCGATTACAAACGTAAATAGTACTTTATTAGGAAATTAAATTACATTATTCCAACACAAAAATAAGGAGACTCGAGACTTCTAGATTCAGATTCTGATTCCAGTTCTCCTCCTCCACTTGTTCAGCAACAACCTCCTCCGTCTGGCAGTACGACTCCTCTTCTATACCTTCAACACCTGGCGTAATATGCCAGGGCCACAACAACACCATGAGCGAATAATCACTCAATAGCTAAACCCTACCCGAATCCATAACTTACAAATAACATGGTATATCATGCAAATAAAGTAAAGAACAATTCCAATTTAATTACTATCCTTTAACTTAATGAATTCTAGAATCTCATCCTTTGAGAAACATCCACCCGTGTCAACCACTAAAATTACGGCCAATCATGATTCCCTCCCTCCTTACTTACCCTATCTGGGAGCCCAGATGAATGGCCTAAGTTATCTACTTAGTCAGATTCATCAATCGCCTCACAAGGATGAATTCCCCAGGGTCTGTCGATACCTTCTGGGCCCACGAGGAATTATCTGTAACCTCAGGAGTATATAGACTGATCTGATCTATAATACAAACCACCCTTTTATCGCCTAAATTCATAAGGAGTAATCACGCATTGCCATAACTTAGGGTTTCCGAATCTCTGGCTGTCTGCCAATCATAATCTTTCAATTCTCTAAAATCAACCGGTTGTCTGCCGTTCAAAATTCTCAACTCATCAACATCATCTGAAACCATCATTTCCATAATCCCCTATCATCATTCCATTTATCCATTAACTTAACCGTGTAGGTGATTTCTAAGTACGAGCACCAACCCGGGAACCTAATTGTCCATTCTAAGTTACTAGGAAACAATATAAAATATCAGTCAATCATAATAAATCATGGAATTGAACTCACATCTCTACAAAATAAAAATCTGTCTAACATATTCGGCATATAATAAGAAGAGGCATTATGATCAATGTACAATATGCTAAATGTCCAGACTATACTTGCACATGACGTTGATATTCAATACAAGGTTCATAGTTAGGTTATATATATAAAAATAATAACAATACAAACTGATTCAACTGTCAACATTTTAGAAAATTTCATTATTGACAATTCTTAGCTAATTTAGTATTAACAACAAGACTAGTTGCTAGTTGGGTGTCATCAGTTAACTTTCAAAATAATACAAACTATTTGAACTGATAACTTTTTAGAAAATTTCATTGTTGACCATTAGTAGCTAACTAGGTACTTATAGAATAAAGCTACCAGTAGAGTTATAGGAAAAACATTCTATTTTAGAAACATATTAATTGTATACTAAGTTAACTTGCAACTATAAGTATACATAAACAGCAAAGGCAATTTAAGTTCACACCTTAAGCACGACTCTACATGCCTATGCAAGATCATAATTCACGAAATATATAGTTCGGGTGGGTCGGCTATTCAGACCCAACCCGGTTCTTCCTTTCCCATTTCATGCCATAATGTATACATTCTGATCGTTGTATTCGGAAAACACGTTCAAGCAAAAATATACATATATGTATTCAACTCTACGTTAGCAAACTAAATACACCGAAAATAATTATATTTAGGAAGGTGGGTTTAACTACCTCGGTCCAAAGTTCTAGCACGTAATGGAGTAAAAATGGAGTTGGGTCGACGGCTAAGTTGCACGGCAATGGAGCTCCTCCGGTGGCTGGTTTGGGTGTGTTTTTGGGGACGAAACGGAGCAGGTTCGGGGCTGGTTTTTGGGCTGTACTGGAGCTGGTTTATTGGGCTATTTTTGGAGTCGAAACGGGACTGAAACGGGAAAGAAACACGGCTGGTATGTGGCTGCTATATTGGCAGATTTCTGGGCAGTTTTCGGGTTCGTTTCGGGCTGTTTTTATAGCGAGAACGGAGCTGTTTTTACAGCTGGTTTTGAGGCTGTTTATGGGTCGGCTTTGGGGGCTGTTTATAGAACTAAATGGGGTTGACAATGCTAGCGAGATGGAGGTGCAGAATGTAGAAAGAAAAGAGAGAAAAATGGTGACACATATTGCTCTCTCTCTCTCTCCCTGCCGAATTGTTTTTTTCTCTGCCGTTTCTTTTCCTTTCTCTTTTGTTATCCGAAAATGGAATTGAGAAGTGGTTGAGATGGAGTGTGGAGGTGGTGTAAACCACATGGGGGAGTAATGGGTTGACAAGACGGGTGATGGGGGTGGGTATTGGCAGAGACAAGAGGGAGAGAGGGTCTGATTTTCTAGGGTGATTGGTGGTGTGTGGCGGTGGTGTTAGTGGTTGGAGGAGTGGAGAGTTGGGAGGGGAGAGAGGTAGTGGTTGAATGTGTATTTATACATGTGTATATATATATACATAATATACAAGAGTATATATGTGTCTGTATGAGAATGAAAAAAAATAAAATAAACATATGTATATAATATCCATATATGTGAAGTGTAAAAGAGTTAGGGCCGAAATTGAGGTAATTAAAGAATACTAAAATAATTATCCACATTAAAGGAATTAAATAATCCTAATTTTATAATAAAAATTCGGATTATTACATATAAAAGGATAAATTTTGCAAGACATTCGAAAAAAAAGAGTTTTATTCTTGTTCTATGGTTTGCTATTAGACTATTTTATAACTATAAAATTATATATATTAATTAGGCTCTCTCATCTCGGAAAAATTATTAGGCTAAGTTAATGAGCAAAATTAGCCATGTTTTTTTTTTGAAAACGAAAGATATGCCATAAAAATGTGCGTGCGCCAAATGAGCTAATCTATGTTTCTAATTTCAAAGGAAATAGTTAATGGATGAAAGTTTTGACTGATTTCTCTCTCGGTGTTGTCCCTTTTATCATCGGGAGAAAATTCAAACACTCATCTAATTAAACTATATCCGATAGCCATCAACCGTATTTTGGGGGGGGGGTTTTAGTCGCATATCCACTATTACAATTCTACTATGACAATTTCCAAAAGTGGCGAATCCACCCCAATATTTCGTAACACATTTAGTCCATGCACGCTTCCAAAAGCTTCTGGGTACCCATTCCGGATAGCTCGACTTTGTGGCTCGTTATTAGTTTTAATTCCCAGACAGCAGACGCTATTCCCAGACGCGCACAAAAGAAATTACCACAACCTTTCAAAATGGTTTTACTACACACTGTTTTTTCCTGTTTAATGTCCAAAGGTTTCATGTTTCTCTCCATTTAATAAAAAAAATTTAGAATCCTTGAGAGAGAGAAGTATTACACTAGTTGCAATAAAAAGTACAGAAAACTGCACCTTGGGAGAATCGATCCCAGGGTGGGGAGTGTGGAGCAAGGGCAATCTAACCATTGAGCCAAAGCTCATTTCTTGATAAGTTTTTCCCCGCTATATATTTATTATATTGTTTGTTACAAGTATATATATATATATTTTTCAAGTGCGGGGGGCCAGGGCCCACCCCACCCCCAATGTACATCCGCCCCTGGTAAAAATAGAATTGGGTCGACGGCTAAGTCGCATGGCAATGGAGCTCCTCCAGTGGCTGGTTCGGGCGTGTTTTTGGGGATGAAACGGAGCAGGTTCGGGGCTGGTTTTTGGGCTGTGCTGGAGCTGGTTTATTGGGCTATTTTTGGAGTCGAAACGGGACTGAAACGGGAAAGAAACACGGCTGGTATGTGGCTGCTATATTGGCAGATTTCTGGGCAGTTTTCGGGATCGTTTCGGGCTGTTTTATAGCGAGAACGGAGCTGTTTTTACAGCTGGTTTTGAGGCTGTTTATGGGTCGGTTTTGGGGGCTGTTTATAGAACTAAATGGGGTTGACAATGCTAGCGAGATGGAGGTGCAGAATGTAGAAAGAAAAGAGAGAAAAATGGTGACACATATTGCTAGCGAGATGGAGGTGCAGAATATTTCGCAACACATTTAGTCCATGCGCGCTTCCAAAAGCTTCTGGGTACCCATTCCGGATAGCTCGACTTTCTGGCTCGTTATTAAAGTTTCAATTCCCAGACAGCAGACGCTATTCCCAGACGCGCATAAAAGAAATTACCACAACCTTTCAAAATGGTTTTACTACACACTGTATTTTCCTCTGTGACAGCTGTGACCTTTGACGGAGCAAATCAGAGCCATCCATTCTTGCTTTCCAAATCCAACGGTGCAAGATATGGAAAGTTCAAAAAACTGAGATTCCTTACGAGCAACGTTATACTCCAATCCATGATCATAACGTTGTAACGCTTCATCCTCCACAGTACATTGCTTCTCCGATTGCTAGAACGCCTTCATCTTCTCTCTCTTTCTCTCTCTCTCTCTCTCTCTCTCTCTCTCTCTCTCTCTCTCTCCATTGAATAAAAACGTCCGGCTGGGAAATCGAACGAGTCGGAGCTGGTTTCCTCATCTGGTATGGGTTCTACGGTTTCCCTCTTTCGCCCCTTCCAATTTATTTTAGGGTTTTACTGATCGTGGGTAGTTTTAATTATAGTACCTAGTCATATATGCACAAGTGGATTAGGGTTATATTATGAGATAAGAGGCTTGAGAGAGAGAGAGGAATCTGATTTTGTGGAGAGTGAGAGTGTTTGCTGTTTGTGGGTGTTGTACGTAGGTTTGTGGTGCACATTGCATTGATCAGATGTAGTTGGGAATTGCTAGAACTGAAGATGAGTGGAGTAATGATTTAATAGTGGCCGGGAGTTAAATGATAGGGCTGTGTTCTTGTGCGATTCACCATATGCAGAGAGTCAGATTTCAGAACCGTTTGATGGAGAGAGTCAGATTCTTGAGTTACACATGATAGCAACGGGTAGTTTTAAGTGTAGTATTTAGTCATATATAAACAAGCGGATTAGGGTTAATAGTTTGATATAAGAGGCTTGAGACAGAGCAGTTGTGTAGGGGTTTTCGAGGTGGCCATCGTACTCCTATTCTTAGAGTTCTCTCCTGGTAAGTACATGTATTACTCTTGTTTGTTTCATTGCTTTGGATTAGAATCGTTTGATGGAGGGTCAGATTCTTGGGCTACACGTGATATTATATTTAATTGGGTTTGCTGATGATGGAGTGGGTTACTAGGGGGAGAGAAAGCGCATGCTGCCATGTTTGTGCTTGTTGTACGTAGCCTTGTGGTGCACGTTGCATTGATCCAATGTAATTGGGCATCACTAGAATTGGAGATGAGTGGAGCAATTGAATTAATAGTAGCAGATTTAAAGGATATGGCTGTGCTCTTGGGTTACAAGCTCTCTATGGTATTTGATTTAATTGGGTTTAATGTTGATGGTGTGGGCTGCTCGGAGAGAGAGAGAGAGAGAGAGAGAGAGAGCTGCCATGTTTGTGAATGTTGTACATAGCCTTGTGTTGCACCTTGGATTGATCCGATGTAGTTAGGAGTTGTTATAATTTGTGATAAGGGGAGCAATGGATTAATAGTGGCAAAGAGTAAACTGATAAGGCTGTGTTCTTGTGCAATTCATATATAGGGTATATATTTATCCATGTGTGGACAAAATTCCTAAGTTATTAGATTCTTGGGTTACATGTTCTTTCTTTCTGATATTACATTTAGTTGGGTTTGCTGTTGATGGTGTGGATACTCGGGGGTTTTTTTTTTTTTTTTCCCTATCATGTTTGTGCCGTTGCACGTAGGTTTGTGGTGCACGTTGCATTGATTGGATGTAGTTGGGAATTGCTAGAATTGGAGATGAGTGGAGTAATGATTTATTCGTGGCAGAGAGTCAGATTGTTGGGTTACGCGTGATAGTAGTGGATAGTTTTAAGTGTAGTACTAAGTCATATATACATAAGTGGAATAAGATTAATATTTTGAAATAAGAGACTTGAGAGTGAGCAACCATGTAGGCGTTTTCAAGGCGGCCATAATACTCCTGTTCTCGGAGTTCCCTCATGGTAAATATATGCGTTAATCTTGTTTCTTTCATTGTTATTGATCAGAACCATTTGATGGTGAGAGTCAGATTCTTGGGTTACACGTGATATTAGATTTTGCAATAGATGGTGTGGGTTACTCCGTGAGAGAGAGAGAGAGAGAGAGAGAGAGAGAGAGAGAGAGAGAGAGAGAGAGAGAGAGAGAGAGAGAGAGAGAGAGAGAGAGAGAGAGAGTGCTGCCTTGTTTGTGCATGTTGGAGAAGGAACTAAGGAGTAAAACAGTTCAATTGCAAATTATTGGGACGCATTTTTGTGGTTCAACAAGTTACTGGGGAACGTGAAGTGGAGATGTGAAAGAAATACGCACATTAATACACATGAGGTATGCAATTTAAAGGATGATATTTCTTTTAAGGGGGAAAGGATGTTACGCCCTCACTTTTCTTATCCTTATAATTATGATATTTGGCATAAGCATTTGTGGATGGATCGGATCATAGTTCATTATTTTTGAGTGCACTATAGGTATTATTGGTGTTTTTATAATTTTTGAGGGTATAAGTCTAATTTATTTAACATTGATTAGGAAGTTTTATTTTTAAGAGTAAGGACTCATAATATTGTGATTAATTTGTACTTTATTTAAGTACTCTAAGTAACTGTTTAGCTATAGTTCAGGGTGCAACACGAGTAGTGTACTGTTTAAAGTGTAGTACTTAGTCATATATGCACAAGCGGATTAGGGTTACTATTTTGGGATAAGAGGCTTGAGAGAGAGTAGTCGAGTAGGTATTTTCAAGGTTGCCATCATACTCCTGCTCTCTGATTATCCTAAATATATGTATTGCTCGTTTGTTTCATTGCTTTGGATTAGAACCGTTTGGTAGAGAGAGTTAGATTCTTGGGCTATACATGGTATTAGATTTAATTGGGTTACTCGGTGAACATAAATATCCAGAACAGTAGGAGGCCATGGTGGTTCGCGGAATTAAGGATTTTTTTGGATTACACGTGATATTAGATTTAATTAGGTTTGCGGTTGATGGTTTGGGTTACTAGGTTGAGAGAGGAAGAAAGAGAGAGCCCTACTATTTTGTGCATGTTTTATGTGGCCTTGTGGTGCAAGTTGCATTGATCCAATGTAGTTGGAAGTTACTAGAATTGGAGATGAGTGGAGCAATGATTTAATAGTGGCAGAGATTTAAATCGTAGGGTTGTGTTCTTGTGTCTTTCATATGTAGGCTATATAGTTATCCATGTGCTGACAAATTTAAAGTTATCAGATTCTTGGGTTACACGTTCTTTGTGATATTAGATTTAATTGGGTTTGTTGTTGATGGTGTGGGTTATTTGGTGAGAGAGCATTCGTGTATGGGTTTCCGAGGTGACCATCATACTCCTGTTTTGGGAGTTCCCACGTTGTAATTATATGTATTACTCTTGTTTGTTTCATTGCTTTGGATCAAAACCGTTTGATGGGGAGAGTTAGATTATTTAATTTAATTTAATTGAGTTTGCTATTGATGGTGTGGGTTATTAAGTGGAGAGAGAGAGAGAGAGAGAGAGAGAGAGAGAGAGAGAGAGAGAGAGAGAGAGAGAGAGAGCTGGCATATTTGTGTGTGTTGTATGTAGCCTTGTGTTGCATCTGATGTGCTTGGAAGTTGTTAGAATTGGAGATGAGTGGAGTAATTATTTAATAGGGGCAGAGAGATAAATGATAGGGCTGTGTTCTTGTGCTATTCATACGTAGGCTATATAGTTATCCATGTGTGGACAAAGTTTCTAGGTTATCTGATTCTTTGGTTACATATTCCTGGTTATATTAGATTTAATTGGGTTTGCTATTGATGGTGTGGGTCTATTGATGGTGTGGGTTACTGGGGAGAGAGAGAGAGAGACTGTTACCATGTTTGTGCGTGTTGTACATAGTTTTGTGGTGCACGTTGCATTGATCAGATGTAGTTTGGAATTACTAGAATTGGAGATGAATGGAGTAATGTTTTAATTTTGGTAGAGAATTAAATGATATTGCTGTTTTGTTTTTCTATTAACATGTGTTGATGGGAAGTTTTTAAGTTGGGAACGGAGACAAATGTGGCAATTGTGGTTCGTGGAATTTGGATTTTTTTGATTTTAGAACCGTTTGATGAAGAGAGTTAGATTCTTGGGTTGAGTTACACGTGATAGAAGTGGGTAGTTTTACGTGTAGTGCATTGTCATATTTACATATGTGGATTAGGGTAAATATTTTGAGATTAGTGGCTTGAGAGAGAGCAGCCATGTAAAGGTTTTCGAGGTGGCCTTCATACTCCTATCCTCGAAGTTCCTTTGTGGTAAGTATATGTATTACTCTTTTTTGTTTCATTTCTTTGGATCAAAACCGTTTGATGGAGAGAGTAAGATTCTTGGGTTGCACGTGATATCGTATTTAATTGGGTATGGTGTTGATGATGGGGTTACTTGGAGAGAGAGAGAGAGAGAGAGAGAGAGAGAGAGAGAGAGAGAGAGAGAGAGAGAGAGAGAGAGAGAGAGAGAGAGAGAGAGATGCAATGTTTGTACGTGTTGTACCTAGCCTAGTGGTGCACATTGCATTGATCCGATATAATTGGGAATTGCTAAATGAGTGGAACAATGATTAAATAGTGGCCCAGAGTTAAATAATAGGGTTGTGTTCTTGTATTATTTTGTAGGCTATATAGTTATCTATGTGTGGACAAACCTAGTGGTGGACATTGCATTGATTCGATATAGTTGGGAATTGTTAAATGAGTGGAACAATGATTAAATAGTGGCCCAAAGTTAAATGATAGGGTTGTGTTCTTGTGTGGGCTATATAGTTTTCCATGTGTGGTCAAAGATTGTAATTTATCAGATTATTGGGTTATACGTTCTTTGTGAATATTAGATTGAATTGGGTTTGATGAGAGAGAGGGTACTGCCATGTTTGTGCATGTTGTACGTAGGTTTGTGGTGCACGTTGCATTGGTCGATGTAGTTGAGAATTGTAGAATTGGAGATGAATCGAAAAATGATTTAATAGTGGTAGAGTTAAATGACGGGGCTGCTCAGTTGTGCTATTCTTATATATGCTGTATAGTTATCCTTGTGTGGACAAAGTTTGTAAGTTATCAGATTCTTCGGTTATATGTTCTTGTGATATTAGATTTAATTGAATTTGCCTGTTATGATATGGTTTACTTTGAGAGAGAGAGAGAGAGAGAGAGAGAGAGAGAGAGAGAGAATGCTATTATGTTTGTGCATACTATAGGTAGGTTTGTGGTGCACGTTGCATTGATCAGATGTAGTTTGAATTGCCAGAATTGGAGATGAATGGAGTAATGATTCAATAGTGGTTGATAGTTAAATCATAGGGCTGTATGCTTGTGCTATTGACATGTGTGGACGAAGTTTCTAAGTTGAGAATGGAGAACAAATGTGGCAATAGTGGTTTATGGAATTAAGAATTTTTGGATCCTAGGACCGTTTGATGAAGGGAGTCTGATTCTTGGATTATGTGATAGAAGTGAGTAGTTTTAAGTGTAGTACATAGACGTATATACACAAGCAAATTAGGGTAAATATTTTGAAATAAGTGGCTTGAGAGAGGGCAGCTATGTAGGGGTTTTCGTGGTGGCCCTCATTCTCCAATTCTCGAAGTTCCCTCGTGGTAAGTATATGTATTACTCTTGTTTGTTTCAATTCTTTGGGTGAAAACTTTTTGATGGAGAGAGTCAGATTCTTGGATTACACGTGATATAATATTTAATTGGGTTTGGTGTTGATGTGTGTGTGTGTGTGAGAGAGAGAGAGAGAGAGAGAGAGAGAGAGAGAGAGAGAGAGAGAGAGAGAGAGAGAGAGAGAGAGCTGCCTTGTTTGTGTGTGTTGGATGTAACCTAGAGGTGCATATTGGATTGATCCGAAGTAGTTGGGAATTGCTATAACTGTAGATGGTAGAGCAATGATTTAATAGTGGATGAGAGTTAAATAATAGGGCTGTGTTCTTGCGGTATCCATATGTGGGCTATATAATTATCGATGGGTGGACAAAGTTTCTAATTTATCAGATTCTTGGGTTACGCGTTCTTTCTAATTTATCTGTTGGATTGAATTGGGTTTGATGTTGAGAGAGAGAGAGAGAGAGAGAGAGAGAGAGAGAGAGAGAGAGAGAGAGAGAGAGAGAGAGAGAGAGAGAGAGAGAGAGAGAGAGAGAGAGAGTGCTGCCACGTTTGTGCGTGTTGTACTTAGGTTTTTGGTGCTTGTTGCATTGATAAGATTTAAATGGGAATTGCTAGAATAGGAGATGAGTTGAGTAATGATTTAATAGTGGGGCGAAATTTAAATGATAGGCTTGTTTTCTTGTTCTATCAACATGTATGGACAAACTTCCTCAGTTAGGAAGGGAGAACAGGAGGTGGTCATGGCGGTTTAAGGGCTTAAAGATTTTGGATTCTCAGAGCCGTTTGATGGATTGTCAGATTCTTGGGTTACACGTGACATTAGATTTGATTGCATCTGCTGTTCATGGTGTGGGTTACTTGGTGTGAGAGAGAGAGAGAGAGAGAGGGGGAGATAGAGAAGGAGAGAGAGAGAGAGAGAGAGAGGTAAAGAGAGAGTGCTGCCATGTTTGTGCGTGTTGTACTTAGGTTTGTGGTGCACGTTTCATTGATCAGATGTAGGTGGGAATTGCTAGAATTGGAGATGAGTGGAGCAATGATTTTATAGTGGCCGAGAGTTAAATGATAGGGCTGTGTTCCTGTGCGATTCACATGTGTTGACGAAGTTTCTAAGTTAGGAATGGAGAATAGGAGGTGGCCATGGTGATTCGTGGGTTTAAAGATTTTCTGTTTTCAGAACCGTTTGATGGGGAGAGTCAGATTCTTTGGTTACACGTGATAGTAGCAGGTAGTTTTAAGTGTACTTACTTATATATACACAAGCAGATTATGGTTAGTATTTTGAGATAAAAGGCTTGAGAGAGAGAAGCCATGTAGGGTTTTGGAGGTGGCCAATAATACTCTTGTTCTTGGAGTTCCCTTGTGGTAAGCACGTATATTACTCTTTTTTTGTTTCATTGCTTGGATTAGACCCGTTCGATGGAGAGTCAGATTCTTGGGTTACATGTGGTATTATATTTAATTGGGTTTGTGGTTGTTGGTATGGGTTATTCAGTTGAGAGAGAGAGAGAGAGAGAGGGAGAGGGAGGGAGAGAGCTGCCATGCTTTTGCGTGTTGTACGTAGCCTTGTAGTTCACGTTACATTGATCGAATGTAATTGGGAATTGCTAGAGTTGGAGATGAGTGGAGCAATGAGTTAATAGTGGCAAAGATTTAAATGATAGGGCTGTATTCTTGTGCTATTCATATGTAGGCTATATTGTTATCCATATGCTCACAAGGTTTCTAAGTTATCAGATTCTTGGGTAACATGTTCTTTGTGATATTAGATTTAATTGAGTTTGCTATTGGTGGCGTTATTATGTTTCAAAGAAGAAGAAGTCTGAATAGTAATTTTGAATTAATAAGAAGGGTTACAATACTCAAGCTTAAATAGAGAGGACCTTGAAATCTATACATAAATAGAAGATTACGGATAGATATGATTACTCATAATCTATGCCTTAAATAGAAGATCACAGAGAGATATGATTACGATATTTTCACGAAACGACTCTATGCCTAAAATAGAAGATAAGACGATATCACAACTCTATGCCCAAACTTAGGATGCTCTTGAGAGCATCGAGAACAGGAGGTGGCCATAGTGGTTTTTGGGTTTAAAGATTTTAGGTTTTCAGAACTGTTTGATGGAGAGTCAGATTCTTGGGTTACACGTGGAATTAGATTTAATTGGGTTTGCGGTTGATGGTGTGGGTTATCCAGTTTTGAGTGAGAGAGAGCGTGTTGTATGTAGCCTTGTGGTGCCCGTTGCATTGATCCAATGTAGCAATGTAGTTGGCTTTGTTAGAATTGGAGATGAGTGGAGCAATGATTTAATTGTGGCAGAGATTTAAATGATAGGGATGTGTTCCTGTCTTATTCATTTGTAGGCTATATAGTTATCCAGGTGCTCCAAGGTTTCTAAGTAATCAGATTCTTAGGTAACACGTTCTTTGTGATATTAGATTTAATTGAGTTTGCTATTGATGGTGTGGGTTATCTGGGTAAGAGAGAGATAGAGGGAGAGTGAGAGGGAGAGTGCTGCCATGTTTGTGCGTCTTGTACGTAAGTTTTTTGTGCACGTTGCATTGATCAAATTAGTTAAGGATTCTTAGAATTGGACATGAGTGGAGCAATGATTTAATAGTGGCAAAGAGTTAAATGATAGGGTTATGTTCTTGTGCTATTCACATGTGTGGACAAAGTTTCTAAGTCAGGAATGGAGAACAGGAGGTGGCCATGGTGGTTCATGGGTTTAAAGATTTTAGGTTTTTAGAACCACTTGATGGTGAGAATGAGATTCTTGGGTTACACGTGATAGTAACGGGTAGTTTTAAGTGTACTTACTCAATCTACACAAGGAGATTATGGTTAGTATTTTGAGATAAAATGCTTGAGAGAGAGTAGCTGTGTAGGGGTTTCGAGGTGGTCATAATACTCTTCTTATCGGAGTTCCCTGGTGGTAAATATATATGTTACTCTTATTTGTTTCATTGCTTGGATTAGAACCATTTGATGTAGAGTCGGATTCTTGGGGTACACGTGGTATTACATTTAATTGGGTTTGCGGTTGATGGTGTGGGTTATTCAGTTGAGAGAGGGGGAGAGAGAGAGAGCTCATGCTTTTGCACGTTGTACGTAGCCTTGTGGTGCACGTTGCATTGATCCAATGTAGTTGAGAATTGCTAGAATTGAGTGGTGCTATGATTGAATAGTGGCAGAGATTTAAATGACTGGGCTTTGTTCTTGTGCTATTTATTTGTAGGCTATATAGTAATCCAAGTGTTCACAAGGTTTCTAATTTATCAAATTCCTGGGTAAAACGTTCTTTGTGATATTATATTTAATTCAGTTTGCTATTGATGGTGTTGGTTACTCTTTGAGAAAGAGATAGATGGAGATGAAGAAGGAGAGGGAGAGTGCTCCCATGTTTTTGCGTCTTGTACGTAGGTTTGTGGGCTTGCTAGAATTGGAGATGAGCGGAGAAATGATTTATTAGTGGCACAGAGTTAAATGAAAGGGTTGTGTTCTTGAGCTATTCACATGTGTGGACAAAGTTTCTATTTTCTAAGATTGGAATGGAGAACATGAGGTGGCTTTGGTTGTTTAGGGGATTAAGAATTTTTGGATTCTAGAACATTTTCAGATTCTTGGGTTACATGTGAAAGAAGTGGGTAGTTTTAAGAGTAGTACATAGTCATATATACACAAGCGGATTGGTGAATTTTTTGAGATAAGTGGCTTGAGAGAGAGAAGCTGTGTAGGGGTTTTTCAAGGTGGCCATCATACTCCTATTCTTGAAGTTCCCCTGTGGTAAGTACATGTATTATTCTTATTTGTTTTATTTCTTTGGAGGAAAGCTGTTTGAAAGAGATATTTAGATTATTGGGTTTCACATGATATTAGATTTAATTTGGTTTGGTATTGATGACTTGGGTTACTCGGTGGAGGGAGAGAGAGAGAGAGAGAGAGAGAGAGAGAGAGAGAGAGAGAGAGAGAACTGCCATTTTTATGTGTGTTGTACGTAGCGTAGTGGTGCACATTGCATTGATCTGATGTAGTTGGGAATTGCTGTAATTTTAGACAAGTGGAGTAATGATTGAATAGTGGCTTAGAGTTAAATGATCGGGTTGTGTTCTTGTTTTTTTCTTATGTTGGCTATATAGTTATCCTTGTGTGGACAAGTTTCTAAGTTATCAGATTCTTGGGTTACACGTTCTTTGTGGTATTGGATTGAATTGGGTTTGCATGTTATGGTATGTGTGTTTGTGAGAGAGAGAGAGAGAGAGAGAGAGAGAGAGAGAGAGAGAGAGAGAGAGAGAGAGAGAGAGAGAGAAAGGGATTGCTATCATGTTTGTTCGTGCTATAGGTAGGTTTGTGGTGCACGTTGCATTGATCAGATGTAGTTGGGAATTTGCTTGAATTGGAGATGCGTGGAGCAATGATTTATTAGTGGGGCAGAGGTAAATGATAGGTTTGTGTTCTTGTGTTATCCACATGTGTGGTCAGAGTTTGTAAGTTGGGAACGGAGAACATGAGGTGGCCATGGTGGTTCGCGGGATTATGGATTTTTGGATTTCGGAACTGTTTGTGGAGGGATTCAGATTCTTGGGTTACACATGATAGTAGTGGGTAGTTCTAAGTGTAGTACTTAGTCAAATACATATACACACCAGTGGATTAGGGATAATATGTTGAGATAAGAGACCTGAGAGAGAGCGTGGCCGTCATACTCCTGTTCTCGAAGATGGCTCATGGGAAGTACATGTATTACTATTGTTTGTTTCATTGGTTTGGATCAAAACCATTTAATGGAGAGAGTCAGATTCTTGGGTTACACGTGACATTAGATTTAATTGGGTTTGCTGTAGAAGGTGTGGTTTACTTGGTGAAAGAGAGAGAGAGAGGGAGATGGAGGAGAATGAGAGGGAAAGTGAGAGTGCTGCCATGTTTGCATGTGTTGTACTTAGGTTTGTGGTGCGCGTTGCATTGATTAGATGTAGGTGGGAATTGCTAGAATTGGAAATGAGTGGAGCAATGATTTCATAGTGGCAGAGAGTTAAATGATAGGCCTGTGTTCTTGTGCAATTGACATGTTTAGACAAAGTTTCTATGTTAGGAATGGAGAACATGAGGTGGCCATGGTGGTTCGTGGGTTCAAAGATTTTAGGTTTTCAGAACCGGTTGATGGAGAGAGTCAGATTCTTGGGTTACACGTGGTAGTAGCGGGTAGTTTTAAGAGTACTTACTCATATATACACAAGGAGATTATGGTTTTTTTTTGAGATAAAGGGCTTTAGAGAGAGCAGCCATGTAGGGGTTTTGGAGGTGGCCATAATACTCTTGTTCCCGGAGTTCCCTTATGGTAAGTATATATATTACTCTTAGTTTTTTGAATGGGTTGGATTAGAACCATTTGATGGAGAGAGTTAGATTCTTGGGTTGCACGTGGTGTTAGAGTTAATTGGGTTTGCGGTTGATGGTGTGGGTAATTCAGTTGAGAGAGAGAGAGAGAGAGAGAGAGAGAGAGAGAGAGAGAGAGAGAGAGAGAGAGAGAGAGAGAGAGAGAGAGAGAGAGATAGCTGCCATGCTTTTGTGTGTTATACATAGCCTTGTGGTGCAAGTTGCATTGATCCAATGTAGTTGGTAATTGGTAGAATTGGAGATGAGTGGAACACTTATTTAATAGTGGCAGAGTTAAATTATAGGGCTATTGAAATGAGTGGAACAATTATTTACTAGTCGCAGAGTTGAATGATAGGCGTGTGTTCTTGTGCTATTCACGTGTGGTTAAAGTTTGTAAGTTAGGAATGGAGAACATGAGGTGGTTGTGGTGGTTCGTGGGATTATGGATTTTTGGATTTCTGAACTGTCTGATGGAGGAGGTCACAGACTCTTGGGTTACACCTGATAGTAGTGGGTAGTTCTGAGGGTAGTACGTAGTCTAATTCATATACACACAAGCGGATTAGGGTTAATATTTTAAGATAAGAGGCTTGAGATAGAGCGTGGCCATCATACTCCTATTCTCGGAGATTGCTCGTGGCAAGTATATGTATTACTCTTCTTTGTTTCATTGATTTGGATCAGAATCATTTGATGGAGAGAGTCAGATTCTTGGGTTACACGTGACATTAGAATTAATTGGGCTTGCTATTGATGGTGTGGGTTACTTGGAGAGAGGGAGAGAGAGGGGGAGAGGGGGGGAGTGTTGCCATGTTTGCACGTTTTGTACTTAGGTTTGTGGTGCACGTTGCATTATTTAGATGTAGGTGAGAATTGCTATAATTGGAAACGAGTGGAGCAATGATTTCATCAGTGGTAGAGTTAAATGATAGGCCTGTGTTCTTGTGCTATTCACATGCCTGGAAAAAATTTGTAAGTTAGGAATGGAGAACATGAGGTGGCCACGGTGGTTCGTGGGTTTAAAGATTTTAGGTTTTCAGAGCCGTTTGATCGGGAGAGTAAGATTCTTGGGTTACATTTGATAGTTGTGGGTAGTTTTAAGTGTACTTACGCATATATACACAAGTAGTTTATGGTTAGTATTTTGAGATAAAAGGCTTGAGAGAGAGCAGCCGTTTAGGGGTTTTCGAGTTTTCCATTGTACTCCTGTTCTCGGAGTTCCATCGTGGTAAATATATTGCTCTCGTTTGTTTCATTGCTTGGATTAGAACCGTTTGATGGAGAGTCAGATTCTTGGATTACACGTGGTATTTGATTTATTTGGGTTTGCGATTGATGGCGTGGGTTATTCAGGAAAGAGAGAGAGAGAGAGAGAGAGAGAGAGAGAGAGAGAGAGAGAGAGAGAGAGAGAGAGAGAGAGAGAGAGAGAGCTGCTATGCTTTTGCGTGTTGTACGTAGCCTTGTGCTGCACGTTGCATTGATCCAATGTAGTTGGGAATTGTTAGAATTGGATATGAGTGGAGCAATGATTTAATCGTGGCAGAGATTTAAATGACAGGGCTGTGTTCTTGTGCTATTCATATGGAGGCTATATAGTAATCCATGTGCTCACAAGGTTTCTAAGTTATCAGATTCTTGGGTACACGTTCTTTGTGATTTTAGATTTAATTGAGTCTGCTATTGATGGTGTGGGTTGTGGGTTACTGAGTGAGAGAGAGATGGAGAGGGTGAGGGAGAGTGCTACCACGTTTGTGAGTCTTGTACGTATGATTTTTGTGCACCTTGCATTGATCAAATGTAGTTAGGGATTGCTAGAATCGGAGATGAATGGAGCAATGATTTAATAGTGCGAGGGAATTGAATGATAGCTCTGTGTTCTTGTGCTTTTCACATGTATGGACAAAGTTTTTATGTTAGGAATGGAAAACATGAGGTGGCTTTGGTGGTTTGTGGGATTACAGATTTTTGGATTTCAGAACCTTTTGATTGAGAGAGTCAGATTCTTGGGTTACATGTGATAATAGTGGATAGTTTTAAGTATAGTACTTGGGCATATATACATAAGCAGACTAAGGTTAATATTTTGAGATAAGAGGCTTGAGAGAGAGAGAGAGAGAGAGAGAGAGAGAGAGAGAGAGAGAGAGAGAGAGAGAGAGAGAGAGAGAGAGAGAGAGAGAGAGAGAGCAGCTGTGCTGCGGTTTTCGAGGTGACCATCATACTTCTGTTATGGGAGTTCCCTCATGGTAAATATATGTATTACTCTTGTTCGTTTCAATTTTTTGGATCAGAACAGTTTGAGTGAGAAAGTTTGGTTCTTGGGTTACTCGTGATATTTAATTGGGTTTGCTATTGATGGTGTGGGTTATGAGAGAGAGTGAGAGAGAGAGAGAGAGAGAGAGAGAGAGAGAGAGAGAGAGAGAGAGAGATGCCATGTTTGTGCGTATTGTACATAGCTTTGTGTTTGACGTTGCATAGATCCTACGTAGTTGGGAATTGTCAGAATTGGAGATGAGTGCTGCATTAACTTAACGGTGGCAGAGAGTTAACTAATAGAGTTGTGTTCTTGTGCTATTCATATGTAGGCTATATAGTTATTCATGTGTTGACAAAGTTTCTAAGTCATTAGATTCTTGGGTTACATGTTCTTTGTGATGTTAGATTTAATTGGGTTTGCTATTGATGGTGTTGGTTACTGAGAGAGAGAGAGAGAGAGAGAGAGAGAGAGAGAGAGAGAGAGATGCCATGTTTGTGGGTGTTGTACATAGCTTTGTGGTGCACGTTAGATTGACGAGATGTACTTTGGAATTGCTAGAATTGGAGATGAGTGTAGTAATGATTTAATAGTGGTAGAGTTAATTGAAGCCTGTTGGGCTAAGTGAGTAGATATTCAAGATATTATGAATGAATATTCAATTTAATTCGCCACGTTTAGAAGATGGTGCAATTGTTTTCCCCAATACATTTAATGCTTTTGATTCAGTTTCGGAAACCAAACCAAAACAAACCAAGCCTTATGTCCCAATCAATTGACGTTGGCTAATTTCAGAAAATTTGGAAGTACTAATATATACACAAATAGTTATGGTTCTTATGTTTTAATTTTCATTAGAAATTGATTTTCGAGAATGCAGAAACATAGTTTGATATTTTCATGAAACTGAGTTATTTTCTGAAAGAAATCTTAATTATATGTTCTGAATTCCGACGACGGAAGTGAGGTTTCTGAAAATAGATCTCGAACATTATACTAGGAAACAAAAACAAAACAGAGAATATTCGTTTTTACAATTCTGGTCCCAACAAGACACTAATTCAGAGGAAGATTTATACCTTTTCCCTCCTCTCTCCCACCTCTCTCACAAGTGAACTATATGGTGCTGCAGTGAGCCAAGGAAGCGTCCGTCATTTGCCTCCATTATGGATTATTTGCAGCAATTGATCTCCTATTCCACAGATCAACTACCCATGGCCATATTCCACAAGTTACCTAATTATGGAAAGCGCCATAGAGTAAATTCTTATGGTGTCATATGTCAAGTTTTTGGTGCTCAGTGGTCACAAGAATGTGCATTGCCTTATTGCGAAAGGTTTGTTTTCTAATTATTAAAGCTCAAAAGTATGGTGTCACGTTTCAATTAACTCAGGTTATAATATGGTCATATGGTGGTGTTCATTGTCTTGAAATGTGCTATTCTTTGCCTTTGGTCGTGTTCGATCTTGGATTTGTGGAGGGATTTGCAGAGCAAAAACAAAAAAATACTTACTTCGCAATTTCCTTTACTTCCACAATTCCATCTACAATCCCAAAATCCAACACAAATGTATTTTACCTTGGACGAAAAACCGGTTCACCACCTTGACCGATGACTAAGTTGGCGATCGCTTATGTGTAAATTTGTTATCTTGTCAACACGATGGTACATGAAATGGATGGGTCATTTACTGCAAAGCCATTTCTTGTGAATGAAAGTCCGCGAGGCAATATTATACTATACGTTAAGATATGCAGTTTATGTTTTGGTCCTTGTGATTTTCATATGGTGCCTCTACAACAGAACCCTCATGCACGGGGTTTTGCTGTACACTTGTTCCGTCTCCAGTTGATGAACACATTGGTAATTGTTGCTACCAATTTTTAACTTCATTCGGATATATATGAATAAATCCTTCCGATCATTGCTGTTTCGCAGGATATTGCCACATGAAATCACGTCTATTCGGTTATGGGCTCGGTTGAGCTTAGGAAAGAATTTCAAGAGCTCATTGAGATCTCGCAGGTACGTTCCTCTCCAGATGTTTGTAGATAGATACTTCTGTATCAGATCCAACAACATGCATAGGGAAACCATGGTACTAGAGCATTTTCAATGTTCGATATCAGCTTTTTGCTCGACTACAGTAGTTGTATATATGATATATCTCTAACTATTATGTATGTATTACAAGTTTTGCTCACTAGTAAAAGTTGGTAACTTAGCAGTAGGACTATATGTAAATTTGATTTTCGAGGATTAGTTTATGTGGCTGCTGTTGAGTTGTTCCCCGAGTACTATGTAGCGCATCACGTTTGGTAGTGCTGAGATTCTGCACTACGGCAACTACATCGAAAAAACCAACAAATAGAAATCATCTTCCATCATGTGCTCTGGGACGCAGGGAAGGTTTAATTGGATCTCATTCTTTAGTTTACTTGGGACTAGTTCTTAACGAGAAGACAGTTTTCTGTTGAATTTGCAATTGGGTTTTAAGGGGTCCAAACAGAGCCCTTCCTACAGATTTTGGTGACTCATTGAAGCATCAAAACTGTCGTTTTGACGCACAGCATCCCCCCGCTTCCGTTTGTACCACCAAATGCCAATATGGGACAGGAGAACAATTTTTATGAGATACTCCATTTTCTTTGAGGGAATGATTCCAATCAGAGTTATCAATCTCGTCCCGTACCGGCTGAGACATCCCGTACCGGAAGAAAAACGGTACAGCTCACCCTATGTTCCGTTCCGCCCAGAATACCGGGCTAATCCAGACATTCCGGGCTGTTCCGGTCATTTTCCGGATTCCGTCCGGTACAAAACAGGTCAGATTTCAGGGTGATTTCGTGCCAAAATAAACCGAAAATTGGAACAAAATGTTAGAAAGGAGAGAGCATAGGAGAGGAGAGAGGAAGACAAACGTGAAATCTTGAACATTCGAGCTTTCTCCGGTTGCCATGGATGCTTCCCTCTTACTTTTAGATCTAGTTTCTCTCTCCTGCCTTTTCTCCACCTGCGTGGCTTCTCTCTCTTTTATGGTAGAAGATGAAGTAAAAGAGGGGTGATATTTACGGGAGCGGGGGGCCTGTAGTGACTACAGGTGTAGTGAGTGAATCTCGGCCGTTAAAAGTGTTTTGAACGGTCCGGATCTAAAGTAGTGAATAATGTAATTGTTCGCGCGAACAATTCAATTAAGATCCGGACCACCCAAAACAAGAATGGACAGCTGAGATTCTCACTACACAGCCTGTAGTGAGTTGCTCACTACAGGCTCCCCGGTTCCGATATTTACTACTAGTATTGTACTATTTACACAGAGCACTAGCTGAACATAGGAAGGGTGGGGAGCCACACATGTAAAAGTGTAAAAAGACAATTAAGTTTTCAAACTTGTGTGTAAATATTTTAGATACCTTCAGGCTTCAAGTGTCGAGGTATACTAAAATATCAGAATTTGTTTTTATTTTTTCTACTTCAAGTTTTTTGGACATGAAAAATATATAGGAAAACATAAAAAAAATATTAATGACGGTAAATCCGAAATGGTACCGAGACATACTCCGGTACCGGTATGTACCGTTCCAGTAAAGAAAACGGTACGCTGACCAGTACGAGATTGATAACATTGATTCCAATGGCTCGAACTCAGCAAGACGGCCTTCAATTAAAAAACCAGCTGTGTCATGTAATTCTAATCAAGAATTCCTCTGCAGATAAAAGTGCAGCAAGAACAAAATTTCCAATGAGGGTGTCAAAGATTACAGACGTGGAGATGCACATTACTATTCAGATCAGTTTGTTTTAAACCAAAGGCAAACATATTTACATCAAAACTAGGGGTGGCTTCGCGTCGTGTCATCTCGTGCTCGTGTTAGAATTTTCTCAACCCTAACCCGACATGTTTATTTTTTTGGCAGCAGGACATCATGAGGAATATGAGGTCAAACTGTATCAAAAAATTGATTTCAGTAGTTTTTTGGCCAAAAATATTGAGAACGTGTTAAAGTTTTGCAGTAATTAAACTATCGAAAGATGGTCAAACTAATGCATCAAGGGGAACATTCATCAGTATTCGTACAAGTAGGCTGAAGAGTAAAATGGATTTCTGATTGGAAATTGATTTTAGCACTCTTCTTTTTACCATCCATATAAAATCTTCGTCTTTATTAGCGTGCGTTTACTACATTGTGGTGCACGTTGCATTGATCGGATGTAGTTGGGAATTGCTTGAATTGTAGATGAGTGGAGTAATGATTTATTCGTGGCAGAGAGTCAGATTGTTGGGTTACGCGTGATAGTAGTGGATAGTTTTAAGTGTAGTACTAAGTCATATATACATAAGAGGAATAAGATTAATATTTTAAAATAAGAGACTTGAGAGTGAGCAACCATGTAGGGGTATTCGAGGCGGCCATGGTAAATATATGGGTTAATCCTATTTCTTTCATTGTTATTGATCAGAACCATTTGATGGTGAGAGTCAGATTCTTGGGTTACACGTGATATTAGATTTAATTGGGTTTGCAATAGATGGTGTGGGTTACTCCGTGGAGAGAGAGAGAGAGAGAGAGAGAGAGAGAGAGAGAGAGAGAGAGAGAGAGAGAGAGAGAGAGAGAGAGAGAGAGAGAGAGAGAGAGAGAGAGAGAGAGAGAGAGAGTGCTGCCTTGTTTGTGCATGTTGGAGAAGGAACTAAGGAGTAAAACAGTTCAATTGCAAATTATTGGGACGCATTTTTGTGGTTCAACAAGTTACTGGGGAACGTGAAGTGGAGATGGGAAAGAAATACGCACATTAATACACATGAGGTATGCCATTTAAAGGATGATATTTCTTTTAAGGGGGAAAGGATGTTGCGCCCTCACTTTTCTTATCCTTATAATTATGATATTTGGCATAAGCATTTGTGGATGGATCGGATCATAGTTCATTATTTTTGAGTGCACTATTGGTATTATTGGTGTTTTTATAATTTTTGAGGGTATAAGTCTAATTTATTTAACATTGATTAGGAAGTTTTATTTTTAAGAGTAAGGACTCATAATATTGTGATTAGTTTGTACTTTATTTAAGTACTCTAAGTAACTGTTTAGCTATAGTTCAGGGTGCAACACGAGTAGTGTACTGTTTAAAGTGTAGTACTTAGTCATATATGCACAAGCGGATTAGGGTTACTATTTTGGGATAAGAGGCTTGAGAGAGAGTAGTCGTGTAGGTATTTTCAAGGTTGCCATCATACTCCTGCTCTCTGATTATCCTAAATATATGTATTGCTCGTTTGTTTCATTGCTTTGGATTAAAACCGTTTGATAGAGAGGGTTAGATTCTTGGGCTATACATGGTATTAGATTTAATTGGGTTACTCGGTGGACATATATATCCAGAATAGTAGGAGGCCATGGTGGTTCGCGGAATTAAGGATTTTTTTGGATTACACGTGATATTAGATTCAATTAGGTTTGCGGTTGATGGTTTGGGTTACTAGGTTGAGAGAGGGAGAAAGAGAGAGCCCTACTATTTTGTGCATGTTTTATGTGGCCTTGTGGTGCAAGTTGCATTGATCCAATGTAGTTGGAAGTTACTAGAATTGGAGATGAGTGGAGCAATGATTTAATAGTGGCAGAGATTTAAATCGTAGGGTTGTGTTCTTGTGTCTTTCATATGTAGGCTATATAGTTATCCATCTGCTGACAAATTTGAAGTTATCAGATTCTTGGGTTACACGTTCTTTGTGATATTAGATTTAATTGGGTTTGTTGTTGATGGTGTGGGTTATTTGGTGAGAGAGCATTCGTGTATGGGTTTTCGAGGTGACCATCATACTCCTGTTTTGGGAGTTCCCACGTTGTAATTATATGTATTACTGTTGTTTGTTTCATTGCTTTGGATCAAAACCGTTTGAGGGAGAGTTAGATTATTTAATTTAATTTAATTGAGTTTGCTATTGATGGTGTGGGTTATTAAGTGGAGAGAGAGAGAGAGAGAGAGAGAGAGAGCTGGCATATTTGTGTGTGTTGTATGTAGCCTTGTGTTGCATCTGATGTCGTTGGAAGTTGTTAGAATTGGAGATGAGTGGAGTAATTATTTAATAGGGGCAGAGCCGCATTGAGATAAATGATAGGGCTGTGTTCTTGTGCTATTCATATGTAGGCTACATAGTTATCCATGTGTGGACAAAGTTTCTAGGTTATCTGATTCTTTGGTTACATATTCCTGGTTATATTAGATTTAATTGGGTTTGCTATTGATGGTGTGGGTTACTGGAGAGAGAGAGAGAGAGAGAGAGAGAGAGAGAGAGAGAGAGAGAGAGAGAGAGAGAGAGAGAGAGAGAGAGAGAGAGAGAGAGAGAGAGAGAGAGAGAGAGAGAGAGAGAGACTGTTACCATGTTTGTGCGTGTTGTACATAGGTTTGTGGTGCACGTTGCATTGATCAGATGTAGTTTGGAATTACTAGAATTGGAGATGAATGGAGTAATGTTTTAATTTTGGTAGAGAATTAAATGATAGGGCTGTTTTGTTTTTCTATTAACATGTGTTGATGGGAAGTTTTTAAGTTGGGAATGGAGACAAATGTGGCAATTGTGGTTCGTGGAATTTGAATTTTTTTATTTTAGAACCGTTTGATGAAGAGAGCTAGATTCTTGGGTTGAGTTACACGTGATAGAAGTGGGTAGTTTTACGTGTAGTACATTGTCATATTTACATATGTGGATTAGGGCAAATATTTTGAGATTAGTGGCTTGAGAGAGAGCAGCCATGTAAAGGTTTTCGAGGTGGCCTTCATACTCCTATCCTCGAAGTTCCTTTGTGGTAAGTATACGTATTACTCTTTTTTGTTTCATTTCTTTGGATCAAAACCGTTTGATGGAGAGAGTAAGATTCTTGGGTTGCACGTGATATCGTATTTAATTGGGTATGGTGTTGATGATGGGGTTACTTGGAGGAGAGAGAGAGAGAGAGAGAGAGAGAGAGAGAGAGAGAGAGATGCAATGTTTGTACGTGTTGTACCTAGCCTAGTGGTGCACATTGCATTGATCCGATATAATTGGGAATTGCTAAATGAGTGGAACAATGATTAAATAGTGGCCCAGAGTTAAATAATAGGGTTGTGTTCTTGTATTATTTTGTAGGCTATATAGTTATCTATGTGTGGACAAACCTAGTGGTGGACATTGCATTGATCCGATATAGTTGGGAATTGCTAAATGAGTGGAACAATGATTAAATAGTGGCCCAGAGTTAAATGATAGGGTTGTGTTTTTGTGTTATTTTGTGGGCTATATAGTTATCCATGTGTGGTCAAGGATTGTAATTTATCAGATTATTGGGTTATACGTTCTTTGTGAATATTAGATTGAATTGGGTTTGATGAGAGAGAGGGTGCTGCCATGTTTGTGCATGTTGTACGTAGGTTTGTGGTGCACGTTGCATTGATCCGATGTAGTTGAGAATTGTAGAATTGGAGATGAGTTGAGAAATGATTTAATAGTGGTAGAGTTAAATGACGGGGCTGCTCAGTTGTGCTATTCTTATATATGCTGTATAGTTATCGTTGTGTGGACAAAGTTTGTGAGTTATCAGATTCTTCGGTTATATGTTCTTGTGATATTAGATTTAATTGAATTTGCCTGTTATGATATGGTTTACTTTGAGAGAGAGAGAGAGAGAGAGAGAGAGAGAGAGAGAGAGAGAGAGAGAGAGAGAATGCTATTATGTTTGTGCGTACTATAGGTAGGTTTGTGGTGCACGTTGCATTGATCAGATGTAGTTTGAATTGCCAGAATTGGAGATGAATGGAGTAATGATTCAATAGTGGTTGAGAGTTAAATCATAGTGCTGTATGCTTGTGCTATTGACATGTGTGGACGAAGTTTCTAAGTTGAGAATGGAGAACAAATGTGGCAATAGTGGTTTATGGAATTAAGAATTTTTGGATCCTAGGACCGTTTGATGAAGGAAGTCTGATTCTTGGATTATGTGATAGAAGTGAGTAGTTTTAAGTGTAGTACATAGACGTATATACACAAGCAAATTAGGGTAAATATTTTGAAATAAGTGGCTTGAGAGAGGGCAGCTATGTAGGGGTTTTCGTGGTGGCCCTCATTCTCCAATTCTTGAAGTTCCCTCGTGGTAAGTATATGTATTACTCTTGTTTGTTTCAATTCTTTGGATGATAACTTTTTGATGGAGAGAGTCAGATTCTTGGATTACACGTGATATAATATTTAATTGGGTTTGGTCATTTGGTGTTGATGAGAGAGAGAGAGAGAGAGAGCTGCCTTGTTTGTGTGTGTTGTAAGTAACCTAGTGGTGCATATTGGATTGATCCAAAGTATTTGGGAATTGCTATAACTGTAGGTGGTAGAGCAATGATTTAATAGTGGATGAGAGTTAAATAATAGGGATGTGTTCTTGCGGTTTCCATATGTGGGCTATATAGTTATCCATGTGTGGACAAAGTTTCTAATTTATCAAATTCTTGGGTTACGTGTTCTTTCTAATTTATCTATTGGATTGAATTGGGTTTGATGTTGACGCGAGAGAGAGAGAGAGAGAGAGAGAGAGAGAGAGAGAGAGAGAGAGAGAGAGAGAGAGAGAGAGAGAGAGAGATTGCTACCATGTTTGTGTGTGTTGTAGGTAGGTTTGTGGTGCATGTTGCATTGATCAGATGTAGTTGGGAATTGCTAGAATTGGAGATGAGAGTTAAATAATAGGGATGTGTTCTTGCGGTTTCCATATGTGGGCTATATAGTTATCCTTGTGTGGACAAAGTTTCTAATTTATCAGATTCTTGGGTTACGTGTTCTTTCTAATTTATCTATTGGATTGAATTGGGTTTGATGTTGACGAGAGAGAGAGAGAGAGATTGCTACCATGTTTGTGTGTGTTGTAGGTAGGTTTGTGGTGCATGTTGCATTGATCAGATGTAGTTGGGAATTGCTAGAATTGGAGATGAGTGGAGCAATGTGTTAATAGTGGCAGAGAGTTGAATGATAGGGCTGTGTTCTTGTGTTATTCACTTGTGTGGTAAAAGTTTGTGAGTTAGGAACAAAGAACATGATGTGGCCATTGTGGTTCGTGGGATTATGGATTTTTGGATTTCAGAGCCGTTTAATGGAGTCAGATTATTGGGTTACACATGATAGTAGTGCGTAGTTTTAAGTGTAGTGCTTAGTCAAATTCAGAGAACATGATGTGGCCATTGTGGTTCGTGGGATTTTGGATTTTTGGATTTCAGAGCCGTTTAATGAAGGGAGTCAGACACATGATAGTAGTGTGTAGTTTTAAGTTTAGTGCTTAGTCAAATTCACACACAAGGAGATTGGGATTTATATTTTGATATAAGAGGCTTGAGAGGGAGTGTGGCCGTCATACTCTGGTTCTCGGAGATCGCTCGTGGCAAGAATATGTACCATTCTTTTTTGTTTCTTTAATTTGGATCAGAACCATTTGATGGAGAGAGTCAAATTCTTGGGCTACACGTGATATTAGATTTAATTGGTTGGTTTTTCTGTTGATGGTGTGGGTTACTCGGTGAGAGAGATAGAGAGAGAGTGCTGCCACGTTTGTGCGTGTTGTACTTAGGTTTTTGGTGCTCGTTGCATTGGTAAGATTTTGGTGGGAATTGCTAGAATTGGGGATGAGTTGTGTAATGATTTAATAGTGGGGCGAGATTTAAATGATAGGCTTGTTTTCTTGTTCTATTCACATGTATGGACAAACTTCCTCAGTTTGGAAGGGAGAACAGGAGGTGGCCATGGCGGTTTAAGGGCTTCAAGATTTTGGATTCTCAGAGCCGTTTGATGGATAGTCAGATTCTTGGGTTACACGTGACATTAGTTTTGATTGCATTTGCTGTTCATGGTGTGGGTTACTTGGTGAGAGAGAGAGAGAGAGGGGGGGAGATAGAGAAGGAGAGAGAGAGAGAGAGAGAGAGGTAAAGAGAGAGTGCTGCCATGTTTGTGTGTGTTTTACTTAGGTTTGTGGTGCACGTTTCATTGACCAGATGTAGGTGGGAATTGCTAGAATTGGAGATGAGTGGAGCAATGATTTTATAGTGGCCGAGAGTTAAATGATAGGGCTATGTTCCTGTGCGATTCACATGTGTTGACGAAGTTTCTTAGTTAGGAATGGAGAATAGGAGGTGGCCATGGCGATTCGTGGGTTTAAGATTTTCTGTTTTCAGAACCGTTTGATGGAGAGAGTCAGATTTTTGGGTTACACGTGATAGTAGGAGGTAGTTTTAAGTGTACTTACTTATATATACACAAGCAGATTATGGTTAGTATTTTGAGATAAAAGGCTTGAGAGAGAGAAGCCATGTAGGGTTTTTGAGGTGGCCAATAATACTCTTGTTCTTGGAGTTCCCTTGTGGTAAGCATGTATATTACTCTTTTTTGTTTCATTGCTTGGATTAGAACCGTTCGATGGAGAGTCAGATTCTTGGGTTACATGTGGTATTATATTTAATTGGGTTTGTGGTTGTTGGTATGGGTTATTCAGTTGAGAGAGAGAGAGAGGGAGGGAGAGAGCTGCCATGCTTTTGCGTGTTGTATGTAGCCTTGTAGTTCACGTTACATTGATCGAATGTAATTGGGAATTGCTAGAGTTGAAGATGAGTGGAGCAATGAGTTAATAGTGGCAAAGATTTAAATGATAGGGCTGTATTCTTGTGCTATTCATAGGTAGGCTATATTGTTATCCATATGCTCACAAGGTTTCTAAGTTATCAGATTCTTGGGTAACATGTTCTCTGTGATATTAGATTTAATTGAGTTTGCTATTGATGGTGTTATTATGTTTCAAAGAAGAAGAAGTCTGAATAGTATTTTTGAATTAATAAGAAGGGTTACAATACTCAAGCTTAAATAGAGAGGACCTTGAAATCTATACATAAATAGAAGATTACGGATAGATATGATTACTCATAATCTATGCCTTAAATAGAAGATCACAGAGAGATATGATTACGATATTTTCACGAAATGACTCTACCCTTAAAATAAAAGATAAGACGATATCACAACTCTATGCCCAAACTTAGGATGCTCTTGAGAGCATCGAGAACAGGAGGTGGCCATAGTGGTTTTTGGGTTTAAATATTTTAGGTTTTCAGAACTGTTTGATGGAGAGTCAGATTCTTGGGTTACACGTGGTATTAGATTTAATTGGGTTTGCGGTTGATGGTGTGGGTTATTCAGTTTTGAGAGAGAGAGCGTGTTGTATGTAGCCTTGTGGTGCCCGTTGCATTGATCCAATGTAGCAATGTAGTTGGTTTTGTTAGAATTGGAGATGAGTGGAGCAATGATTTAATTGTGGCAGAGATTTAAATGATAGGGATGTGTTCCTGTTTTATTCATTTGTAGGCTATATAGTTATCAAGGTGCTCCAAGGTTTCTAAGTAATCAGATTCTTAGGTAGCACGTTCTTTGTGATATTAGATTTAATTGAGTTTGCTATTAATGGTGTGGGTTACTGGGTAAGAGAGAGATAGAGGGAGAGAGAGGGAGAGTGCTGCCATGTTTGTGCGTCTTGTACGTAAGTTTTTTGTGCACGTTGCGTTGATCAAATTAGTTAAGGATTCTTAGAATTGGACATGAGTGGAGCAATGATTTAATAGTGGCAAAGAGTTAAATGATAGGGTTATGTTCTTGTGCTATTCACATGTGTGGACAAAGTTTCTATGTCAGGAATGGAGAACAGGAGGTGGCCATGGTGGTTCATGGGTTTAAAGATTTTAGGTTTTTAGAACCACTTGATGTTGAGAATGAGATTCTTGGGTTACACGTGATAGTAACGGGTAGTTTTAAGTGTACTTACTCAATATACATAAGGAGATTATGGTTAGTATTTTGAGATAAAAGGCTTGAGAGAGAGGAGCCGTGTAGGGGTTTCGAGGTGGTCATAATACTCCTGTTCTCGGAGTTCCCTGGTGGTAAGAGTTCCCTGCTGGTAAATATATATGTTACTCTTATTTGTTTCATTGCTTGGAATAGAACCGTTTGATGTAGAGTCGGTTTCTTGGGGTACACGTGGTATTACATTTAATTGGGTTTGCGGTTGATGGTGTGGGTTATTCAGTTGAGAGAGGGGGAGAGAGAGAGCTCATGCTTTTGCATGTTGTACGTAGCCTTGTGGCGCACGTTGCATTGATCCAATGTAGTTGAGAATTGCTAGAATTGAGTGGAGCAAAGATTTAATAGTGGCAGAGATTTAAATGACTGGGCTTTGTTCTTGTGCTATTTATATGTAGGCTATATAGTAATCCAAGTGTTCACAAGGTTTCTAATTTATCAAATTCCTGGGTAACACGTTCTTTGTGATATTATATTTGATTCAGTTTGCTATTGATGGTGTCGGTTACTCTTTAAGAAAGAGATAGATGGAGATGAGGAGGGAGAGGGAGAGTGCTCCCATGTTTATGCGTCTTGTACGTAGGTTTGTGGGTTTGCTAGAATTGGAGATGAGCGGAGAAATGATTTATTAGTGGCACAGAGTTAAATGAAAGGGTTGTGTTCTTGAGCTATTCACATGTGTGGACAAAGTTTCTATTTTCTAAGATAGGAATGGAGAACATGAGGTTGCTTTGGTTGTTTAGGGGATTAAGAATTTTTGGATTCTAGAACAGTTTCAGATTCTTGGGTTACATGTGAAAGAAGTGGGTAGTTTTAAGAGTAGTACATAGTCATATATACACAAGCGGATTAGTGAATTTTTTTGAGATAAGTGGCTTGAGAGAGAGAAGCTGTGTAGGGGTTTTTCAAGGTGGCCATCATACTCCTATTCTTGAAGTTCCTGTGGTAAGCACATGTATTATTCTTATTTGTTTTATTTCTTTGGAGGAAAGCTGTTTGGTAGAGATAGTTAGATTATTGGGTTTCACATGATATTAGATTTAATTTGGTTTGGTATTGATGACCTGGGTTACAAGGTGGAGAGAGAGAGAGAGAGAGAGAGAGAGAGAGAGAGAGAGAGAGAGAGAGAGAGAGAGAGAGAGAGAGAGAGAGCTGCCATTTTTATGTGTGTTGTACGTAGCGTAGTGGTGCACATTGCATTGATCCGATGTAGTTGGGAATTGCTGTAATTTTAGACAAGTGGAGTAATGATTGAATAGTGGCTTAGAGTTAAATGATAGGGTTGTGTTCTTGTGTTATTCTTATGTTGGTTATATAGTTATCCTTGTGTGGACAAGTTTCTAAGTTATCAGATTCTTGGGTTTCACGTTCTTTGTGGTCTAAGTTATCGGATTCTTGGGTTACATGTTCTTTGTGGTATTGGATTGAATTGGGTTTGCCTGTTATGGTAAGAGAGAGAGAGAGAGAGAGAGAGAGAGAGAGAGAGAGATTGCTATCATGTTTGTTCGTGCTATAGGTAGGTTATTGGTGCACGTTGCATTGATCAAATGTAGTTGGGAATTTGCTTGAATTGGAGATGAGTGGAGCGATGATTTATTAGTGGGACAGAGGTAAATGATAGGTTTGTGTTCTTGTGTTATCCACATGTGTTGTCAGAGTTTGTAAGTTGGGAACGGAGAACATGAGGTGGCCATGGTGGTTCATGGGATTATGGATATTTGGATTTCGGAACCGTTTGTGGAGGGATTCAGATTCTTGGGTTGGGTAGTTCTAAGTGTAGTACTTAGTCAAATACATGTACACACCAGCGGATTAGGGATAATATGTTGAGATAAGAGACCTGAGAGAGAGCGTGGCCGTCATACTCCTGTTCTCGAAGATAGCTTATGGGAAGTACATGTATTACTATTGTATTTTCATTGGTTTGGATCAAAACCATTTAATGGAGAGAGTTAAATTCTTGGGTTACACGTGACATTAGATTTAATTGGGTTTACTGTAGATGTTGTGGTTTACTTGGTGAGAGAGAGAGAGAGAGATGGAGGAGAGAGAGAGTGAAAGTGAGAGTGCTGCCATGTTTGCATGTGTTGTACTTAGGTTTGTGGTGCGCGTTGCATTGATTAGATGTAGGTGGGAATTGCTAGAATTGGAAATGAGTGGAGCAATGATTTCATAGTGGCAGAGAGTTAAATGATAGGCCCGTGTTCTTGGGTTACGCGTTCTTTGTGGTATTGGATTGAATTGGGTTTGCCTGTTATGGTATGAGTGAGAGAGAGAGAGAGAGAGAGAGAGAGAGAGAGAGAGAGAGAGAGAGAGAGAGAGAGAGAGGGATTGCTATCGTGTTTGTTCGTGCTATTGGTAGGTTTGTGGTGCACGTTGCATTGATGAGATGTAGTTGGAAATTTGCTTGAATTGGAGATGAGTGGAGCAATGATTTATTAGTGGGACAGAGGTAAATGATAGGTTTGTGTTCTTGTGTTATCTACATGTGTGGCCAGAGTTTGTAAGTTGGGAACGGAGAACATGAGGTGGCAATGGTGGTTCGTGGGATTATGAATTTTTGGATTTCGTAACCGTTTGTGGAGGGATTCAGATTTTTGGGTTACACATGATAGTAGTGGGTAATTCTAAGTGTAGTACTTAGTCAAATACATATGCACAACAGCGGATTACGGATAATATGTTCAGAAAAGAGACCTGAGAGAGAGCGTGACCGTCATACTCCTGTTCTTGAAGATCGCTCATGGGCAGTACATGTATTACTATTGTTTGTTTCATTGGTTTGGATCAAAACCATTTAATGGAGAGAGTCAGATTCTTGGGTTACATGTGACATTAGATTTAATTGGGTTTGCTGTAGATGGTGTGGTTTACTTGGTGAGAGAGAGAGAGAGAGATGGAGGAGAGAGTGCTGCCATGTTTGCATGTGTTGTACTTAGGTTTGTGGTGCGCGTTGCATTGATCAGATGTAGGTGGGAATTGCTAGAATTGGAAATGAGTTGAGCAATGATTTCATAGTGGCAGAGAGTTAAATGATAGGCCCGTGTTCTTGGGTTACACGTTCTTTGTGGTATTGGATTGAATTGGGTTTGCCTGTTATGGTATGAGAGAGAGAGAGGGATTGCTATCATGTTTGTTCGTGCTATAGGTAGGTTTGTGGTGCACGTTGCATTGATGAGATGTAGTTGGAAATTTGCTTGAATTGGAGATGAGTGGAGCAATGATTTATTAGTGGGACAGAGGTAAATGATAGGTTTGTGTTCTTGTGTTATCTACATGTGTGGTCAGAGTTTGTAAGTTGGGAACGGAGAACATGAGGTGCCAATGGTGGTTCGTGGGATTATGAATTTTTGGATTTCGGAACCGTTTGTGGAGGGATTCAGATTTTTGGGTTACACATGATAGTAGTGGGTAATTCTAAGTGTAGTACTTAGTCAAATACATATGCACAACAGCGGATTACGGATAATATGTTCAGAAAAGAGACCTGAGAGAGAGCGTGGCCGTCATACTCCTGTTCTTGAAGATCGCTCATGGGAAGTACATGTATTACTATTGTTTGTTTCATTGGTTTGGAACAAAACCATTTAATGGAGAGAGTCAGATTCTTGGGTTACATGTGACATTAGATTTAATTGGGTTTGCTGTAGATGGTGTGGTTTACTTGGTGAGAGAGAGAGAGAGAGAGAGGGTGCTGCCATGTTTGCATGTGTTGTACTTAGGTTTGTGGTGCGCGTTGCATTGATCAGATGTAGGTGGGAATTGCTAGAATTGGAAATGAGTGGAGCAATGATTTCATAGTGGCAGAGAGTTAAATGATAGGCCCGTGTTCTTGTGCAATTCACATGTTTAGACAAAGTTTCTTTGTTAGATATGGATAACATGAGGTGGCCATGGTGGTTCGTGGGTTCAAAGATTTTAGGTTTTCAGAACCGGTTGATGGAGAGAGTCAGATTCTTGGGTTACACATGGTAGTAGCGGGTAGTTTTAAGTGTACTTACTCATATATACACAAGGAGATTATGGTTAGTATTTTGAGATAAAAGGCTTCAGAGAGAGCAGCCATGTAGGGGTTTTGGAGGTGGCCATAATAGTCTTGTTCCCGGAGTTCCCTTATGGTAAGTATATATATTACTCTTAGTTTTTTGAATTGGTTGGATTAGAACCATTTGGTGGAGAGAGTTAGATTCTTGGGTTGCACGTGGTGTTAGAGTTAATTGGGTTTGCGGTTGATGGTGTGGGTAATTCAAGAGAGAGAGAGAGAGAGAGAGAGAGAGTTGCCATGCTTTGCGTGTTGTACGTAGCCTTGTGGTGCAAGTTGCATTGATCCAATGTAGTTGGTAATTGGTAGAATTGGAGATGAGTGGAACACTTATTTAATAGTGGCAGAGTTAAATGATAGGGCTATTGAGATGAGTGGAACAATTATTTAATATTTGCAGAGTTGAATGATAGGCATGTGTTCTTGTGCTATTCATGTGTGGTGAAAGTTTGTAAGTTAGGAATGGATAACATGAGGTGGTTGTGGTGGTTCGTGGGATTATGGATTTTTGGATTTCAGAACTGTCTGATGGAGGAGGTCAGCTTCTTGGGTTACACCTGATAGTAGTGGGTAGTTCTGAGGGTAGTACGTAGTCTAATTCATATACACACAAGCGGATTGGGGTTAATATTTTAAGTTGAGATAGAGGGTAGTTGGGAATTGCTGTAATTTTAGACAAGTGGAGTAATGATTGAATAGTGGCTTAGAGTTAAATGATCGGGTTGTGTTCTTGTTTTATTCTTATGTTGGCTATATAGTTAACCTTGTGTGGACAAGTTTCTAAGTTATCAGATTCTTGGGTTACACGTTCTTTGTGGTATTGGATTGAATTGGATTTGCCTGTTATGGTGAGTGAGTGAGTGAGTGAGTGAGAGAGAGAGAGAGAGAGAGAGAGAGAGAGAGAGAGAGAGAGAGAGGGATTGCTATCATGTTTGTTCGTGATATAGGTAGGTTTGTGGTGCACGTTGCATTGATGAGATGTAGTTGGAAATTTGCTTGAATTGGAGATGAGTGGTGCAATTATTTATTAGTGGGACAGAGGTAAATGATAGGTTTGTGTTCTTGTGTTATCTACATGTGTGGTTAGAGTTTGTAAGCTGGGAACGGAGAACATGAGGTGGCAATGGTGGTTCGTGGGATTATGAATTTTTGGATTTCGGAACCGTTTGTGGAGGGATTCAGATTTTTGGGTTACACATGATAGTAGTGGGTAATTCTAAGTGTAGTACTTAGTCAAATACATATGCACAACGGCGGATTACGGATAATATGTTCAGAAAAGAGACCTGAGAGAGAGCGTGGCCGTCATACTCCTGTTCTTGAAGATCGCTCATGGGCAGTACATGTATTACTATTGTTTGTTTCATTGGTTTGGATCAAAACCATTTAATGGAGAGGGTCAGATTCTTGGGTTACATGTGACATTAGATTTAATTGGGTTTGCTGTAGATGGTGTGGTTTACTTGGTGAAAGAGAGAGAGAGAGAGAGAGAGAGAGAGAGAGAGAGAGAGAGAGAGAGAGAGAGAGAGATGGAGGAGAGAGAGAGATGGAGGAGAGAGTGCTGCCATGTTTGCATGTGTTGTACTTAGGTTTGTGGTGCGCGTTGCATTGATCAGATGTAGGTGGGAATTGCTAGAATTGGAAATGAGTGGAGCAATGATTTCATCGTGGCAGAGAGTTAAATGATAGGCCCGTGTTCTTGGGTTACACGTTCTTTGTGGTATTGGATTGAATTGGGTTTGCCTGTTATGGTATGAGAGAGAGAGAGAGAGAGAGAGAGAGAGAGAGAGAGAGAGGGATTGCTATCATGTTTGTTCGTGCTATAGGTAGGTTTGTGGTGCACTTTGCATTGATGAGATGTAGTTGGAAATTTGCTTGAATTGGAGATGAGTGGAGCAATGATTTATTAGTGGGACAGAGGTAAATGATAGGTTTGTGTTCTTGTGTTATCTACATGTCTGGTCAGAGTTTGTAAGTTGGGAACGGAGAACATGAGGCGGCAATGGTGGTTCGTGGGATTATGAATTTTTGGATTTCGGAACCGTTTGTGGAGGGATTCAGATTTTTGGGTTACACATGATAGTAGTGGGTAATTCTAAGTGTAGTACTTAGTCAAATACATATGCACAAAAATGGGATTACGGATAATATGTTCGGAAAAGAGACTTGAGAGAGAGCGTGGCCATCATACTCCTATTCTTGAAGATCGTTCATGGGAAGTACATGTATTACTATTGTTTGTTTCATTGGTTTGGAACAAAACCATTTAATGGAGAGAGTCGATTCTTGGGTTACATGTGACATTAGATTTAATTGGGTTTCTTTGATGGTGTGGTTTACTTGGTTTTTAGATTAGGTGAGAATGGAGAATTGAGAGAGAGTGAGAATGATTTCATCATGTGAGTGTTGCCATTGTGTTCATGTGTTTGCATGTTTGTGGTTAGGAATGGAGAATTGGTTGTGGGGTTTAAAGATTTTAGGTTTTCGAAGCCGGATCGGGAATGAGTTAAGATTTCTAGTGATAGATTAAATGATAGTTGGTTGTTTTAATTCACATGTTTAGACAAAGTTTAGTATTTTGAGATATGGATAAAGTTGAGGTGGCCATTATACTTTGTGGTTCCATGGGTTCAAATTGCCCTTTTGTTTCAGATTTTACCGGTTGATGGAGAGTCGATTCTTGGGTTACACGTGGTATTTGATTTATTTGGGTTTGCGATTGATGGCGTGGGTTATTCAGAAGGAGAGAGAGAGAGAGAGAGAGAGAGAGAGAGAGAGAGAGAGAGCTGCTATGCTTTTGCGTGTTGTACGTAGCCATTCCTTGTCCGCACGTTGCATTGATCCAATGTAGTTGGGAATTGTTAGAATTGGATATGAGTGGAGCAATGATTTAATCGTATGGAGTGAGCAATGATTTAATTTAAATTTAAATGAGTTTGCTTGATTCTTGTGCTATTCATATGGAGGCTATATGGTAATCCATGTGCTCACAAGGTTTCTTAGTTATCAGATTCTTGGGTACACGTTCTTTGTGATTTTAGATTTAATTGAGTCTGCTATTGATGGTGTGGGTTACTGAGTGAGAGAGAGATGGAGAGGGTGAGGGAGAGTGCTACCACGTTTGTGAGTCTTGTATGTATGATTTTTGTGCACCTTGCATTTGATCAAATGTAGTTAGGGATTGCTAGAATCGGAGATGAATGGAGCAATGATTTAATAGTGCGAGGGAGTTGAATGATAGCGCTGTGTTCTTGTGCTTTTCACATGTATGGACAAAGTTTCTATGTTAGGAATGGAAAACATGAAGTGGCTTTTGTGGTTTGTGGGATTACGGATTTTTGGATTTCAGAACCTTTTGATTGAGAGAGTCAGATTTTTGGGTTACATGTGATAATAGTGGATAGTTTTAAGTATAGTATTTGGGCATATATACGTAAGCAGACTAAGGTTAATATTTTGAGATAAGAGGCTTGAGAGAGAGAGAGAGACTAAGGTTAATATTTTTAGATAAGAGGCTTGAGAGAGAGAGTGAGACTAAGGTTAATATTTTGAGATAAGAGGCTTGAGAGAGAGAGAGAGAGAGAGAGAGAGAGAGAGAGCAGCTGTGCTGCGTTTTTCGAGGTGACCATCATACTTCTGTTATGGGAGTTCCCTCATTGTAAATATATGTATTACTCTTGTTCGTTTCAATTTTTTGGATCAGAATAGTTTGAGTGAGAAAGTTTGATTCTTGGGTTACTCGTGATATTTAATTTAATTGAGTTTGCTATTGATGGTGTGGGTTATGAGAGAGAGAGAGAGAGAGAGAGAGATGCCATGTTTGTGTGTATTGTACATAGCTTTGTGTTTGACGTTGCATAGATCCTATGTAGTTGGGAATTGTCAGAATTGGAGATAAGTGCAGCATTAACTTAACGGTGGCAGAGAGTTAAATAATAGAGTTGTGTTCTTGTGCTATTCATATGTAGGCTATATAGTTATTCATGTGTTGACAAAGTTTCTAAGTCATTAGATTCTTGGGTTACATGTTCTTTGTGATGTTAGATTTAATTGGGTTTGCTGTTGATGGTGTTGGTTACTCGGAGAGAGAGAGAGAGAGAGAGAGAGAGAGAGAGAGATTGAGAGAGAGAGGGATATGCCATGTTTGTGGGTGTTGTATGCGTTAATCTTGTTTCTTTCATTGTTATTGATCAGAACCATTTGATGGTGAGAGTCAGATTCTTGGGTTACACGTGATATTAGATTTTGCAATAGATGGTGTGGGTTACTTGTTGGAGAGAGAGAGAGAGAGAGAGAGAGAGAGAGAGAGAGAGAGAGAGAGAGAGAGAGAGAGAGAGAGAGAGAGAGAGAGAGAGAGAGAGAGTGCTGCCTTGTTTGTGCATGTTGGAGAAGGAACTAAGGAGTAAAACAGTTCAATTGCAAATTATTGGGACGCATTTTTGTGGTTCAACAAGTTATTGGGGAGCGTGAAGTGGAGATGTGAAAGAAATACGCACATTAATACACATGAGGTATGCAATTTAAAGGATGATATTTCTTTTAAGGGGGAAAGGATGTTACGCCCTCACTTTTCTTATCCTTATAATTATGATATTTGGCATAAGCATTTGTGGATGGATCGGATCATAGTTCATTATTTTTTAGTGCACTATAGGTATTATTGGTGTTTTTATAATTTTTGAGGGTATAAGTCTAATTTATTTAACATTGATTAGGAAGTTTTATTTTTAAGAGTAAGGACTCATAATATTGTGATTAGTTTGTACTTTATTTAAGTACTCTAAGTAACTGTTTAGCTATAGTTCAGGGTGCATCACGAGTAGTGTACTGTTTAAAGTGTAGTACTTAGTCATATATGCACAAGCGGATTAGGGTTACTATTTTGGGATAAGAGGCTTGAGAGAGAGTAGTCGTGTAGGTATTTTCAAGGTTGCCATCATACTCCTGCTCTTGGATTATCCTAAATATATGTATTGCTCGTTTGTTTCATTCCTTTGGATTAGAACCGTTTGGTAGAGAGAGTTAGATTCTTGGGCTATACATGGTATTAGATTTAATTGGGTTACTCGGTGAACATAAATATCCAGAACAGTAGGAGGCCATGGTGGTTCGCGGAATTAAGGATTTTTTTGGATTACACGTGATATTAGATTTAATTAGGTTCGCGGTTGATGGTTTGGGTTACTAGGTTGAGAGAGGAAGAAAGAGAGAGCCCTACTATTTTGTGCATGTTTTATGTGGCCTTGTGGTGCAAGTTGCATTGATCCAATGTAGTTGGAAGTTGTTATTTAGGGGAGAGAGAGAGAGAGAGAGAGAGAGAGAGAGAGAGAGAGAGAGAGAGAGTGGTGTAAGGGTGTTAATGAACCCCAACACATAATACTCTTATTTATATTATGAGGGATCTCAGTACAAGACTTAATTAGTCAATGTGGGACAAATACTAATATAAGCTTATTCTAACACTCCCCCTCAAGCTGGAGAATAAATATCAAAAAGTCCCAGCTTGTCACGTAGAAACTCTAACTGTGGCTTAAACAATGGTTTGGTGAAGATATCAGCCAACTGAGCTCCTGTAGGAACAAATGGAGTAGATAACACACCACCGTCTATCTTCTCACGAACAATGTGACAATCAACTTCAATATGTTTTGTTCTCTCATGGAATACTGGATTTGAAGCAATGTGAATCGCCGCTTGATTATCACAATACATAGGAATAGGTAACTCCACATCAAAACCTAACTCCTTGAGTAAAGCTCTCAACCACACAATCTCACAAGATGTGTGCGCCATGGCTCGATACTCGTCATACTGGACCTTGCGACCACCGTTTGTTTCTTGCTTTTCCATGTGACTAAATTGCCTCCAACAAAAGTACAAAGATCCAAGTGGGACCGTCTATCGATGGTGATCCCGCCAATCGGGCGTCGGTAAAGGCTTCAACACGCAAATGACCATTAGACCGATAAAACAAACCATGTCCAGATGAGCCTTAAGGTATTTCACAATATGAAGACAAGCTTCCCAAAGGTGGAAGACGAGGAGCCGACATAAATTGACTCACCACACTTACAGCGAAAGAGATATCAGGACGTGTATTGGTAAGGTAATTCAACTTACCAACTAAGCGACGATACCGGTCTGGATGAGGAAATATCTCCCCCTGATCAACACAAAGTTTCACATTAGGATCCATTGGGGTCTCCACAGGTTTTGCTCCCAATAAACCTGTCTCCTCAAGAATATCCAATGCATACTTTCGTTGGGACAAACTAATTCCATCCTTGGATCTTGCTACCTCAATACCCAAAAAATACCGTAGCTTACCCAAATCTTTAGTATGGAACTGTTGCTGTAAAAATTGCTTCAACTCATCAATACCTTTCTGATCATCTCCAGTAATAATGATATCATCTACATACACAATCAATACTATTTTCCCACGCTCTGACTGAAGAGAGAAAACAGAGTGATCTGAATGAGATCGACGCATACCAAACTGCAGCACAACATCACTAAACCGACCAAACCAAGCTCGAGGGGATTGCTTCAGACCATATAAAGCTTTGCGAAGACGACAAACCCGAGAACGCTCCCCCTGAGCAACAAACCCAGGAGGTTGCTCCATATAGACCTCCTCGAGCAGATCACCATGTAAGAAGGCATTCTTGACATCCAATTGAAATAAGGGCCAACCTAGATTAGCAGCAAGAGAAATAAGAATCCGAACAGAGTTTATCTTGGCAACTGGGGAAAAGGTCTCAGCATAATCAACCCCATATGTCTCACAGATAGCCTTTGGCTACAAGGCGGGCCTTATACCGCTCAATAGTGCCATCCGGATGATACTTGACAGTGAATACCCAACGACAACCAACAGTAGTTTTACCAGCAGGAAGAGAAACCAACTCCCAAGTGCCATTATGATGAAGAGAAGACATCTCATCCTCCATTGCTTTCCGCCACTGCATACGTATAGGGCCTCCCGAACAAGCAGTTAGGAACAAAACGGAAGAAACCGAAGTAGTAAAAGCACGAAGGGATGGTGACAAATGGTTATATGAAACAAACCGAGCAATAGGATGTAAAGTGCATGACCGAATACCTTTACGATGGGCAATAGGGACGATCAAGATCATCCGGATCCCGCAACGGAGGGGAAGACGGAGCGGTGGGCGAAGGTGGGCCTGTTTGCTCGATGGCTCGAGTTGCGATGGTGCCGGGCCGAAATGGCACTAGTGGCTCAGCCGAGATGGCACCGGTGGAACTTTAGGACAACGAACATACACCCGCAAATGTTTTGGTGGAGGACCAAGGGGACTGAGGGGACAAATATAGGAAATACAGACTCGAGATGCAAGCCGATCATTGGTAGTGACAGTTCGAATAAAATGGGAGTGACTCATTAAATGTGACATCAAAGACACACAAAGGGACGACGTAAAGATGGAGAATAACACTTATATCCTTTTTGAGTTCGAGAGTAACCAAGAAAATGCACCTAATGGAGCGAGGGTCAAGTTTGCTCCTGCTTAGGATCCGAGCATGAACATAACATGTGCACCCAAAAATCCGAAGGGGTAATGAGTAAAGGGGACGACCGGGAAACAATACCTTATGGGGTATCTGACCTCCAAGAACACTAGAGGGCATACGATTAATCAAATAGCAGGCAGTGAGAATTGCGTCACTCCAATAAGACTTAGGAACTTGCATTTGAAATAACATTGCACGCATAACTTCTGATAAATGTCGAATCTTGCGTTCGGCAACTCCATTTTGTTGTGGAGTTCGAGCACAAGAGGACTGGTGGATAATACCGTGATCATCAAAGAATTGAGAAAGAGTATTTTTAAAATATTCACGGGCATTATCAGAACGAAATATGCGGATGCAAGTATCAAACTGAGTTTTGATCTCCATATAAAATGACTGAAAAATAGAAGATAATTCGGACCTCTCTTTCATGAGATAAAGGTAGGTAACACGAGAGAAATCATCGACAAAAATAACATAATACTGGAAGCCAAAAATGTTAGGAACATGCATTGGACCCCAAATATCTGAATGAACTAACTCAAAAGGACGCGATGCACGACTCTCAACCCTAGGATAAAAAGACACTCTATGATGTTTGCTAAACTCACAGACTTCACATGGCAAAGCATCCACCCGGCTACATGAAGGCACTAGCCTTTTAAGGTTCTCAAGTGATGGATGACCAAGACGACAATGATGTTGATATGGTGACACTGATGACTGAAGAGCAACCAAGCTAGGGTGGAAATCATCGGTGAAGTAATACAAGCCACCACGCTCAACACCGCCACCAATCTTCCTCCCCGTCTTGAGATCCTGAAACACACAACCATTAGGGAAGAATGTGACTGAGCAATTCAAAGACTTGGTAAGTTTACTAACAGACATAAGATTTAATGGAAAACGAGGAACTTGCAGTACGGAGTCCAAAGTAAGAGAGGAAGTAACATGAACAAAACCCAAACCAGTAACGTTGGTAGTAGAACCATCAGCTAAGGTAACACGAGATGGTTTACTGAGAGACTGATGACCGGAAAGAATAGAAGGAGTACCAGTCATATGATCAGATGCACCAGAATCAATAACCCAATGATTAGAAGAATGAGAAGACGCAATGCAAGCAACGGAGGAACCTGTCTGAGATAACGTAGCAATGGAGGAACTTGTCTGAAGTGACAATAGGCGTTGGTACTGTTGATACTCCTCTCCGAGATAGTCACCCTACTATTGGCGTAAGAATGAGTAAACCGTCCAAAGATCTTCGTAAATAGCAACCTATTGAGCCTGGGAAAACCATGAAGATCATAACAATACTAACTATATGATTTGTACCCCACAATGGGTACACCGTCGGGTACCATAATCGAACTACCACGACGAGAACTACCTCCCGACATGCGACCACAACCAAAACCACGACGACTACGGAAATTAGAACCACGACCACCAAAACCAGGGCCAAAACTACCAGAAACAACTGAAGCAGACTTCATCATAAACAAACCCAAACACCAACTCGAAATCTATTAGCAACCAAACAACCAACAAACTTCGCTACTATCCACCGTATGAAATCAACATCTACCAACAAATCAAAAATTGACCAATAAATCAACCAACCGCTACCTCTAGCAGAAGAAACCAACCACAACTACAAATAACTAATCAACTGAGCGCCGAGAGCCAAATAATAGAGAGAAAAGCCACCAACAAACTTCTCCGCAAAAAAAAACCGAACTAGAACCAGAAACAAACTTCTCCTCAGACATGTTATCAAATAACAGAGAGAAAAGTGATCACCAACAAACCAACTCACTAATCAACCCACTACTTCAATACCAGTAACGAACAACCACCAACCCACCAACCGATCAACTTCGTCTACCAACTAACTGAAAACCAACATAGTCAAACCACCACGAGAACAACTACTGACAGATGCAATACTAGTACACAAATAATCACCACCAACTTGAGATGAACAGTGATCGATGAACAGTGAACAATCATGTCGATGAACAAGGAACAAAGGAATGCGCGAATGTGAACAAAGGAATAGTGCGCGAACAGTTGTCCCGATGAACAGCTGATTGAAGTCTGGGTTCGTGGATTGGTCGATTGTGGTCTTGATTTGTATTTTCAGAGGTCAATTTTGGGATTGGAGAGGGGTTTCAAACATGGGTTTTTATTTGGGTTTCGATTTAGGGTTTACAAGGTAGTAGGGATTTGGGTTTCGATTTAGGGTTTACAAGGTAGTAGGGATGGGTGGCTATGGTAGATTTAGGGTTTCTTGGATGGCAACAATCTGGTGGTTAAGGTGGATCAATGTTTGGCTCTGATACCATGTTATTTAGGAGAGAGAGAGAGAGAGAGAGAGAGAGAGAGAGAGAGAGAGAGAGAGAGAGAGAGAGAGAGAGAGAGAGAGAGAGAGAGAGGTGTAAGGGTGTTAATGGACCCCAACACATAATACTCTTATTTATATAATGAGGGATCTCAGTACAAGACTTAATTAGTCAATGTGGGACAAATACTAATATAAGCTTATTCTAACAGAAGTTACTAGAATTGGAGATGAGTGGAGCAATGATTTAATAGTGGCAGAGATTTAAATCGTAGGGTTGTGTTCTTGTGTCTTTCATATGTAGGCTATATAGTTATCCATGTGCTGACAAATTTGAAGTTATCAGATTCTTGGGTTACACGTTCTTTGTGATATTAGATTTAATTGGGTTTGTTGTTGATGGTGTGGGTTATTTGGTGAGAGAGCATTCGTGCATGGGTTTTCGAGGTGACCATCATACTCCTGTTTTGGGAGTTCCCACGTTGTAATTATATGTATTACTCTTGTTTGTTTCATTGCTTTGGATCAAAACCGTTTGATGGGGAGAGTTAGATTATTTAATTTAATTTAATTGAGTTTGCTATTGATGGTGTGGGTTATTAAGTGGAGAGAGAGAGAGAGAGAGAGAGAGAGAGAGAGAGAGCTAGCATATTTGTGCTTGTTGTATGTAGCCTTGTGTTGCATCTGATGTAGTTGGAAGTTGTTAGAATTGGAGATGAGTGGAGTAATTATTTAATAGGGGCAGAGAGATAAATGATAGGGCTGTGTTCTTGTGCTATTCATACGTAGGCTATATAGTTATCCATGTGTGGACAAAGTTTCTAGGTTATCTGATTCTTTGGTTACATATTCCTGGTTATATTAGATTTAATTGGGTTTGCTATTGATGGTGTGGGTTGCTATTGATGGTGTGGGTTGCTATTGATGGTGTGGGTTACTGGGGAGAGAGAGAGAGAGATTGTTACCATGTTTGTGCGTGTTGTACATAGGTTTGTGGTGCACGTTGCATGATCAGATGTAGTTTGGAATTACTAGAATTGGAGATGAATGGAGTAATGTTTTAATTTTGGTAGAGAATTAAATGATATTGCTGTTTTGTTTTTCTATTAACATGTGTTGATGGGAAGTTTTTAAGTTGGGAATGGAGACAAATGTGGCAATTGTGGTTCGTGGAATTTGGATTTTTTTGATTTTAGAACCGTTTGATGAAGAGAGTTAGATTCTTGGGTTGAGTTACACGTGATAGAAGTGGGTAGTTTTACGTGTAGTGCATTGTCATATTTACATATGTGGATTAGGGTAAATATTTTGATATTAGTGGCTTGAGAGAGAGCAGCCATGTAAAGGTTTTCGAGGTGGCCTTCATACTCCTATCCTCGAAGTTCCTTTGTGGTAAGTATATGTATTACTCTTTTTTGTTTCATTTCTTTGGATCAAAACCGTTTGATGGAGAGAGTAAGATTCTTGGGTTGCACGTGATATCGTATTTAATTGGGTATGGTGTTGATGATGGGGTTACTTGGAGGAGAGAGAGAGAGAGAGAGAGAGAGAGAGAGAGAGAGAGAGAGAGAGAGAGAGAGAGAGAGAGAGAGAGAGAGATGCAATGTTTGTACGTGTTGTACCTAGCCTAGTGGTGCACATTGCATTGATCCGATATAATTGGGAATTGCTAAATGAGTGGAACAATGATTAAATAGTGGCCCAGAGTTAAATAATAGGGTTGTTTTCTTGTATTATTTTGTAGGCAATATAGTTATCTATGTGTGGACAAACCTAGTGGTGGACATTGCATTGATTCGATATAGTTGGGAATTGTTAAATGAGTGGAACAATGATTAAATAGTGGCCCAAAGTTAAATGACAGGGTTGTGTTCTTGTGTAGTTTTCCATGTGTGGTCAAAGATTATAATTTATCTGATTATTGGGTTATACGTTCTTTGTGAATATTAGATTGAATTGGGTTTGATGAGAGAGAGGGTGCTGCCATGTTTGTGCATGTTGTACGTAGGTTTGTGGTGCACGTTGCATTGGTCGATGTAGTTGAGAATTGTAGAATTGGAGATGAATCGAAAAATGATTTAATAGTGGTAGAGTTAAATGACGGGGCTGCTCAGTTGTGCTATTCTTATATATGCTGTATAGTTATCCTTGTGTGGACAAAGTTTGTAAGTTATCAGATTCTTCGGTTATATGTTCTTGTGATATTAGATTTAATTGAATTTGCCTGTTATGATATGGTTTACTTTGAGAGAGAGAGAGAGAGAGAGAGAGAGATTGCTATTATGTTTGTGCGTACTATAGGTAGGTTTGTGGTGCACGTTGCATTGATCAGATGTAGTTTGAATTGCCAGAATTGGAGATGAATGGAGTAATGATTCAATAGTGGTTGATAGTTAAATCATAGGGCTGTATGCTTGTGCTATTGACATGTGTGGACGAAGTTTCTAAGTTGAGAATGGAGAACAAATGTGGCAATAGTGGTTTATGGAATTAAGAATTTTTGGATCCTAGGACCGTTTGATGAAGGGAAAACAAATGTGGCAATAGTGGTTTATGGAATTAAGAATTTTTGGATCCTAGGACCGTTTGATGAAGGGAGTCTGATTCTTGGATTATGTGATAGAAGTGAGTAGTTTTAAGTGTAGTACATAGACGTATATACACAAGCAAATTAGGGTAAATATTTTGAAATAAGTGGCTTGAGAGAGGGCAGCTATGTTGGAGATGAGTGTAGTAATGATTTAATAGTGGTAGAGTTAATTGAAGCCTGTTGGGCTAAGTGAGTAGATATTCAAGATATTATGAATGAATATTCAATTTAATTCGCCACGTTTAGAAGATGGTGCAATTGTTTTCCCCAATACATTAATGCTTTTGATTCAGTTTCGGAAACCAAACCAAAACAAACCAAGCCTTATGTCCCAATCAATTGACGTTGGCTAATTTCAGAAAATTTGGAAGTACTAATATATACACAAATAGTTATGGTTCTTATGTTTTAATTTTCATTAGAAATTGATTTTCGAGAATGCAGAAACATAGTTTGATATTTTCATGAAACTGAGTTATTTTCTGAAAGAAATCTTAATTATATGTTCTGAAATCCGACGACGGAAGTGAGGTTTCTGAAAATAGATCTCGAACATTATACTAGGAAACAAAAACAAAACAGAGAATATTCGTTTTTACAATTCTGGTCCCAACAAGACACTAATTCAGAGGAAGATTTATACCTTTTCCCTCCTCTCTCCCACCTCTCTCACAAGTGAACTATATGGTGCTGCAGTGAGCCAAGGAAGCGTCCGTCATTTGCCTCCATTATGGATTATTTGCAGCAATTGATCTCCTATTCCACAGATCAACCACTCCATGGCCATATTCCACAAGTTACCTAATTATGGAAAGCGCCATAGAGTAAATTCTTATGGTGTCATATGCTGTTTTGGTGCTCAGGTGGTCACAAGAATGTGCATTGCCTTATTGCGAAAGGTTTGTTTTCTAATTATTAAAGCTCAAAAGTATGGTGTCACGTTTCAATTAACCAGGGTTATAATATGGTCATATGGTGGTATTCATTGTCTTGAAATGTGCTATTCTTTGCCTTTGGCTGTGTTCTGATCTTGGATTTGTGGAGGGATTTGCAGAGCAAAAACAAAAAAAAATACTTACTTCGCAATTTCCTTTACTTCCACAATTCCATCTACAATCCCAAAATCCAACACAGTCGTATTTTACCTTGGACGAAAAAACTGGTTCACCACCTTGACTGATGACTAAGTTGGCAGACTGCTTATGTGTAAATTTGTTATCTTGTCAACACGATGGTACATGAAATGGAGGGTCATTTACTGCAAAGCCATTTCTTGTGAATGAAAGTCCGCGAGGCAATATTATACTATACGTTAAGATATGCAGTTTATGTTTTGGTCCTTGTGATTTTCATATGGTGCCTCTACAACAGAACCCTCATGCACGGGGTTTTGCTGTACACTTGTTCCGTCTCCAGTTGATGAACACATTGGTAATTGTTGCTACCAATTTTTAACTTCATTCGGATATATATGAATAAATCCTTCCGATCATTGTTTGTTTATGAGATATTGCCACATGAAATCACGTCTATTCGGTTATGGGCTCGGTTGAGCTTAGGAAAGAATTTCAAGAGCTCATTGAGATCTCGCAGGTACGTTCCTCTCCAGATGTTTGTAGATAGATACTTCTGTATCAGATCCAACAACATGCATAGGGAAACCATGGTACTAGAGCATTTTCAATGTTCGATATCAGCTTTTTGCTCGACTACAGTCGTTGTATATATGATATATCTCTAACTATTATGTATGTATTACAAGTTTCGCTCACTAGTAAAAGTTGGTAACTTACCAGGAGGACTATATGTAAATTTGATTTTCGAGGATTAGTTTATGTGGTCCGTTGAGTTGTTCCCGAGTACTATGTAGCGCATCACGTTTGGTAGTGCTTTGAGATTCTGCACTACGGCAACAACATCGAAAAAACCAACAAATAGAAATCATCTTCCATCATGTGCTCTGGGACGCGGGGAAGGTTTAATTGGATCTCATTCTTTAGTTTACTTGGGACTAGTTCTTAACGAGAAGACAGTTTTCTGTTGAATTTGCAATTGGGTTTTAAGGGGTCCAAACAGAGCCCTTCCTACAGATTTTGGTGACTCATTGAAGCATCAAAACTGTCGTTTTGACGCACAGCGTGCTGCACACAATCCCCTGCCCAGCATCCCCTGCGCAGCATCCCCCCGCTTCCGTTTGTACCACCAAATGCCAATATGGGACAGGAGAACAATTTTTATGAGATACTCCATTTTCTTTGAGGGAATGATTCCAATCAGAGTTATCAATCTCGTCCCGTACCGGCCGAGACATCCCGTACCGGAAGAAAAACGGTACAGCTCACCCTATGTTCCGTTCCGCCCAGAATACCGGGCTAATCCAGACATTCTGGGCTGTTCCGGCCGTTCCGGTCATTTTCCGGATTCCGTCCGGTACAAAACAGGTCAGATTTCAGGGTGATTTCGTGCCAAAATAAACCGAAAATTGGAACAAAATGTTAGAAAGGAGAGAGCATAGGAGAGGAGAGAGGAAGACAAACGTGAAATCTTGAACATTCGAGCTTTCTCCGGTTGCCATGGATGCTTCCCTCTTACTTTTAGATCTAGTTTCTCTCTCCTGCCTTTTCTCCACCTGCGTGGCTTCTCTCTCTTTTATGGTAGAAGATGAAGTAAAAGAGGGGTGATATTTACGGGAGCGGGGGGCCTGTAGTGACTACAGGTGTAGTGAGTGAATCTCGGCCGTTAAAAGTGTTTTGAACGGTCCGGATCTAAAGTAGTGAATAATGTAATTGTTCGCGCGAACAATTCAATTAAGATCCGGACCACCCAAAACAAGAATGGACAGCTGAGATTCTCACTACACAGCCTGTAGTGAGTTGCTCACTACAGGCTCCCCGGTTCCGATATTTACTACTAGTATTGTACTATTTACACAGAGCACTAGCTGAACATAGGAAGGGTGGGGAGCCACACATGTAAAAGTGTAAAAAGACAATTAAGTTTTCAAACTTGTGTGTAAATATTTTAGATACCTTCAGGCTTCAAGTGTCGAGGTATACTAAAATATCAGAATTTGTTTTTATTTTTTCTACTTCAAGTTTTTTGAACATGAAAAATATATAGAAAAACATAAAAAAAATATTAATGACGGTAAATCCGAAATGGTACCGAGACATACTCCGGTATCGGTATGTACCGTTCCAGTAGAGAAAACGGTACGCTGACCGGTACGAGATTGATAACATTGATTCCAATGGAACGAACTCAGCAAGACAGCCTTCAATTAAAAAACCAGCTGTGTCATGTAATTCTAATCAAGAATTCCTCTGCAGATAAAAGTGCAGCAAGAACAAAATTTCCAATGAGGGTGTCAAAGATTACAGACGTGGAGATGCACATTACTATTCAGATCAGTTTGTTTTAAACCAAAGGCTAACATATTTACTTCAAAACTAGGGGTGGCTTTGCGTCGTGTCATCTCGTGCTCGTGTTAGAATTTTCTCAACCCTAACCCGACATGTTTATTTTTTTGGCAGCAGGACATCATGAGGAATATGAGGTCAAACTGTGTCAAAAAATTGATTTCAGTAGTTTTTTGGCCAAAAAGAATTTAGAACGTGTTAAAGTTTTGCAGTAATTAAACTATCGAAAGATGGTCAAACTAATGCATCAAGGGGAACATTCATCAGTATTCGTACAAGTAGGCTGAAGAGTAAAATGGATTTCTGATTGGAAATTGATTTTAGCACTCTTCTTTTTACCATCCATATAAAATCTTCGTCTTTATTAGCGTGCGTTTACTACATTGTGGTGCACGTTGCATTGATCGGATGTAGTTGGGAATTGCTAGAATTGTAGATGAGTGGAGTAATGATTTATTCGTGGCAGAGAGTCAGATTGTTGGGTTACGCGTGATAGTAGTGGATAGTTTTAAGTGTAGTACGAAGTCATATATACATAAGTGGAATAAGATTAATATTTTGAAATAAGAGACTTGAGAGTGAGCAACCATGTAGGGGTATTCGAGGCGGCCATAATACTCCTGTTCACGGAGTTCCCTCATGGTAAATATATGCGTTAATCTTGTTTCTTTCATTGTTATTGATCAGAACCATTTGATGGTGAGAGTCAGATTCTTGGGTTACACGTGATATTAGATTTAATTGGGTTTGCAATAGATGGTGTGGGTTACTCCGTGGAGAGAGAGAGAGAGAGAGAGAAGAGAGAGAGAGAGAGAGAGAGAGAGAGAGAGAGAGAGAGCTGCCTTGTTTGTGCATGTTGGAGAAGGAACTAAGGAGTAAAACAGTTCAATTGCAAATTATTGGGACGCATTTTTGTGGTTCAACAAGTTACTGGGGAACGTGAAGTGGAGATGTGAAAGTGTTAAGTTGTAGAGGGAAGGAGACGTGAAAATAATCAGGTGTTGGGTTTCCCCTTTCTCATTTCACAATATATATGGACAAGGATACATTTACAAGACTACCCCTAGGAATAGATAAAACTAACAAATATACACCTAACTTAACACTCCCCCTCAAGTTGGTGCAAAGATATCTATCAAGCCCAACTTGAACACAATGGGGTGAAAAATTCTACTACTAAGACCCTTGGTAAATACATCAGCTAACTGGTCTTCGGATGTCACAAAGGGCATGCATATCAAACCGTTGCTCAGCTTCTCCTTGATGAAATGCCTATCAATCTCAACATGCTTTGTGCGATCATGTTGAACAGGATTATGAGCAATGTTTATGGCAGCTTTGTTATCACAGTAGAGCTTCATAGGACCACGATCAGGGAATCCCAAATCACGCAAGAGGGTTTGGAGCCATAAGAGCTCACAAACACCATGAGCCATAGCTCTGTACTCAGCCTCTGCACTGGATCTAGCAACCACAGACTGCTTCTTACTTCTCCATGTAACCAAATTCCCTCCAAGGAAGGTGCAATAGCCAGAAGTAGATCGCCGATCATCAATAGAACCAGCCCAGTCTGCATCAGTGAAAGCTTCCAATCTCAAGTGACCATGATTAGAGAACAAGACTCCTTTACCTGGGGCAGATTTAAGATACCTCAAGATACGATAAACGGCATCAAGATGGCTAGTACGAGGTTCACGCATGAACTGGCTCACAACTCCCACAGCATATGAAATATCTGGTCTAGTGTGAGATAGGTATATCAGGCGACCCACAAGTCTCTGATATCTCTCCTTTTCTGTAAGCTCCCCACCATTGCTACCAAGATGATGGTTGGCCTCAATGGGAGAATCAGCTGGCTTACATCCCAACATACCAGTTTCTTCCAAGAGGTCAAGTATGTACTTCCTTTGAGAGATAAAAATGCCCTTGTCAGATCTAGCCACCTCCATTCCAAGAAAGTACTTCATAGACCCCAAATCCTTAATCTCAAACTCTTGAGCAAGGAGAGCTTTAAGGCTGCCAATCTCATCCACATCATCACCTGTCATGATTATGTCATCCACATAAACAATAAGAATGGCAATCTTACCATTACTTCTCTTGATGAACATAGTATGGTCAGCATGACTCTGTGTGTATCCAAATCTCAGCATGGCTTTGAGAAACCTGTCAAACCATGCTCTAGGAGATTGCTTCAAGCCATAAAGTGCCTTCTTCAATCTGCACACCTTCCCGTCGGTCTGAGACGAAGAAAAACCCGGTGGAATAGCCATGTACACCTCCTCCTCTAATTCACCATGGAGGAAGGCATTCTTCACATCAAACTGGTGAAGAGGCCAATTCAAATTGGCAGCACAAGAGAGTAGAACTCGCACAGAGTTCATCTTCGCTACAGGGGCAAATGTCTCCTCATAGTCAATACCATAGGTTTGAGTATAACCTTTAGCAACAAGCCTGGCCTTATATCTCTCAACCATTCCATCTGCCTTATGCTTCACAGTGAACACCCATTTACATCCCACTGGTTTCTTTTCATTTGGAAGAGTCACTAATTCCCAGGTGCCATTCTTTTTCAAGGCTGTCATCTCCTCTACCATAGCTTCTTTCCACTCAGGTATTATGATAGCTTCTTTCCAATCCTGTGGGATAGATATAGAAGAAAGCGAAGAGACAAAAGCACGATACGAAGGAGATAAACGGGAATATGAAACAAACTGAGAAATAGGATGTTGGGTACAAGTTCTAACACCTTTTCTGTGAGCAATAGGAGCATCAAGATTAGCAACAACAGTAGGGAAAGGATCTTTACCAGATGAGTCAGCTGAAGAGTCAGGAACTGGAGTAGGTGATGAAGATTGGCAAAGTGGTACCGCACATGTAGTCTTGCCTTTTCTCTTTCGAGAAAAAGTCTGCAAATTTGGCCTATCTAGCCTTTCCCGAACATCATGCGCCACTCTTTCTACAGATAAAGGTTCTTTCTCCCCCTCACTGTGACAAGGTAGATAAGACCACGACTCAGGAGTATAATAAGTCAACATCTCTTCCTGTCTATCATTCTCCCCCTGAAGAGATGAAGTGGACAGAGGATAAAAGGATTCGGTTTCCCAAAAAGTGACATCCATGGAAACATATGTTTTGCGAGAGTGTGGGTCATAACATTTATAACCCTTCTGAGTAGGAGAATAGCCAAGAAAGATGCACTTACGGGCTTTCGGATCAAGTTTACCACCAGGGTGCTTAGGAGCATGGACAAAGCACACACAACCAAAAACCTTGGGTGGAAGAGATGAGACCCGAGAACAGCCAAGGAGAAACTTAATAGGAGTTTGGAATTGAAGAACACTGGATGGCATGCGATTGATAAGAAAGGCTGCAGTAAGAATAGCTTCACCCCAAAAATGTTTAGGAACATTCATGGTAAACAAGAGTGAACGAGCTACCTCAACAAGATGACGATTCTTGCGTTCAGCAACTCCATTTTGTTGTGGAGTACCAACACAAGAAGTCTGAAAAAGAATGCCAGAGTCATGCAGATATGCCCGAAAATTCCCATCAATATACTCAGTCCCATTGTCACTACGGAGCACTTTAAAGTTAGCATCAAATTGAGTACGCACCATTTTGTGAAAAGATTGAAAGCACGAAAAAACTTCATTTTTTGCCTTAAGTAAGTACACCCAAGTGACACGGGAATGACAATCAATAAAAGTAACAAACCAACGATAGCCGAGAATAGAGGTAACGGGGGAGGGACCCCAAACATCAGAATGAATAACCATAAAAGGAGAATCACTTCTTTGATTAACAGGCATAAAATGAGCGTTTGTGTTTTGCAAGTTCACACGCTTCACAAAAAACTTACTCCTAGTACAAAGAAAGCTTAACTAAACTAGGAAAAAGTTTTTCCAAAATCCCAAAAGATGGGTGGCCTAATCTACGGTGCCACTGATGCAATAAAGAAAGAGTTGAGCCCACATCTGCTTCAAAAGCTTGGCCACATGACATAGGTGGACCGACTGGATTAGGTGCAAGCTCCAAAAGTATAGTCCTCCATAAGCTTTACCACCGCCAATCATTCTCCCCGTGCACCCAGTTCGAAAGACACAATGAGTAGGAAAAAAAAAGTCACCGAAAGCAGTTTAAAGAATGAGTAAGACTGCTAATAGAGAGAAGATTGGTGGAAAAACTTGGGACATGAAGTACTGAAGAAAGTGACATGGTTGGAGAATAATTTATAGAACCTTTCCCTGAAATAGAAGATAGGGATCCATCTGCTACTCTGACCTTATCCTTACCAGAACATGGAGAATATGAGTCAAAGAAGGATGAACAACCTGTCATATGATCAGTAGCACCAGAATCTATTATCCAAGGAAGTGAGGATGAAGCAGTAAAGGCACGAGCCTGAATACCTGTGTGAGCAAAGTGGGAAGAAGTAGAAGCTGTAGTAGATGGAGAGTCAAGCCTCGTCATAAGACGCCTAAGACTCTGTAAAGTCTGTAACTCCCCCTGAGAAAGGGCACCACCATGAAAACTATCTGAAGCTGAAGGATGTGACCGACTTCCACTAGAATCGGACAAGGTCTCCACAATAGACTCCGAGACATGAGCATGAGAACTTTGGCCACCACCTCGACTACCACCTCGACTACCACCCCGTCCACGAGAGGGACGCCCATGGAGCTTCCAGCAAAACTCCCGGGTATGTCGAGTCTTGTGACAATAGTCACACTGAAGCAAATCACGATCAACAGAGCTGCTCTTATCCCCAACCTGAGCCTTACCATCCCGTGGAGTAGGAATGGCAACCAGAGCCGAGCGGTCTGGAATGGAAACAGGTACCATAGCACTCCGTCTAATCTCCTCCTCCTGAACACAGGCATGTGCCTCTCCTAAAGAGGGAAAAGGAACACGGCCTAGTACCTGCACTCGAATAGGATCATACTCCACATCAAGACCCGCCAAGAAATCATGAAGACGGTCTATCTCAACCATTTGTTGATATTCAGTGGCATCAGCAGTACAAGCAGGGTGAAAACTCTTATAGTAATCAAGTTCCTGCCACACTCCATTCAAATCTGCATAATATTCGGCTAAGGACCTATGGTTTTGGTCCAACCCCCGAAGTCTTCTTCTCAAATCAAACACTTGAGCAGCATTACCCTTTCGAGAGTATGTTTGGGCCACAGAAGTCCACACCTTATGTGGAGTGTCAAGAAACAAGTAGTTATGGCTAATGGTGGGTATCATGGAGTTGAATAACCATGTCAGAACTTGAGCATTTTGAGTAGTCCATATCACAAAATCTGGACTAGTAGCTACTGGTGGAGGAACAGACTCCGTGATGAAGTTCAACAAACCGTTAGCAGTAATGGCCAAAGTAAAACTCCTGGACCAAATCAAATAGTTGGAACCATCCAACTTAACAGGACAAATATTCAATGGAGCATTGTGTTGAGTCACAAACCGGCTCCCTTCACCCTTCGCAACCCCAGAAGCATCTTTAGGAACCTCTGCCATACTGCAAACTGGAAGAGAAAAATACCAGACTACCAAAACCCACAGAAATGATGTATCAAGGCCACCCTTAACTTCAAAACCAACTGGAAATCACAGAACCAACCTCAAAGTGCGAAGATCAGACGGAAAAAGTAGACACCAGTCCAAAAAAAAAGCATAACCAGAGGTCAGGTGACCAAAAGAGACTCACCGGAGGTCGCACGAGACTCGCCGGAGGTCGTACGAGACTCGCCGGAGGTCGTCGGGGGTCGCCGGACTGAGAACAGTACTCGTTGGAGTCAGATCTGACTTTTCGTGAAGGACCCAGTAGTTTACCTCTTACCTAAAGGTCGTACGGACTGAGAACAGTACTCGTTGGTGGTCGTTGACTGTCGCCGGTGGACTTACGGTGGTCGAACAGTAGTTTCGTACAAAGCCCAGTAGGCTACGATCACTGATCGACTAGCGTGAGCAGCGTGAAGAACCTAGCAGCTGAACACAAGGCTGAGGTCTCTCACACGATGACTATGGAGATCGATTATCAGTAAACCACGATCCTTCCTCCTCTACAAGGCCAGATCTGAGAAGACCATGGCTCTGATACCATGTTAAGTTGTAGAGGGAAGGAGACGTGAAAATAATCAGGTGTTGGGTTTCCCCTTTCTCATTTCACAATATATATGGACAAGGATACATTTACAAGACTACCCCTAGGAATAGATAAAACTAACAAATATACACCTAACTTAACAGAAAGAAATACGCACGTTAATACACATGAGGTATGCAATTTAAAGGATGATATTTCTTTTAAGGGGGAAAGGATGTTACGCCCTTACTTTTCTTATCCTTAGAATTATGATATTTGGCATAAGCATTTGTGGATGGATCGGATCATAGTTCATTATTTTTGAGTGCACTATAGGTATTATTGGTGTTTTTATAATTTTTGAGGGTATAAGTCTAATTTATTTAACATTGATTAGGAAGTTTTATTTTTAAGAGTAAGGACTCATAATATTGTGATTAGTTTGTACTCTAAGTAACTGTTTAGCTATAGTTCAGGGTGCAACACGAGTAGTGTAATGTTTAAAGTGTAGTACTTAGTCATATATGCACAAGCGGATTAGGGTTACTATTTTGGGATAAGAGGCTTGAGAGAGAGTAGTCGTGTAGGTATTTTCAAGGTTGCCATCATACTCCTGCTCTTGGATTATCCTAAATATATGTATTGCTCGTTTGTTTCATTGCTTTGGATTAGAACCGTTTGATAGAGAGAGTTAGATTCTTGGGCTATACATGGTATTAGATTTAATTGGGTTACTCGGTGGACATATATATCCAGAATAGTAGGAGGCCATGGTGGTTCGCGGAATTAAGGATTTTTTTGGATTACACGTGATATTAGATTTAATTAGGTTTGCGGTTGATGGTTTGGGTTACTAGGTTGGGAGAGGGAGAAAGAGAGAGCCCTACTATTTTGTGCATGTTTTATGTGGCCTTGTGGTGCAAGTTGCATTGATCCAATGTAGTTGGAAGTTACTAGAATTGGAGATGAGTGGAGCAATGATTTAATAGTGGCAGAGATTTAAATCGTAGGGTTGTGTTCTTGTGTCTTTCATATGTAGGCTATATAGTTATCCATCTGCTGACAAATTTGAAGTTATCAGATTCTTGGGTTACACGTTCTTTGTGATATTAGATTTAATTGGGTTTGTTGTTGATGGTGGGGGTTATTTGGTGAGAGAGCATTTGTGTATGGGTTTTCGAGGTGACCATCATACTCCTGTTTTGGGAGTTTCCTCGTTGTAATTATATGTATTACTCGTTTGTTTCATTGCTTTGGATCAAAACCGTTTGATGGGGAGAGTTAGATTATTTAATTTAATTTAATTGAGTTTGCTATTGATGGTGTGGGTTATTAAGTGTAGAGAGAGAGAGAGAGAGAGAGAGGCATATTTGTGCGTGTTGTATGTAGCCTTGTGTTGCATCTGATGTAGTTGGAAGTTGTTAGAATTGGAGATGAGTGGAGTAATTATTTAATAGGGGCAGAGAGATAAATGATAGGGCTGTGTTCTTGTGCTATTCATATGTAGGCTATATAGTTATCCATGTGTGGACAAAGTTTCTAGGTTATCTGATTCTTTGGTTACATATTCCTGGTTATATTAGATTTAATTGGGTTTATTATTGATGGTGTGGGTTACTAGAGAGAGAGAGAGAGAGAGAGAGAGAGAGAGAGACTGTTACCATGTTTGTGCGTGTTGTACATAGGTTTGTGGTGCACGTTGCATTGATCAGATGTAGTTTGGAATTACTAGAATTGGAAATGAATGGAGTAATGTTTTAATTTTGGTAGAGAATTAAATGATAGGGCTGTTTTATTTTTCTATTAACATGTGTTGATGGGAAGTTTTTAAGTTGGGAATGGAGACAAATGTGGCAATTGTGGTTCGTGGAATTTGGATTTTTTTGATTTTAGAACCGTTTGATGAAGAGAGTTAGATTCTTGGGTTGAGTTACACGTGATAGAAGTGGGTAGTTTTACGTGTAGTGCATTGTCATATTTACATATGTGGATTAGGGTAAATAATTTGAGATTAGTGGCTTGAGAGAGAGCAGCCATGTAAAGGTTTTCGAGGTGGCCTTCATACTCCTATCCTCGAAGTTCCTTTGTGGTAAGTATATGTATTACTCTTTTTTGTTTCATTTCTTTGGATCAAAACCGTTTGATGGAGAGAGTAAGATTCTTGGGTTGCACGTGATATCGTATTTAATTGGGTATGGTGTTGATGATGGGGTTACTTGGAGAGAGAGAGAGAGAGAGAGAGAGAGAGAGAGAGAGAGAGAGAGAGAGAGAGAGAGATGCAATGTTTGTACGTGTTGTACCTAGCCTAGTGGTGCACATTGCATTGATCCGATATAATTGGGAATTGCTAAATGAGTGGAACAATGATTAAATAGTGGCCCAGAGTTAAATAATAGGGTTGTGTTCTTGTATTATTTTGTAGGCTATATAGTTATCTATGTGTGGACAAACCTAGCGGTGGACATTGCATTGATTCGATATAGTTGGGAATTGCTAAATGAGTGGAGCAATGATTAAATAGTGGCCCAAAGTTAAATGATAGGGTTGTGTTCTTGCGTTATTTTGTGGGCTATATAGTTTTCCATGTGTGGTCAAAGATTGTAATTTATCAGATTATTGGGTTATACGTTCTTTGTGAATATTAGATTGAATTGGGTTTGATGAGAGAGAGGGTGCTGCCATGTTTGTGCATGTTGTACGTAGGTTTGTGGTGCACGTTGCATTGGTCCGATGTAATTGAGAATTGTAGAATTGGAGATGAATCGAAAAATGATTTAATAGTGGTAGAGTTAAATGACGGGGCTGCTCAGTTGTGCTATTCTTATATATGCTGTATAGTTATGCTTGTGTGGACAAAGTTTGTAAGTTATCAGATTCTTTGGTTATATGTTCTTGTGATATTAGATTTAATTGAATTTGCCTGTTATGATATGGTTTACTTTGAGAGAGAGAGAGAGAGAGAGAGAGAGAGAGAGATTGCTATTATGTTGTGCGTACTATAGGTAGGTTTGTGGTGCACGTTGTATTGATCAGATGTAGTTTGAATTGCCAGAATTGGAGATGAATGGAGTAATGATTCAATAGTGGTTGATAGTTAAATCATAGGGCTGTATGCTTGTGCTATTGACATGTGTGGACGAAGTTTCTAAGTTGAGAATGGAGAACAAATGTGGCAATAGTGGTTTATGGAATTAAGAATTTTTGGATCCTACGACCGTTTGATGAAGGGAGTCTGATTCTTGGATTATGTGATAGAAGTGAGTAGTTTTAAGTGTAGTACATAGACGTATATACACAAGCAAATTAGGGTAAATATTTTGAAATGAGTGGCTTGAGAGAGGGCAGCTATGTAGGGGTTTTCGTGGTGGCCCTCATTCTCCAATTCTCGAAGTTCCCTCGTGGTAAGTATATGTATTACTCTTGTTTGTTTCAATTCTTTGGATGAAAACTTTTTGATGGAGAGAGTCAGATTCTTGGATTACACGTGATATAATATTTAATTGGGTTTGGTGTTGATGTGTGTGTGTGAGAGAGAGAGAGAGAGAGAGAGAGCTGCCTTGTTTGTGTGTGTTGTACGTAACGTAGTGGTGCATATTGGATTGATCCGAAGTAGTTGGGAATTGCTATAACTGTAGATGGTAGAGCAATGATTTAATAGTGGATGAGAGTTAAATAATAGGGCTGTGTTCTTGCGGTATCCATATGTGGGCTATATAATTATCGATGTGTGGACAAAGTTTCTAATTTATCAGATTCTTGGGTTACGCGTTCTTTCTAATTTATCTGTTGGATTGAATTGGGTTTGATGTTGAGAGAGAGAGAGAGAGAGTGAGTGAGAGAGAGAGAGAGAGAGAGAGAGAGAGAGAGAGAGAGAGAGAGAGATTGCTACCATGTTTGTGTGTGTTGTAGGTAGGTTTGTGGTGCATGTTGCATTGATCAGATGTAGTTGGGAATTGCTAGAATTGGAGATGAGTGGAGCAATGTGTTAATAGTGGGACAGAGTTAAATGATAGGGCTGTGTTCTTGTGTTATTCACTTGTGTGGTAAAAGTTTGTGAGTTAGGAACAGAGAACATGATGTGGGCATTGTGGTTCGTGGGATTATGGATTTTTGGATTTCAGAGCCGTTTAATGAAGGGAGTCAGATTCTTGGGTTACACGTGATAGTAGTGCGTAGTGTTAAGTGTAGTGCTTAGTCAAATTCATACACACAAGGAGATTAGGATTTATATTTTGATATAAGAGGCTTGAGAGGGAGTGTGGCCGTCATACTCTGGTTCTCGGAGATCGCTCGTGGCAAGAATATGTACCATTCTTTTTTGTTTCTTTAATTTGGATCAGAACCATTTGATGGAGAGAGTCAAATTCTTGGGCTACACGTGATATTTGATTTAATTGGTTGGTTTTTCTATTGATGGTGTGGGTTACTCGGTGAGAGAGAGAGTGCTGCCACGTTTGTGCGTGTTGTACTTAGGTTTTTGGTGCTCGTTGCATTGGTAAGATTTAGGTGGGAATTGCTAGAATTGGAGATGAGTTGTGTAATGATTTAATAGTGGGGCGAGATTTAAATGATAGGCTTGTTTTCTTGTTCTATTCACATGTATGGACAAACTTCCTCAGTTAGGAAGGGAGAACAGGAGGTGGCCATGGCGGTTTAAGGGCTTCAAGATTTTGGATTCTCAGAGCCGTTTGATGGATAGTCAGATTCTTGGGTTACATGTGACATTAGATTTGATTGCATTTGCTGTTCATGGTGTGGGTTACTTGGTGTGAGAGAGAGAGATGGGGGGAGATAGAGAAGGAGAGAGAGAGAGAGGTAAAGAGAGAGTGCTGCCATGTTTGTGCGTGTTGTACTTAGGTTTGTGGTGCACGTTTCATTGACGAGATGTAGGTGGGAATTGCTGGAATTGGAGATGAGTGGAGCAATGATTTTATAGTGGCCGAGAGTTAAATGATAGGGCTATGTTCCTGTGCGATTCACATGTGTTGACGAAGTTTCTTAGTTAGGAATGGAGAATAGGAGGTGGCCATGGCGATTCGTGGGTTTAAAGATTTTCTGTTTTCAGAACCGTTTGATGGAGAGAGTCAGATTTTTGGGTTACACGTGGTAGTAGGAGGTAGTTTTAAGTGTACTTACTTATATATACACAAGCAGATTATGGTTAGTATTTTGAGATAAAAGGCTTGAGAGAGAGAAGCCATGTAGGGTTTTTGAGGTGGCCAATAATACTCTTGTTCTTGGAGTTCCCTTGTGGTAAGCATGTATATTACTCTTTTTTGTTTCATTGCTTGGATTAGAACCGTTCGATGGAGAGTCAGATTCTTGGGTTACATGTGGTATTATATTTAATTGGGTTTGTGGTTGTTGGTATGGGTTATTCAGTTGAGAGAGAGAGAGAGGGAGGGAGAGAGCTGCCATGCTTTTGCGTGTTGTATGTAGCCTTGTAGTTCACGTTACATTGATCGAATGTAATTGGGAATTGCTAGAGTTGAAGATGAGTGGAGCAATGAGTTAATAGTGGCAAAGATTTAAATGATAGGGCTGTATTCTTGTGCTATTCATAGGTAGGCTATATTGTTATCCATATGCTCACAAGGTTTCTAAGTTATCAGATTCTTGGGTAACATGTTCTTTGTGATATTAGATTTAATTGAGTTTGCTATTGATGGTGTTATTATGTTTCAAAGAAGAAGAAGTCTGATTAGTAATTTTGAATTAATAAGAAGGGTTACAATACTCAAGCTTAAATAGAGAGGACCTTGAAATCTATACATAAATAGAAGATTACGGATAGATATGATTACTCATAATCTATGCCTTAAATAGAAGATCACAGAGAGATATGATTACGATATTTTCACGAAACGACTCTATGCCTAAAATAGAAGATAAGACGATATCACAACTCTATGCCCAAACTTAGGATGCTCTTGAGAGCATCGAGAACAGGAGGTGGCCATAGTGGTTTTTGGGTTTAAAGATTTTAGGTTTTCAGAACTGTTTGATGGAGAGTCAGATTCTTGGGTTACACGTGGAATTAGATTTAATTGGGTTTGCGGTTGATGGTGTGGGTTATTCAGTTTTGAGAGAGAGAGCGTGTTGTATGTAGCCTTGTGGTGCCCGTTGCATTGATCCAATGTAGCAATGTAGTTGGCTTCTTTAGAATTGGAGATGAGTGGAGCAATGATTTAATTGTGGCAGAGATTTAAATGATAGGGATGTGTTCCTGTCTTATTCATTTGTAGGCTATATAGTTATCCAGGTGCTCCAAGGTTTCTAAGTAATCAGATTCTTAGGTCACACGTTCTTTGTGATATTAGATTTAATTGAGTTTGCTATTGATGGTGTGGGTTACTGTGTAAGAGAGAGATAGAGGGAGAGTGAGAGGGAGAGTGCTGCCATGTTTGTGCGTCTTGTACGTAAGTTTTTTGTGCACGTTGCATTGATCAAATTAGTTAAGGATTCTTAGAATTGGACATGAGTGGAGCAATGATTTAATAGTGGCAAAGAGTTAAATGATAGGGTTATGTTCTTGTGCTATTCACATGTGTGGACAAAGTTTCTAAGTCAGGAATGGAGAACAGGAGGTGGCCATGGTGGTTCATGGGTTTAAAGATTTTAGGTTTTTAGAACCACTTGATGGTGAGAATGAGATTCTTGGGTTACTCGTGATAGTAACGGGTAGTTATAACTGTACTTACTCAATATACACAAGGAGATTATGGTTAGTATTTTGAGATAAAAGGCTTGAGAGAGAGTAGCGGTGTAGGGGTTTCGAGGTGGTCATATTACTCCTGTTCTCGGAGTTCCCTGGTGGTAAATATATATATTACTCTTATTTGTTTCATTACTTGGATTAGAACCATTTGATGTAGAGTCTGATTCTTGGGGTACACGTGGTATTACATTTAATTGGGTTTGCGGTTGATGATGTGGGTTATTCAGTTGAGAGAGGGGGAGAGAGAGAGAGCTCATGCTTTTGCACGTTGTACGTAGCCTTGTGGTGCACATTGCATTGATCCAATGTAGTTGAGAATTGCTAGAATTGAGTGGAGCAATGATTGAATAGTGGCAGAGATTTAAATGACTGGGCTTTGTTCTTGTGCTATTTATATGTAGGCTATATAGTAATCCAAGTGTTCACAAGGTTTCTAATTTATCAAATTCCTTGGTAACACGTTCTTTGTGATATTATATTTAATTCAGTTTGCTATTGATGGTGTCGGTTACTCTTTGAGAAAGAGATAGATGGAGATGAAGAGGGAGAGGGAGAGTGCTCCCATGTTTTTGCATCTTGTACGTAGGTTTGTGGGTTTGCTAGAATTGGAGATGAGCGGAGAAATGATTTATTAGTGGCACAGAGTTAAATGAAAGGGTTGTGTTCTTGAGCTATTCACATGTGTGGACAAAGTTTCTATTTTCTAAGATAGGAATGGAGAACATGAGGTGGCTTTGGTTGTTTAGGGGATTAAGAATTTTTGGATTCTAGAACAGTTTCAGATTCTTGGGTTACATGTGAAAGAAGTGGGTAGTTTTAAGAGTAGTACATAGTCATATATACACAAGCGGATTGGTGAATTTTTTTGAGATAAGTGGCTTGAGAGAGAGAAGCTGTGTAGGGGTTTTTCAAGGTGGCCATCATACTCCTATTCTTGAAGTTCCCCTGTGGTAAGTACATGTATTATTCTTATTTGTTTTATTTCTTTGGAGGAAAGCTGTTTGATAGAGATATTTAGATTATTGGGTTTCACATGATATTAGATTTAATTTGGTTTGGTATTGATGACTTGGGTTACTCGGTGGAGAGAGAGAGAGAGAGAGAGAGAGAGAGAGAACTGCCATTTTTATGTGTGTTGTATGTAGCGTTGTGGTGTACATTGCATTGATCCGATGTAGTTGGGAATTACTGTAATTTTAGACAAGTGGAGTAATGATTGAATAGTGGCTTAGAGTTAAATGATAGGGTTGTGTTCTTGTGTTATTCTTATGTTGGCTATATAGTTATCCTTGTGTGGACAAGTTTCTAAATAATCAGATTCTTGGGTTACACGTTCTTTGTGGTATTGGATTGAATTGGGTTTGTCTGTTATGGTATGAGAGAGAGAGAGAGAGAGAGAGAGAGAGACAGAGAGAGAGAGAGAGAGAGGGATTGCTATCATGTTTGTTCGTGCTATAGGTAGGTTTGTGGTGCACGTTGCATTGATCAGATGTAGTTGGGAATTTGCTTGAATTGGAGATGAGTGGAGCAATGATTTATTAGTGGGACAGAGGTAAATGATAGGTTTGTGTTCTTGTGTTATCCACATGTGTGGTCAGAGTTTGTAAGTTGGGAACGGAGAACATGAGGTGGCCATGGTGGTTCGCGGGATTATGGATTTTTGGATGTCGGAATTGTTTGTGGAGGGATTCAGATTCTTGGGTTACACATGATAGTAGTGGGTAGTTCTAAGTGTAGTACTTAGTCAAATACATATACACACCAGTGGATTAGGGATAATATGTGGAGATAAGAAACCTGAGAGAGAGCGTGTCCGTCATACTCCTGTTCTCGAAGATGGCTCATGGGAAGTACATGTATTACTATTGTTTGTTTCATTGGTTTGGATCAAAACCATTTAATGGAGAGAGTCAGATTCTTGGGTTACACGTGACATTAGATTTAATTGGGTTTGCTGTAGATGGTGTGGTTTACTTGGTGAAAGAGGGAGAGAGAGGGAGATGGAGGAGAATGAGAGGGAAAGTGAGAGTCCTGCCATGTTTGCATGTGTTGTACTTAGGTTTGTGGTGCGCGTTGCATTGATCAGATGTAGGTGGGAATTGCTAGAATTGGAAATGAGTGGAGCAATGATTTCACAGTGGCAGAGAGTTAAATGATAGGCCTGTGTTCTTGTGCAATTGACATGTTTAGACAAACATTCTATGTTAGGAATGGAGAACATGAGGTGGCCATGGTGGTTCGTGGGTTCAAAGATTTTAGGTTTTCAGAACCGGTTGATGGAGTGAGTCAGATTCTTGGGTTACACGTGGTAGTAGCGGGTAGTTTTAAGAGTACTTACTCATATATACACAAGGAGATTATGGTTAGTTTTTGAGATAAAAGGCTTCAGAGAGAGCAGCCATGTAGGGGTTTTGGAGGTGGCCATAATACTCTTGTTCCCGGAGTTCCCTTATGGTAAGTATATATATTAATCTTAGTTTTTTGAATTGGTTGGATTAGAACCATTTGATGGAGAGAGTTAGATTCTTGGGTTGCACGTGGTGTTAGAGTTAATTGGGTTTGCGGTTGATGGTGTGGGTAATTCAGTTGAGAGAGAGAGAGAGAGAGAGAGAGAGAGAGAGAGAGAGAGAGCTGCCATGCTTTTGCATGTTGTACGTAGCCTTGTGGTGCAAGTTGCATTGATCCAATGTAGTTGGTAGTTGGTAGAATTGGAGATGAGTGGAACACTTATTTAATAGTGGCAGAGTTAAATGATAGGGCTATTGAGATGAGTGGAACAAATATTTAATAGTCGCAGAGTTGAATGATAGGCGTGTGTTCTTGTGCTATTCACGTGTGGTTAAAGTTTGTAAGTTAGGAATGGAGAACTTGAGGTGGTTGTGGTGGTTCGTGGGATTATGGATTTTTGGATTTCAGAACTGTCTGATGGTGGAGCTCACAGATTCTTGGGTTACACCTGATAGTAGTGGGTAGTTCTGAGGGTAGTACGTAGTCTAATTCATATACACACAAGCAGATTAGGGTTAATATTTTAAGATAAGAGGCTTGAGATAGAGCGTGGTCATCATACTCCTATTCTCGGAGATAGAGCGTGGCCATCATACTCCTATTCTCGGAGATTGCTCGTGGCAAGTATATGTATTACTCTTCTTTGTTTCATTGCTTTGGATCAGAATGATTTGATGGAGAGAGTCAGATTCTTGGGTTACACGTGACATTAGAATTAATTGGGCTTGCTATTGATGGTGTGGGTTACTTGGAGAGAGAGAGAGAGAGAGAGAGAGAGAGAGTGCTGCCATGTTTGTGCGTGTTGTACTTAGGTTTGTGGTGCACGTTTCATTGACCAGATGTAGGTGGGAATTGCTAGAATTGGAGATGAGTGGAGCAATGATTTTATAGTGGCCGAGAGTTAAATGATAGGGCTATGTTCCTGTGCGATTCACATGTGTTGACGAAGTTTCTTAGTTAGGAATGGAGAATAGGAGGTGGCCATGGCGATTCGTGGGTTTAAAGATTTTCTGTTTTCAGAACCGTTTGATGGAGAGAGTCTGATTTTTGGGTTACACGTGATAGTAGGAGGTAGTTTTAAGTGTACTTACTTATATATACACAAGCAGATTATGGTTAGTATTTTGAGATAAAAGGCTTGAGAGAGAGAAGCCATGTAGGGTTTTTGAGGTGGCCAATAATACTCTTATTCTTGGAGTTCCCTTGTGGTAAGCATGTATATTACTCTTTTTTGTTTCATTGTTTGGATTAGAACCGTTCAATGGAGAGTCAGATTCTTGGGTTACATGTGGTATTATATTTAATTGGGTTTGTGGTTGTTGGTATGGGTTATTCAGTTGAGAGAGAGAGAGAGAGAGGGAGGGAGAGAGCTGCCATGCTTTTGCGTGTTGTATGTAGCCTTGTAATTCACGTTCCATTGATCGAATGTAATTGGGAATTGCTAGAGTTGAAGATGAGTGGAGCAATGAGTTAATAGTGGCAAAGATTTAAATGATAGGGCTGTATTCTTGTGCTATTCATAGGTAGGCTATATTGTTATCCATATGCTCACAAGGTTTCTAAGTTATCAGATTCTTGGGTAACATGTTCTTTGTGATATTAGATTTAATTGAGTTTGCTATTGATGGTGTTATTAGGTTTCAAAGAAGAAGAAGTCTGAATAGTAATTTTGAATCAATAAGAAGGGTTACAATACTCAAGCTTAAATAGAGAGGACCTTGAAATCTATACATAAATAGAAGATTACGGATAGATATGATTACTCATAATCTATGCCTTAAATAGAAGATCACAGAGAGATATGATTACGATATTTTCACGAAACGACTCTATGCCTAAAATAGAAGATAAGACGATATCACAACTCTATGCCCAAACTTAGGATGCTCTTGAGAGCATCGAGAACAGGAGGTGGCCATAGTGGTTTTTGGGTTTAAAGATTTTAGGTTTTCAGAACTGTTTGATGGAGAGTCAGATTCTTGGGTTACACGTGGTATTAGATTTAATTGGGTTTGCGGTTGATGGTGTGGGTTATTCAGTTTTGAGAGAGAGAGCGTGTTGTATGTAGCCTTGTCGTGCCCGTTGCATTGATCCAATGTAGCAATGTAGTTGGTTTTGTTAGAATTGGAGATGAGTGGAGCAATGATTTAATTGTGGCAGAGATTTAAATTATAGGGATGTGTTCCTGTTTTATTCATTTGTAGTCTATATAGTTATCAAGGTGCTCCAAGGTTTCTAAGTAATCAGATTCTTAGGTAGCAAGTTCTTTGTGATATTAGATTTAATTGAGTTTGCTATTAATGGTGTGGGTTACAGGGTGAGAGAGAGATAGAGGGAGAGTGAGAGGGAGAGTGCTGCCATGTTTGTGCGTCTTGTACGTAAGTTTTTTGTGCACGTTGCGTTGATCAAATTAGTTAAGGATTCTTAGAATTGGACATGAGTGGAGCAATGATTTAGTAGTGGCAAAGAGTTAAATGATAGGGTTATGTTCTTGTGCTATTCACATGTGTGGACAAAGTTTCAATGTCCGGAATGGAGAACAGGAGGTGGCCTTGGTGGTTGATGGATTTCGGAACTGTTTGTGGAGGGATTCAGATTCTTGGGTTACACATGATAGTAGTGGGTAGTTCTAAGTGTAGTACTTAGTCAAATACATATACACACCAGTGGATTAGGGATAATATGTTGAGATAAGAGACCTGAGACAGAGCGTGGCCGTCATACTCCTGTTCTCGAAGATGGCTCATGGGAAGTACATGTATTAATATTGTTTGTTTCATTGGTTTGGATCAAAACCATTTAATGGAGAGAGTCAGATTCTTGGGTTACACGTGACATTAGATTTAATTGGGTTTGCTGTAGATGGTGTGGTTTACTTGGTGAAAGAGAGAGAGAGAGGGAGATGGGTTGAGTCCGTCTGGTAGTGGGAGTGGTGGGCAAAATGAGATCAGAAAGCATGCAGATGGTAATAGAGCGAGTCACACAACTTATCACGACGAGGACGATGGCATTAGGGGTTCTACACAGCAACAACAGCGACACTCAGTATCCGGTGATGATGTGGGATCACTTAGAACCAATAGACGTTCACGTCCTCTTGGTGACTTTTACAGTGATCATAATCTAGGAGACCAATTTGGACAGCTTGGAGTTGGGCAAGATCAATGTCAACCACATAATTTGCACTGGCAACCACCTCCATATCCTAATTATCCCCCTCCAGAGCAGCAACCTTTTTTAAATCAACCAATACCACCATACATGGGGATGGGATATCCATATCAATCTCACCATTATCCATATTCTGAGAGCTCTTCTTATGGTAGTAACACTACGTTTGGTCTACCAGGAAATAATGATTATTCTCAACAAGAATCAAATAGTAGTGGCACCACCAACAAGTTTGATCATTGTAATTTCATCAGCAACTACTATGGATCTCTCTTTGAAGGTCAACACAGCCATGGTGATCATCATAACAATCAAGAAAATGTAGATCCTCCGGCTACTCCGCGCAAATCATTTTGGTATTGAGTTGTACTAGCATATTATGTATGACTAAGACTAGGAGCTAGGCTATTGAGCTTGAAACTTGTATGGCTTGTAATTGCGTGTTGTAAAAACTCTATGATGTGCTTATTTTCGTAATATAACCTTATCGTGGTGGTTTTTTTTTTTTTTTTTTTGTAATTTAGCTTGAAATTAAAAAGGGATAAACAGATATACAACCTACAAGGGGTATACCCCAGGGAGGACAAAATAAAAAATAAAAAATAAAAAATCGCGTAGTCCCCGACACAACCCTTCGGTGTGGGAAATAGGACGACATTGCACAACCCGCAAGGATAGGAATAAGTATAGCAACAGTCTCTGCAGACGAGCACTCTGTCCGATTAGGGGCCCACTGCCCTATGTTAAAAACTCACTTTACGTAAAGTTCTTGGAGCATTGGGACCATGGTAAAAAAAGTCCCACTTGAAATACATATAGGGTTTTGCTAGTTACCACCCTTAGGGTGGTCTTGGCATAGATTAAAAACAATTTAATCCTTTCTTCTGCCAGCAGGTACGGCTCATGACTAGCAAACCACTTTACGAAAACTAAAAATAAAGAATGAACAGTGCAACATAGTGATTCGTCTTCATCATTGTGTGCACCTTTTTTCTGTGTCAGATTTTTATAAACCGGCAAACCGTGAATAATCCGGACACGGATTCAAAAAAAATAATAAATCGTGACTCGCGGTCTGGACACAGATTTTGATTTTGAAACCAATATAAATATTTTTATTATATATAATTTTTAAAAAAATATATCTGTATGTTGACCACCCTTAGGGTGTTTTCTAGGTTTTTCCATTAACAATATCTTTCAACATATAATACCATTGATTGCCGAGATCAACGGCTCAGATAGATGCCGCACCACAGGATCCCCGAATCCATTGGACTGAGCTCGACTCGTTTGCGCGCCTAGTTATTGCTTTGCTTAAAGTAAGTTGTTAAAAAAAAAAAAATAGTGATACAGCCAAACACACTCAACCACACACCCTCTCACATGTGGTGGGTCCCACCAAGGCAATTTTTGAAAAAAAAAGGGGTGGGACCCACTAAGGCAATTTTTTTTAATAAAATGACTTTTTATGGTTTTTGGGTCTTGCTAACGGATGCCTAATGGACACAAAAATAACCCAACAGTTCACACAAATTTAGGTTATTTTTATTTTTAGTGAATTGTTTTTAAAATTTTTATCATAGTTTTTTTTTTGAACGGGGAAAATGTAACTTATATTGATTAGAAATCAAGTACAAGTTACACGGCCCATAGTCCTAAAGGGAGAAGAAATTACAACAAAAAAAACAAAGAAAAAATAACAAAAACAAAACAAAACAAAAAAGGACGCACAACTCGATGGTGGGGCCCTCTTGAAAATGTGATCGTCCGATTGATAACAGCTACATTTAGGGGGTAATGATGATGGAGACAAAGGTCAAGTCGTGTGGGTCTCCATCCATAGCCCTACCCCACAACTCTTCAGTAATTGAATTGTCAAATCAAGTATTTCACGGGAATACAAAATCGGCTGTGAAAGGATAGCGCGTGGAACAATATTTAAGGGCGTGTGAAACACTGCTGACCATCCTAAGGGTGATCACTAGATTTTGCCATATATAAAATATCATCCACCGAATACGCTGCTAGTAAAGGACCGATTGGACCAAGAGGAAGAACTTAGGCATAGTTTTTTCAGAAGATTTTAGTAATTCAGTTGCTAAAATTAATCATAATTTTAATAAATGGGTTCCGCAATCAGCAGATGTTAAAATTACGGTATTTCAAATAAAAAATTTAAATATTTTCGTGTATCATTTTTTGAATTTTTCACACCGAATTAAAGTGCACGAGTAGACGGTAGTACTTTAATTTGTTTTACCAGTAGACGGTAGTACTTTAATATTTTCGTGTATCATAGCAGTCAGTCTGTCACCGCTTGAGCCCAAAATTTGTTTTACCAGATAGGCTACAGCTACTGCCTCACGCCCACTTGCAATGAGAGAGTGCATCGTGGTGGTAGTTTGTTTCAATTATACTCCCACCGTCCCAATTTTATGGTCCCTTTTGGGGATCCGAATTTAATAAGGGAACATAATTATTACATGTTTGGTCACTTGAAATTCCAATTTTGCCCTTCAATTTTTTAAAGTGTAAATCTGCTAATCAATACTCCTTTTTTAAAATTTGGACTGATTGGTACTGGGATTACTCCTATCTAGGCGCCAAAATTGGAGCTTGCATCAGTATTCCTTTTAAAACTTTGAAGACACTGGGATTCTCACCCATTTAGGCGCCAAAATAGGAGCCAAAATAGGAGCAAACAGTAACCCCAAAAATTCAGGCGCCATCTCGCAAAAGAAAAAATTCATTCAAAATTTAAATTTCCCTCATTAAGCTAAGATAAGTTAAAATATGACTAATTAAGCTAATGAGAGACAAAAAAGAGTGTACAATCAAGTTTTCTACATATTGCTAATGATTTTAAAAAATTCACGGCCGAGACAGCCGATTCCCGCGACGTATCGCCGATACGCCCCGATACCGATACACCGATACCGCGACCGATACCGAGATTTAAAACTATGGTCATCCGGGGGGGTCAGCGGCTTGAAAAAGGGTCAAACAGCTCATCTGGAGGGTTCATTGGGGTCCAGAAGGGTTCAGGGAACCATTTTGACCGATTTTGACCACTTTTGAGAGGTCCGAGACTTGTTCCCGACTAATCTCGACGTTCTGGACTCATTCGCGGGGTCCGTTTAAGGAAATTTGACTGTTACGGACGTGTTTTGACTGCTCCAGACGTGGTTTGACTGCACCGGACCAATTTTGGGAGGACCGAGACGTGTTCTAGACTAATTTCGACGTTCCGGATTCATTCGCGGGGTCGGTTTAAGGTGATTTGAAACGGATATTGTTGGTACAATGGAGGCTTTCACACCTACTCAAGTTGGCGCCCTTTTTTCCGAGGGGGAGTTACAAACTCTCAGGCGCCTATTGGCTAGGCTCGACACTCTATCTACCACTGCTCCTTCCACTGCTTCTACCACTTTCTTTGCTCACAAAGAGATACATGCTAATGCTTCTACTTCCACTGCCTCTCTTCCGTGGATCATAGATTCCGGTGCTACGGATCATATGACAAGTTGTTCGTCATTTTTTGATTCCTACTCTACTTGTTCTGGTAAGGACAAGGTTCGAGTAGCTGATGGTTCTTTATCTTCTATTTCCGGGAAAGGTTCTATTCATTGTTCTCCAACCATTTCTCTTTCATCAGTTCTTCATGTTCCCAATTTTTCTACTAACCTCTTATCTGTTAGTAGTCTTACCCAATCCTTAAATTGCTCCGTAACCTTTTTTCCTACACATTGTGTCTTTCAGGAACTGGATACGGGGAGGATGATTGGCAGTGGTAAAGCTCGTGAGAGCCTTTATTTTTTGGAGTCTGCACCGAATCAAGTTTGTCCACCTCTGTCATGTGGTCAAGCTCTTGCAGCAGATACGGGTTCTGCTCTTTCCTTGTTACATCAATGGCATCGTAGACTTGGTCATCCATCATTTGGGATTCTTGAAAAATTGTTCCCTAGTTTGGCTAAACAATGTTCTCGGAGTCAATTCCTTTGTGAAGCTTGTGAGCTTGCAAAACATAAACGCTCCTTTTATGCTCCGGTCAATCACAGAAGTGATTCACCATTTATGGTCATTCATTCCGATGTCTGGGGTCCTTCTCCTGTCACATCCCTGTCTGGTTATCGTTGGTTTGTGACATTCATTGATTGTTATTCTCGTGTCACTTGGGTGTACTTACTAAAGGCAAAAAATGAAGTGTTTTCGTGCTTTAAATCTTTTCACCAAATGGTGCGTACTCAATTTGATGCCAATATTAAAGTACTCTGTAGTGACAATGGGACCGAGTATATAGATGGGATTTTCCGGGCATATCTTAATGACTATGGCATTCTTTTTCAGACTTCTTGTGTTGGCACTCCACAACAAAATGGAGTTGCCGAGCGCAAGAATCGCCATCTTGCTGAGGTAGCCCGCTCTCTATTGTTCACCATGAATGTTCCTAAACACTTTTGGGGCGAAGCTATCCTTGCTGCAGCTTTTCTTATCAATCGCATGCCATCTAGTGTTCTTCAGTTTCAAACTCCAATTAAGGTTCTTTTAGGTGGTTCTCGGGTCTCATCTCTCCCACCCAAAGTCTTTGGTTGTGTGTGTTTTGTTCATGCTCCTAAGCACTCAGGTGGTAAATTGGATCCCAAAGCCCGCAAGTGTGTGTTCCTTGGTTATTCTCCCACTCAGAAGGGTTATAAATGCTATTACCCGCACTCTCGCAAAATGTATTTCTCCATGGATGTCACTTTTTGGGAAACAGAATCCCTTTATCCTTTGTCCACTTCATCTCTTCAGGGGGAGAATGATAGACAGGAAGAGATGTTGACATTTCATACTCCTGAGTCGTGGTCTTATTCTTTACCTTGTCATGGTGAGGGGGAGAAAGAACCTTTACCTGCAGAAGGAGCAAAGCATGATGGTCGGGAAAGACTGGATAGGTCAAATTTGCAGACCTTTTCTCGAAGGAATAAAGGCAAGTCTACATGTGCAGTGCCACTTTGCCAATCTCCATTACCTACTCCAGTTTCGGACTCTCCCGCTGATTCATCTGGTAATGATTCTCTCCCTACCGTTGTTGATGCTCCTATTGCTCTTAGAAAGGGAGTTAGATCATGCACTCAACATCCCATTTCCCAGTTTGTTTCTTATGACCGTTTATCTCCTTTGCATCGTGCTTTTGTTTCGTCTCTTTCTTCTATATCTATTCCACAGAATTGGCAGGATGCATTCATGGTACCTAAGTGGAAAGGAGCTATGGTAGAGGAGATGACGGCTTTGAAAAAGAATGGCACTTGGGAGCTAGTATCTCTTCCAAGAGGGAAGAAACCTGTGGGGTGCAAATGGGTGTTCACTGTAAAGCACAAGGCAGATGGGACAGTTGAGAGATACAAAGCCAGACTTGTTGCCAAAGGCTTTACTCAAACATATGGTATTGACTATGAGGAGACCTTTGCTCCTGTGGCCAAGATGAATTCTGTTCGGACATTGCTTTCTTGTGCGGCCAATTTGGATTGGCCTCTTCACCAGTTTGATGTGAAGAATGCGTTCCTCCATGGCGAATTAGAGGAGGAAGTGTACATGGCCATTCCACCGGGTTTTGCTTCATCTCAGACCGCGGGAAAGGTGTGTCGATTGAAGAAGGCACTCTATGGCTTGAAGCAATCTCCTAGAGCATGGTTTGACAGGTTTCTCAAAGCCATGTTGAGATTTGGATACAAGCAGAGTCATGCTGATCATACTATGTTCATCAAGAGAAGTAATGGTAAGATTGCCATTCTTATTGTTTATGTGGATGACATAATCATGACAGGTGATGATGTTAATGAGATTGCTAGCCTTAAAGCTCTTCTTGCTCAAGAGTTTGAGATTAAAGATTTGGGGTCTATGAAGTACTTCCTTGGAATGGAGGTGGCTAGATCTGACAGAGGCATTTTTATCTCTCAAAGGAAGTACATCCTTGATCTCCTAGAAGAAACTGGTATGTTGGGATGTAAGCCAGCCGATTCTCCTATTGAGGCCAACCATCATCTTGGTAGCAATGTGGGGGAGCTTACAGATAAGGAGAGATATCAGAGACTTGTGGGTCGCCTGATATACCTATCTCACACTAGACCAGATATCTCCTATGCTGTGGGGATTGTGAGCCAGTTCATGCATGAACCTCGTACGAGTCATCTTGATGCTGTTTATCGTATCTTGAGGTATCTTAAATCTGCCCCCGGTAAAGGAGTTCTGTTTTCTAATCATGGTCACTTGAGATTGGAAGCTTTCACTGATGCTGACTGGGCTGGTTCTATTGATGATCGGCGATCTACTTCTTGTTATTGCACCTTCCTTGGAGGGAATTTGATTACGTGGAGGAGTAAGAAGCAGTCCGTGGTGGCTAGATCCAGTGCAGAGGCCGAGTACAGAGCTATGGCTCATGGTGTTTGTGAGCTCTTATGGCTCCAAACCTTCTTGCGTGATTTGGGATTTCCTGATTGTAGTCCTATGAAGCTCTATTGTGATAACAAAGCAGCCATAAACATTGCTCACAATCCTGTTCAACATGATCGAACAAAGCATGTTGAGATTGATAGGCATTTCATCAAGGAGAAGCTGAGCAACGGTTTGATTTGCATGCCTTTCGTGAGATCCGAAGACCAATTGGCCGATGTATTTACTAAGGGCCTTAGTAGTAAAAGTTTTCATCCCATTGTATTCAAGTTGGGCTTGATAGATATCTTTGCACCAACTTGAGGGGGAGTGTTAAGTTATGATAAGTTAGGACTCAATTGTTATGTTTTCTATTCCTAAGGGTAGTTTGGTCATGTATAGTGTTACTCTTGTATATGTCTGTGGATAGACACATTTTTACATTAATGAGAAAACCTTTTGATCTCTCTTTCTCTCTCTACGATTCTAACAGATTCTTGGGTTGGGTAGTTCTAAGTGTAGTACTTAGTCAAATACATGTGCACACCAGCGGATTAGGGATAATATGTTGAGATAAGAGACCTGAGAGAGAGCGTGGCCGTCATACTCCTGTTCTCGAAGATCGCTCATGGGAAGTACATGTATTACTATTGTATTTTCATTGGTTTGGATCAAAACCATTTAATGGAGAGAGTCAAATTCTTGGGTTACACGTGACATTAGATTTAATTGGGTTTACTGTAGATGTTGTGGTTTACTTGGTGAGAGAGAGAGAGAGAGAGAGAGAGAGAGAGAGAGAGAGAGGGAGATGGAGGAGAGAGAGAGTGAAAGTGAGTGCTGCCATGTTTGCATGTGTTGTACTTAGGTTTATGGTGCGCGTTGCATTGATCAGATGTAGGTGGGAATTGCTAGAATTGGAAATGAGTGGATCAATGATTTCATGGTGGCAGAGTTAAATGATAGGCCTGTGTTCTTGTGCAATTCACATGTTTAGACAAAGTTTTTATGTTAGGAATGGAGAACATGAGGTGGCCATGGTGGTTCGTGGGTTTAAAGATTTTAGTTTTTCAGAACCGGTTGATGGAGAGAGTCAGATTCTTGGGTTACACGTGGTAGTAGCGGGTAGTTTTAAGTGTACTTACTCATATATACACAAGGAGATTATGGTTAGTATTATGAGATAAAAGGCTTCAGAGAGAGCAGCCATGTAGGGGTTTTGGAGGTGGCCATTATACTCTTGTTCCCGGAGTTCCCTTACGGTAAGTATATATATTACTCTTAGTTTTTTGAATTGGTTGGATTAGAACCATTTGATGGAGAGTTAGATTCTTGGGTTGCACGTGGTGTTAGAGTTAATTGGGTTTGCGGTTGATGGTGTGGGTAATTCAGGTGAGAGAGAGAGAGAGAGAGAGAGAGAGAGAGAGAGAGAGAGAGAGAGAGAGAACTGCCATTTTTATGTGTTGTACGTAGCGTAGTGGTGCACATTGCATTGAGCCGATGTAGTTGGAAATTGCTGTAATTTTAGACAAGTGGAGTAATGATTGAATAGTGGCTTAGAGTAAAATGATAGGGTTGTGTTCTTGTGTTATTCTTATGTTGGCTATATAGTTATCCTTGTGTGGACAAGTTCCTAAGTTATCAGATTCTTGGGTTACGCGTTCTTTGTGGTATTGGATTGAATTGGGTTTGCCTGTTATGGTATGAGTGAGAGAGAGAGAGAGAGAGAGAGAGAGAGAGATTGCTATCATGTTTGTTCGTGCTATAGGTAGGTTTGTGGTGCACGTTGCATTGCTGAGATGTAGTTGGGAATTTGCTTGAATTGGAGATGAGTGGAGCAATGATTTATTAGTGGGACAGAAGTAAATGATAGGTTTGTGTTCTTGTGTTACCCACGTGTGGTCAGAGTTTGTAAGTTGGGAACGGAGAACATGAGGTGGCCATGGTGGTTCGTGGGATTATGGATTTTTTGATTTCGGAACCGTTTGTGGAGGGATTCAGATTCTTGGGTTACACATGATAGTAGTGGGTAGTTCTAAGTGTAGTACTTAGTCAAATACATATACACGCCAGCGGATTAGGATAATATGTTGAGATAAGAGACCTTAGAGAGAGCGTGGCCGTCATACTGCTGTTCTTGAAGATCGCTCATGGGAAGTACATGTATTACTATTGTTTGTTTCATTGGTTTGGATCAAAACCATTTAATGGAGAGAGTCAGATTCTTGGGTTACACGTGACATTAGATTTAATTGGGTTTGATGTAGATGGTGTGGTTTACTTGGTGAAAGAGAGAGAGAGAGGGAGATGGAGGAGAGAGAGAGTGAAAGTGAGAGTGCTGCCATGTTTGCATGTGCTGTACTTAGGTTTGTGGTGCGCGTTGCATAGATCAGATGTAGGTGGGAATTGCTAGAATTGGAAATGAGTGGAGCAATGATTTCATGGTGGCAGAGAGTTAAATGGTAGGCCCGTGTTCATGTGCAATTCACATGTTTAGACAAAGTTTCTATGTTAGGAATGGAGAACATGAGGTGGCCATGGTGGTTCGTGGGTTCAAAGATTTTAGGTTGTTAGAAGAGAGAAAGAAGTATGTGAGGGTGTTAAGAAACCCCAACACAAGACATTCTTATTTATATTAATGTGTACCACATTACATGACTAAGATAGGCGATGTGGGACAAACGTCAACTACTAACATAAATATATTCTAACACTCCCCCTCAAGCTGGAGAATAAATTTCAAAAAGGCCCAGCTTGTCACAAAGTAACTCTAGTCGCGGCTTGAACAACGGCTTAGTAAATATATCAGCTAACTGGGCATTAGTAGGCACAAATGGAGTAGCAATCACACCACCAGTCAACTTCTCTCGTACAAGATGACAATCCACCTCAATGTGTTTAGTCCGTTCATGAAACACTGGATTGGATGCTATGTGAATTGCAGCTTGACTATCACAATAAAGATTCACAGGCACCTGCACAAGGAACCCTATCTCTTCAAGAAAAGAACGTATCCACACAACCTCACATGTTGTGTGAGCCATAGCCCTGTACTCTGCCTCTGCACTAGACCGCGCAACTACCGTATGCTTCTTACTCTTCCAATTAACAAGATTCCCACCAAGAAAGATACAGTATCCTGTAGAGGATCTCCTGTCAGATGGTCTTCCTGCCCAATCAGAGTCAGTGAACGCCTCAACACGCAAGTGTCCATTAGCTCTATATAACAGACCGTGTCCTGGATGGGCTTTGAGGTACTTTACAATTCTTAGAACAACTTCCTAATGTGGAGAGCGAGGAGCTGACATAAACTGACTAACCAAACTAACTGCAAATGAAATATCTGGACGAGTAAAAGTAAGATAATTCAGCTTCCCAACGAAGCGACGGTACTGATCCGGACTTGAAAGCAACTCCCCCTGATCAGCACACAGTTTGACATTAGGGTCCATAGGAGTCTCAACTGGCTTTGACCCTAGTAAGCCAGTCTCATTCAGAATATCCAGCACATATTTCCTCTGCGACAGATTAATACCATCCTTAGACCGCGCCACTTCAACACCCAAGAAATATCTCAATTTGCCCAAGTCTTTAGTATGAAACTGACGATGTAGAAACAGTTTCAAGTCATCAATACCCTTTTGATTGTCACTTGTAATAATAATATCGTCTACATAGACGATCAACAATATTTTCCCTTGATCAGATGTGAGAGAGAAGACAGAATGATCAGAATGACAACGCTTCATACCAAATTGCAGCACGGCATCACTAAACTTGCCAAACCATGCCCTAGGGGACTGCTTAAGCCCATATAGAGCTTTGCGAAGACGACACACCTGATTACGCTCCCCCTAAGCAACAAACCCTGGCGGTTGCTCCATATATACTTCCTCTTGGAGATCCCCATGGAGGACGGCATTTTTGACATCCAATTGAAATAACGGCCAGCCAAAAGTTGCAGCCAGAGAAATAAGAATGCGAACAGAACCAAGTTTGGCAACAGGAGAGAAGGTCTCAGAGTAGTCAACCCCATAAGTCTGGGTGTAGCCTTTGGCAACAAGGCGAGCTTTATAGCGCTCAACAGTGCCATCAGGAAGATACTTGACAGTAAATACCCAACGACAACCAACAGTAGTCTTACCAGCAGGGAGAGAAACCAAGTCCCAAGTCCCATTATGATGAAGAGCAAACATCTCATCCTCCATAGCTGTCCGCCACTCAGACACAGATAAGGCCTCCTGAACAGTGTTAGGAACAAAAACGGAGGAGACCGAAGTAGTAAAAGCACGAAAGGACGGGGACAAATGATTATAGGAAACAAAGTGAGCAATAGGATGTACAGTGCAAGACCGAATACCTTTACGATGGGCAATAGGGCGATCAAGGTCTTCGGGATCGCGCAACGGAGAGGAAGACGAGGCAGGGGGCGAAGGTGGGGCTGCGGGCGGGGATGACTCTGACGGAGGAGAAACCTGCTGAGATGGCACTGGTGGAATTTTAGGCTGACGATGATATACCTGCAAAGGTGGTGATGGGGGAACAGGACTGGAGGGAACAGTACTAGACGGGACACGTATAGGACACACAGACTCATATGCAAGCAAATCATTGGAAGAGACAGACTCCGAATAAAAAGGAAGTGACTCATTAAATGTGACATCCGCACACACAAAATGACAACGTAAAGACGGAGAGTAACACTTGTACCCTTTTTGAGTGCGAGAGTAGCCAAGAAAAATGCACCTAATAGATCGAGGATCAAGTTTGCTCCGGTCAGGATCCAGAGCATGGACATAACACGTGCACCTAAAAACCCGAGGAGGTAATGAGTGGAGTGGATGCCCAGGAAACAAAACCGTATGAGGTATCTCACCGCCAAGGACAGTAGAGGGCATACGGTTAATCAAATGACAAGCGGCAAGAACGGCATCAGTTCAGTAAGACTTAGGAACCTGCATTTGAAATAGCAAGGCACGCATAACCTCTGATAAATGTCGAATCTTGCGTTCGGCAACTCCATTTTGTTGTGGAGTCTGAGCGCACGATGTCTGATGAATTATACCATGATCATAAAAAAAGTGAGATAATGTGCTATGAAAATATTCACGTGCATTATCGGAACGAAATATACGAATGCAAGTATTAAATTGATTTTTTATTTCCATATAAAATGAGTGAAAAACAGACTTCAACTCTGATCTCGCTTTCATAAGATAAAGATATGTAATACAAGAGAAATCATCAACAAAAACAACATAGTACTGAAAACTAAAAATATTAGGCACATGAATAGGCCCCCAAATGTCTGAATGAACTAACTCAAAAGGACTCGACGCACGACGCTCAACTCTAGGATAAAAAGGTACTCTACGGTGTTTACTAAACTCACAGACTTCACATGACAACTCTTTAAGAGAACCACAAGAGGGCACTAGACGCTTCAAAGTCTGAAGTGATGGATGGCCAAGTCGACAATGTTGCTGATAGGAGGACTTTGTGGGATGAAGAGCAATAGACTTAGTAGGATTATGGGTCAGGTAGTACAGCCCACCACGCTCAACACCGCCGCCAATCGTCCTCCCCGTCGTGGGATCCTGAAACACACAACCATGAGAAGAAAAAGTGATGGAACAGTTTAAAGATTTTGTAAGTTGACTAACAGACATGAGATTAAAAGGTAAACGAGGGACATGTAACACTGAGTGCAAAGTGAGAGATGAAGAGACTGGGAAAGAACCTAACCCAGTAACCTCAGTAGTAGAACCATCTGCTAAGGTAACATGAGACTTTTGACCAATAGATTGACAATTAGATAAGATAGTAGAGGTACCAGTCATATGATTAGTAGCACCGGAATCAATAACCCAAGGAGAAGAAGAAGAGGCAACACAAGCAACAGAGGAACCTATCTGAGCGAACGTAGCTGTGGAAGGAGCTGCAACAGCAGAAGGCTGAATGGACATAAGACGCTGATACTCCTCTGCTGAAATAGTCACACTGCTAGGAGTAGAATGAGTAAACTGTCCAGTATCCTCAGAATGAGCAACCTGATGAGCCTGGGGAAAACCATGAAGATCATAACAATAGTCCACTGTATGATTTGTACCCCGACAATGAGTACATAATCTGGTACCACGGCCACGACCAGAACCACCGTGACCAGAACTACCTCCCCCTGACGTGCGACCCCGACTATTTCCACCACGACCACTAGACCCAGAATCACCACGACCACCTGAATCATAGCCACCAGAACTTCGACTACCAGAACCACGACCACGACTGCTAAACCCAGAATCACGGCCGCAACCACGGCCACTACTCGATCCAAAACCACCACCAGAAACAGCTAAAGCAGAACGGTCAGGTGGTGGCTAAGAAAAAGAACCAGCATCGGAATAAGAAGCCTGATGAAGACGTATAAACACCTCATCGAGAGAGGGCAACTCCCGCTCTCCCAGTATCTGAGACCGAACCGGATCATAGAAGGACGACAAACCATATAGAAATCGAGCAACCTCCAAACGCTTACGCTGACGCTCCATAACCTGGGGATCACTCGAGATAGGCTCATAAACACGAAGTTCCTCACAAGTCCCACGAAACTTAGAATAGTAGTCCTCCAAAAATCCAGAACCAATGGACAGAGAAAAGAACTGGTGGTGAAGATCATATGTACGACGAAGACCAGAATACATCTCGGCAAGCCGATTCCACACTTGTTTGGCAGTGTTGAGATAAAACAGAGGAGCACTAATCTGGGGTTCCATACTATTCCACAACTCAACAAGTATATGACAATTCTCAGCTTCCCAATCACTATAGTCCTTAGCCTCTTTGGCAGGAGGATCATCCGTCAAATAACGGAACTTGTGCTCACCCATATAATAAACCTTAACAGCGCGAGACCAAATAGCATAATTGTGTCCATTCAAAAGAATGGAGGTAATGGAATCCCTGTCACGACACCGAGAGGAACTAGAAGTACTACCAATAGTAACAGACTTGCCAGAATCAGACTTTTCTTCAGACATCTTGTCAGATAATCAACCCGCCAACTACTAGAGCAATAAACCGGCTATCAACTCAGCAACCACCAGCAACAACCAAAAAACAACTACGACTTCGATTAATCAACCAAATCACCAACAGAACAAGGACAATCAACGAATCAATCAAACCAACCAACCAACTATTCCAACCACAAACCGTAGCACCTAACAGTGAAAAAGACAGAACATCGCACCAATGATGCCAATACCCAACAGGCAGCAACTAGATTGAACATAATATCAGACCAACAAACATCCACAGACAGCCAGAAAATAGACCACTTACATCAAGTCACCAATAGAAGTCGTGATGAACAAAGCAGAAACCATAAACAGATCGCAAAGCAACAGATGAGTTTCGAAGTCAGAGATTGACTGGATTGAAACCCACATACAGAAGATTTCGAGTGTCAACAAAAAGTTTCGAGCATCAACAGAATATACAAGGCACCAAGGTATGGTTTTGTTAACAAGGTATGGATTCCGAACCAAGTATGGGTTTTGAAAACTGATTTTGAAGATTTTCGGCTGGTCTAGGGTCGCGATTTAGGCATTATGGGCTTCGTTTGTGGGTTTACAGCAAGGGAACAGGGTCGTAATAGGGTTTTCTGAGGTCTGTCGATTTCGTTTTTGGGTTTATAGGTCAAATAGAGGATCGATTTTGGGTTTATAGGTCAAATTGAAGGTCGATTTTTGGTCTGTGAGGGTCGATTAAGGTTTGTAGGTCACGATTTAAGGTTTTTGAATGGTCTTGGGTCTCGTGTGGGGCTCTGTGAGTCTCGTTTTGGGGTTTAGATGGGTTTAGGTTGGTGAACGTGGGTTAGGGTTACATACGATGTTGTTGGGGTTAGGGTTTCTGATAGTTGATTAGGGTTTAGTGAGGTGGCAGATGATTGACGATGATGATGGGTTGTGGTGGTTTTGCATGGTGCTCTGATACCATGTTAGAAGAGAGAAAGAAGTATGTAAGGGTGTTAACAAACCCCAACACAAGACAATCTTATTTATATTAATGTGTACCACATTACATGACTAAGATAGGCGATGTGGGACAAACGTCAACTACTAACATAAATATGTTCTAACATAGGTTTTCAGAACCGGTTGATGGAGAGTCAGACTCTTGGGTTACACGTGGTAGTAGCGGGTAGTTTTAAGTGTACTTACTCATATATACACAAGGAGATTATGGTTAGTATTTTGAGATAAAAGGCTTCAGAGAGAGTAGCCATGTAGGGGTTTTGGAGGTGGCCATAATACTCTTGTTCCCGGAGTTCCCTTATGGCAAGTATATATATTACTATTAGTTTTTTGAATTGGTTGGATTAAAACCATTTGATGGAGAGAGTTAGATTCTTGGGTTGCACGTGGTGTTACAGTTCTTGGGTTTGCGGTTGATGGTGTGGGTAATTCAGTTGAGAGAGAGAGAGAGAGAACTGCCATTTTTATGTGTGTTGTACGTAGCGTAGTGGTGCACATTGCATTGATCCGATGTAGTTGGGAATTGCTGTAATTTTAGACAAGTGGAGTAATGATTGAATAGTGGCTTAGAGTAAAATGATAGGGTTGTGTTCTTGTGTTATTCTTATGTTGGCTATATAGTTATCCTTGTGTGGACAAGTTTCTAAGTTATCAGATTCTTGGGTTACGCGTTCTTTGTGGTATTGGATTGAATTGGGTTTGCCTGTTATGGTATGAGTGAGTGAGAGAGAGAGAGAGAGAGGGATTGCTATCATGTTTGTTCGTGCTATAGGTAGGTTTGTGGTGCACGTTGCATTGATGAGATGTAGTTGGGAATTTGCTTGAATTGGAGATGAGTGGAGCAATGATTTATTAGTGGGACAGAGGTAAATGATAGGTTTGTGTTCTTGTGTTGTCCACATGTGTGGTCAGAGTTTGTATGTTGGGAATGGAGAACATGAGGTGGCCATGGTGGTTCGTGGGATTATGGATTTTTGGATTTTGGAACTGTTTGTGGAGGGATTCAGATTCTTGGGTTACACATGATAGTAGTGGGTAGTTCTAAGTGTAGTACTTATTAAAATACATATGCACACCAGCGGATTAGGGATAATATGTTGAGATAAGAGACCTGAGAGAGAGCGTGGCCGTCATACTCCTGTTCTTGAAGATCGCTCATGGGAAGTACATGTATTACTATTGTTTGTTTCATTGGTTTGGATCAAAACCATTTAATGGAGAGAGTCAGATTCTTGGGTTACATGTGACATTAGATTTAATTGGGTTTGCCGTAGATGGTGTGGTTTACTTAGTGTGTGTGTGAGAGAGAGAGAGAGAGAGAGAGAGAGAGAGAGAGAGAGAGAGATTTAATTGGGTTTGCTGTAGATGGTGTGGTTTACTTGGAGAGAGAGAGAGAGAGAGAGAGAGAGAGAGAGAGAGAGAGAGATGGAGGAGAGAGAAAGTGAAAGTGAGAGTGCTGCCATGTTTGCATGTGTTGTACTTAGGTTTGTGGTGCGCGTTGCATTGATCAGATGTAGGTGAGGATTGCTAGAATTGGAAATGAGTGGAGCAATGATTTCATAGTGGCAGAGAGTTAAATGATAGGCCCGTGTTCTTGTGCAATTCACATGTTTAGACAAAGTTTCTATGTTAGATATGGATAACATGATGTGGCCATGGTGGTTCGTGGGTTCAACGATTTTAGGTTTTCAGAACCGGTTGATGGAGAGAGTCAGATTCTTGGGTTACACGTGGTAGTAGCGGGTAGTTTTAAGTGTACTTACTCATATATTCACAAGGAGATTATGGTTAGTATTTTGAGATAAAAGGCTTCAGAGAGAGCAGCCATGTAGGGGTTTTGGAGGTGGCCATAATACTCTTGTTCCCGGAGTTCCCTTATGGTAAGTCTATATATTATGTTGAGAGTCCAACCCATGTGGGCCGATGGGCTTAGGCCCAGATGGGAGGTTTTAGGGTTTTTATGTTATCTCTATAAATACTCTATGATGCCTAGGGTTATGTGTGTGGTAGCACAATGTAGAGAGAGAGGCAGAGAGTGTGAGAAGGGGGCCGATTGTGGCTCCCCGGAGAGAGAGAGATACACGAGAGACTGGTGAGGTTTCATTATTGTGAGATGAGAGTGTGAGTGTGTAACACAAGATCACGGATTTCCTCCGGATTATAGTGAAACCCCCCTCCCCGTGGATGTAGGTCCGATTTGGCCGAACCACGTATATTTGTGTGTTGTGTTTCTCTTGATTTTACTGTTTCTGTGCGAGAGGTGCGCGTTTGGGCACAACAAACTGGTATCAGAGCTTGGGTTAAAGCACCGGAGAGCGCGAGCGATCGGAAAATCACTCGGAGGCCATTGGAGCAATTATGTTTTTGAAGCTTTGGTCGGACAAAACAGGTGACGAAACTTGTTTTTGATCAGAGGGAAATGTGCAACTCTCAGAGACGAGTCCAACGGAGTGCTCGGAGTCAGTTTTGGTCACCGGAGTGGGTCGGAATAGCGGGTTGGAAAGTGGCGGGCGGAGGCGGCGTCGGTTTTGGATATCGAACCTATCAGGAGTGGTCGGATTACGGATTTGAGTACAGGGTTTTGTGGCCCATGAAAAGACGATCACGGAGATGGTCGGAAGGTCGCCGGAAAGCTCCCCATGCGCCCGCACGCGCGGCTTGAAAGGAGGCGCGTCAGATCTCGCGTCGGCGTGTGAGTCACGCGCGGTCAAAGGATGAAGACGACCCAGTCAGCTGCCACGTGGGATGCCACGTCAGAAGGTCAACGCCACGTCAGCCGGTCAACGCAGACGTGGCGCCACGTCAGCAAAAAGGGTCAGAAGGTTCAGGGTTCAGGGTCAAAGAGGTCAAAGGGGTCAAGGTCCAGGTCAAAGGGGTCAAAGAGATCAGAGGTCAGGTCAAAGGGGTCAGACCGGGGGTCAAATGGGTCAAACCGGTTAGACCGGCGGTTCATAGGAAAGGCGAGACCGGGTTCGGCTTTAGGACCGAGGCCGGATAACGGTCCGGAGTTAGACCAGATTGTGTTGATTTGACCTGGTTCAATGGATTTTGACCGGTTCATGGCAGTTGAGACCAGGTTCCCGACTTCGATTTTCGTTCGGATCCAACCACGCGCTCTTGTTTTTTCATGAAGAGGCTCGGAAGCAGTGTTATTGCTGGATTGAGCCGCAGATTTGGACGTTCGGAGCGTTTTGGGTTGTGAGGAGGTCATTCTTCTAGCTAATTGGGCGGTTCGGATTCATTGGTGGGCTTGGATTTGAGTGATTCGAGTCAGATTTTGCGGTCCTAGACACATCCGGAGATTGAGAAGGATCCATCTTACGCGGTCGAGATCAATCGAGATGGGATGTTGTTGAGTCGAGGCAAACCATGGGAGATCCGATGGGAGTCCGGTCTTTGGGAAAGCTGGGAATGGAACATGGATGAACTGGGAGGCAAGATGAGACCCGGGAGAGCGACGGAGAGTGGCGAGAGACCGGGATAGTGGCGGAGTGGCGAGAGGTGACTAAAGAGGCGGCGGAGTTGGATAGCTACACACCGGGAGTATTGGGCACGACTTTGCAGAGATCGGAGGTTGGCCCGAGCAATCGGTGATTGCGGATTCGCGGCGTTTTGAGCCGTGGTGATCGATCGGAGAAGCTAGTGAGCAAGGATACATTCTTTCGAGTGTTGCATCTCTGTTTGGTGGGTGCGGATACACTTGATTGGTTAAATGGCATAGGCGCTTACTAGAGTGACAGGTCGGAGTTGGTCAACAAAGTGATCGGAGGTAGTCTCTTTTTGGCTGTTCAATCGGATTTGAAGACCTATTATCGTGGATTTGCGGTTGTGATTCGAGCTGCATTGGATTGGATGATGGGCCACCATACGAGCTTGTGGGAGTGCGGGATTGGAGTTGAGCTGATGTCGAGCATGGTCGAGCAAGATGGGTGTTGTGGCGTGAGCGGATGACGACTATTGCGGATGCACACAGGATAAGCGCGAGATTGTATCGAGGTGGCGCGACCGGATGGTACTAGATGCGGCTGGGAGTCGAATCGAGTGTGCGGGATGTTTGGCAAAGAACGATGATGTGATAGGTCGTTCGATATATGTTCACGGGAGCTCTGGGACGAGGGATTGAGATGGAGATCGAGATGATGCATATCTCCTCAAAGTATTCTCTTTCTTGTGTTTTGTGTGGCGGATTATCTTTCCGATTATGAGCTCATGTTGGTGTGGAGAGATGGAGTCACGAGTTATGTCCTGTGATTGGGCATGAGCATGTGGGTTTTAGATGCCGGATGCGGGCACTCCGGTTAGGGGGTGCGGATTATGATCAACCGCGGAAGATCGCTTGCGGGGATACATTCATTCGAGTAGTGTGCCCGGTTGGGGTGCGGATATGCTTGTTTGGGAATGACACAGCGCTGTCGGAGCGGTAGATCGGTTTGAGCCACGGAGATCTAGCACTTGAATTTGTTCACATCCCGGATTCACGAGAGGAGTATCCCGATTTTGGGGGTGCGGAGGTACTCGGTGGGGATGCGGTGTCGAGAAGGAGTCACCTCATCGCAGATGGTGTGTGAGATCATTTGGAGGAGTGAGCCTCATGATAAGGCGAGGGGTTGCTGCATTCTCTTGATAGGACAGATGCTAGAGTGGCGGAGCGCGGTGATGAAGCTGCGGGCGCTTCTGTTGGTGAGCGCATATATCTCGGGTTTGAGGTGTGCGAGTGGAGGCATCCTAGTTGAGGGGGTGCAGTACTCGGACGGACGGAGGCATTCCAGTTGAGGGGGTGTGGTGCTCGGTTTTTTCGGATTTTCTGATTGGCTGGAGAGTCTAGTTTTGCAAGGATACACTCGTTTGGGCTATTGTACTCTGGATTGGGGGTGCATGGATGTTCGATAGGTTAGTGACACAGGCGCTTGCTAGAGACAGCTGATTGGAGATGGCAACATGGGGGTGCTGCGGATGACATTGCCCACTCGGGTTGGAGGGGGTGATTGTTGAGAGTCCAACCCATGTGGGCCGATGGGCTTAGGCCCAGATGGGAGGTTTTAGGGTTTTTATGTTATCTCTATAAATACTCTATGATGCCTAGGGTTATGTGTGTGGTAGCACAATGTAGAGAGAGAGGCAGAGAGTGTGAGAAGGGGGCCGATTGTGGCTCCCCGGAGAGAGAGAGATACACGAGAGACTGGTGAGGTTTCATTATTGTGAGATGAGAGTGTGAGTGTGTAACACAAGATCACGGATTTCCTCCGGATTATAGTGAAACCCCCCTCCCCGTGGATGTAGGTCCGATTTGGCCGAACCACGTATATTTGTGTGTTGTGTTTCTCTTGATTTTACTGTTTCTGTGCGAGAGGTGCGCGTTTGGGCACAACATATTACTCTTAGTTTTTTGAATTGGTTGGAATAGAACCATTTGGTGGAGAGAGTTAGATTCTTGGGTTGCACGTGGTGTTAGAGTTAATTGGGTTTGCGGTTGATGGTGTGGGTAATTCAGTTGTGAGAGAGAGAGAGAGAGAGAGAGAGAGAGAGAGAGAGAGAGAGAGAGTTGCCATGCTTTGCGTGTTGTACGTAGCCTTGTGGTGCAAGTTGCATTGATCCAATGTAGTTGATAATTGGTAGAATTGGAGATGAGTGGAACACTTATTTAATAGTGGCAGAGTTAAATGATAGGGCTATTGAGATGAGTGGAACAATTATTGAATATTTGCAGAGTTGAATGATAGGCGTGTGTTCTTGTGCTATTCACGTGTGGTTAAAGTTAAGTTAGGAATGGAGAACATGAGGTGGTTGTGGTGGTTCGTGGGATTATGGATTTTTGGATTTCAGAACTGTCTGATGGAGGAGGTCAGATTCTTGGGTTACACCTGATAGTAGTGGGTAGTTCTGAGGGTAGTACGTAGTCTAATTCATATACACACAAGTGGATTAGGGTTAATATTTTAAGATAAGAGGCTTGAGATAGAGTGTGGCCATCATACTCCTATTCTCGGAGATTGCTCGTGGCAAGTATATGTATTACTCTTCTTTGTTTCATTGCTTTGGATCAGAACGATTTGAAGGAGAGAGTCTGATTCTTGGGTTACATGTGACATTAGAATTAATTGGGCTTGCTATTGACGGTGTGGGTTACTTGGGTTTGTTTTGCACGTGTTGTACTTAGGTTTGTGGTGCACGTTGCATTATTTAAATGTAGGTGAGAATTGCTATAATTGGAAAAGAGTGGAGCAATGATTTCATCACAGTGGTAGAGAGTTAAATGATAGGCCTGTGTTCTTGTGCTATTCACATGCCTGGACAAAATTTGTAAGTTAGGAAATGAGAACATGATGTGGCCACGGTGGTTCGTGGGTTTAAAGATTTTAGGTTTTCAGAGCCGTTTGATCGGGAGAGTAAGATTCTTGGGTTACAATGGATAGTTGCGGGTAGTTTTAAGTGTACTTACGCATATATACACAAGCAGTTTATGGTTAGTATTTTGAGATAAAAGGCTTGAGAGAGAGCAGCCGTTTAGGGGTTTTCGAGTTTGCCATTATACTCCTGTTCTCGGAGTTCCATCGTGGTAAATATATTGCTCTCGTTTGTTTCATTGCTTGGATTAGAACCGTTTGATGGAGAGTCAGATTCTTGGGTTACACGTGGTATTTGATTTATTTGGGTTTGCGATTGATGGCGTGGGTTATTCAAGAAGGAGAGAGAGAGAGAGAGAGAGAGAGAGAGAGAGAGAGAGAGAGAGAGAGAGAGAGAGAGAGGGAGAGAGCTTCTATGCTTTTGCGTGTTGTACGTAGCCTTGTGCTGCACGTTGCATTGATCCAATGTAGTTGGGAATTGTTAGAATTGGATATGAGTGGAGCAATGATTTAATTGTGGCAGAGATTTAAATGACAGGGCTGAGTTCTTGTGCTATTCATATGGAGCCTATATGGTAATCCATGTGCTCACAAGGTTTCTAAGTTATCAGATTCTTGGGTACACGTTCTTTGTGATTTTAGATTTAATTGAGTCTGCTATTGATGGTGTGGGTTACCGAGTGAGAGAGAGATGGAGAGGGTGAGGGAGAGTGCTACCATGTTGTGAGTCTTGTACGTATGATTTTTGTGCACCTTGCATTGATCAAATGTAGTTAGGGATTGCTAGAATCGGAGATGAATGGAGCAATGATTTAATAGTGCGAGGGAGTTGAATGATAGCGCTGTGTTCTCGTGCTTTTCACATGTATGGACAAAGTTTCTATGTTAGGAATGGAAAACATGAGGTGGCTTTGGTGGTTTGTGGGATTACGGATTTTTTGATTTCAGAACCTTTTGATTGAGAGAGTCAGATTCTTGGGTTACATGTGATAATAGTGGATAGTTTTAAGTATAGTACTTGGGCATATATACATAAGCAGACTAAGGTTAATATTTTGAGATAAGAGGCTTGAGAGAGAGAGAGAGAGAGAGAGAGAGAGAGAGAGAGAGAGAGAGAGAGCAGTGCTGCGTTTTTCGAGGTGACCATCATACTTCTGTTATGGGAGTTCCCTCATGGTAAATATATGTATTACTCTTGTTCGTTTCAATTTTTTGGATTAGAACGGTTTGAGTGAGAAAGTTTGATTCTTGGGTTACTCGTGATATTTAATTTAATTGAGTTTGCTATTGATGGTGTGGGTTATGAGAGAGAGAGAGAGAGAGATATGCAATGTTTGTGTGTATTGTACATAGCTTTGTGTTTGACGTTGTATAGATCCTATGTAGTTGGGAATTGTCAGAATTGGAGATAAGTGCAGCATTAACTTAACGGTGGCAGAGAGTTAAATAATAGAGTTGTGTTCTTGTGCTATTCATATGTAGGCTATATAGTTATTCATGTGTCGACAAAGTTTCTAAGTCATTAGATTCTTAGGTTACATGTTCTTTGTGATGTTAGATTTAATTGGGTTTGCTGTTGATGGTGTTGGTTACTCGGAGGGAGGGAGAGAGAGAGAGAGAGAGAGAGAGAGAGAGAGAGAGAGAGAGAGAGAGAGAGAGAGAGAGAGGGATATGCCATGTTTGTGGGTGTTGTACATAGCTTTGTGGTGCACGCTAGATTGACGAGATGTACTTTGGAATTGCTAGAATTGGAGATGAGTGTAGTAATGATTTAATAGTGGTAGATTTAATTGATAGGGCTGTATTCTTGTGCTATTCACATGTGTGCACGATGTTTCTAAGTTAGGAATGAAGAAGAGAGATGTGGCAATGGTGGTTTGTGGAATTAAAGATTTTGGATTTTAGAACCGTTTGTTGAAGAGAGTCATATTCTTGGGTTACACGTGATAGAAGTGGATAGTTTTAAGTGTAGTACTTAGTCATATATACACAAGCGGATTAGGGTAAATATTTTGAGATATGTGGCTTGAGAGAGAAGCTGTGTAGGGGTTTTCGAGGTGGTTGTCATACCCCTATTCTCGAAGTTCCCTCGTGGTAAGTACATGTATTACTCTTGTTTGTTTTATCTCTTCAATTGCCCTTGTTGATTTGTTTTACGCCATTGATAGCCATTCGGGGGTGGTCCTGGCCGTAAGCTTCTAAGAAGTGAATATCCGGAAAGCACTGCTACTGTCCTCTATATTGGGCGAATTCCAGATGGGTTTTAGGAGAATGAAATGGAAGGTACAATGTTTTTTCATATTTGTTTGCCCTGAGATTTATGTAATTTCATGTGTCCAGCGGGACACATATATGTGCCTATGTGTAATTGGATAGTTCTACATGGAATAATGTTTTTTCACATTCTTGCAGCTTTCTTTAGATAGTTTGGCACAATCACAATCAAGAGGCTTCGACTTGCGAGGAATAAGAAGGTTGGCGTGAATCACTGTCATTACTGCCTTGATTTTTTTTTGCTTTGTTCATGTGTGCACTTTTTTTGGACTGGAATGCATGCTGGACTTCTATGTGAGACTGCAACTCTCTTATGGTTTAACTTCGCTGACTTTTTGTTGTTTCTATGCTTCAATTTTCTAAAGACAGGATAGTCCAAGCATTTTGGCTTTATGGAATTTGAGTCCCCTGAGATTGTGCTTATCTCAAGGAAAAATTGATCTTTTTCATACTGGTTATCCGTTCTTTGGTAATGTGTCTTAATGGTGGTTTTAATCAGTGCAGGTTGCGAAAATCGTAGTTGAGTGTATGCATAATTATCTTATGTTTGAGCACATGTTGCAAGTTCACCTCATTCCTCCAGAGCGAGTTCATCCAAAATTGTAAGAGTTGTCTATTTGTTATTGATGTCATTTGGATTTTTGAAACCTGCCACATTTTTTCCCTTTTGGATAAGGAAATATCAGTATGTAAAGTGCAGCATAAGGTATGCAACCATGTGCTGATGCTGTGCACAGAAACACAGAAACTGTAACCCCCCAGGAGTAGGGGATACACTCCATTTAGTGTATTGGATGTGTATTATATGTAATTTTACCAAGCAAAGCTTCCTAATGCTCGACATGCTAAAGATATAAATAGTACATTAAGAAGGATTTAGCAAGAGCTTCCAAGTACTTAATGTCTTGGAAATCATGGATAAATCTTTTGCAAGACATTTCTATTGAAAATTCTTGAAGTCATCAATCTTGATGGGGATAAGTATGATATTTATCTGTATATAAAACGTCTAAATTGTCTTTTGTTTTATACCCTTGGTATTTGTTTGGTTGACATTCCTGACATCAAGCAGTGAATATATTGTCAAAACTTCATTGAATGGTCTTTAGTATTGGTATATGCTGTGTTGGTATAATATTGGTTAAACAGGAATCAAGAAGAAAATGATAAAGGTTAAACAGTGAATTTTCTTACAAAAAATGTGGTTATTAGCAAAAATGGTTTTTGTGATCCTTCTATTATCTTTAAGTCAGTTTCTGTGGCACCAATTAAGTGCTGGTGGTTTTGCTTTGTTTGCTAGATGGAAAGGTGTTAACCGATGGTACAATCCATTGGATTGGGCTCAAATGAAAAGGAAGCGACATAACAAGGTGAGTGAACAAATATATAGATGCAAGCATCTGGGATCTGGCAATGATCCTTTGTGCTTAATAAAAAGGGGAAGAGAAATGAACCATTTACTATTGTTCTCATAGTAGTCAGACTTAGACATAATGCCCTCTACTTCTCGTGATGATTACTCGCGAAAGAACCTCGGAAGAGTACAAGAAGTTGGTGGAAGGAATCTTGAAGAGGCAAGAGAAGGCGGAAGAAGATTGAAGCTGCTGGTATTGAGTGCGAGTGCCCTAAAATTGTAAGATCATAGCATCTAGATTTCTACTAATACTCCATCCTTCCCAAAATGAAAGTCCGGTTCGCAAAACGATAAGTTAAAAATGTACATATAGATATGTATATTAGTAGCTGAAAGACATTATTACCCTTGTTGCTAACTTTCCCATCCAAACCTTGGATGGAATGTGTGTAATTGACCAAGTAAACAACTTTTATATAGTTGAAGGGGCAAGTAAATGAAATTGATAGTTGAAGGGGGAAGTAAAAAAAAAATTGGTAGTTTAAGGAGGAAACTATTACTGAACATTTCAGGTAGAGACGATTCTGCTGTTGAAGAGGATACTACAAGGAAAATTATTTGGATTTCTGCTAATACTCCCTCCGTCCCAAAATGACAATCCGGTTCGCAAAACGATAAGTTAAAAACGTATGAGCTCTTTTAATTTATGAAAAAAGTTAAAAACTTTTTCTTCCAAACAATGTATTATTTTTTAACTTATCGTTTTGCTAACTGGACTATCATTTTGGGACTGAAGGAGTACAAAATTTGGAGGCATGGGCATTGGGCCACCATTTCAGGAAATTGTTTTAGGTGATAACGGAGCAATTATCCTGACAAGGAAGTAGCTGTGAAAAGGGTTCCCATGTTTCTTTGTCAGTAACTGTTTAGTTTAAGCTTTTTATATTATTCAGTTTGGTGATACTCATATATAGCCATATAGGAAGTTAATCACTACGATCAGATTATCAGATATTTGATTATCTTTTTTTGTGATTTGATTTTATTGCAGGTGGGTGGCATTCAGCCTGCTGCCAAGGAGATCAGGTTTGAAGAAGAGTAGATCTTTATGGGGAGGATGGAAGTATGCATGTCATCTACTCTCTGTATCCAATTTGTGGTCATAATTTTCTTGCACTTCCATGAGAGGTTTAAATTCCTTTCCCCTTCCCCTCCTGTGAGGAACTCTGTACATGGGGAAGAAGACATAATGGACAAGTAGAGGTTATGTAGGTTGTGTTTTTCCAGTTATGGTGGAATTCAATGTTTTAGCTTCGAAGTTTCCGATGCCTTGGCTTAATTTAAGCACTATTTCGAAGGTTATTTGGCTGTACAACAAACTCTTAACAAATTTTGTTGCTATATGAGTGGATGTAAGTTTATTTTTATGGTAAATCATGAATGGATGTAAGTTATTGTCGGAACTATATTATATCGATGCTCCCTGGGTCTGTTCTGAACTTCTGATCAATGTTTTGACACTACTGGTTTCGTGGAATTCAATAGATGTTTGCTGCAACGAGCAGCTGAGATGAAATAGAAAACCATGGAAATTCTGCATTTACTGAATGTTACTCTTGCACATGATACCAAATATGCATTCATCTGCAAAGGATACAAAGACAAACTGGACAGAAAACTTGATTGACATAAAACGAATGTAATTTGAAATATCATCCATCTCTGCATCGTATAAAAAACAATAGAACAAATCGAGAAGCCCCAAGAATGTATAGATGTTTCTGTTTCATGCAATATTTCAACCCTCTCAAAGTAAAACTGCACAAAACTCTTCATTTGCGATGATGGCTTTGATTACGAATAAAAGCTGCATTAAAGATTACTGATTTTTCTATAGTCAACGAATGAACCTGTATTGTAAGCGATTCGAGGTTTGAGCAAAAGACACTAGATACAGGTCGAGAATAAATGCCGTTGCATGCATGAGAATGACAGATTAGACTTCGCAATAAGGGTCAAGAGGGTATTGAGAAACATTCACACATTGATTAGGTGGTACAGCAGGCTCCGAGCAACCTCCGAGGAATTCATTGGCTTCCAAGTGCCAAGAGCTAAAAACAATCAAAGTGGTTGAGACATATTATTACGTAAGCGATGGACATGGAAACTGGACACTCACACAACAATGGCTATGGCTCGGGCAACCGAAAGTTTCAAAATACAGCGATAACTGGGAAAAGTATTTTCTCGTATTTTCTATGCATAAGAATGTAACATACAAACAACCAAACCAATGAAAAAAACGCTGCCAACACAGTAAAAACAATCTTTCCACACGCACAAAAGCAACTCACTAAGGTAAGAATACAATGAAGTATCAACTAACAAATTTCATTCAAGCAACTACAACTGTGTTTCCGTTCTTATCTTTTGTTGTTGCAAATATTAACAATAATTGTACGTCACTGTCCTGAAATGTGATTGATAACACAGATTGGTCCAAACTGTCTCACTAACCGGTCTAACGTTACAAGTCATTACAAATGAATTGACTACGCCATGTGGCAAATCCAATGCATATCCTGCCATGTCTGAGGTGTGTTAGTGTCCATCATGTGTTACACTGCTACGAGTCTGCGACTACCACAAGGAGTGTCTGTGCTTCATAGCTCATACCATGTAGCTATGGAAATGCTACCATATTTAATCACTAATTGCACACCTGTCCTCCATTTCAGTATTACTATAAACTCAGTTCAGAGAGACAATAGACATGACAAATTGCCATCTGTCCCAGCTATAAATGGCACCTTAGGAAGCTCCAGGTACAGTTGACAAGTTTAATCTGATACTTGAATGGCCTGCAAAAATCATGAAGTGTTGAGGAAAACGAAGAGGTCATAATCTGTATAAAGTATTGATAGCACATGTAGCTAGTTAGATCTGGTTACAGGTAGTCATGGTTCCGATAAATGTAATTCTGGAGTTAAACTTGGCATTTAAAGTTTGAAGTAATGCACACAACATTACGCATCCCTAAGGCAAACTAAGGAGCTATCATTTAGGTCAAAGTCGAACCAAATGCGTACATACCGTTGATAATTTATCTTCTCCAGAGTTGCACAAATGAACCCATCGGATGACACATGCTCTTTTTAACTGGTATTAGAACCATAAAATCATAAGCTGCAAACTTTCCCAAGAAGGTTTTGAACAACGTGGAATGCATACTCCGATCTATCATTGAGACCCACATTGTGGGGATACACAGGGATTATTGCCCAATCGATTCAAATATAAGGCAAAAACATCTTTTACAAATCAACCTCCTGTAAAAGTTCCAAAAACAGTTCAGAAACAGAGTAAAGCTTACCTAACAACTTAAGAAGTCCATGACAATGAAGGAACAACATATTGTTTCAAATGATGAATGAAAATGGGAGCAAACATAGAGCATTTCTGATATTTCTTGTCTATAGTTTTCGGGATATGCTAGATTTTTTAGGTTTGCTTGGACTGGAAACATTTAGTTCAATCTATCTCCTAGTCTCATTGAATTATTGTAACAGGATAGCATACCTAAACTAAACCTATCCTACAGTTTTGTCAGACAATGTCACATTCCATTTTCTTTTTAATATCACCGTTAGTAGCCAATTTCAAATAAACGGACGACCAATATGAAGTTCAACTAAATTCAAGAACCAAGAAGGCCGACGACTTAAGCAGAAGTAACAAACAAGTTCATTGACCAGACATCTAACAAGAACACTACTTCCAAATTCAAATTTGTTCAATTATATCCAATATGCACATAATTGTGACTAAAATCTTTTTCCTGAAAAACAAGTCAGATAAATGAGGCAGTGGAAATTTAAGCAATACAAGTAAAAAAAACCCGTCAATGTCCTTCAAAAACCAAGATCCAGCTATCTCGCACGTATACAATAAATTTAAGGTGACGACTCTAAACTGGGAGAAAATGCAGTTTTCACTTCTGACTGAGAAGATGAACTCACTCCAAATTGCTTAATTGGACAGCGTGTGGCATGCTGGCCAATTAGAGTAAGCAAATATACAAACAACTTGAAGGTAGCAATTAGAATGTTAAGTCATATATGCAAAAAAAGTACCAAGCATGACGAGACAACATTGACTGGGGCCAGGAAAAGACATCACAATACTATAATTGACACACACACACACACACACACACACACAGAGTATGCCTGCCATTATGCCTAATTGATACATTGTTGATGCTGGTAAAAGATATAATGTGCCAATATCATAAGCATAGACATCAATTCAAAACTAGTTCTGATTATTTTACAGACACCAAATATTTTGCAATTTTCCAACAAAACTGATATTTTCCACCGAAAGCCATTAAACTAAGTGTCCATTACAGAGTTTCAGATAAGGGCCAATTACAGTGAACGTGAAGTACAGTCACAGAACACATTCGATATAATGCACACGCAAGCTTCCTGTCCACAATTTAGCAAAGAGCATCCATATTAGATATCAACTACGTGTGCCTGCTTGCATGTGTGAACAGTCTGATGAAGATTAACACCATGGACATTCCTACCATTGGAAACTTGAGGTTAACCATACAATGAACTGGTTGCTTCTAAGAGAAGTCAACATGTGGTCCATAACGAGCCAAAAAAGAGAAAACGACAAAGACAAAGGGGTCAAAAGAGATTCTCCTCTTACCAATGAATTTGGTGATCTATGGAAGCACCAGTATGAAAGCCTCACTCTGTTTTTCCCTAGAGGCTTCGACAGTTTGCACGCAGAGTGCACCTAAGCATAAGTAAAATACCATTAGCAGACCATATTTATCATTAGGCAAGCTCAGTACTCAGTCCATCCCAAGGTGAATTGGACAAAATCAAACAATCATTCTTCTTTACTTAGGAATACAGGTGAAACTAGACCATAGAGGAGAGTATGCGACATTCCAAGAATCTTAAAAAATTCCCTTCTGTTTCGATTCCTTCGAATCTTGTAAAAAATCGTTTGCATTCCTTTTTCATTCAGTTAAACATCACGTTAAAATTCATCTGTCAGTTTTGTGGCAACTGTATCATTACTTTTGAAACTCAATGGCCAGATATGCAAATGACTCAAATTCAGAAGACGGATTTACTTCCTAAACAGCACCATTAGGTAGATTCATGTCTAAGTGAAAGGCATTATTATTAAGCATATGATAAGGACTCAACCATAACTTTAAACATTTGCAGCCACAGGCCATGATGAGAGATAACAAATTAGAAAGGACAAATGTATAAGAACCTCAATGGATTTCTCCTGGGCTGATTTGGCAAACAAAAAGGAAGGGACACCTTAGTGTTTGGTCTTCTTTCTATTTCTTCGACATTATCAGCAGCAGTACATGCCATCCAATCAATGAGCTCTGTGTAGAACAAGCACCACTGGTCTCCAATATGTCTTTTCCAAAATGAAGGTTTGACTCTACAGTACAAAAGAACACTCATGGCGCAATTCATTTTGAATTGTGTTTAACAGCAATAGTAAGAACTTTGATTGACAACATAGAGAGTTCAAGATACTATTTCTCGACAATAGGCAGCTTGAGGGTCTTCAATAAGTTGAATCATCGTTCCACCATCTCACCAGTTATCCCCAAGATGAACATGAACTATCTGAAAAATATGACCACCTCACCAGTAATCCCCACACGAGCATAAACCATACCGAAAGTGGTGCAATCTATTTCCGTCTCGAATCACAATCTTTCGCCTGTTAATCTTGGACATGTATTTCACAAAACTGTGACAGTCGCTGCAAATTCTCAGGTTTTTCATTATCCGAATAGTAGACCCATTAGGAGTGTTCAAGATTCCGAAGGTAACAGCAAGCTTTACACTGTGGTAGAGAAGCTCAGTCTACTTTTGCTCCTCCGCCACGCCATCAAGAAGAAAGTTTGTGTCTGGCATGTAGACCAATGCTTAGAAGTTTCCATAAAAATTCATTAATTCTGTGTGAATCCCTTGAATCTGATTATGTGTCTCATCCCCTGTGAGGAAACAGTGCAGCTTACTCTTGATCTGAATCCAGCTAAATCCTGGTTTTTCACTCACTCCTTGATCAAACATTGCTTTCTGGATTTCCCCTACTTTGTCCTGCATGCCTTGTGAGGCATATATATCCAATAGTAAGACATAAGGCCCATATTTCTCTGTACCCATTTGAATGAGTCTTTCTGCAACTTTCTGCCCTAGTTTGAAGTTCCGATGGATTCTACAAGCAACAAGAAGAGCTTCCCATATGACCAAATCTGGCTCTACAGGAATGTTCTCAATAACAGACTCTGCTATAGAGAGTCGTCCAGCTCGCCCTAGAAGATCAACCATACAAGTATAATGTTGTACCAATGGCATGATACCATAATCTTGAGTCATGGAGGTGAAATAATTTAATCCTTCATCCACCAACCCGGAATGGCTACAAGCACTTAAAAGCCCAAGAAAGCTAATGTGGTCGGGAACTACACCCTTGCCCTTCATTTTTTCAAAAATCTTGATAGCCTCATCACCAAATCCATTTTGTGCACATCCAGCTAGAATTGCATTCCACGTGACTATATCCTTTTCACCCATTTCCTCAAATGCTGAAACTCCGTCCTCACACCCACACTTGAAGTACATCGTTATAAGAGAATTACCAACACAGATAAATGAATCAAATCCAAGTTTACATATCAATGCATGGAATTGTTCCCCAAGGTTAATAAAACCAAGACTCCCACAAGTACTTAGAAGACTAGTGACTGCTAGTTCGTTTGGCTTTATTCCGTTGGCTAACATGCCAAGGAACAATTCCAAAGCGATTTCTCCCTGATCAGATTGGACATAAGCTGATATAATGGCAGTCCAGGACACAACATCCCGTTCAGGCATCTTCTCAAAAGTATTACGAGCATCACCCAACATGTTATTCTCCGAATAGCCAGTGATGAGGGAGTTCCAAGAGACAGTATCTCTACGTCTCATTTTGGAGAACACCTGAGAAACATCTTCCATATTCTTGCACTTGGCATACATGGACATCAACCCATTGCCGACATGCTGATTAAATTGACACCCTGCTTTAATAGAGAGACAATGTAACTGTCTACCCATCTCAATAGCTCCGGTGCCGGCACACGCGGAGAGAATACTTGTGAAAGTGGAAGGACTTGGAACAGCTCCTGATCTATGGAGCTCAGCTAAAAGGTTAAAAGCTTCCTTACTACGTCCATTAAGCACAAGCCCTGCAATCAAGGCTGCCCAAGAAGCAGAATTCCTCATTGGCATTCGCAAAAACAAGTCTTTTGCTTCTTCAAGCATTCCATTCTGGGCATACCCAGCAACCATAGAATTCCAAGCAATCACATTAGGCGTCGGTATCTCATCAAATATTCGTTTAGCTTCTCCAATTCTCCCAATCCGAGCATATGCAGTCATAGCGACTGTCTTCATCGAAACGCATTTTTCTGGAACCCTGTTATACAATGCAATTGCATTGTCAAATTTGCCACACTGTGAGAAAGCTGCAATCATGCTCGTCCAAGAGTATTCATTCCGTTCCGGCATCAACTCGAAAAATTGCATAGCAACCTCCAAACACCCACATCTAGTATATGCATTCAGTATTGCCGTGCCAACAACCACATCCTCCTCATGACCAGTCTTCATAGCAACTGTCCTTAGAACCAATAACAACTCCAAATCATTTAGACCCGTAATTGCTGATATTGCAACAACAAAAACAGACTGGTCAGGCCTACAACCGCTTCTATGCATCCTCACAAACAATATCCATGCTTCTCTAAAACCACTACTCTCCACATACCCAGAAATCATAACCATCCAAGACACTGAATTCCTCTCCGGCATTCCATCAAACAGCCCACGGGCTTCATCCATCACACACAAACGACAATACCCCCCAACAATAGAATTCCACGACGCGACATTTCTTTCCGGCATCTCATCAAACAGCTTCCGTGCATTCCATAAATCTCCATTCTGAACATACCCACTTACCATAGCGTTCCAAGAAACAATATTTCTCTCAGGCATGTCATCAAACACCAACCGAGCCTCCTCAACCCGCCCGTTTTTCGCATATCCTGTTAACAATGCGGTCCAAGTCCTCACATTCTTTCCTCCAAACGACTCAAAGAGCACTCGAGCCTCGTCTAGTCGACCGTGTTGAGAGTACCCAGTGATCATAGAGTTCCAAGTGACAGCGTCTCTGTGAGTCATTTCGTCGAACAGTCTGCGGGCGTCGTCGATCCGGCCCAGCCGCATCAGCTCTTGCAATTTCTTGTTGGATTGGAAGAGGAGGTTGGGTCGTGGAGGGTGTTGATTTGGTAGAGAGAGAGTAGAGAGATGGCGGTAGGAGCGGACGATGGCACGAATCATTGAACGCGTGCAAAGCTTGACTCTGCATTGAGATTGAGTTGTGGAAAACGTATAGGATGGGTGCAGGGGAATTGAGAAAATCGCAGTGACTCTGTGACTGAGGCGGGCGTATGGAGCTAGTATTAGAGTAGGGTCCGTGCTTTGGCAAAATAAAATAAAATAAAGAGTTAATTAAATAATCATCGTTTTTTTAAGCATCATGTACGTTTTCATTCTACTCACTTTTTGGAGTTATGTTTCCATCTTCTTCCTATTTGATTTACCATTATTATCCTTATTATGACATACATATCCACATGCAATCGGTTTGTAAATACTTTGATAGTGTATAGTGAGACTACCTAAGAATATGATTATTTGAAATTGGGAGGGATTCCAAATGAGTTAAGATCATTTTATTCACCTATGTAAGTGAATTGACGATTTCCGAAATTGAAGGAGTTTTGAAACAATGATATGACTGTGGGATGAATTCCCATATACAACCAATGTGTGTAATTGCAAACCTAAAAAATTTACCATGTTTCTTATGGCAAGTTCATGAACTCTCTCTCTCTCTCTCAATCTAAAATTAAGTGAGATAGTGACCCTGATCTCTCCCTCGGTATCAAACAACTAAATTGTAATTGGCTCTCGTTGATCAAAGTTCTGGTCCAATCATGTTTTGTGATCGTTTCATTTTCCGGAGGAAAAATGGTGAAGGATCTGTTGGTGGTTGGGTTGATGTGACATTTTTTGCATTTTTGCCATCGTTTCTCTGCTCGTGGGCAGTTAAATTTCGACAAGTTCATTATATTTTTACCATATTTTTAGCATGATTTTTCGACAAGTTCATGATGTTTAAAATTTACCATGTTTCTTATATTAGTTGCCGAAATTTATCATAATTCATGTATTATATTTTTACCACATTTTTTGCAAAATTTACCATGTTTCTTGTATTTATTGTCAAAATTTATCATAATTTTTGTATTATATTTTTACCACGTTTTTAGCAAGGTAAAATTTACCATGCACCATTTTTCTTGATTTACCATGTTTCTTTTATTTATTGTCGAATTTATCATAATTTTATACTATATTTTTAACATGTTTTTAACATGATTTTTCGACAATTTCATGATGTTTGTTGAAACGTTCGGTGTACAAAAGTTACATATTTCCCATGTTTCTTGTATTTGTTGTAAAAATTTATCAAAATTTATGTATAATAATTTTACCAATATTTCAACATGATTTTTGACAAGTTCTTGTGTTTGTTGCTGGTTTGATTGGTTTGCTATTAATTTATCTTATTTGTGATAAGTTTATCATATTTATGCTCTATGATATTTTTATCTCAATTTTTGTTTTAAGATTTTAGAGAGAGAGAGAGATTTTGGAAGATTAGGAGAGAGAAAAAGGTAGTTTGGGGTTATTTGAATTTCAGGATGAAAATATAATTCCCAAAAGTGCCCGGGATGAAAACATAAGTTATAGTAGGTTAGAGGACCAAAATTTAAGTGCCCCTAAATGGTTTATTTTTTATTTTTTAAAAAAATTGTATTTCTTAATCGTCATTTTTGTGAATTATTGGTTTTTCTCGACGAAAGGAAATTATTAACTAAACTAATTTTTTTTATGAATAAAGACAAATTATCCAATAATCCACAAAAAATTGGATTATTTTTATCTTTTGTGAACATTTTTTAAAAATATTTTTACAAATTTTTTGACTTTTTAGATTCCTCATGTCATGACAAACCAATAATTCACAAAAAAAAATACAAACAAATACAAAAAAAAAATTGAATATAGAGAAATTGCTTGGTAGCCTTTTCTTGGTGTTTAATTCGTAGTCCGTAGCAAAACTAATCCAAATAGGACCCAGTGGTGATACATAGAATACAGTTGCTACCATTTGGGCTAGTTTTTGTAGCTTTGTGGCGTTATTTTTTTTTAATTGTCTTCTCTTAATTTATAGTATTAGAATTGGAAACAATTTTACATATATCATGTGGTTCGGGTCGATAAGAGGAATTGAAAACATAGTAATATTAAATAAAATTGAAGAAGTTCATATAAGACGATAAAAAATACTATTAGACTTGGCTTATTTTTTTATCTTTATTTAAAAAAATTCTGCCTTTGTTAATTATGGGTCAATTTTTTTTTTGTGTGTGTGTGTATTATTCTTCTCTCGGTGAGAAGAATTTAAAAATCTATTATCGAAAATTCAATTTTTTCAAATAAAGACACTTTTTGACTTATTTAAAAATACTAGTAATGGTGGGTTTCAATTCTTGGACAGAATAGATACAAGGTCCTTTGAATGGATAAATTGGTGCTTTCTCTGATGATTTTCCACACACAAAAACACACAACAGTTACACCAAAAATACTTCTTGTTTTCCAGTGGAAGAGAGTTCGGGCATTTGTTCGTTCGACAGAGCGATTCAATAAGTGTTACCGATTGATCGTTTGTAGTTGATATATCCTGGGAAGCAGACGGCGATTGAAACCTTAAACACCCGTGGTGAGACAAAGAATTTGCTTTAAGGAAAGCGTGTGAAACACGGGCCCCGGCTTGGTTGTAAGGACTCGTAATTTCATATGATTTTTCAGTTATAATGTTGGGAAAATGTGAGGAAATAAAAATAGAGTAATGTGGGGTCAATGTGGAGTAAGTATGTACACTGGGGAGTCTTTAAAGTGCATTAGAAATACTAGGGGTGTGAGTGTAATTAGTGGGGTACATATATAATATATTGAAATGTTTGGCTGATTTTTGCTAACAAAATACACTCCCCTCTCCCCTCTAAACACCGGCTCTCTCTACTCCTCTCCTACATTTCCTCCATTTCTCCACCAAAATCTACACCTCCACACTTCGTCTCTTCAAGATTCACGTTCATTTCTGTCATCTACGCGTGATTTGGAGTCCGGGCTTTCTTGGAATCACCTTGGAGGAGCTCATTTCGGTTGGGTTTGCAAGAACAACCTAGGGTTTTCATTCCTCTCTCGATTGGAGCTAAACCACTGAGGTAGGGGACCTATTTCTACCTTCTCTAAGTGTATATGGTTTAAATTATTGCATAGTGCTCATCTTTCTCCTTAGTTTCTTGTCTAGCTTGATCACCACCATGAGAATTGATTTTTGAACTTGTGTGAGATTGATTTTTCATACATTTGTTGGATTGATCTTTGGGTTAGTGTTTAGACATACTCCTTGATGTTTTTGTTGTGATTTGGAACCTCAAACTTGGTTTGGATTGAAGGCCCCCTTCATTCTGGAAAAAGCTGCCAAAATACTGCTTGAAACCCAGGTGGATCGATCCATCCAAAACTTTTTGTGGCATTTTGAACAATAGTGGATCGATCCATTTATTGTCCAGATCGATCCAAAACTCTCTGATTCACCTTTGGAACATGGTGGTTCGATCCACCCTTAGGGTTGGATCGATCCAAATCATTCTGATCACGTTTTCATCATGGTGGATCGATCCACTCCTAGAGTTGGATCAATCCAACTTCCCTCAACTCACAAAAACTTGTTTTCGTCGATTTTGGTCGCTTGTTCGTGCTTGTACTTGGCATATTCAATCTCTACACCTCGAAACTTATTGGAAAACACCTCCCAAGCATATCGTGGTACGATTTATGTTTTATCTTGATTTCTCACGTTCATGGACACGTGTTAACTTCGCCACAATCGATCCACTATGAGATTTTGAACGAAATGAATTACACGGATATTTTGGACACATGATGGTTAAATTGACTTTTGAAAATGGTGATCACTAATACTAGAGCCACCATTTGGTGCGTCCCTAGCCATGGGTGCACGGAGCCCACGAAATCCGGTAGGGGTGAACGGATGCCACGAAATCAGGCAGAGGGATTCATTCCCTGTTAAAACAAGTGGTTATTTTTGTGAAGTATTTGAAAATGGGATGTTTTATGAAAGATGCGGTATTTTGATGAAATTGAACACACGACACGAATTGTAACGGTTAAGAGGAAATCGATGGACACTTGGGTACTGGTTGGGCATTTGGGTATCTTGTGGACATTTTATCATTGAGTCCGTCAATCATAGTCCTTATTAGCCTATTCATTCATGTTTGTTACACCTTTATGTGCATCTTTCATTCTCTATACCCTTAGCGTTAGTAGAAAAGTTTCGTACTGGGCTAGTGAGTTCACCCTATCATTTTCAAGTACTCGGCAAGGCACATGAATTGGATGCTTGGAGTGTGGATGCACGACATGAAACTCACTTATACATGAAGTTATTTAATCCTCTCCATAGTTAGTATATTTTTGGGAGATGATCATGTAACTTCTATTTCTTCAATTTTTTTTGACAAACTTGATGTATGTGATAATTTTAAAACCTATGTTATTTATGCATGGGTACGGGTGCCCTTGGTTAGAAACCGGTTGAACTTTGACTATGAAATTGTACTTTGACTTTGACTTTTAGTGGGAAAAGGATGACTTTTGACTTTTTCTATGTGGATATTATTTGTCTTTTGGCTATTAAAATCGAGGGCGTGACATTAGTTTTTTCGATCCTTTACAGCTTTGTTATTGTTTATTTCAAATTTTTAAATTTTGTGTTCCTTTTCAGAAATAAATTGTCGATTACTGTTTTTTTCTGCACTGGTTTTCCGATAATCTTAAAGCAAATTCCAAGTATTTGGAAAAACAGTTTTCTGGAGACACAGGTATTAAACTGGGAAAAAAAAAAAAACTGGTTACGCTTTCTGGGAATTGGGATAAGAACGAGTTTTCATTTCTGATTTTAAGCAGATTCTTTTTTCCAGGACAAACATGAATAGGATACTGTTTCCTTGTTGATTCAGTACTGTTTTTGTCTAAGGGAGTAAAGTTCTGGACTTTTTATTTTTATTTTTTTATGTTTAAACTGTTTGAGTTTCGACCATCCACTTTAATCTTAGATTCTCTTTCCAGTGGAGGAGTTCCATTTTTATGGAGTTCATGTTGAGAGCTCCACTGGTATATTTAGTTGTTTGATCACTAGTTGATCATAGAGATCTGGGATAACCAAAAAAACCTTTTATGTACGGAGAATCGAAACCATGTGGCGGCGGCCTCGGTTAGACGTGCGTGACTCGACCTCGGATTGGTTAGGGGTTACCAGTTTGGCTAAGGTTTTGGTCAGTTGTGTGTGAATTGGCCTCGAAACATTTGATTGCTCAAAATGATTTCTTGGAACCGGTTTTCTAAGAACATTTTCATGTTTATATCCTGGAGATATATGTCTTGGTTTCGGACCTATGAGTTTTTCCATGTTTTACTGGGAAAAAAAAATACAGGGAAATGTATTGGCTCACGGGAAATGAGCATGGGTATGGTCACATGATCATGTTTGCATATTTGAATCATACTTGTATCTGATGTTCTAATTTTATAACTGGATTATAACATTAGGTTATGTGTACCCATTCTAATATTAAGATATACGCAGTGGAAAATGGCACGCAGTCCCAAAAGGGACTATCATTTTGGAACGGAGGAAGTATTTCATAAATCGTGTCGAATATGTATCGTGTGTAGTGAGATACGTTATAACTTATACCGTCCAACAATATGGCTTTGCGTGTGGACATCATTAGTTGCCTAATTTACGAGCCTAGAAAATTATGGGACCATAAGCACATGCTTGACAATTACGAATCAACATGGGAAATTGTTTGGACCATTTGGCCTTTCCGTTTATTTTCTTCTTAAATTGAAATTAATTGGATTGCTTATGCCTCCTCTCCACCTACTTTCATAAGTGATCATAATTTGCCAATTTTTTTAGGGAAATTGTCCTTCGAATCATGCCATGTGCATCTGTCGATCGATCACTTCCACTGACACTTTCTTAAAGAAATAAAAAATGATACAGACACACCCACTCGGACACACTCTGTCACATCCCTTCTCACATGTGGGGTGGGTCCCCTCACATGTGAGAGGGGGTATGGCAGAGTGTGTCCGAGTGAGTGTGTATGTATCATTGTTCTAAAGAAATTGGCCCACATTTAATGGTATTTAAAATATGAGAATTTTATGAGGTGGGTTCATCAACCAAAATAATAATAATAATAATGATGAAATAATAGTAAAAAATTGAGGTGGGTTCAATTTGATTATGTCTTGACAATTTTCATTGGCTTTACCTCGTATTTATTTTATTGAGTAGTCAATAGAAATTGCATATTTTAATTTAATTAGGCTCCTCTCCATACAATCTATCCTCCATATATACTTATCGAGACTTATTTGTTGAGCTTCTCTCGTGCTGATCTCTCCATCTTTATAATACCTGAAACTTTAAAAACAAACATGTTCACCTTTTGGTTCTCATGATTTGGAAGAATCACTTCTTCGCTATTAGTAACACTACTATTTTACTGAGACAAACCTAGTTTTCGGGTGCGGTGTATTGCGTAACAAGATATATACATTACTTGGGATACTGTAAAAAAACAAAAACTTCAGTGACAATTAATCCCCGTCAACATGTCACCGACGCATGACTTGATGGTTGTTGGTGATGCGACACTAATTTGCGTATTGGTTGTTACATCATGAGAAACGAACCATGCATGTAAATGCGGCACTAGTTTGCGTATTGGTTTATTTTTTGCAGATGATTATGTTTTGTTCGGGGAAGCCACTATCGCAAATTGCAATGCTATCAACGACATCCTTCAGAAGTATGAGCGCGCTTCTGGACAACTAGTCAATCGTGCTAAATCATCCATCTTTTTTTAGTCCCAACACGCTTGAACAAAGGAAGTATGACGTACGCATGACTTGATGGTTGTTGGTGATGCGACACTAGTTTGCGTATTGGTTGTTACATCATGAGAAATGAAGGAGAGTTTCAAGTTTTAGAGTATTATTTTGTTCACCCACTTAAGCAGTGGATGGTTATTTCTCATTGTCTATACTGGATGAAAATTACTCATTTTTCAAAAGTTCACGCAGGATTTTTACTTCGATGATCAGAAAAATTGGCGCTTATTTTGTAACAATTCAACTGAGAGTCATTCTTATTTTCTTAAGTATTTGATTGAATAACTTGATAACATCTATCGTTGAGCCCTCATGGTTATTTTCATAAATATTTGATCAAATAACATGTGTCTTATTTTAAATTAGATAGTTTGATTCAACTTGTGAGTGTCAAATTGAGATATTATTAAAATGTTAAGATGTTAAAAAATGGCTTTGACTTGTCAGACCGCTTTTCCACCAACTCTCCTAAAACCAATTGGTGTTAGGAAGGGCTTCAATTAAGTCTTTTATGGCATTCGACATCGCACCCGCATGTCTGTTTTTAGAGCGGTCGCAGGGAGTGGCATTGTGTAACCAAATCCATAGGGGCACTCTGGGCCCAACAATCCCTCCCTCACGATGACGCTCCCGCGACTCGAACCCATGACCTCCTGGCTCTGATACCACTTGTCGGACCGCTTTTCCACCAACTCTCCTAAAATCAATTGGTGTTAGGAAGGGCTTCAATTAAGTCTTTTATGACATTCGACATCGCACCCTCAAGTCTGTTTGTAGAGCGGTCGCAGGGAGTATCATTGTGTAACCAAATCCATGGGGGCACTCCGGGCCCAACAACTATTTAGGTGGAACATAGTATATATAAATCCTATATAAAGTAGATATTATTAACATTATTTTTCAAACAAAATATCCCCATAGTCGTGCGAGCTAGTTGATTGAACTATATTAAAAGTAATGATTGTTGATTTAAGTAAAATTAAACTATATATCAAATTTAACAAAAACTAAAACTGAAAAAAGAAAAGAAAAAAGGGTTCAATGAAGGCCCATTGTTTCGGTACATGTAAACTAGCACATTAAGTTACAAAAGAAAAATAAATTTACATTTTACATGCTTAGTTCTTAGAGATAGTTTGCCAATCAGTTCTACTTATATTTATTGCCAGTTTCCTTAGTTTTTTTTTTTTTTCTCTTGGAATTCAACAGTTGTTCGGGGTCTTGTCTTCAGAATCTTAAAGAGCGAGAAAAAAATACTCCCTCCATCCCGAATTTTTTGTCCATTTATGTCATTACGTGCATGCATGCCATTTTTCGATGGTCTATATATTTCAATCTATAATATTTTTACAAGAAATTCAGAACTGAGGGAGTAATTTTTTTGTACTCCATTTTTTTTAATATATAAATGCAACCTAAATCTTTATGAGTAGTAGGGTCAAGGAATAGTTTTTCCAAAAACGTCCAGGAAAGAGAAGTGAACGACTCAGATTCATATGAAATTTGAGCTGTTCATTTCTTTTTCCTAGACGTTTTTGGGGAAATTTTTCTGAATCCTAACATCTTTCAAAATTTAATTTAGTGTGCTTTATGTGTTATATGTTGTCACTGTTGAGCAGAGCTATAAGTAGTAAAAGACAAGCATGATAGTGGCATGTTTAAGAATTAAGAAATGGAGTAGAAAGATTATTTCTTCAAAGCGAATTTGCACAAATAAAGAAGTTAGTTGATTTAGAGCTACTTTGGCTTAAAAGCCAAAACTGGATTATATATTGGATTATTCGTTTTGTTTTTATTCAATTTTTTTTTTGCATTTGTTAGTTTTGCGTCAAGATTTTGTGATTTCTGGATTCCTCTCGTCGAGACGAATCCAAAGAGTATAAAATTGTGGTCAAAACTCAAATTTTTTTGAATAAAGCCAAAATAGGTGGATTATTGGGCAAATAATCCACGTATTTTGGCTTTATTCAAAAAAATTTGAGTTTTGACCATAATTTTATATTTGTTATATTCGTCTCGTAGAGAGGAATTCAGAAACCACAAAATCTTGACGCAAAACTAACAAATGCAATTTTTTTTTGAATAAAGACAAAACGAATAATCCAATAATCCAGTTTTTGGCTTTTAAGCCAAAGTAGTTCTTAATTCACACTTCTCTTTTTACCATTTTCACTCATTTTTTTTTACCTTTATTCATTTGAATTTACAACAATGTCCTTTAATGTGTCAAAAATTTGAACAAGTGAAAGACAATATTATAATTTTCGCAAGAATAAACAAGGAAAAAGGAGTGTGGATATAAATCCGGAGAGTGTGAAAATCACTCCTCATAAAAAAGTGCTATTTATCTTGAAAATTTTCGCATATAAAAAAAATTAAAAAATAATTTTCACACTTGCTATCTCGTACTTATAACTTTTGTAGTTTAGATAGTAATTTATGAAATGCAAAAATTGAAAATAGAAGAGACGCAACTACTAGACAGTATTTATGGAGTTGTACTGCACGAAACTACCGCGTAAAAATAGCCCGGCAGCGCTTTATGATGTACTGACAAGCTTCACGTTCCGTTATCAATTCTGCTGTGTAACCAATTTTCGTCGGTTCAAATAAAAATTCTGTCTAGCCATGTCAAGTACTACTGTACATTCCTTTCAGTGAAGGAAAACCAAATCCCACTGCATGTCTGCATGCTCTGAATTTGGATTCTGGTTGGCACTTCCGAATGGTTTAAGGTTTAAAAAGTGTGTTAAAATGTGTGAAAACCGAAAAATGTGTAGAAGTACAATCCATTTATAGGGACCGATGAGATTTGTACCGAATAAACTGACAGGTACACGGGCCCACTCCAGAACTGACATTGATAATCCGAGCCGTTCAATAATAAAAAATAAAAAAAATGAGCGAGCTTGGGAAAAATCTGCTCGATCCGGTATGCACGATCCAATCTTCAATTTTTTCATTCAGATTATAGGATCCTGTAATCTGAATGAGATTTGAATGAAAAATGGAAGATTGGATGGAGCATTTAGACATCAGATTATTGAACGACTCAGATCATCCGTGCGGGACTCGAATTGTGTCCTGCGTGCCCGTCGGTTCATGATCGGTACAAATCCCGTCGGTCCCTTTAGGATTTTTTTTTGTAAAAGTAGGTGTAAATTTATTAAAAAGTGTAAAAGGTGCATTGAAGTACGTGTTTTTTTGTTTTATCTTTTTCCATACTTGTTTTGAGCACAGTAAGAAAGAAGACCCATTTTCATTTCCTCCATTTTAGAGGAGAAAATTTTGGTACAAATATGGTACCGCACACTGTGCCCGAGCCAGCATCTCGGTCGTCCAAACATTTTTGGACGTCCGGATTTCTTCCTCCCTCTCTCTTCTATCTCTCTCCTCCTTCTCCCTCTGAAATCCGGACCGTTCAAAATACTTTTGGACAACCAAGATGTGTGACGACTACTGCCACATGGTACTCGTCCGGTACGTACTCAAGTTTTTCTCATTTTAGAGAGATCAGAGGGTTACGCTAGTACAGTAGAAATTGGATCCCGCTTTATGCTGGACTGCATAAAGGCGCTTCTACTATTATGTCCCAATCGTACATCTTTGTATTTAGGCTGAATTTCTTGTTTTATTTTATCAAATGAAAGGAGGAGGGTTGATTAAGTCTGCCTAGGATTTATTTTTATAGGAAGAGATTTTAAAAAATTTGAATCGTTAAAAACACTTTTAGATGACCAAAATCATGCTAACAACCCTCTCTGCAGTCCAACGTCAAACTACAAAAAAATCAGATTTTAGAAATCAACAATGCTATGGGCACGGCTCACAAATCAATAAATGGGATCAAATTCTGAAAAATCATTGAATTTCAATGAGTTAAAATCTAAGTTCGTTGAATGTGAAAGACAATCAACTCTGTCAGGAAGAATCGATCCAGCTTCTTAAATCTGTTGGCGCATACCCAGATTTCAAACGATAAATCTGTGAGTACAGTCCTCAAACGATAAATCCGTGAGTACAGTCAGATTTCAAATGTCTTTTTTTCCCCCTTTAAATTGTTTTGTCTTTTTTACAAATTTCTGTCAATTGTTGCTTTATTACATGTTTTGATTCACTGTGAGAATCTGAAATGTAAAAGAAAAGACGTCAAAAATAAATTGGAAAAAAAAATAAAAATGAAACGTGTTTGAAATGCATTCACCAAAAACAAAGTAATAGGAATAGTAGATTGTTTCCTGTCCAAATTTATTTTTATTGTAATCCTCTATTTATAAAGAATTAAAGATTGCGACAGAGAGACCGCTACATAACTGTTCATGTATCAGTTATTACGTTAAATTTCCGATATCGTTACATTGCTTGTTATAAAAAATTCACACTTGTATAAAACGATTCCAGATACGAATCATAGTGTCTAGTATTTTCCAATTTCTTTGTTACAAAGACTGAATTTTGTTTTTGAAAAGTTCAAAAAAAAAATAAAGTTTTTATAGTGCCCATCATTTCAACATGTACAATTTGTCAATATTTCAATAATAAATATTTTTGCCGATAAAAAAAAACCATTTCAACCAATTCATGTTTTTTTTATTGAAATGGTTTTTTTTTCTTATTCAATCCAAAATTACTAGTCCCTCCGTCCTAATTTAATAGTCCCTCGTTCTATTCTAACCGGATAAAAAACTTCTTATAACTTGAAATCGGTAATGAATTTCTTATTCAATATGGATCTTGTTTGATAGATCTCAATTAATTCTATAAGACAATATTTTCAAAATCACGTAAAACAATGTAAATTACGAGATATAATCAATTGAAAAGTGATACGAACTTCCAAAAGAGACTATTAAATTGGAACGGAGGGAGTACTTTAGAAGGTGCAATTGCATGTGATTTAGGCCCCGATTGGATGTAGCATTACAGGGGGTATAAAATTATACCCCCTCCCCTTATCCCGGTCCCACCATTTTATGCATGGTTTGGGAAACAAAATGCACCCGGATAATTTTATACCCCCACCCTTTTAATACCCCTTTATACCCCCCAGCCCTTACTAATTAATAACACCCCCCCCCCCCCCATTACTAATTCATACCCCCCAATACCCCCTACGAAATTACCCCCCTACCCTCCCTTATACCCCTCCCCTTACCCCCCAGTTTTTTTTTACTGTTTTAAAAAGAAACCGAATGACATTTTAAATTCTTTACGAACTCTTGTGATTTCCTTCGGATAAAAAAATGAAGTATTTTTATGCATAAGTTTTTAATTTTTTTCGCGCCAAATTAAACTACTAATTGAGATCTTTAATTTGATACATTGTTGGGGAATAACATAAAAATTACTAATTAGTTATTATAAGTAAAAAACGCATAGTTAGAAGAAAAAAACAAGCAAACAAATTAGGTTGTACGCAACATTATTAAAATGAATAATTAAAAGTAATAATTAAATATTTTAATTTTAGATATAATTAATAAAAGTAATTATTATATCATATTTATTGAAAAGTATAATTAATTTAATTAGTTTGTATTTATGTATTTATTTTATCGTAATATTTAATATTACCCATGCACAAGGGCAAATAAGTCATTTGTCCACTTTTTACATCATCCACCCAACTTTATCCCCCTTTATCACAAATTCATCCAAACCACGTACTGTTTAATCCCCCCTCCATAAACATCACATCAATGTGGGTCCACCCTTACTAACTAATACCCCTTACTATCTTATCCCCCCTTACTATTTAATCCCACCAAAACTTATCCCGCATCCAATCGGGGCCTTAATGATGCACAACTGTCTCTAATTCCGCCTCAATTTCCCAACCCCCCTCCTCCACTTCACATCCTTTCTCACCCTTGTTCATCTCTCTTTCTGTGTCTGTCTATATAGATTACATACATACACATATATCTATATTGACAGCTCTCTCTCTCTCTCTCTCTCTCTCTCTCTGGCATTTAATACCCACCAGTGTTGTTGTGGGTTCAAAATTCAATAGCCTTAATTGAACCCCACCTGTAATTTCAAGCTCTTTCCCATTCATATACACCCCCCCTCCTAAAACACCATCCCCATCTCTCTCTCTCTCTACAGTCTACTCTCTCTCTAAAAAAAAATGGATTCTCTGTCATCTTCTTCTCTCTCACCCTACTACCACCTCATCTTCACCGCCCTTGCCTTCATCGCCTCAGGCCTAATCTTCTTACTCACCCGCCAATCCAAGGCCAAGAAACTCAACCTCCCTCCGGGCCCGCCGGGCTGGCCCGTCGTCGGAAACCTCTTTCAGGTGGCCCGGTCCGGGAAGCCCTTCTTCGAGTACGTGAGGGAGAATCTGCTGCCCAAGTACGGACCGATCGTGACGCTGAAGATGGGGACGCGGACCATGATCATTCTAAGCAGCGCGGAGCTGGTCCAGGAGGCCCTGATTGAGAAGGGCCAGGTGTTTGCGACCCGGCCAAGGGAGAACCCGACCCGGATCATTTTCAGCTGTAATAAGTTCACGGTGAACGCTGCTCTCTACGGCTCGGTTTGGCGGTCGCTGCGGAAGAATTTGGTTCAGGGGATGCTTAGTTCTGCCAAGCTCAAACAATACGGTAATGTGGCTTGAGGTGTCTTTGTAATCGTACGCACTGTAATTTGTAATTTTTAACAAGCAATGCTACGGTGATCATATTTGATGCCGATGTCTCGAAAATTAATTCGTACACAACATTAGTAAAAATGTGCTCACTAAATGCACATTCTACTGACACATTCACACGATAGCCACCAAAATAGTACTACTTTTATATTGGCAAACTCAACTTCTACCGTCTACTGGAGTAATAAATTTGATTAGTTTTTGAAAACCCACTTTTTTTTGTTGACTTTTCATAGGATGTTCCCAAAATGAGAAAAAGAGTAAACAAAATGGGACGGAGACGTAGAGAGTTTTTTCGGCACAGAGAATCTAAGCTCCTATATAAGGGTCGGGTTGACCAGGCCGTTCCCATTTACTATTTGGATTATATTTTGCATTTTTGATAGATATTCTTGTGAAATTATCAAATTTCAAAAATAATTAAAAAGTTAAAACAATTACTATCATTTTCAGATATTTGAGAACATTGAATTATGGTGAAAGATACTGTGTGATAATAATAATACTGTGTTTGTCGGATGATACGATAACAACAATAATGTTTTGTTCTTGAAATCAGGTACGGTGAGAAATGAAGCTATGGACAAGCTGATTGCAAGAATAAAATCCGAGGCCGACGCCAACGACGGCACCGTTTTCGTACTCGGAAACGCCCGGTTCGCCTTCTTCTGCATCCTCCTAACCATGTGTTTCGGTTTCGAACTAGACGAGAAAACCATCGAAAGAGTCGATCAGATTATGAAAACTGTCTTACTGGTTCTCGACCCAAGGCTAGACGATTATTTACCCCTCTTGAGCCCCTTCTTCTCCAAACAAAGGAAAAGGGTTAAAGAAGTCCGAAACGAGCAAATCCAAACCATGGTCCCTTTGATCGAGAAACGCCGATCCATACTTCAAAACCCCGAGTCCTACCCCAATGCGATGCCGTTTTCATACATCGACAGTCTGTTCGACCTCAAAATCGAAGGCCGGAAATCCACCCCGACCAACCCGGAGATCGTCACCCTCGTCTCCGAGTTTCTCAACGGCGGGACGGACACGACCGGGACCGCGATCGAGTGGGCCATAGCTAGACTTATCGAGAACCCTCTGATCCAAACCAAGCTCTACGACGAGATTAAATCGACGGTCGGAGATAAGGTAGTGGATGAAAAAGACGCGGAGAAAATGGTATACTTGAACGCCTTCGTTAAGGAGTTGCTACGTAAACACCCGCCGACGTACTTTTCGTTGACCCATGCGGTAACGGAGCCGGCAAAACTGGCGGGTTATGACATACCCACAGATACCAACGTGGAGATCTTCTTGCCGGGTATTTCGGAGGATCCGAAGATATGGAAGGATCCGGCTCGGTTCGACCCGGACAGGTTTCTGACGGGTGGGGAAGAGGCGGATATGTTGGGGACGAGCGGGGTGAAGATGATGCCGTTTGGAATCGGGCGGAGGATTTGCCCCGGGTTGAGTATGGCTACGGTTCATGTTAACTTGATGATAGCCCGAATGGTTCAGGAGTTCGAGTGGTCGGGTTACCCGGAAGGGAGTAAGGTGGATATGAGTGAGAAGCTGGAGTTTACTGTTGTGATGAAGAATACTTTGAGAGCTAAGGTGAAGCCAAGGAGGGTTTAATAATAAACAAAGTGATGTCGTTTTAATTATTAAGGTTTGACAGCTAGGTCTCTCTCCGTAGTAGCTACTATATATGGGTGTATACTTTTTTTTATAATTTTTGGATCTTTGGTTTTTCCAAATTGGGTGATGGAAGATTGTTCCTCAATTGGTCTTCTATTATCATGTTTTTTTTTTTTTTAAATTTATTTTGGTTTGTTTTTGCTAAATTTTGGAGTGGTATAATAATGGAATTTAATCCATTACGGTTTACTTGATATTGTACGTGCGTTCATTTGAAACACTTATAATGAAAGGAAAGAGGAACGCAAGTTTCTTTTATTTTCAAAGGTTGTATGAACGTTAATTTCATGATTGGATATCCAATTATTTAAAAAGGTAAATTGAACGATTAACTTAAAATATTTGGAGTATAATCTTACTTAAAATATTTGTAGTATAATCTTACTATTTACACGAAACACGACAATTGTTCACATTCATAAAAGTCGGAGAGAGAGAGAGAGAGAGATGAGAATTTAGATAAAGTGTATGTAGCTCAATGAGGGACTTGGGACATACTTAGGAAGGAAAGGAGTTGTGTTACTTTAATGACTTACTAGTTTTAGTCCTCGTGCGTTGCACGAAAACGCGTGCTCATTGTTAACCTTATTCCTAAACGTGAAGAACCATGTCCGTCTAATATCTACAAGCCGACTTCAGAGGTACAGTGATTGAGAGTATAGAGGAGCAAAAGTTCACTTAAATGCACTCTTACGTCCTAGAGCTCAACGCTCCACACATCTTTACGTACTGTGGCACTGTCAATATTTGAAAATAAAATTCTCTTAAAGGCATTAATTCATTTTCTTCCTAACCTCTTTTCTAGCCCTATTTTTCTTTTTTTGACAAAGCTCACATATCAATCATTTATACGTCTTCCTTTCATTACCACAGGCTCAAGTCAAACTCAACATTAAGCAGCAACGAAATTACTTCCATAAATAACTAACAAACATTAGAGTAACTCATAAATTAGATTAAAAGGATTTAAACCTGTTCCAGTAGCATCAATGCAGTAATAATTTTTGAAACGATTGATGTAACACGACAATCTTCCACTGCATATGTCTTCAAGAATTTATCGAGTTATCCTACTACAACAAAATTATAATTAGATTAAAAATGAAATTTAGATATTCTTGCCATCTCTCCTCTCCTCTCCCTCATCTCTCTCTCTCTCTCTGTAATTATATCTCCTTGCAATATGCCCCATCCCAATTCTACTCCTCTCTTTCTTCTGGTGGAAGTAAAATGTTATAAAACTTTTTGGATTTGGGCACCAAGGAAGTCCAAAACATGGAGCAAATTAAGGAACCAACTTTTGACTTTTGAGGCCAAAAAGAGTCATGCTTATACTTGAGCAGTAATTGAATGGAGATTGTGAATTACCTAAACTAACCCCAAGAGTACAAGGCTACCCAACAAAAGGAGAAAGGTATTTTTGTCCAAAATTGCAAAAATGGTGGCAAGCCACATTGGTTCTTTTATGTAAAGGTCTTTGATTTGATAGGTATATGTATAGAAGTGTGTTGAAAATTACAGAACTACCCTATAACCTCAATGGAAATTCGTAACTATCCTAAAGTGGCAATGGAATTACAAAAGTATCATAAGTGGCAAGCGACCACATCTCTCTCCCTTTATATACAAGTGTGTTGAAAAAGTAAAATAAGACATTGGTTGTGTTTGGTTAGATAGTTTAATTTAGTTTTGATGATGTCAGCAGGTGTAATGAGTGGAGAGATAGAGAGAGAAATGAGGGAAATGATGATGTCATCAAAATTAAAACTAAAACTAAGCAGGGAAACGAACAAGGCCAATACAATTGTCTCATTTCATTCGAATGACGGGAAAAAAGTGAGTGGGGGATCTCTCATTCCCTTGAATTTCTTCTTTTCTTGGTCATTTTGATATTCATTTACTATAACAAAATAGACGTATAGTTAGGGGTGTTTTGGGAAAAAAAGAAAAAAATAGTTTTTTTTGGTTTTTTATTTTTATTTTTATTCACTATTTTAATTGCATTTGTTAGTTTTGCGTCATGGTTTCATGATTTATGGATTCATCTCGATTAAACGAATCCAACAAGTATAAAATTATGGTAAAAACTAATTTTTTTGAATAAAGTCAAAATTAAACCAATAAAACGCAAAACTAACAAATGTAAAAAAATTTGAATAAAGACAAAACGAAAAAAACCAAAAAATCAATCCTCCACTTTTTTTGCCAAAGCAACAACTCTTGAAGTCAATCTACTACAGTGTAAAACAGACGTGGGATGGGGAATCAAATCCTTTGTTCCGAAAATTCTCTATTCTTCTATTTCGGTGCATTTTCGGCCATTGAATCACATGAAAATTTTAAAACAAAAAACATAACACATACAATCCAAAGACCCAAAATACTGCGGCACGGAGGAAAAAACCATTTTCCGGAACAGGCCGGAACAGGCGATCTCATACCGTGGGATGGGGTTTACGGATTAGTTAGCCACTGGTTTCTTCGGAGTCTATTATTCGTGTTTGGTTAAGAAAGTTCACAAGATGCAGATGAAACAAACAAGTATAACTGTACTTTGGACCTGAAAGTAAGTCCAATTAATAAGCTTTAAATTGGAGCTGCCTTTTCTTGGTTGTGTGTTAAATCAACCGGAAACCAACGCTACAAAAGCGGTGGTTGCATTCATGGCACTTTTGTCCACGAGCATTGTTTACGGACTCTGATCATTTTTTTTTTTTTTTTTGAAAATGTCAAGAATATCATATCAGCGCCATCCGGCAACGATTACATCAAATGACAGGAAAGAGACCACAACCACTAACAATTGAAATGAACACGGCTTAAAGCTCAAAGGCTACCGGTTCTCAGACACACCTGCCGAAGCAGACCCAACACCTTTGGGACGGGACTATGAATCCTATCAAAAATTAGCGGTAGAGAACCCCAAGGGGACCCAGCTCAATCCATTACACAACACAGCACAGATGTAATCAACACTGACCAACAACAAACTAACAGACAAACCAAAATAAAAAACTAATCAGAAGCCCAAAGAAACTAATACAACCCGAGCTCCACTGAGTCACCTCGCTGAGTTGCACCGAGTCGAACTGAGTTTCCCTGAGTCGCCGACTAGTCACAACCCCGGACAGGACCTAGCTCCCGTAGCCGCCACCCATGGCATAAAGGAGCTTTATTCGCCGGAGGGGGCTGAGGCTTCCAAGATCAACCGGTCGTCAGATCTGACGCACCCAAAACAGGCAATAGACGATGAAGGCGGAGGAGGAGGGAGATGGTGGAAGAGGTGAGGGGCTGGCGGCGAGGGGCTGGCGGTGGAGGAGAAAGGAAAGGGCGAAGGCGGAGGGGTATGTAGAGAATGGGCGGCATCAATCGGCCAAGGGCTGATGGTGGAAGCTCCGGCATGACAAGGAGGAGGAGGGGTGGGGCGGCAGCCCCACCCCTCAAGATCTGGAAACGAGCGGAACCGAGAACTGGTTAGAGAAGAAGAAGGAGAGAGAGGGTGGAGGGAAGGAGAAGAAGGAGCCGGAAAGAATGAGAAGAAGAGAGAAGAGAAGCCGGACGGGAGGAGGAGCCGGCAAGGAGAGGGGATAAAACCCTAGGGTTTCTAACTTTTTAGAGAGAGAAACTCTCTAGGGCAGTAGTAGGCCCTCCGCTGGACTCTGATCATTGTACGCATATTATTCAGTAGTCTTGGAACACTCTAATTTGACGTCTCAACTTCTTGCTACATCGTATAATTTTTGTGAGGTTCGTACGCTTGGTTTTTTTTTTTTTTTGAACGAAAAAAAGGGTGGGAAGGGACGATCGGCGTAGCAACACCCCATGAGCGTGACCATTGGAGTTCCCGACCCGCTGTGAAATGTCCGATTGAGCCATAGATACTGTCCACAGCACTACCTAGGCGACTAGTTGGTTAAAGGCCCTCCACACAAATCCATACAAGTCTCAGCTGACATAGGAGGGATTCAAACCTAGGAAGTCCTTGTATGCGAGGGGAGGAAAATCTTATCTCGCTCACTTTGGCCAACTAAACTACCACGTCAGTGGTACGCTTAATATGTTGCTCACTAGGGGTGTCCACGGATCGGATCCGGACGGATCGGATACGGATCCGGTCCGCTCAGAGCGGATTATGGTTTTTAAGATCTGGAACCGAACCGAACATTCACGGATCGGTTACGGATCGGGCGGATTTGACAGATTAAAGAAGGATTATTGAGCGGATTGAGCGGATCCGATCCGGAACCGCCAGATTAGAAATTCTCGATCCGGAACCGAACCGAACATTCACGGATGGATCAACAGATGGTTCGGATCGGTTCGGATTGGTCGGATTGGCGGATCGGATGATCCGCTGGACAACAACATTGCCCACCACAAAATGGTGTAGTGTTGAGAGGGATAGGAGCGGTGCGCAGACCACCCAATTATTTGGATGGACACAGATGTGTCCTAGTTTTTATTTTCAATTACTCCTATCAATAATGTGGAAACCCAAACATTGGGTCCACAAGTTTGACTTTTGCTCGTATATCATGGATGGGTTAATTGTAATTGCCGGAGTTACACATCCTGAGAGACACACCCCAAACCACACCCTCCACGTGATGTTCTATTAATGTGCCACATGGCGCTGGGGCCCGCCACAAAGACTGACTAAAAAAAAAGAAAAAAATTCCTCTCCCTCTCTCATTCTGCCCCAAAACCCAACAAACCCAGCCTCCTCTTTCCACCGCCACAACCACCGCCCCAGTCCTCCACCATTCTGGTGGAAACCAAATCACCGCAACTTCCAAATTCCATCCGGGAGCGTTGAATGTCGGTTACACATTCTGGCGGAAAACAAGCTTTGGTCCATAACCCAAACCCATTACCTGCAAACTACATACTAACAAGATCCATGTGATCAATCTCAAACCACTGTACGGCACATAATTGATAATCCTACAAATATCCCACAAAATCATACCGAAATAAATACTCACATACTCCACAGGCTTCTTCTGTCAACTTTTTCCGGTGCAGGATTCCCATATTTTTCGGGAAAATGTTAAGTGTTTAGATTCGGTCAGGTGATGGACCGATGGTGAATGAACAATACCCATTTCAATCATGCAAGTTTCTTGTCACTGTTAACTGGAGTAATTTTTTTTTCCTATTAGGATCTTCTGTCCTTAGATTTGATTTGTATTACCATATAATCGATTGATGAGCAGAGAGAGAACGAAGAGGGACGAGAAAGAGAGAGACTGGTGGTAGAAAAGGTGGTGGTGGTGGTGGGTATGGAGGCGCCGGCGGTAGGAATGGTGGGTCGATGGTGGAGGACTGGTGCGGTGGCTGTGGCAGTGGGAAGAGGAAGTTGGATTTTGGGGCAGAGTTGAGGGAAAGAGAGAGAGAGAGATGAAATTTTTTTCTTTTTTCTTTTTTGAGTCAGTCTTTGTGGCGGGCCCCATCGCCACGTGGCACCTTAATAGAACTGTGATTTGGGGTGTGTCTCTCAGAGTGCGTACGTATCATTATTATTGCCCGACAATGGCAATAACACCCCGATTGGATGAGGTATTATTTTCAGGGGTATAAGTTTTAGAGAGGGATAAGATAAGAGGGGGTATTATTTTTGGAGGGGGGCCCAAATTGATGTGATGTATATGGAGGGGGGGATAAAAAAGTAGATGGTTTGGATGAGGGATTAAATAGGGGGTAAATTTTGGTTTGGTTTGGATAACTTAAAAATAGGAGGAGGTAGATGATGGAAAAAGCTGTCAAATGACTTATTTGCCCTTGTGGTGTACCAAACCTTATTAATGATTAATTTAATTATATAATTACATGAAATAAATTAATTTTTGGATGATTTTAAGTTTAATTAAGTTTTTGGACAGAAAAAAATAATTTTTAAAAAAAAAACGTTTTTTTTTTAAAATTAAACATTTGAATGGTTGGTTGTCATTAAAAAAATTTGAAGAAAGTATTTTTTTTTTTAGTTGTTGGGCTATCTTATTATGTTTTTTATTACGTCAACACAATGAATAATAAATGAACAAACTAAAACATTTATTAAATGGGTCACTCATACAAAAAAAAATTACAAAGAATTTTATTGAACTCTGAAATAATTAATACAAATTTATTTGAGATACAATTAAAAGGACTTAAAAAAAAAAACGATACATGTGGTCTCAAATAAATATAGTAATTTATTTGAGATTTATTACAAGGATAATAAAGTACACAACTACGTGTTTATTTAATAAACTTCCACCAATTTCGATCTATTGACGTTCAAAGCAAAAACTCCATCCGTCGAACAATGGATGAGTACGACCTTAATCTCATTATCCTACCCAACTCATATGCATAGAAAAAACTCATATGCATAGCATGCCTTAAATTTGTACAAGTAAAAACCAACTTACGAACCTAATGTTATTTTTAACTTTTTGTGTTTCATTTTCTCCAACAAAACCCCTAGTTAGTTGAAGCATTTTTTATATACATATTGTATATCCTCTATATTTTTTAATGTACTGTATCATTTTCTTCCAAATTATCACCTGTATATATAATATTGTATTAATTTATATATTTTTACCACTTGTATATATATAATACTGTATTATATAATGTAATGTATATATATACATCCGGACCTCCCGTTTCCGGACCTCCATGATCCACACATTTTTTTGACGATCCGATCCGTCCAATATGTTCAGAAGGTGTTTTCAAGGGTCCACGTGGGAAATCTTCAAAAAAAAAAAATACCGGGAAGGGCTTGATCCAAGCAGTTTTCGCAAAAATTAGAAAACACCTTCTGAACTCATTGGATGGCTCGGATTTTCCAACAGATGAGATGTATTTGCTTTCTAAAAAAGAACGAGTAGATCTAGGTTTTTGAAAAACTGGGGTTTTAACCCAACTGTTCGAGATAGAGAGACATAGTGTGAGAGAGAGAGAGAGAGAGAGAGAGAGAGAAGAGACGTGGAGATGGAGATCGAGGTCGTAGGAGTAGATCTAGGTTTTTGAAAAACTAGGGTTTGAGAGAGAGAGAGAGAGACCTAGAGATGGAGATCGAGGTCGTGGAGTCTGGTTCGAGATGGACTTCATCTTCTTCGTCTATCTCTCGCCAAAATCGCCTTTCTCTCTCTTCTCTCTGTGGAACGAACGTGAAATGAGCGGAGGGGTGACCCGGTATTGTTTATGACCCGTACCCTCAACCTACGAACTCTTTTTACCCGACTTTAGACCCGCGAACTCTATTTTCTCCCACAGCCGTTGGACTAGATCCAACGGACACCGTTTGAGGTCCGATTTTTTTTAAAATCCAGGAAGAAAATACAAGTAGAATACAGAAATGTAGAGGTAGAGAGAGAGACAGAGACTGATATTATTTCTCGTAAAAAAATGACATACATCTTCCTTCTACTAATCTCCTATTTATGGATTGGCTTACACCTTCCCTCCACTAATCCTCCTAACTAACTCCTTAACCACTTTCTTAACAGATCTTAACAAACTTTCTTAACAGATCTTTTATTACAGAATTACATAGAACCCTCTCCCTTTTATTCTATATTACTGGACATAACATTCCCTACTTCTTGAAAAACAGCCTTATCCTCAAGGCTGAAAATGACGATATTTGCTCTGCATTTCAGAATAGTCCACCCAGGTAGCATCCTTTGGGAAGGTATTCAGCCACTGCACCAACCATTGGACCACAGCCTTGTTACCACACTTGACCATTTTCCTATCCAAAACAGCTAAGGGTTCCACCTGTAGGGTGCCCTCAGGACCAACGGGTGGAAGGGTAGGCTGAGCTATTACATGAGCTCCCAACTTCTTTTTGAGCAGTGAAACATGAAATACAGGATGTATTTTAGCCTCTACTGGTAGCTGTAGTTTATAAGCCACTGACCCAATTTTTTGCAGCACTTGGTATGGTCCATAGAACCTTGGAGCTAATTTCATATTCCTTTGTAGTGCCACAGTGACTTGTTTATAAGGTTGTAAGCTAAGCTGTTACATGAGCTCCCAACTTCTTTTTGAGCAGTGAAACATGAAATACAGGATGTATTTTTGCCTCTGCTGGTAGTTGTAGTTTATAAGCCACTGAGCCAATTTTTTGCAGCACTTTCTTAACAGATCTTAACAAACTTTCTTAACAGATCTTTTATTACAGAATTACAGAGAACCCCCTCCCTTTTATTCTATATTACTGGACGTAACAATACGACTATACATCTTTGTTCTATTCCATGCCTTCAATCTTATTCTTTCAGTAGCTAACATGAAAAAAAAAAACACTATTCATTAAATGTGATCACCTAATAGGCTACATACCGACTGGTACTTTGGGTTGAACAACAGCAATCTTGAACAAGTCATTCAATTCCTTTTCTTTGCCTTCTCTTTATCCTTTCTCTTCTGCACAAGAAACTCAATTGCCCACAACGAATCAAATTGAAGTATCCATAAAAACCAGCAATTAAATTGAAATGGCTACATATGTATATATAGATATAGATATTTTGCACATTTTGCAAGCAAGGGTTTTGCCACAAAGCTGAGCCCTAACCATCAAGTTTTCCCTTTAAATATTGGGTTCTCAAATTGAAACCCACAAATTTATATTAAAAAAGGAGGCCTCCGTTGAGAGAGTGAGAGAGAGAAGAATCGCCGGGATAAGAAAGGTAGAAGAAGATGATTGAGATTGGAGGAGGAGCCAGTGAGAACGATCTAGGGTTCCTTGACTTCCTTCCCCTCACAAATCATCATTCTCTTTGCTATTTTTTTTGTTCTTTTTTTTACGTTAACTGAGGAGGGGATGAAAAGTGAGGGGTTGTTTTAGGGGGGAATTTTCAATATGGGAATATTTCGGTCAACACAAATTTGGGTACTATGCGTGTGCAATTAAAAATTTTCTTTTCATGCTGGGAGTAATTAAGAAAAAGTGTGCTAGCAAAAAGCAAAACGCAATATTTTGCCCCTATTGCCACTGTCCGGCAATTCACCCTATATGTGGAGGGGCCCCTGCCAATTCATTTTCCTGATTCACTGCGCTACTAATGGTAAAGGCAGGTAATCTGAACAATTTCTTCAGTGTTCAGAGAACCATCCTTAATCCCAGAGCCATCTCCTTCACTTGGAAAGAACAGTACCATTCCTCTGTTAACGGATCAGCTCCTCACTTTGCATTTATCCAGTTCGTACATTATCTTCCGAACCAGAATAACTTATTTACGGACTATGTGCAAATGAAGTGTTTGCACATGGAGGATCTCGGCCGTTCGTTCCAAGATCTAACGGCTTGGAGGGTAGCATGATTTCAACTGTTTCTTACTCCCTCAGTCCCAAAAAAGTTAGGGCCTCTTTGAAATCCAATTACTCTTATTTTTCAAGGCATAACAATTGCACTTTTCATTTTTGTTTTTTTTTATTTTGCCCATAATCATTACAATTTTTCATTTAAACAGATCATGTCACATCAAAAAATCGAGGGTAAAATTAAAAATTTATCAAATAAAATACATTGATTTTTGTAAAGGAACTGACCTTTTGGGACAACCTAAAATGGAATACTAGACCAAATTTTTAGGATGGATGAAGTTTCTTTTCTTTTTTTTTTTGGGATATTATAGAGTACTTACTTCGTCCGCATTTGTTGATCCATTATTTAAATTCATACAATTTTGACTACTTATATAAGCACTAAAAAAACGCATAGATTTAATACAATAGACCAACAAAGATGGACGGAGGGAGTAGTTTTTCCATACCCCTTGGACATGATTGAGCACGAATACGGACCACATGCACATTTAGATGAGGTCTACACACTTAAGAGTGGAACTCACACGTGTGTGATCCATATTCATATAAAATCCATATTCATATCAAACTTTTACTGATTTGAACTCACCTACAATACCTAATTGAATTGTGAAATTCATTTACCTAATTTAGTTGTGATTATAGATTCTAACACACATGAAAGCTTGATTTGAATTGATTTAGCCACAACTGAGGGAATTTTAAACAAATTTGTAATATGAAGGTAGGTTAGACAAAGTGGAATATTTGATAAGTGTTAACCTTCCAGTAAATGATAAGAACCTCCTCTTCCACACGGGTAGCTTCTTCTTCACCTTGTCAATAATAGGCTGACAAGTAAGTAAGAACTCTTTTTGGATTTACCCCTAGATGCAGACCCAATTAAGTCTTTCATAGGAAGAGAACCCCTCAGACAGCATGCATGTTGTCCGGGACCCGGGGTGCATGCTGTCCCTGCATGTTGTCCGATCTGGGCCCGTCTGTGGCTCGGATCACATCTTGTCCAAACACATTCGAACCGTCCGCTACCAAACAAACCCGAGCCGTCCATTGCCGAGTACGGACTACCCAAATTAGGGGCAACATGGATGCTGTCCGTAAAGGACAGCACCATCCCCAATTACCTCAGGCAACCCAACTGATGATCATGTGCTAGGTTTGTAACCTCTTGATCTTGGACCTTCTCACGCCACATGGCATGCTTTTAGTGAAGTTGATCTTTAAACCAGACAACAACTGAAAACAGACAACTGAAAACCAGACAACAACTGAAAACACCTAATTAAGGAAATCTCATCCATGTCATTGTCAAAAAAGAGACTAGGGTCATTGGCAAATTACAGAGGAGTAATTACGACTCCATTTCTTCCAACTTTATCACCCGACCAGTCCGAGGTCCTTAGCTCTTTCAAGAAAAATGTTTGAGTGCTTTGGCTACTATAATAAAAAGGAATGGCGAGAGGGGATCATCTTGCCTTAATCCCCTGCGTGGTTGGAATTTTGAGGATGCATTGCAGAACCATTAACAAGAACTGACATGGAAGTGGTTGATATGAACTCAAAGATCCTAAATCAGGGCACAATGGTCCGATTATCCATTTTCAAGATATAATCATAAGTATTCAAACTCTATAGAATGGAATCATAAGGATATTATTGATACATGACGCCTAATTAAAATTCTCCAGAAAAATAGAAAATTTTACTATATTATATCGTGTATGTTTAATTACATGGGTTCTTTTATTGGGTGGACAATAAGGTAAGAAGGAGAAAAAAAAAAGCACACAAATTCCAATGTATTCTTTTCACTTTTATATACATTTTTACGCATTTCTATACACTTTTCACATATTTCAATACACTTTTTAAATCTTTACGACTGCTCAGCAGGCTGATTCTAGAATTTTCCTAATTACATATACATTTCAACACCCATAATTCTTGTACATGAGGCATAAGTTAATTTTTTTTTTTTTTTGCATCATTGAAATCTAAAAGAATTCCCTAGTAAAAATCTAAAATCACCAATAATAAATGAATGAATGATACATACATTATTTTGATTATTCAAATTAAAGAATTGGGTTGGAGACGCTCTTAGGGATTATTGGACTTATTATCCCCTTGACCACTTGATTGAACCCCGCCAATAGCCAGAGTCCTTACTTTGAATCGTTCAAGTCGTAATGTCGATTCATCGTCTTGCTTAGCCCCACAGCCCGACCCAAAGCTCAAGCTTCTTGTCATGGTTCGAGCTTTCGCACCATCCCTTTCCGAAAATACTCCCCCAATTCTCTCGAACAATTCGGCGAAATCATCATACAGCCCCGGGAATATTTTCTTGAAAAATTCTTGCCTTTTGACGCACAGTTCCTTGAACATTTCCAGCAGCGTGAACATCCTCGGATCGACCGATTTCCCCGATTTCCATCGGACCATGTTAAACTTTTCCATTTCTCGCGACGTGCCACTTTCTTGCACAGAATATTGATCCGCCATGGACGATTATTAATTTCTCTACAAGCTTGGGAGATGACAAGAAATTGGAATGTTTTTGTGGTGTGGGAATTGATAGGAGAGTTAAGTGTTCTTGGTTTTGTTAGGGTATTTATACAGTGCAGCGACAGATGAAAAGTCAAGGACTTGGTCTTCAATTCTTAATCAACACGTCGGAGATGGTATTTTCAGGTAATTTCTAGTCTCCAGAAGGACCAAAACAACGTTATGTTGAGCGAGTCATCCGTGATAATGGATTTAATTTTGTTTTTTTATAATCGGACGTTCGACCTAGTTTGCAGGTACCTCGAATTATTTCAGGGTCTTGAAATTAACGACCGGACAAACACTCTAGTTGCCTCAAGGTTTGGAATGATTGGTTTCTATGAGATTCAAACATTTATAATCGGACGTTCGACCTAGTTTGCAAGTACCTCGAATTATTTCAGGGCCTTGAAAAATTAACGACCGGACAAACTCTCTAGTTGCCTCAAGATTTGGAATGATTGGTTTCTATGAGATTCGAACATGTAATCTCATAGAGGACAAACACTTACTGTTTTTTCATATCCACTTGGCCAAACGTACGCTTCGAGGTTAATGGATTAGGTTGAAGGGAAAAAAATTGGTGAGCTAGCAATTAATGGATAGGACCTCATATGGCGTTGTTTCCCATCCACTAAAATGAGAAATCCCATAAAATATGAGATTTTACATTTTAGCACATGGAAAACAAGTTATGCATCTTTGGTTAAAAGGTGAATTCTGGAAATAGGAATTTCACAAAAAGATGGACCAAATACAAAAATATTTTGAGTTTGAGGAATTATAATAAATCAAAAAAATTCTCACGAGCTAAGCCAAATTATCAACATTTGGAAAAGGAAAAAAATACTAAATTTAGTTTAGAAAATACAAAAAAATAAAATAAAATGACAATGGTATATATTATTAACAAATTTGGGGTCCATAACGTCATCTCGTCGGCAACCCTCATTTGCTACCGCCAAGATTTCACGTGAATTATACTCCCTCCGTCCTTTTTGTTTGTCTTCTTTTCTTTCTTTCTCTCATTCTTTTTTTTTTTCTGACTTTTTGATGGCCCAAATCATTTTTTCATTTAAAATAATCATTTAAAAATCATAGTGCAATTTTTATGAGATTCTTCTCTTACCCTTCCCTCAAGAATTGACATGAGCAGCTAATTTAAATGGAAGGACATTTCTTAGAAAGTTCCAACTTTTTAAAATGCAATGATTGTGTTTCATTATTAAGTTGAATTCTCTAAACTGGACAAATAAATTGAGACGGACAGAGTAAAAATTCTTCCAAACAATATGGGTCGGGCAATTTAATACTCCATCCGTCCCAAATTGCTGGTCTTTCTTTCTATTTTGGGATGTCCCAAAATGTTGGTCCTATTTCTAAAAATAACTATCAAAATATATCAAACTTCCAGTTTTACCCTTAAAAATACTCTTTCCCTCCCAATTTATTACACAGTTTTTGAAATTCGTGTTATTTCTTAAATTGTTTATATCTTTTAGCATATAATGTTTTTCATGATTTTTAAAACTTTGTATAAAACAACTAATTGAGATCTATCAAACTAGATCCATATTGCATATTTTTTGAGATCTATACTGAAAGATATAAACAATTTAAAACCACTTAATAAACTTCACAGTTTTAAAGAATAAATTTGGAACTCTAAGACAATAATTTTGTCTCCTTAAATAGTTGAATTCCCCAAAAGGGACGAGCAATTTGGGACGGAGGGAGTAATGAGAATCGCCTTTAACCTGATTGCAAGTTTAATCACTTCCATCAGGTTTTTTAAAATAAAAAAAAAATTGTTTACCAAAATAATTAGGGCCAATTACTTGCTTGACTTATACATGCACAAAGGGGGCTTTCCCCCCTAATTTAATCATTGACTGAAATGTTTTGGGAAACTTGGGTCACACGTATCCAGCAAATGCATGGCTGCCTCTATAACAAATCTGCCTCAAATATTAATTAACAAAATTCATAAATGAGAGAACTATGACTAAATGATCATCCTAATCCAAACCCACCTGGTAAATGGCCATCTGGGGTAATTGAACTTTCAAAATGAATTACCATCACATCTCTAGAACCCTAAATTCAAAGATGGAAGTCCACTTGAATCTACACAGAGCTCACGCAAGAAGTTTCATTCCTACGCTGTTACATAGGATTAAGAAAACTTATTCTCCAGTAGAGGATTATCATGGACCAGATTGGTAAAACGGACACCGCGCGATCTGGTCAGTCAAGTCGGGAATATTTCAATGCGTGCTTATGAGAAATTATATTTGCTGATTTTGAGATTGTAGCGTTTCAGAATTAATTAGGAGTGTTCACTAGAAATTCAAGACAACAGATTCTACATATTTTGAAAAACTAAAAAAAGGAATGAAATTTTGAAAACCTCAAAGTTTGGTTTGGGTAGCTTCCGGAGATTTTCGGATAAGATTTTAGGTTTTAAATGTTGCACCATAAAAGTTGATTTTTCAACTTTTTGCGGTAAATAGTTCCAGTTTTTATTGCCGCTTAATAACTATTTCACAATTATAATAAACATATTTATCTCTAGCCTCCTCTTGCTTTCTATAACCCTCCTTCCCTTCGAAGGTTTTCTCTCTCGATCTCATATTTAAGAGTTTCTTTATGTTTTCTTCCCTTTTGCAGCTTTCTCAACAACTCCTTCATCATTGAGGTACCGTCTCAAGTTCTGTCAGTGGTGGTGGCGATGGTTTTTGACAAATCAGATCAGTTGGATTGGTTTGTCATCAATGTGTAGATGTGATTATTGAGAATTCCCAACGCCTTAAGTTTGTGTTTGATCAATGTAAGTTTTTCTTTTGTGCGTATGAGTGCCAATTGGGTGGCCTATTCTGTGTCTATAAGAGAATAGTGATCTGAGTGTCTGTACTTGGGATGACTCCCCTTCTCTATGGCTTTGTAGTCCTTCGATTAAGAAGGGATTCTACTTCTAAATGATTATCTCCCGTACCTTTGTTTTTTTTTTATTATTAATAAAGCTTCTAATATTTTGAACAAAAAGAAAACATGTTTTTTCTGCTTGTACTAAAATCTAGAAGCTAAAAATAGAATATAAAGAATCATTATCCACCGCTACTGCAACCAAACCATTATCACAATGACCCATATCAAGCCAAACTGCAACAAGAATGACCCAATAATCAAGCCAAACTGCAAAAAGAATAGTTTGGTACTGTTAGATTTACTATTCAAAGCTGACATATTTTCCATGATTAAGATATGCTGCTGCAAAAAAAGAAAAGTGCAATTTGTAGGACTCAAAAACCATAGGAGATGCTCCCAAAAAAGCCTACAAGGAGAAAAATACAATGCAGTAAGTTGGTACATCTGCACTAGTAGATCCTGTTTCCATAATACACCACCAGATTGAAAAAAGATACAGAAGAAATGTCTCCTATTATTCTCCAGTACATACACCCACCAAAGAGAAAAACAATGTAATCGTACAACTTATACACTATACATAGAAAACCCTACAAAAACCCCCCCTGCTTATGAAACTTCTCAATCAAGCTGCAACAAAAACAACTCAAAAAGTTGCTATCTATACGCATTACGCCTTAAATAGTCATTTTCCGAGGCGAAGTGATTTTGCGGAGGAATTCCAGTTCCGCTACCTGATGGAATTCCGCTACTTGAAAACAGTCGCGACCTTTCTTCAGAGGGAATCCGCGGAATTGCATCTGGAAACGGATATGCAGGCGAAGAAAATGCACTAGAAGATGTATAATTGGGCCTAATAATGCCATCATAAGAGGAGGATCGATTTGAAGGAGTAATTCTCGCTCCCATACTTGAAAAGAGTCTTCGCCCTTCATCAGACGGAAATCGTGACATCAAATTCGGATGGGGATATAAGGGAGAAACGAATGTACTAGAAGAGGAAACAAGAGCTGCTGCCTCCCTGTTTGGATCAGTATAGGAATATCTCCGCGATAAAGGTAGATCTGTACCCAAACTTGGCCGGGGGGATGGATCGGAATAAGAAAATCTTGACCAAGTCACAGGTGGTTCTGGAATTCTCGACCTGCTTTCCATGGAGAGATTAGTCCCGGAAAGATTTATATTTCCGTTGGAAATAAGTGAACTGGACACAGTAAAAGGAGTGGTGAAATGATCAACAGCACTAAGAGCATTTCCTGAAGCAGGATAGTGATTTGTCAAACTCAATTGAGAATTTGAACTGGGGAAATTGGATTTAACAGTCGCTTCGAAATGAAAATCAGATGGCACTCTGAAAAGCCCAGGACATCCGACGGGAACCTCTGGTCTTCTGTCCCCAACTGAAAATTCAATTGCTTTTCCAACAGATGCACTATCCATTAATGGCAAGGGATTATAGGCTTTGTGCTTCAATTGTAACTTAGCTTGATGAAGAGCCTCTAGAACAGATTCTAATGTATCAGGTGTTTCATGTGGAATCAACGCACTCTCTGAAGGGACGGTGTTTGGTGACTGATCCCCGGCAGGACCCTCCGAATGTGAACGATGATGATAGCTATGAGAAGGCGACACACTGTGGTTACCTGCCGAAGATTGCATATTTTGATTCGCTGTAGCCACAGGGAATTCGAAATCAGAAGGTTGAGATCTCTGATCCGGGAAGCACCTCAAATCGACTCGTGGTGGTGACTGAAATCCATTAAGTTGACTTTTGGATGATTCTTCAGTGGCATATATGTTTTCCGCCTTCGACTTAGCTTCTTGGTCTTGTGAGGCCGTAGTCCCAACATGTTCTGAAGGAGCATCATCCTTGGTCTCATCTCTTTCTTCAGTGACATCTGAGTGGTTCCCAGGTTCAAACGAATCCTAGATAGATCATCAAATATAAAAAGACATTACAATCTATCATCACAAAATTCAGGTACCAGAAGAGGGAGAGAACAGAGAAAACTGAATAATTTCGAATAAAATATCACTTTGTGAAAAGCAAAGGGAAGTTATTGCCTTTTATATTTCTGTTTTCCTTTTATCTGTTAACGTCCGTTTTTTTCCTTTTTGTTTTCTGCTTTCCTATTACTCCTATGTTTTTTTCCTTCTTTTTTTGTGTTATGTTCTGTTTTCTGTATTCTGCCTTTAGTTGGCTGTTTTCTATCGTTTTCTGTCACGTTTCTATATTTACTTTTGTTTCTGTTTTTCTATATTCTGTTTCCTTTTTCGTGCTTTTCTTTCTGTTTTTTTATTTTCTGCCTCTGTTTCTATCTTATGCTTTTACTTTTCCGTTTTGCGTTGTGCTTATCTGTTCTGTTTTTTGCATTTTCTTGTTCTAGAAATTTGTGCTTTCTGTTTCCTTTGTATTCTGTTTCTGTTTTGTACTTTATCTATTTTCTGTTTTTGGTTTTCATTGTCTCGTTTTGTTCTGTAGTTCTTGGATACTGTTTCTGTTCCGTTTTTCTTGTTTCCTAGTATCATTCCTTAAACTTATTCCTCTGAACAACCAAACATGAGATTGAATGATCATTCCCACCTAATTCTATTCCCTTCTGTTCAGGTCTTCATTCCATTCCACTCCATTCTATTCCAATGTTGATCCCATGTAAGATGTGCTAGCCTATTAGGTAAATGTATAGATCTAGGATAGACAGTGAACTTACCCTCGAAAGTGCATGTCAGTAAATAAAAAATTCATGCTTATCCATGAAGAGTTTTATATGTGCTTGTGTTATCTGCTTTGCATTATATTTGGTGGTCCACCTTGTGTTTCCTCATAGGTTCCTCGTCTATTGTCAAGGTTTAGATGTTACTTTTTCACTGTAGCTTGCTTCCTTCTTGTTGTTTATGTACTAAATAGATCATTCCTGTTAATCTATGTTACGTGGACTCGGGTGTGAGTATCGGGTGCAGGTGTGAGTCCAAGCGTCGGACCTCCTGAACTTAAATCTTAAAATACTGGGATATGTGTCTCCTAATTGGGTGTGGGTACGGGGACACGTCGCGAACACTTGTTTTTAGTATATATGGCATAATTTTTTCAGATTATAAATCGTTAAATATATGTAAAAGAACTTAAACAAAAAGGGGTTAAGAAAAATATGTTTTTGTTATTTCATGTCCATGTGAAAGACCAAAAAAATCACTTTTCTAGCAAATTTGATATTTTTTTTCGTAAATCTCATGATGATTAGAGGATCCAGGTGTCGGACACATTGACATGGCTACTTCAGCCAAAATGAAGGATCCATGTAACATAGCTGTTAATTATACACTTTGAATGATATGCAAACTACCTTAGTACATCTATGAATGATATCTTGCTGTGTATTGAAAAATCTACAGATCTCAGTCCCTTCAGAATATAACTGGGAATTTGGTTTTTGGCTAGACTTGAAGTACCATTTCTTGCGTATATGTAAAGCACAATAAATTCCATATCCAAAAGAATAATTAGGTCAACAATAGAGTAATTGGTCGAGGCCAGACATGAATTACCAAGATTTGTGAACTTTGTGATTTGCATATGCATGCAAATTCGATACACCTTGCATTTTTAGTGTCTGAATATTCCCTAAGCAGTGGTTTCCTTGACCGAGTTTAGACCAAGCTGGTTGTCTACTCTATCCTCACACATTCTTCTCAATGCGGAGGTTTTATTATCATTTGAGTTGATTGATATGATCTACCTACATGGCCAACATGAAGGTGCTTCAACTGTAGGGGTTTCAAGCTTTCAGCTGATATGAGTACTGCAGGGTAATAGTGCCTAACGGGGAGAGAAGGTGGCAGAAATAAACATGAAAGCAAAATGAAAAGATATTAAAGGAAGAACCAGAAGAAAAAATTGCCTTTATTCAACAAGCTATAAAATTAAGAAGCAGAAGCAAAGAATCCTTAACAGCAGAATTGGACAAGTCAGACATTTAAACACAAATTCCACATGCCGTTTGTACCTGAGGGCACATAGCATAGGCAATTTGTCTTTGTTCAAACAAGTTGGTTATGTTTCGTCTTGAGAACCCCCTAACTCCCACAAACATGTAAACGTAGCTGTGTGTGTGAGTGTGTGTGTGTGTGTGTGTGTGTGTGAGAGAGAGAGAGAGAGAGAGAGAGAGAGAGAGAGAGAGAGAGAGAGAGAGAGAGAGAGAATCCAGCAAATATGGCGGGAAAAACTATACAAACAATGAAAATACAGTTGAATTTAAAGAAAGGAAGATCAACTACTAAAAAAATCACTGAAGAAATGATTAAAAATCCTCCAGCTTATGCAATACAAAATTTCATCGTTTGCAAATCTTACAGTTTATGCACTATAAATTTCGGCTGTTTGGTTACAAGGTTGGGAAAATAATTAGGTGTTTCACACCTACATACTCCCTAACGTTAACTTGAAACTCCTTTACTCCAAACGGGCCAACACACGAATCTTCAGAAGCGTCTTCTCAAACCCTTTCCCGCCTTCTTTCTTCTCAATTCAATTCAGATCTGGTGTTTTCTCCCTCTCTCTCTCTCTCTCTCTCTCTCTCTCTCTCTCTGGTTCTCCTTCAATGCGCTGTAAAGAAGTTTCGACAAGTGAGCGAAGGGACTAACGACTTTGTGAAGCTGTACAAATCTTGAGTAGGATTTGCAAATCTCTGCAATACAGCTGGCCACAGCTCTCACAAGAACCCTGTGTGAAACTTGCCCTATAAGATGGGCAGAGGGGGTGCTCTTCAAATTCACTCATCTGTAACTGCCAAGTCCAAAACTATGGAAGACCTAACCAGAGACGGTGTCCGGTGCGCAAAATGGCTTCTCCGGCCGACCAAAGTACGAAGATCTAGAGGTATAATCTATTTGTTGGCCCCTACTTATTATTATTATTATTATTATTATTATTTTAAATGGGTATTGAGTTGATTTCAGATAAGGGAAAAGTTGGGTTGTCGGTCAGATTTTGTTCAGAAAAAATGGGATTTGCAAAAGTGGGAAATTGGTAGTAAACTGTAATCTCGTTTGACTAAATAGGAAATTGTTTAGATCTACTTGAAAAAAGGGTTTTGAAAACATTGATACTCCGTTATAGATCTGAATTGGTGGTGTGTGTGTGAAATAGGAAATTGTGGGTCCTTGGAGGCACTTGTGGTTCCAATGTGCAGAAAATTAAATGGATTCTTTTCGAAACTTGGAACCGAACACAGCCTTCATCGTTTGACAATAATCCAATTTTTCCAACAAGTAGCTCTAGAAAGTGTCCCTACACCATGTCTGTAATTCCTAGCATGCAATGCCAAGTTAAGTCATCGGAGATAATCAAGAAGGCGACATGGAATACCAGAGGTAATGCAAATCAAAAGCTTTTAAAGACAGATACGAGTGACTTTACACCAAACTGAATTGACATGAAGGTGGTGATGCGCAAAAATGGAAATAATCAGGATGATCATGTTATTCATGTATCATATGAAAATTGTGATAGATCAACAGCATAGCAACATTTCACGAGAGAAACAGCAAGGCATACCGGTGTACTGCTATTGTTCTCTCTAAACTTCACTTCCCATTCTCTTTGAGCCTTCTCCTCCTCCTCATACTGCCCTATGAGTTGTGCTTGATGTGCTAGGGCTCTTTCCATGTCTTTACCACTTCCATGTGCTTTCAAATAATCGCTACTGTTGGCTACCATTCTCTGTTTTTCTAAATCGCCTGAACCCGGACCATGTGGAAAGCTGTTTTTATCCTGCTCGGTACCCTCTCGGAAGATCTCAGTCCCAGTGTCAGAGAGAGCAGGCAAACCGTCTGAAAAAGTAGCAACTCCATTTCGTTGAGGAGCTAGCCTGTTATGGTCACTTTGTGACTCCTCAGCTGCTGATCTGACAACCCAAACCACAAAGCAAATTACTTACTGTGGGTGCAACAAGAATATACAATTTACATAGCCGTGAGAACTCATTGCTGCAATGACTAGACAAGCACCTTGGAGATGTACCACAGCAAAACAAACAAAAAAAAAATCCAGTGAAAACAAATGAAAAAAGAATATGGATAAAAATAAAAACGGCCTCTCTGAAGGTCAACACTGTGCCCACTACTTGGACAACCTCATGAGAAAACAAGAGTATGGATTTGCACCATTATTAACTAGATGCAAGACTAATTCATAAAGAATTTGATTATTTCTTAGGATTTTAGTCTTAGGTTTTTAGAAGGAAAAAAGAACACTGACCTTGTCTCCCTCCGTCGTATTTGTCGACAAGATTTACCGACTCGGCGTCCTGGTGAAGTAGACGTAGTGGACACAGACCTGCTTCGTCTTCTAATGGGTGAATCCAGATACTTCTTCTCGCGAGAGTGCTGAAAATCCTTGCCACCTTTCCACGACAAGCTTCTGCCGGGTAAAGGAGAAGATTCAAGCTCAGAACCAGACAATTCATCTGCATGATCCCTTCTCATCTTTGAATCCACTGAGCTTTCTTCCTCTGGGGAATGCTGACATGCTTTAGACTCACAATGGATCACGTCCTGGTCTGAGGTTGAGTCAAATTCCTCAGAGAACTCACTTATCCCATTGTTCTCTAAAATGGAAAGAACATCTATTGCTGCCTTTTCAGCTTTCTTTCTCTGGAGAGAGACAATCTTAAGCTCTTCTTCAAGTTCCAGTACCTATTAAAAAAGTAAAAGCAACAAGGGGAAGTTTAACACGTGCAAGAGAGAGAGAGAGAGAGAGAGAGAGAGAGAGAGAGAGAGAGAGAGTTTCTCAATGGTGTAGGTAAACAACCCAAAACGAAACTAACCCTCTTGGCGAGTTCATCAGCTCTCTGTCTGGCAGTTTTTGAGACAGACCTTTCAGACAATAATCGCGCACGTAGGAACTCAATTGTCATTGAGTTGGAATCTTTGATGCCACTATCCTTCCTGGTTAAGAAAACGAACAAGAAAAATACTAATAATTAAATACTGAATACGAAGTCTAAAATTCAAGCAGCTCAGTAGGCAACCGCTAAGAAAGTGATAAGTGCGTAAATGTTCGAGTGCCCCTTAATTTAACCTCTGTAAGTCCATTGATATTGTTATTTGGAATTTAAAGTTTTATTTTTGAGTTATAGGTATTTGGAGGCTCAATGTGTTAATGAGCCAAATTATACTTGGTGTCAAAGCAAAACCTGAAGTCAATCTTGAAGGGGATTCCATGTGCAAATTGATCTTATTTGAGATTTGAAATCAAGAGAATATGACAAGTATTGTGAAAAGCTGTAAAGGAAAATCTTTGGTTTAAAAAAAAATGATTACACGTGCAAGCAATTTCCAACTGGACAAGAGTTTCATTAGGATTAGGAAACATAATCGGGGAGGATTTACATGGGCTTTGATGTACTGCCACAACGGGAGAGTTTTAAGATTAGTAAAAGTATAGCTTTTTAAGGGCTGACTTCATGCAAAATAAGGGGTGTTCGACACACATAACAGAGAGACCCACAGCTGAAGAGGCGGTGTTGCGCATAACATACAGAGTCCGATCAATGGCCGGCTAAACCAATTTCTAGGGCATAGATGAGGCTATCATTCAAGTCCATGTTCTTGTTTTAAATTTAAGTTTATTATTTGGATTCGATTGTATGACAAGGATCTCTTTTCATCATATGAAATCAATTTAAAATTTAAATGATTTCTATCTGTCTTGTGTTTGTATCCATGGTTTCAAATACAGTCATGCAATGGTTTTCTTAGTTTGTGATTTGGGTGATTGAGATAGGTTATGCCCGTAAGACGGGCCGTGCTACTAGACGATCCATGCCACTGAGACGGGTTGTACTAGTAACACGGGTCGTGCTATGAGATAGTCTATGCCGATTGACAAACCGTGAGTATTTTCTTGACAATTATTGATAGGGATTGCAAACTCTAGCAATAATCATATAGGATTTGGACAATAAACTTGGTTCAAACATGGTTTATGCGGTGGTTGTGGATTCAATACCCTAGACGCCTCGTCCTTAGATTTCCACCACTTCAATTATTTATTTAATCTAGTTCTAGCTCTGATAACCAAATCTCTTTTCTTGAATTAATTTAAAAGTTGATTGAAATTAACGTAACTCAGCGATTCAGTCCCTGTAGAACGATACTCGGCCTTGACCATTGTTCTACGAAGTAGTAGTTAACCCAAAGGCTTTATAAATATATTTTGATATGGAAACGATTCGATCAGAAGGGCCCAAAGTTGTTGGTCTGTAATGATGGATTTTCCTTTCGTGATATAAGTGTAGATTTCGTTTTTCAGTAAGTTTATTTTTTTCCCTTTTGCAAACAATTTTACAAACAAAATCACAAAGACCAGCCCCCATAAACATCTTAATCTAGTTTCGAATATGTATAATCTAGTTTAAATACATTTGTAACAGACTAACAGTTGTTCTGCTGACTGAAGATTTTCAAAAGTAAATGCATAAAAATGGCATGTTAAGAACAACCATGTTGCATGGAAATCAAGTAGGATAAATTACATTATCAGTTTTGCAACCTGGGATATGCACTCTACTTATCTGTGCTAAAATTTGAGTTTAAAAAGGCTTCAGTTTAATACTTTGCCCCCCAATTAAGATCAACTGAAGTTCATAATAAACCCAAGCTCACGCAATTCTTAAAACCCATTTCCACAGCAAACAAAGAATACTCCAATATAATCTACGTACTTCAGTAGAATTAATCAACAAAATAGCAAGCAATTGAAATGAGAGAAACAAACAGAAGTACAGTTCAAACCATGATTAGAAAAATCAATTGAAGAGCATACGATGATTATCACCTCAGATCTTGATCTGGGTCCTGTGGGTTTGGTGGATTCTGCATTGTTATTAATCAACACACTAAATCCAAAGCTTCACAAGAACTTCGACTGAAAGAATCAAGCTTCTGTCAAGAAACAAAACACATCAAATAAGCTAAATTGGAGTCATTCAAACGGTCAAAACACAAAATCGAACAAAGAAGATTAGAATTAGAGAAATCCAAAGGTTTACCTTAGTAGAGACGACTATGACTTGAAGGGGGAGTTATATTGGAAAACCCTAGTGAGGCGTCTCAGTCCTCTCATTCTTTGTCGGTGTCTACTGCTTAGAGAGAGAGAGAGAGAGAGAGAGAGAGAGAGAGCGAGCGAGTTTCGTGGGGCTGCGTCGGAATGATCAGGGGAAGCTTCTGTCTGAAGAATTATTTTTTGAACAGAGAAATCTGTGTGCGTCTTATCAACATCCTAAGAAAATGGCGATCCAATGCTTGGAACTTCATTTTTGGTACATCTCTCTCAATTCTAAATAAAAAAATGTTGGCCTTAATTTAATTTTTAATTTAATTTTTCTAAGGGTGAGTTCTCCAATATATTTTATCAAGATTTTGATAAAATTAACCCCTTGATTTTATTCATTCGTGAAGACATTTGATAAAATCTGTAGATTTTTTAGATTTTTTAATGTAAAAATTCACAGATTTTATCACATGTCTTCACGAATGGATAAAATCAAAGGGTTGATTTTTATCAAATGTTGATAAAATCCATTGAAGAACTCAGCCTAAATAGATATTATTGAAATCTAACTCTTAAAGTTTTCAAAGTTTCGTCATCCATAATTTTATTTTCAATAAGTTTTAATATATTTATTTATTTATTACTTTTTAAATGTATATTGCATTACCACTATTTTTAAAAAGTAATTTTTTTTGTTAAACAGTTAAAAAAATTGACTAAAGACGAAAAATTACACAACCTTATACAAAACTATTTTATTTAAAACTTATCACAAACCAATAAATTTTCATTTATAATTTAATCTAAATTTTTGTGATTAATTGTTTGTTGTGCAAATCTAATAGTTAAACAGCCATAACACATGCTAGACATCAAAATCTAATACTCCCTCTGTCCGGATTTGTTTGTCCCTCGTTCTATTGCAACCGGATAAAAAATTAGCGATATCTTTAAATTGGTAAGTAATTATATGTCCAATATGGATCTTGTTTGATAGATCTCGATTAGCTCTATAAGATAATGTTTTAAAAATTACATAAAACATTATAAATTATAACATATAATCATTTCAAAAGTGGCACGAACTCCCAAAATGGACTAACAAATCTGAACGGAGGGAGTAGTTAAACGGCCATAATTTTTACTTTTATTTCTTCAAATAATAATACTTTATTTGTAAAATTAACTAAAAAATGAATTTTAAAAAATAGCGTAATTGTACTTGCACACTTGTCAAACACACCAAGTGAGCTCTATAATAGTATGTGTTTACAATCTGAACTATTTATTATGTAGGTCTCGACTCACATATCATTCAAGCAAAAATCAAATTGATCGTCTATTGGGAGTAGTAATTTTTATCTTTTTGGAGAAAAATGAATTGTTAAAACTCTTCTTATCAATTACTCCTAATTGATTTGAGTCATGCACTTTTTAGTGTCAGAATGATATAATTTTGAGAAGGAATAATTTACACGTCTACAACTACAAAATGGTGTCTCAGATTCTTAAAATTTGTTGTGAGACTATGATACATAGTGGTGTGTCAGAGAATTGTGCTCAGGACGAAACTAGGAATCTATGTACGAGGAGGCTGTACGAACAACGAGATTTTAACATTTCAAGGTTCAAGAATCTAAAAATTTAAATGTCTAAATATCTAGCAATAGCTATAATGCACTTGAATTTTAAGCAGGCAATCAGAAGCAATTTTTTTTGGGGTTATGAAATGGAAATGTAGATATTATGCTACCTCGTCACCTCAGTTAGGAAATATTGCCCCGTCGATACATCACATTATTATCTTAAGAAACCCTACCATACCTATGTCCGAATTGAAACTAAAGTCTCGCCGTGTGTAAGTGGTGATACGAGTATGTTTAGCACTAATATCCTTTTCTTTGTTTAAGAGAGGCCCACCATATAAACCTTTGATACCATCCCAAAAAATTTAGCCCCTACATAATTCCGTCTTTGAGTGTATTCTTGTACACTAAAAAATATATATAAAAAACCATAAACCTTGTTGGGCCATGAGTGTCAATTTTTTATTTTCTTGTTGTGGCCCAATTTTTTATATGATGGGCCAAATTGTTTTGAGTCCAACTCGAAAAATCCAAACATCCATGAATTAGCTGACCGGACCAAAGTACCCCAAAACTGATTTCGGTTCCCCAATTAGATCGGTCGAGATCGGTCTTGCACATTTTCCCCTTCAACCGTTGTTTCGGCCCCAACCTTCCCAGAAACCCGGCCGGACAAAACCAAATTCACTCCTAGTATCACTCTAAGACACATAATGTGAGTTCGAGTGTCGACACGGGAGCGCGAGCGGGAGAGTGAAAGCATATTTTAAAAATCTTCCAAACAACTATAATCGTGAGTGCAATGATTGAGAGTGCGAGCGCAGAGCAAGGATTGAGAGCGGAGCGAAGGTCATTTTAAAAGATTATGTGACTAAGGTATCACTTCCTCCATTTAGTCAACTCTTTCTTTGTTTCATTCAGTCAACTCTTTCTTTGTTCCATGTTATGTTTATTTATGGGGCTGCATTAGGTTCTTCTCAACTTATTGAGGCTTATAGGACATGTTTGAAGAGTAGAGAGCCGAGGAAAATGGAGGATTTGATCCACTTTGTATTTTAGTCTTGCTTACTCAATCTGAAACTGATATTTTACTAATCGATTACCTCTTATGAAGAACAAGATACGAATTTTTTTATTTATTTATAAAAGTTATGAGACGCACCAAAATGTTACTATAAATTATAGAGAAAATAAGGAAAATTCCAAAAAAGCCTCCAAACTTTGTTCACAATGACGTCCCATAAGCCTCCAAACTTTATGAATCCAATGTTAATTAAACCTACGAACTTTACACATTTTAATAAAAAAAGCCCATGTCGTTTGTTTCCGTTAATTGTCAAATAAAAAATCTTACGTGGCAACCTAACACATCTAAACGATGACATTGAAGACCTGGGTGCCCATTTTAGAGGGAAAATCGACCCGTGGGGGATGTGTACCGTAGAATTAGCAGCATTACCCTTAAATTTTTCATTTAAAAAAAAAAAAGCTACTATCATTACAAAGAAAATGTACATTCGAAAAACAACAAAAAAGAAAAAAGAAAGTAAAACTTGGGTAGCACGGTCGTCCGAGCTCATTCGCCCTTGAGTTTGCCCTGGGATAAAGTGAAATCTTTACTAAAATATTTGAATTCAAAGGATTGCCTATATCATTAGAACCAAAATTCGGCTAGAGTTGATCAATGGATTTTTTGGTTGTTAAACCTTCTCTAAAGTTTTTATTTTCCATTATAAACATTTGTTTCAAGCCACTGACAGTTGGTAGGCTTGGCAAAATTAATATTAAGCAAACTCATGAACCAAGGTTATGATTCTTTTAGTGGTGGTATTAGAGATGGAAGTGTTTTCTTGAATCTTCATATCTATCTTCCATTTCATAATTGTTGCAAATATTGCAGTTAAAGACTTACCCAAATTGCAAATTATACCATCAATACTTCAGATGCAAAAAGCCCAAAGGGGTGCCGAATATCTATCCACAAGAAAGTGTTATTGCCATTATCTATCTCATATTTGATCAATGTTTGGGCAATAGGTCACAACTTGAAAAGCTTTCGAATTGTCCAAGAAGCATTATAAGGAGTCTTTATATCACCCAACCTCGTCTGCTTATAACTACACAAAATGGAGAAACAATTGCCCAAATGGGACTTTTCTAATAAGTAAATTAATCCCTTAGATGCAGTAACTACATTCATTAACGTACAATTTTGGGTTTCCATATGTATTCCTATAAGTTGCTTGTGCATGTACCTTTGGACCTCTTGCATGTGGACATTAATTAGTAATTTGCGACTATTATGAAGAATCAGTTAGTCAACATTTTTTGCAAGCTTTAATATCAAAGTTTTCAGAGGGGAAAGTACAAGGCGAGGCGTTTTACCTCTCATGAGGCGAGACGCAAGACTCGAGGCGTTGAGCCGTAAGTCTTTTGAGTTCTAATTTTCCTTTTAATGAAGACTTAACATTATAAGAAGAGAAGAAGAATAATAATAACAAGCTAATAAAAATAATGAAAACTACTTAACCTAGCAATGCAAACCAATCAATCAATCAATACATTAATCAATCAATATATCAATCAATACATTAATCAATCAATATATCAATCAATATACATATCCTATGGCAATGTATCTAAGGCCTCCAAACCCCAAATTCTAATTTTCCTAGAATTTTAATTTTTTTTAAAAAGTCGCAAATCCACTTTCCCCTCTTACTCTTCCATTGTTTCCCATAACTACCACCCCATCTCTAACTTCCCTACTTTCTCTCCCCACTCCCTTCTATGTTTCTATTTGAAAAAGTTATGCTTTATTTTTTTCAACCTTCACAGCCGTAACAATTGATTGAAACTCTTACAAGTTTGTTACAAGATTTTATTCTTTTTAATTTTTTCCTTTCTAGCATTGTGTCTGTTAGTGCATGGAACAACATGAAAAAAATTCACATTAATGTACTTTTTGTTCCTCGTGCATCGAATTGGTAGAACGCTAGTATCTTAATACACGAATGTAATTAAAGTCTCGCTCTGACAAGCTAAAGTACATGCCACCTCTATTTAGTACAACAATTTCTTTGTAAAAATGGCATATCGATACTATAGGTTAGTGCTCTTTCTAGCCATTTGCATGGATGACTTTCATTGCCTCCCTCTACCCTTCTCAAATAAGTACTCTTTCTCATTTCAAATAAGGGATCGCTGGATGGATAGGTTGAGAGATAATGAAAATAAATAAGCCATGTCGGAAAAAGGGTATGCCCCACAGGAACTGCGTAAAAAGCGCAAAAAGCACACCTTGTATATGTTGTATATGTTTGTTTATTTATATATGTACGCGTGTCTTACATCTACTCATATGAGAGAGAGAGAGAGAGAGAGAGAGAGAGAGAGAGCAACACACGGAGCGTGAAACAGTGATGTGCCAGTGGCAAGAAGAAGCGGGATCAATGCGGCAGGAAAATAACTTTTCACAAAATCATCGGTAAGTCATTTTTCATGAGGTGAGTGGAAAATATTTTACCAGTAATATGTTTTACCTCATGATCTTGTCGTGCCAAGTCAAAAATAAATACTACTTAATAACTAGGAATTAACTTTTATTCCGGAGAATAGCGGTTAAGTCCGAGTGTCGATCCTCGGGGACCAATTGGCTAAGTTGCGTTAATTCCAATTAACCTCTAATTTAATTTGGTAAAAAGAGATTTGTTTGTTTGTGAAATTATTAAACTAAAGAGTGCAATAATTTAAAAGGTGAAACTGTTTGGGAAGAAGATCTAGGGTTTAGAATCCACTTTTACCGCATAACCAAGCGTTGCATAGACATGATTAATACTCGAATCGCAAAGGATTATCGCTAGGGCTTGCAAACCCTAATGATAATCGTCAAGAAAATATATAGATTGTTCAAAGACATGGACTATCCCATAGCACGGACCGTCTCACTATCGCGGCATGATCCGTCTTACGAACATAATCCATCTCAGAACTCTAATCGCACCAGTGAAAACAATTATATGTTTACGGTATTCGAACACGTGTATACGAATACTCAACTGATTAAAAGAATTAAGAGCGATTCCATTAATCATATGAAACCGAGTTCGGAATATATAATCCAATCCAAATATTAACCATAATCTATACAGAAAACACGAGGTTACTTGGTGTAGAGCTTCATCCTCCCCCTAGAAAAGGGGTTTAGCCGGACATGGTGATGATTGACATGCTTTGATTTGAAGAACGCGCGAAGAACATGAAGAACCCTAGCTTTCTCTCTCAAAGTAGCCTCTCAAAATAGTTCGGAACCCTAAAACAATGTTAAGAAGTTCTATTTATACTTAGAGCCCTAAAAATTACATAAAAATACGTAAAAACGCTAATTCCCGTCGCCATGGTCCGGACGGGAAAGTGGTGGTCCGGACCATCAAGTCAGAAAGTTCATTGAAGCTTGTGGGGTCGTTGGTCCGGACAGGGAAAGTGGTGGTCCGGACCACCAAGGCAGAAAGTTGACCCTTGGTTCCTCTTTTGCTCCTCTTCGCATCCTCGACACTTCTAAACCACTCCAAAGCACGTTTTCCGAGTCCTTGACCATTCAAAGCCTGTAACACCAATAACCAACAAATGCTAATTAAATAATAACCTAATTGGCTTAACAAAGTGCAAGTTAGCGAGGTTTAACGGGTGCTTTTCAGCACCTATCACCTCACTTTTTGTGCAACCAAACACCGGAATATTGGAAAATAATTTACAGAAAAATATTTTACGCCAAACAACCTGACCCTAAAGGTCAAATGGCTTTGATTGATCTAATTAACCTCAATAGTGACCTATATTTAGTCGAACAGGATAAATAATCCTATCTGGAATAAGAGTAACATCCATGCTACATCCACCACAGTATTGTATATCAATGTTTCGTGTTATACATATCTAACGAATTAAGCTGCAAAAGTCCGAACCAAACATGGGATATAATAGTGTTCCATCACCCAATCAAGCATTGCCTGCACTTACGAAAACTCATTTTTGGGAAGTTTAGAAGCATTGAATGACAGTCTTCAAAGTGAACTGATGTAATACACTAATACTTGTACTTTAAAAAGGTGAAAAGAACATTTAGCATGGTTTTAAATACCGGCCGTCATGTAGCGTATTGGCCGTTCTTCGTAACGGCCTCTCCGATACCGTTACATCGTTGTATACCGGTGAGAGGGAAAAATCGCATGTGTATCGGCCGGTTCCCGTTATGTATCGGTCCATATCCGATTTACGGACCGGTTCACGACCGTTACGGCCGATACTCGACCGTTACGGGTTATTTAAGCAATTTAATTTTTTTTTTTTATTTTATCAAAGAATGGTTTTTAAAAATTCACGACCGCTACAACCGATTCCCATTACGTAACGTTCGATACTACTGAAACCGTTACACCAAAACCGTTACCGTTACATGTCGCAAAATCGGTATTTAAAACCTTGCCTAGGAGTCAACCAAACATAAGACAAAGCAGCGTGGTGCCACCGAGCTCTAGACGTCTTTATGCTGCGCGCAACATAGCCCTAGTACCCTAAGATCGCCTATCACAAGCACTATTTGATCAAAATATGGGAATAAAAAAGAAAAAGGTTCAAGAACAATTTGAAAAGAGCCACCGCCCTCAGATGGCACGGTGAATTAAGCTCTATAGATTAAAAAATCATTGAGAGATGCAGATTTCTTGTCGTGTAAAATTTTCTTAGATCTTCTTTTGTGACAAAATGTTTCGTCGCGTTCGTGTATTCCACTTTTGGTAAGGAATATAATGTGTCCATGATATCTAATATTTGCGGGAAAATATACCTTGCGCATTGGCTTTTGGGCAATATAGTTTGGCAAGGAACTGGAATTCAATAGCCAAGGAAAATGTTCTTCACTGATGTTCCATAAAAGGCAACGAAACGAATTTCATCACTACACGTTTATGCAGCAATGTAGACGCGACAAAATGTGTGAGGAGTAGTTTCCTTGCTAATTGTATTGGTAACGTGCTTTGGAAAGACGAAAAAAATGTGATCTGGGACAGTAATATGTGCCTCATTGTTGGGTATGTCCGGCTAGGCACTTCTTGAGCACGCCTAAGTAGCCTTTTTCACCATCTTTGGAGATCTAAATGAGCTGATTTTTTTCAAAGCCACTCGAAAAAATTAACCAATGAACAACTAGGATTAATTTTTTGTATGCGGCACGAAGTAAGCCTCACGTATTGATCTGTGCAGTGTGCACCATCTGTACATTTGTCGTCGGTCGCTATAGTCAGAGTTCATACATACCCTTATCCTCCTATGGGGTTTTTTTTTTTCCCAAATGAATCACACAAATATATATATTAATAATAAAAAACTTCGAGGAACAATCCTATGGCCTCTAGTTTCCATCCCTTCTCCAGAAAATTTTGATGCAAATAGCGCACACGTAGTGCTTGAGCGCCAATCTCGACCGTCTAAAACTCCTCTCTTCTTTCTCTCTCTCAAATCTAAATCGTCCAAAACACTTTTGAACCGTCGAAATGCACATAGAGCGTGATACCCAGCCGGCATCCAAGTTTTTCTCCAACGTTTGACTCATAAACATATATAAATGAAAGCACATACCCAGTGTATACTATTTCCATCAATCACCTGCAATACAGAACCACCTTCAGAGAGAGAGAGAGTGAGAGAGAGAGAGGGTGGTTATGGAGACAAAACAGACCAACATGAGAGTATTAATGGTACCATGGTTAGCTCACGGTCACATTTCTCCGTTTCTAGAGCTAGCCAAAAAACTCGCAACTAGAAACTTCACCATCTACTTATGCTCCACACCAATCAATCTCACTTCCATACAAAAAAGAATCACACAAGAACAATCCCTTTCCATCAAACTTATAGAATTCCACCTCCCTTCTTCCACTGACCTCCCTCCCCACTACCACACCACCAATGGCCTCCCACCCCACCTCATGTCCACCCTCAAATCCGCCTTCGATAACGCCGCACTCCCACAATTCTCCTCTCTAATCGAAACATTGACCCCTGACTTAGTCATCTATGACTTCAACCAGCCGTGGGCCCCACCATCGCTGAGGAACATGACATTCCGGCGGTGGAATTCTTTACCACTAGCGCTGCCATGGCTTCCTTCGCCCTCCATATGGCAAGAAGATCAGGAACCGAATTCCCATTTCCGAAAGTTCAGCTCAGAGGATTCCACGAAACGCAATTCCGCCGAAGGTTCGAGGAGGCTTTCCGCGAGCATCGCGAGAAGAGTGGTCCCCATAAGGCCATGGAAAAATCATGGAAAGTTATTTTGTTCAATACTTTTAGAGAATTGGAAGGGAAGTACATCGATTATCTCTCGATTTTGACCGAAAAGAATATCGTCCCAGTTGGTCCGTTAGTTCAAGAAATTGTTAATGAAAGAGAGGAAACCGAGGTCATGAATTGGCTTGACAAGAAAAATGATTCCTCCACTGTTTTTGTTTCCTTTGGAAGTGAGTATTTTCTATCCAAAGAGGACATAGAAGAGGTGGCTCACGGGTTGGAGATTTGTGGGGTAAATTTCATATGGGTTATTAGGTTTCCGGTGGGAGAGAAAATCGCGACTGAAGAGGCATTGCCTAAAGGTTTTCTTGACAGGGTTGGAGAGAGAGGAATGGTCGTAGAGGGGTGGGCCCCACAGGCCCAAATTCTGTCCCACTCAAACACAGGCGGGTTCGTTAGTCATTGTGGTTGGAATTCTATATTGGAAAGTTTAAAATTTGGGGTACCGATTATAGCCATGCCCATGCATTTGGACCAGCCATCAAATGCTAGGCTGGTGGAGGAGGTGGGTGTGGCTATGGAGGTGGGGAGAGAAGAGGATGGGAGGCTCAATAGACATGAGATTGCAAAAGTGATAAGGAATGTTATGGTTGAGAAAAATGGGGAAGGTGTAAGACTCAAATCAAGAGAATTTAGTGAGAATATAAGATTGAGAGCAGAAATTGGGATAGATGAGTTGGTGGAAGAGTTGGTGCAGCAGTGGAAGGCTAGGAATTTGGTCAAAAATCACATTATTTAGCAACCATGCCAGTATGCCTAAGGATTGTGTAGCGTCGTGAAATTGCTAGTTAAAATTCTATACCAAGGAGTGTGATATCTGTTGTTGTCGGTTGAGAACTAAAAATCTTGTAGCTTTCATTTGGATGAACGTTAGAAGAGGAGCTAAAGATTCTTAAATCGGTGTAATGCGACTTGTTTAGTTTCTTCTTAGACAATCTTTTATTTTCTGCTAAATACTGACACATGTGCTAACAGAAATTTTGAGTACGGAATTATGTTGTTGCGATATTTAAAATGTGGTGTCATGTCATGGGGTTTCATAGAGTTGTGATACATGGATATTTGCTTTTGGGTATCTTTGGTTACGGAAATACGAAATTTTTGGTGATTTGTTATGTATATATGTAAGTTTTTGGGAGCTTTGGCCGTTCACCTATGTGGATGTTATTTTAACACCATTAGTCAATACATAGGTTTTTGAATGCCAAAAGTGCATTCCAATTAAAAGGAGAAACAATTTCAAAATCCCAGCCTACTACTTGTCACACCCTCCATCACTATACGTCCGGCCCGTGTCTCCCGGCCCGTGTATATATGTATCACTATTAATTTAATTGGTCGACTTCGATTTTGCCAAATCACCAAATCTGACACATCAACCGAAAGTCAACTGATTTTCATTGACGTAGTGAAAAGGTTTTATCAACAAATCAACCAAAAGTCAACTGATTTTCATTGACGTAGTGAAAAGGTTTTATCCAATGGTGCAACAACATTTGCCTCTCATCCTATCGACCGGAACACAAATAACTTAAAAAGTGATTTTGATCCCGTGTTTGTATCCATTTGTGTCAAATCAATTTCTTTTTTAAGTTATTTAAAAAGTGATTTTGATCCCGTGTTTGTATCCATTTGTGTTCCATTTCTTTTTAAGTTATTTGTGTTCCGATAAGGCACTTAAAGATATCCGATCGAATTGATTTTTGGTACACTTGTAGTACTCGACGAACTCTACGCAATGAACTTCTCCGATCGTCGGAACGAGGCCGGAGCCGCCGTGCCATGGCTGCACAGCACCCCCCAAGGTCCCGACCGACCAAGCTTTCCTTTTAAACAGATTGGCAAATGGTGGACTTGCTCTGAGTTTTTTAATTACCCATCAAGTTTCCATCTTAGAATCGTACTTTTAGAAGATAACGGTCCTATCTCTGAAAAAAAATTGGCTCGCATGGATTGTGTCTACGTTGTAAAGGTGATCATGGTGGACTTGCTAAGATTAGTTAATCTTTTTGTACTTAATTTCTACACAACGGATAGCTGTGTGATTAATGGTTCCTTATACGACCATTAAGCCACCAGAGTTAGTATTCAATGATCTTCGAACACCATCACATGATACTTGAACTAATTACCAGAGTAAATACTTGTAACGACCCGGATTTTCGTAAATAAAAATTTCGTTTAGTAAATTAATTATTAATTATTAATTTTCGGTTTATTGGAATATTTTTCTATTAAAATATTATTTTATTCTTTTAATTCGAATAAAGGAAATTTTAGCCGTGTTTATGCGCGTACGAGACCGAGTAACACATCCGTTACACTACCGTAGCACCCGGGGACCGAACTTAATACCAGAAACCTAACCAATCCACCACCTTTACTCCATTCAACCACCATGGTACGTCATTGTGTAGTCCCCTCACATTGGAACTTGGTATATTGACCAAGTTAGAGAGAGAGAGAGAGAGAGAGAGATAGAGAGATGCCGAGAGAGAGAGAGAGTCGGTAGAGAGAGAGAGAGAGAGTGGTGTGTGTGCTTGTGTGCATGCATGTTAGTACACATGCACATGCAATGTTTTAATGCAAGTTCACTTGCACAAGTAATGGGTGATTAAGGGAAGATTCCTAAGCTAAGGTTTTGTACCCAAAACTAGTTAGAATAAGCTTTACTATTTTTGGAGTAACCTACACATACCCACACAATACATGCATTTGAGCACAATCTACACAAACTAGACTTAGTATTGCTTGACCTTGCACTCCAAGTAACCTTGAGACACACTTCCTTAATTTAAGGAGGGAATATTCCCACCTAGTTATAGCTAGTTAGGGCTACTCTTAGCCATTTAATGCATTCACATGCACATTGGGTGAATTTGACCCTAAAAACACCACGTAACAAAGGTGACCATGCAAAAACCTACACAACGAGAGGCGTATTTTTCCCCCACCATTGATCCCCACGTTGGTTACTTGAATTTGCCCCATATTGGTTCATTCTTGCAAGCATCTAGACCTTAGGACCTAGGACCTAGCCTAGATTCCTAGCCTAAACTTAGAGTACTGTTTACTGGTTCTTTTACTTCTTTATGATAAAATAATCGTGTGCGAGCGTGCCAGAGAGAGTTTCAATCTCCTCTCTCAGATTAACTTTGGAAAAACCAAGTCTAATCAGGCGATTGTGTTTTATTGGTTCAACTACCTCAATTAAGAGGATTTTTCTTTATAAGTGAAGAAATGCAAACCAATAACTTAGGAAATTAAAGAAACAATAAAGAAACAAGGTACTTCGATTGATAAATCAAAGATAAACTTACTTCGAAATTGTCTTCAACTTCAAATACAAATGTAACAGAACTTCGAACTGGTGATTGTTACAAGAACAACCGAGAATGAGTGATTGTTTTATGAAAACAATCAAAATTATCCTAACTACTTTCTAATCTACTTCCTAATCTACTTCGAACTGAGTTCGAAATCCTAAACTACTTTGCCAATGAACAAACCAAGCATCATTTTTTGATAGCTGTTTGTTGAAGATTTGTTCGGGGGCTTTTTACTCTTCAATTTCTTCTATTTATAGACGCTGCTTGTAGTTTGAACTTCCCGCTCAATGAATTTGAACTTGGCTTGCTTCGAACTCTAACTTCTGCTCTTTGAGTTGGCAGTTTCTTCCTTTCCCCACGTCTGAATTTGAATTTCTTCAGATTCTTCCTCCTGAAGTCTTGATTTGAAATCTACATAACTGACCAACTAATTCAAATGATCACATGTTAAAAGGATAACTGCTTTTCGAAAAATACTCCACGTACTCTAACTGCCAACAATTCCATTTTATAGATTTACACGTGGAGTTTATCTGTCTAGCAATTAATATCATGGCTTCGAAGTCAGTTTCTATTTCGTCCCTGACTCGTAACTGCCAATAACTGCTAATTTGATTTGAGAAACAATACGATATCGTATTAATTCAAGTCTTCTTCAATAATCTAGTGTATCTCTATTGACAAGTAATTGCCAACGTTTGGCATTTCTGACTACGTGTCAATCAACTATTGGATTTGTTAATTTTATATGTAAACATACCCCCCACATTAACATCGTTGTTCAAGGGATTTGAATAAATGTTATTGTGCCTTTTGCCGCTTCGAATTCCTGTAAATTTCCAAAGCAAAAGTTATTGGCAGTTCTTGATACTTCCAATGATACAGTTATTCTTACGTTCTCTGTGAGAAAATCAAGGATTATGGGCTGAAAGATAATGGGTAGTTATTACCCACGTTCTCCACCTTCAAGAATTTAAATCGTTTCCAACTTAAAACTTGCCTATAAAAGGGGTTTAATTACTGGTAAAATTAATCACCATTCTTCATTATAAACTGATTCCTTCCTCGACCGAACAATGGCTGACTTCTCCAATACCCAAAATGCTTTCGAAAACTTGGTTCTTAATGACCCAATCCCTGTTGATATTAGAAATACCGTCACACCAATTATTGGTGAGATTCGAAGGGACCGTTCTTTCGTGGTGGTTCAAGTGGAGGACCCTGAGCCTACTGATCCATGGAATCCTCCAATTTCTTCCACTCCTAAACCCTTCTTATGGGGTTTACCATCTGAAATAGTGGTGGTAAAAATGGATGATCCTGCTGGTTACAAAGGTTGGAGCAAATACCGTTCATTGGCTATGAGTAGGTATTTAACTCCCTTTATTAGACGTGATCCTAACATAGTGATACTTGACAGTCTATTTGCCACCTGTCTTACTCCTGCTTTCTTCAAAGTTTCTGAAGAAGAGAGATCAGGCTTCGCTGGCTATGGAGAGCTTAAGCAAAAAGCTAGTAGCCAATTCATATATTGGTTAAATGAAGTTCGAAAGCCTCATTTTGAAGAAAATTTCGTTGATCTAGCTAACCTCTCTCTTCGAACTCTTCCAGAAAACCCAGATTGGTTTCAAGAGCTAAAGAATATCAAATTTGATCCTATTATTTATCATGCTGATATCTCTTATTCTCTTTATCCGCAATCTAACTCTATTAAAGCCAAAGAACTGTTGGCTGCATTTGCTTTTTTGGAGATAGGGATTCTTGAAGAAGACATCCCATACAAAAACTTCTTGTGGGCTTGCGAGACTCTTCAATGTACCACCTCTGAGCAAGCTGGTACTTTCATCCATTCTTTCCTAAGTCAACTCCCTCTCCTACGAATGTGGATGAAGAATAACACTACTGCTTTTGTGTTCAATCAAGACCTTCATGAGTATGAAATACTTCATGATCGAATCACTAGGCTTCATAATAAGATTGAACATCTGAAGGAAAATTCCTTCGACACCTCATCCGGAATTTCTAAAAGGCTTCGAAGCAGATTCAAAAGTTGTCTTAAAAGAAATACCTTCAAGTTGGCTAAATCTGAAGTCAAAGCCAAAAATCTGGTCCTAAAAATCAGACCATTGATTGAGAAGAAACTCAAGTTCGATGAAGAAGAAAGGATTAGGATGAAAGAAAAAGAATTCTTCAACTTTTCCTGGGCAAGATTTCATGCTTTGGTGACTTGGAGTTTTCCTCATTACTTCCAAGTCATCTCTACTCCAACAACTGCTTGATCATCAGTAGATGCTTAGTTCTCCTTTAAATGTAACAAGATCTTCTTAGCAGCATGTAATTTCTCTTTATCAATGTAATTTCAACTTTTCTATGGTTTAATTGGTTCCTTTAAATGCTTTTCGAAGCATTTCAATGCATTTTAAACCAATTCGAACTCACACAGAACAACAATAATGAGGTATCTTTTGTGATATTAAACCAATAAAAAATGGTTCGAACGTATAGTAATTCGAAACGGAAATGAAGCGTTAAACATGGGTAAAATATTCAAATTTGGGCCTGATATAAAATAGGCCCAATTAATTTTCCATGAATACTTGACCCGAAACGCTACCCTGTTTTGTCAGCACATATAAATTTTAGGGCTTGAAACGTCTTCATTACATATTCAAACTTTTCTGCGCTTTGTATTCCCTCCTTTGTTCTTACACTCTTGCGATCATGGCTTCTGAAAGCGAGGTATTCAAAGGTACTCCTTCCTTCGTACTTAGGAAGTTGGTGACCAGAGAAGTTCTAAAATCGAAAACCGGTGGTGGTAAATTACAAAACCGTGCTTTCATCGAACATTCTACTTTACCTAATACTCAAATCTTAGGGCCTGCATTTCTTGATCTTCCTTTAGATTTTACATCATGTTACCCTATCCTTGAGAAGAGTGACCTTGTGAAAGATAGGCTTCTTAGTTTCTCTAAATGGTCCAAGAAGAATTTTGTTTGCTGGCCAAATTATGATAAAGATTGGGAGGACTGGTCTGTACGTATATTCAAAACCAAAGAGAAAAAGCTAGCAGATGTTGGTTTATCACACATCATTTCTTTGCTCCGAAATGGTATTTTACAGAACCCTACACTTATTCACGCTGCCCTAGCCTTCTGGGATCCATCATACAACTGTTTCAGATTCAACTGCGGAATGATGGCTCCCACAGTTTTAGATGTATCTTTTCTCGTGGGGCTTCCTCCGTATGGTATTTTCTTCGACATTTCCTTATCTACGGAAGTCCCATTTTTAGATGAGATTGAGTATTCTGGGAAAAATGCTTCTTACAGCAAATTTCTAGATACTGAAAGAAAATATTCAGATGAAGTATCTGACAGAGAAATGTTTGCTTACATTTGGTATACCTTGTGCAAAATGATTTTTTGCCATGGTGGTAAGAAGATGATGCTCGAATTTGCACCTTTAGCCTATTCTCTAACAAAAGGTGAAACCACTGATCTGGCCTCTCACTTTTTAGGCTATGTTTACAAAATTGGGTCTGATAATCATACTAAACCACTTTCATATAACCTGGGAGGTCCCCTCTGGTTTCTACAACTCTGGTTGTTAGCTTATTTCCCAGACCACGAGGTTGCAGAAAGGTTTCCTGTTGACGTATATGGGGACAAATTCACCATTTTAGCTTCAACTCCCCTTACCCTGGTTGGGTATCTACAATATTTTCATCAACTGAGGGAAGATAAAGAAGAAGGAGATTTTGTCCCCTTTCGGCGGGATATTGGGCCGAAGTGGTTAAGTAGACTTATGACACAAAGAGGTAGTCCCAATTATCGTGAAGCTTGGGCAAGTATACTTCTCCCAAGGGAAATCATCATAGGGGCTTATGTTGGTGGTCAGAGACAAGCTCATCTTTGAGGTCTATTGCCCAGCACAGTTTGCTAGACAATTTGGGTTGGTGCAAGCTATCCCTTGTCCTTATCCTGGTGAGATTAATGTTGATCTCTCTATGAGAAACAAGATCGATAAGGTTCACATTGCGGATCTCAATGCAGAATTTAAGAATTCTAGGGCACAATTCCAACCATATGTGTTTTCTATTGTTTTAGAACCTCCTCTTCCATCATTCTCTAGATGGTGGCACAACTCCATGGAATTGTATTATAAATCTTCGAATGTCAAAAATTTCATTGAAGACCTTGGAATTGCCATTGAAGAAAAATCTGACTCAATATCAGATGATGGGTTTGGAGAAAGTTCAAAAGAACTTTCTCAAGGAACAGAACATGTACCAAGAGCTCAATCTCTGCCTCAATGCCTACTTTGCCTTGAATATCAAACCACTTCGATCTGTACCACAAATGGTCACTAGGTCCAAACAGCAAAGATCTCCTTCTCCCACAGGTGACTCTTGACTTTATGGCTCAATTGACATCCCTTTTCAATATATATATTTTTTTACTTCTTATGATTTTGAGTAATGCAGAGTCTACTCCAAAAAAGAAAACCAGAAAAGAGGCAGAACCTACTCAAACCTCTGCTTATGCAGCTTCGAAGCAAAGCATTAGAAGAGGAGTCACAAAACAACCACTGGGCCATGATGCCACAAAGTCTGACAAAGTTTATGAAGCTTCAAAGAGAAGGAGAAAAATTCTGATCGAAGAATCAGAGGAGGAAGAGACAGGGAATGATCCAATTAGTCAACTTGTAAAAGGCAAGCTCTTGTATTCATTAGTTTTACCAAAAACTTTGAACCTCCATATCTCTTAAATTTGTTTACTAATTCCATTTCAGAGAAGAAGGCAACATCTAAGCATACTGTAGCTTCGAAGAATCCTTCCAAACAAAATTCTCCTGAAACTTCACACCAATTGACCTCCTTTCTTTGGTGATACCTTTGCAAGATCTTCGACTCCTAACTTTGAACTTACTGCTCAGGATTCTCTTAACAAAGAGCCTCCTCAAAAGCAGGCTTCTTCTACTGAGAAGATGATAGAGCCTACTCAGTCTACTCTAAAGATTGCAGAAACCAATTTAAGCTTTGGAACAGGCAAAATTACTGAAACTGATATTCCTGTTCGACATGTTGATATTTCTGTTCCAAAGGACGACAGGAGTTTATTTCCCGAAATTGCTTTCCAAACTCTTGGTATCAAAACCTTCGATCAGACAAAAATAACAATTGAGGAGACTGTTCTAGGTCAATCTTCAAGATCTGAGATTCCAGAAGAACCAATTTTGTCTGAACAAGTCCCTCCACTTGAGGTATTGTGTCTCTTTATTATTCAAATTTACAGTCATTATACTTATATTTGAAGGATTAGATACAATTATGTTCATGCATTCCTCTTAACAGGAAATTGGTGCACCTGTTAGCACCATTGTTGGTGATCTCTCTTCATTGGAGCTGTTCAAATTAAAAGTGAGTGATTTCTGTCAAAGAATCACCAATCCTAAAGCTCCAATTTCTTTCCCGGAGTCTCCTATTATTCAACTCAAAACTCAACATAGTTCATCTCCTTTTGAGTTGGTCAAACCTACTTTTACTCCAGGAGAGGTTCAGGAATTGAAGGAAATCCTCCAACAATTTTTAAATTTGGACTTTGAACAATTGGTTGAAGGGGATTTGAAGGTGTATTTAGAGATTTGTTGTCAAGCAGCTTGGGTACTAAAACCTGCTTCCCAAGATTTACACAAACAACTCTTGACCAAGATCTCTGAGTTTCAAATAAAAGCCTATCAACTCTGTGAAGTTCAAGAGAGACATCTTCAAAGACAAAGTCTGAAGGCAGCATTGTCAACTATGGAAGATGAGGCACGAAGTGTAGTTTCTTCTTATGATCAGGATGCTATCAAGTTGTACCAGTTGCAAAAAGAAGAAGCTCAACTAGAGGCAACATTGTTAAATGTAAAAGGGGAAATTGCTCAAACAACCGCCAATATGCAAGTTTCTCTGAACAAAGCTTCTTCGTTTGTTGCAGACACGAACAATCTTAAAAGCCAATTGCAGCGAACTACAGATCAAGAAGAAATTTACGATTTTGTCTGTACCAAAGGTGCTCATATACTGAGTGACCTAAAAGATACAATTGTACAGTTTTTTGATCGATGAATGAAATGCTTGTGTTATCCCAATTTCATGACCGTTCGAACTGCTTGAAATGTTAATCTCAACAATTGAATTATAAGCCTTAACCACATAACTTACTTGCTGATATGATTTATCCTTTCTAAACTAAATCACTTATGTCAGATGCTTCAAATAGCAATCTTTTATCATATTTTCTAGCTACCCTTAACTTCTGCAATAAAATTTGATTCCAAAACCTGACGAGGCTTTCAACAACTCAAATTCCAGCCCTTTGGGAAGTTTTCGAACCCTCAAACTACATCTTCCATGGTCTCAATTCCATTTGGATGATTAGCCAAGAAATTAGCTAGAGCTTGTCCTTTTAATTGATTTCTGAGGAACATACTCTAGGTTAAATTCAATTAAGGACACAATCCATTTCCCAATTCTGCCACTAAGTACAGGTTGAGACAACATATACTTCATAACATCAGTCTGGGAAATTACATAGGTTACTCTAGGCATCATATAGTACCTGAGTTTCTTCGAAACAAAAAACAAAGTTAAACATAATTTTTCTACTGCAGAATATCTACTTTCACAATCATTAAGAAACCTACTTAAATAGTAGATAGCTTGTTCTTTGCCTTCCTCATTGTCTTGAGCCAATAGAACTCCTACTGAGTCATAATTTGCTGCTAAATACCACTTGACAGGCTTTCCTTTTGAAGGTGGAACAAGCATTGGTGGATTGATCAAGTACTCCTTGATGACCTTGAAAGCATCATCATGCTCTTCTGTCCATTCGAAGTCTTCTCCATCCTGCTGTTACTCCAAAAGCACATTTAGCAGGATTCAACTTCAGTTGATAATGTTTCATCTTTGAAAAAGCTATTTTCAAATGTTCTACATGCTCATCAATAGATTTTGATTTGACAATAATGTCATCTATGTAACACTCTAGAAAACCCCCAACTATTTCATGGAAAATAGTGTTCATTGCTCTTTGATAAGTAGCACTAGCATTTTTCAGCCCAAAAGGCATTTTGACCCATTCGAAGGTCCCAAGATTGCCAGGGGATCTAAATGCGGTTTTATGAACATCTTCTTCAGCTATACAAATTTGATTATACCTGAATGTCCATCCATAATAGACATGATTTTATGGCTCAGAACTATCCACCAAAGATATCTACTACGGGCATTGGGTATTCATCCTTAGGGGTTGCAATATTTAGGTTTCTAAAATCAATGCAAACCCTAATCTTCCCATTTTTCTTGATAACGAACAATATTTGATAGCCATTCCACATATCTTGTTTGTTATAATAAAACCAAAGATTTAAAAGATTTTGAATTTCCTTTTTAACCAATAAAATGGTTTCGGAGACATTTTTCTTGGGAGTTGTTTGAAAGGTTTGAAATTAGATTTAATAGGCAATCTATGTTCAACCAAATCTCTATTCAAACCTGTCAATTCTTTATAGCTCCAAGCAAAGCACTCTTTGTTTTCTTTAAGCACTGTGATCAACCTTGCCTTCGAAGCAGCATCAAGCTCTCTGTTGATTTGAACAGTGTTTGGAACAATCCCTTCTCCCAATTCCACTTCTTCTAAAGGATCTTGGGAATCAACCTCACCAACAAAGGCCTTTTTTAATTCAAATGGCTTCAACCCCCAGTCAGATTTCTCAGCCAATAATTCTTCCCAATCATCTGTTTCCTGTAACTTCTGCTCTATTTCTAGAGCCATAAACTTAACTAAAGCCAATGAGTTGGCCTCTTCGAACTCTGTCTTGGACTCACATCCAAGCAGCCTCATCTGGTGAGTTGTCTGATTCATAATCAACTGCTTGTTTAAGCTTGGATTTTAACTCTGCCAATTCTCCAATTTCCAATACATTGGATGGAGGGGTGGCAGGTTGTGCAATTTCACTTAGAGGAATGATTTCGAGTTTATACATTTCAAACTTTTCTCGCACAATTTGTTTGAAATCAAAGGATGTGGGTCTTTCACCTCTTCGACCCCCACTTCTTTCCCATTTTCGTACTTCACAATCATCGGGGTTTGGTGCATCGAAGATGGAATACAACCATTGACATGAATCCAATCCCTACCAAGCAAGGCATTGTACTTACTTGTGAATGTGTCCACCACAAAAAGGTCATGTCGGTTTCCACTTGGCCAACTTTCAGGGCGTATAGAAACAATTCCTTTAGGACTTTTACTTTCACCATAAAGCCGACAATAGATGTGCTAGTTGGGATCAATCGAACCTTCTCTTTCCCCAACTTTTTCAAAGTCCTTGAAGGCGAGAATGTTTCTTTGCTTTGCACCATTATCAACAAAACCCTGTTTAACAAAATCCCATCGAATTCTGCAGAGATGTACAGTGGCTTCAAATGGTGCCTCATATCACTCGAAGGTGATCTGAAAGGGTAAGAAAGATTAGCACAGTTCAAATCAACAATCAAAGGATACTTAGAATCATCTTCACTTTCTGGAACAAAAATTGCCCTTTCCTTTGATGTTACTTCTGGTTCTTCTACATCATTAACCATGACCGTAAAATCTTCCTCTTCTTCTTCCTTTTGAACCTTCGAAATCAAAATTCCCAAACCATCATTCCAACCATTGTCATACGAAAGATCATATTCCTCATCACTTGATACATCAATGACCTCCATAGGAGCAACTGTTGGATGTAATGCTCTTCGAACTGGTGAGCAGTCTGGTCCAAAAGGTCCAAAGTTAGCAAATGAAGGAGAAACCATATTAATCTGAACTTCAGGTAAAGTCCCAAACTGGATGGTCCTTTTTTCTTGCATTAGTAAGTCGATTCTTCTTCTCATTATGCCCACTTTTTCAGAAGATTCTACTGCAGAAATTTCCATGGGAGAGAATGTTTCAACAGGAGATGAATTTATGCCTCCACCTCCTTCCTGTTCCACTATCATGGCTTCTAATAAGCCCGATTGATAGCTTGCCAAGGAATTTGGTGAAGTTGGGCTATTCTGAGGCATGTCATTGTCCATCCTTGCAGCCAAACTTTCCAGTGTTTCTATTTCAGCTTGAGTAAACCCTCTTCGAAGAGATTCCTCAGAGTCTTCTCTTCGAAGTCTGTTAAATCTTGGGTTGACCTTATCATCCCCATTAGGATTTTCCTTAGAGGCATATTCTTCCATTTGGAAACTAGTATACCTCCTTTGCAATTTCCTCTTCTGAGTTCTTGTCAACATAGGAATCATTTGAGGTGTCTTGGTCTTTGGATCTCGAACCACTATCCATTGACCAAAGGGGAGTATTTGGAGGCTTGACCATTTTGTTTCCAACCTTAGAAGGAGCTTTGTGTCCCCTGGAAGAGTTCTCGGTTTAATTTTCTTTAAAAACCAATCGGAACCCCCTTTACCAAGGAAAATTGTTCACCTTGCCCTTCGTTTTCTGGCCCATAGGGGCCTTCCCGTGTTAACCTTCTTCAAAGGAGGATAATCTCTCTTGAAGTTGGTGGGCTGGGCTAGAAGATACATTTCTTTTAGAAACCAACCAAGGCTTCTCATTTCTTCCTTGACTTGGGCTTACCCGAGGTCTTCTTTCATTATTTCGATCTAAGGCTTTTCTTTCCATCCTTTTTGGAAAGAAATCTACCCCCGTCGATCCAAATCTTTAAAAACCAAATAATTGGCTCTGCATCCCATGCATAAACATTCCAAAAAGGAAGCTTGAGCATAGGAAGATGAGGCTGCTTGAATCCCTTTTGAGACGAACTCTCGTGTGTGTGTCTTGGCTTATTGTTTCTGTAAGCCTCATTTCGAAGTTGACCAACATTTGGCCTTCCTCTACCACTTTGCACAGAATTCATTTCAACATGTACTTGTTTATTCTGCCACACTTCTCGAACAGTTTTAGCCAATGATGTTGGCACATTAGTGTTAGATTACTTCTTCAATCTTTGGAAATGGATCGATATCAATTCCCATAGCCTTTTCGAAACATGATCCTTCCCTTTTGATCTGTTCTTGAACCCTATCACGGAAAACATTACAATTTTTAGTTGAATGAGTCCAAGAAGCATGCCATTTACAGTAATTCTTCCCTCTAATTTCTTCCAAAGTTGGAAGTCTAACATTATCAGGAAGTTTGATAAACTTTTTCTTCAAAAGGTAATCAAAAATTTCATCTGCTTTGGAAACATCAAATGAATATACTTTACTAATGGCTTTCTTATTATTCCTTGGTGCTATAGAAGAATCCTTTCGAACCAAACAATCACACACACAAGGATCATGTTCAATAATTTCAGCAGCATCAATTTCATAAGTGGGCTCTTTGTAATAAGTAGAATAAGAAGAATTGTTCCTATCAACATCTTCTTCTAACAAAGATTCATATCTAGATGCTTTATAGGTTAAATCAACCAAGTCCCTAAATTCAGTAGAATCGAACTTCTTTCTAAGTTCTCTACTTAAGCCATCTTGTGCTATTCTAACAAATTCAATTTACGTAATTGAAGTTTGCATTTGTTTCTAGCCCTTTTAAACCTATTAATGAATTGGGCGGCCTTTTCATCGGGTTTTGTTTTAGCCTTGCTAAATCGGCCATAGTGACTTCGAGGCTCGATTAGGTAAAATCTGTGCATGGAATAATTCTTCCATCCTTTGCCAACTTGGGCCCGACTGACGGTGGTAAATTCGAATACCATTCGAAGGCGTTCTGTCAAAGAATTAGAGAATAATTTCAACTTCTTCAAGCCATTATTACCTAATTCCTTACACTTTGAGCAAATAAATCTAGCAATGTGTTACGTGGTTGATTGTTTCCCATCCCCATGAAACAATGTAAAATCGGGAATTTTGAACCCCCTAGGGACTTGAATCGCCTATCTATCCATTCGGATAAGGTTTTCTATAAGCTTTGAGTTTGCACCCCCGGTTTAGAGGTCCATAAGCTTCCCGCATAAGGCCCAATATTTCATCTCTAAGGGTGGGGTTTCCTTTAAAATGCACATTTGAGTTAATGTGTGGTTCCCTATTCACATTTCTTGTCATGTGATCTTCTCGGAAAACCATCAAAAGAGTTTTCAAAAGGTTGAGGCATGTCTGTAATCTCCTTCTTGCCTTGTAAAAGGTTCGTAAAGGTGATTCGAATGCACTCTTCCCATTTAAGTATTCTGGACGTTTAGGAATTCCAAATTCTACATCGAGCCTCCTTGACCTTTCTCTTTCAATAAAATGATTTCTGTGGAATGACCATATCCTTCAAACCCATAGTCATTATTTTTATAACCTTTATCCTCATTTACACCATCAAAACTAGGTTCGAATGGGGTATGAGTGGTTTGTTTGTATGTTTTCTTAGGCTTGGGGGCTTGAGAGTCATAAACCTTTGCGGTTCGTACCAAGATTCCGGCATTTCATCTACATTGATAGGCTCTTTTCCGGTCTTGACTTAAATTTGCTTGTGCTAGCCTCTTCTTTGTCCTTCTCAAATGAAGGCGGAGGATTATTTTAAGTCTGATTGCTCTTCTAATTTTTGTAACATAAGCTTCTGGGTTTGAGCCAGTTCCTTAAATGTAGCAATCATTTCAGCAAATTGGCTAGACAACACACTTCCTCCAATATCTGAATTCTTTGGGTCATCAATTTGCACTGTTCTATTGTTCCTAGTGTTCATACAAGAATTTTGGCCAATTCCAACATTTGTATCCTGACCTATACAAGTTTCCTGACCTATTTGGGGTCTTTCGACTGTTCATTCTCTCTCTCTAGGATTAACGTTATTCTCATCCTCGCGTTTGGCCAATTTGAGAATCATCTGTTTGCTTCCTAAGTTTTGGAGCCATTCAACACTTTCAGGTGTCCCACCGGGCGTGCCAAAAAATGTTTACTGGTTCTTTTACTTCTTTATGATAAAATAATCGTGTGCGAGCGTGCCATAGAGAGTTTCAATCTCCTCTCTCAGATTAACTTTGGAAAAACCAAGTCTAATCAGGCGATTGTGTTTTATTGGTTCAACTACCTCAATTAAGAGGATTTTTCTTTATAAGTGAAGAAATGCAAACCAATAACTTAGGAAATTAAAGAAACAATAAAGAAACAAGGTACTTCGATTGATAAATCAAAGATAAACTTACTTCGAAATTGTCTTCAACTTCAAATACAAATGTAACAGAACTTCGAACTGGTGATTGTTACAAGAACAACCGAGAATGAGTGATTGTTTTATGAAAACAATCAAAATTATCCTAACTACTTTCTAATCTACTTCCTAATCTACTTCGAACTGAGTTCGAAATCCTAAACTACTTTGCCAATGAACAAACCAAGCATCATTTTTTGATAGCTGTTTGTTGAAGATTTGTTCGGGGGCTTTTTACTCTTCAATTTCTTCTATTTATAGACGCTGCTTGTAGTTTGAACTTCCCGCTCAATGAATTTGAACTTGGCTTGCTTCGAACTCTAACTTCTGCTCTTTGAGTTGGCAGTTTCTTCCTTTCCCCACGTCTGAATTTGAATTTCTTCAGATTCTTCCTCCTGAAGTCTTGATTTGAAATCTACATAACTGACCAACTAATTCAAATGATCACATGTTAAAAGGATAACTGCTTTTCGAAAAATACTCCACGTACTCTAACTGCCAACAATTCCATTTTATAGATTTACACGTGGAGTTTATCTGTCTAGCAATTAATATCATGGCTTCGAAGTCAGTTTCTATTTCGTCCCTGACTCGTAACTGCCAATAACTGCTAATTTGATTTGAGAAACAATACGATATCGTATTAATTCAAGTCTTCTTCAATAATCCAGTGTATCTCTATTGACAAGTAATTGCCAACGTTTGGCATTTCTGACTACGTGTCAATCAACTATTGGATTTGTTAATTTTATATGTAAACAAGTACCAACTAAGTGCACTTGCCATGTGCACATTCAAAGCACAATTACTACCCCACATGCATGAAAGTTTCGGCCAACTAGGGGTGAATGTACCGAAATTCCAAAGGGAGGAGAGAGGGATCAACTTTGTCTATAAATAGGCCTACCTATTGTTCATTTGGTCCACTTTTCACCCTTCTTTATTTGTTGTCTCCCATATTCCCCACAAGCCCACTATTTCTACCACCTTTTAGCCACCTTATTTAGTTCCTAATTAGCTACTTACTAAGTTAATTAGTAGGTAAGCTAGGTAGATTAAGGGTTTTCTACACCAAAGGATTGCTAATCGGCTTCCGGTTTACACCCGGAAATCAAGGTAGTTTACTAAACTACTCTTCTAACTAGTTAATTTTAGTGCTAATAAGTTGTTCTTATTAGTTTTCTAAGCATGATTTTAGAGTTTATTAAGTTAATTTATGCATGTGTTAATTACTAAGCATGTTTCTTAGTAGTTTAGAAAGTGGATTTTATTGTTAGAGGATTAACAAGATTGTTTATTAAGTTCTAATTAGTATAGTTCTTCATGAAATTAGAAGTGGATTAGTAAAATTAGAAGTAATTAGAAAGTGATTAGAAGTGATTAGAAGTTAATTAGAAGATGTGTTTTGTTTTTCACTAGACAAGGTTCTAGTATTATTTTGTTAATATTTCTTGGAAGAATTAGTTGATCTTGGTTGATTAACTCATTGGTTGTTGATTGAAGTGTTTTTCTTAAATAAGTGGAATAATTTATTTTTATGATGAATTTGTTCTTATTAGAAAGAGATGCTATTGTTTATTTTTGGTAAGAAAGTATGGAGTTTTATTTAATAAATATGAAGAGAGGATTTTTCATAATTGATTTCTAGAAAGGTTTTACTAAAATATTTGTGAGTTTATTTGATCAAGTTTTCTAGAAAGAAAATTATGATTTTTACTAGATATGAAAAGATGTTTTATTTGAGGATTATTAGGAAGAAAGTTTCTAGAAAAATAGAAAGTATATTTTTGGAGGGATTTAAATATTTTTAGAAAGTATATTTTTGGAGGGATTTATATATTTTCAGAAAGTCCACAATTAGTTGTGGTGGATTTTTAGCAAGAGATTTCTAGAAAAGAGTTTTGTTTAAACTATTTTTAGAAAGAGCAAGTTGATTGGTTTTATTTCTTTTGGAAGGAAATAAAATAGTTTTGAAAGAGGACAAGGAAGAAATGGGACTTTTTGTTGAGAAAAATATTTTATTTGAGAGAATTGAAAATATTATTTTTGGAGAGTTTTAAATATATGATTTTATGTGAAAATATTTTTAGAAGGAATATTATGTTTGAAGGAAATTAGTGCATTAAGATGCATGATTTTATGTGGAAAGGTTTCTAGAGGAAACAATATATTTTAGTGAGTTGGTATATTTTTAATGCATGATTTTATGTGAGAAATGTATATTTGAAAGAATATGATTTTTAGAGAGAAATTATGGAATATTGCATGAGCATGATTTTGTACATGTGGCACTGAGCACGTACGCGATACGTTACGACACCGGTCGTGAAATCGAATAACTATTAATGAGAAAATAGAGATGAGAATGAAAATGAGTTTTGAAATGAGAAATGAAATTTTTGAGAAATGAAATTTTTGGGAAATGAAATGAAATGAAATGTGATAAGATGATTAGATGCCACCTCAAGTTCCGCGGGGAGAACTTGGAGGATCGGAATTAATACGGTAGTGCAGCGAGGCACCGCCCCATTTTCGTGGAGTGAACTTGGTGGTAAGGGCTAAGCATGCACAACACATAGTACGGGCCATGAAACATACTGTGGGGATCAGTAAGACGAGGGAGCCGGGACTATGTCGTGTGAGTCGCAAGGCAAACGGACCGTGTAAAGAGACTGGTTAGGTTCAGTGATGCACGACAACCAGAATCTCGAGCGGAAAGGTTGGTACCGCCAGCTGAAAGGAGGCGTAAACGGACCAATAACTTTCAGAGTGGTGTGAGATATTGACTTGGTTGAAATTTGAAGAAGAATGCTGAAAGAGGTACTATACGAGAAAATGATTTGAGACATGTGATGCGATTATTAAAATGAGATACTGTTTTGAGAAACTGACACGGGACACTGTTTTGAGATACTGAAATGAGTTACTATTTTCTACGCATGTTTACTCTGATCCGCATAGACACGCATGGTGCATTGCATGGTTTTACCGTTCAAAAATATTATATACTGTTTTCGAGCTTATTGTTCTAGAATTGCTAGTTAGAGATTGGGTAGTGTAGTCTACTGGGCGTTATCGCTCACGGTGTTGCACTTGTGTAACCCTGGCATAATACCACAATGTTGCTCTGCGACTCTGACGTATTATGCCAGACTATAGAGATGAACAGGAGGAGTACTATGGCTTGAAGGCCTACGGAGCAGAGCAGGATTCCTCCGGAATGGTCGATCGTGCGATGGGATAGAAAAACCTAGTCAACCCTGTAGAGAATGATTGTATTTGACAGGAAGTTTTATGTAATTTCTTTTGGGTTACTGTTGTAAAACCCTATTTATTATTTATGTATTCTTTATTAACGTACCCAAATTTTTGGGGCGTTACAATACTAATCTTCACTCACATAATACTTTAACTAATTAGCAAAAAATGTAACGCCATCTCACATGAAGTGACTCCCATATATATACGCACCCCCATGTGGGAGGAGAACTACAAACTACAAATAAGCACATCTAATTTTTCTCACTTGGTGCAGTACTGTTTAAGTGCACAAAGAGCAACGAAGAGCATCAAATTTTCAATCTCATTCTATCTTAATAAAAAAAGGTTGGAGTTGTTGATACGTTCTTCTTTCATTTCTTTACCCTATACATTTTGAACACTAATTAAAATCGTAACCTTCCACAAGCCTTCTTTAAAAATTCACACGTACCTTTTCTGAGAGTGAACAATAATTTTAATATGAGTACTGCTACATACCCAGAAAACACACCCAGAATTTGAAAATCAATGGCCCAGATCCAAGTAAATCTGGGTCATTGATTTTCACTATCTGGGTAAATTTTGGGTGCCCTTTCTGGGCACCTAGACTTTCTGTTTTAATATTGGTTTGATTGAGAAGAGTGTTCGAACTTAACAAAGTACCTATATACTAATAATATTCAGAGAGTACGTACAGGGATGGAGCCAGGAATTTAACTACATAGGGGCGAATCTTTTTTCTAAAATATTTTGCAGGGGCGAACCTATATAATTCATAGGAAAATTTCTTTTTTTCTATATAATACTAGAGGTTTTTTCCTTTTCTTGGAGGGGCGACCGCCCCTACTGGCCCCCCTCTAGCTCCATCCCTGAGTACGTACGACAACCAAAACTACTACAATAATGCCAGAATGTAGGAGAAACATCATGGAGTTCCATTGGCCTCCAAGGTTGCTATTTTTTCTTTCTTTCTGTCATCTTTAGCTTCTTTTTCCTTTCTAATTCGTTGTTTTCAATTTATTTCTTAAAACTGGTGATCGCATCGTGCCGAGTCAAAAATATACTTATAATAACTTAGAATTAACTACGACTCCAAAGAATAGTGGCTAAGTCTGAGTATCGATCTACGAAGACAGATTGGCTGAGTTACAATGGATTCGATTAATTTCTAATTTAATTCAGAAAAGATTGATTGATTGGTTTTAATTTTACGAACGATTAAACTAAGCAAAGCTGTAATTAAATTGGAGAGGGTGTAGGTCTCATAAAAAAATGATGTCATCCCACTAAAAACTGATGTCAACCTTACTAAAAAGTGAATTGCAGGTGGAGCCTAGTTACATCGTTTCAACCAATAGGAAAGAGGGTGATGTTCACCCTCTTTTCAGAAGGGTAAATAAAATTGCACTCGTGAGCGGGATGTCATGACCTGCACCCTCAATTTTAGAAGGAATTAAAAATAAAAGTAGCTTCGAACCATGTATATATTTTAAGAGAGTACAATGTGATTTTTGCTTTGAGGGCCTTGAAAGAAAAGACACCATTCTTTCTAATTTTCCTATGTGCTTTCTCCCTCTTTCCCACATTTCTTCCCTCTTTAAAAACCAAATACGAATCTACTTTGTTTTGTGATTCTTAAGAAGGTCGAGTTCTATTTTGATAGATAGTTCAACTTTCTTTATTTTTTAAATGATGAATGATTAATCACATATGCATTTTTTTTTGGGATATATACTATTATTATTTTTTTTTAACAGTAGAAATCCCTAAACTACTCTAACCTATGGGGGAAGGGGGGGAGGCTGGCAGGGTTTGAACCTGCCACCTCATGAACCGAGTATAGGCTCCCTTATCAACCGGGCTACCACTCAAGTTCTGGATATGATTAATCATATACTATGAATGACTAATCTCAGAACATGTGAGTTTTATTAATTGATGGTTGATTTCTTCTAGTTTTTGCCACTCCATAAATCAAATTTTGGATTCGTCCCTACTTAGTGCTTGCTACTATGCACGCATTTGTTGATTTTTTGAAGGGTAAATTTCATTGACATCGGCTTAGGTTTTCTCCAATGACATAAATATTTTCACGCATGAGAAATGATTATAAACTCCTAGCAGGTTCATTGTCTCTATTTCCCAAAGCCAATCAATAACTATTCAACATATTTGTGATGAAATTAATCATAGTGACAATTATTGATAAATTCATCCTTTTTTTATAATAAAAGGGATAATACAAAGATCTCATTTCTCAACTTAATTTTCTTGGGTTCAAAAAGTTATTTTCTGACCAAAATGGTTCTTACTTCTTACAACTAGTAATAAAATAAAGGGCTATCAATGAATTTTACCATTTCTGACCAAAACAACTCTTCCAATGCATAAAAAAGTCATTTCTACTCAAAATAAGTGAGATTTAATGATTCTTATTCTTTTTTATTATTAGAAAGGATGAATTTTTAAATATAAGTCACTTTTGACATATTCCCACACATGTCCTTACTCTCTCACGTGTTTGGGAACTGAGGGGGGGTGCTGTGCATGGGATGCACATCACCGTGCTGTGCAGCCCCGTGGCGCCCCCGCTCCGGCATTTTTTCGACGATCGGAGACGTTCACCGCGTAGACCTCGTCGAGTACTACAAGTATGCAAAAAATTAACTTGATCGGATATCTTTAAGTAGGTTATCGGAACACAAATACTTTGAAAACACATGGAACACATATGGACACAAACACTGGATAAAAAAAACTTTTTCATGTTATTTGTGTTCCGATGAGGCACTAAAAGATATCCGATCAAGTTGATTTTTGGCACACTTGTAGTATTCGACGAGGTCTACACGGTGAACGTCTCCGATCGTCGAAAAAATGCCGGCGCGGCGGCACCACGGGGCTGCACAGCACGGTGCTGTGCATGGGGATGCACAGCACCCCCCCAGGTTCCCGTGTTTGGACAGAGCCTGTGAAACAAATAGAAACCACAAGAGAACTATTGTCATTAGGCAAGAGAACCAAAAAGTGTGCCATACCGCAAGAGAACCCAAAAATGTGCCAAACCAAAATTCCCCATTATGTCCGTTCTCTTTGGGTTATTTTTATACCGGAAAAATGTGCCCAATACCAATTTGGTAGACGTGTTTGACCAGTACCCAATAATCAATGGTTCGACAAACTTCGAGACACAATATTTGGTAATTGGTAGTGCATGCCCAACAGGAGTCACCTTGTGACCTTTTTTTTTTTTTTTTTTTTTTGAACATGTCAATTCCATTCAAGGAAAATGCCCGAGGGCAGTACAGATTTCATCACAAACAACAGGGAAGAACCAAAACTATCAAAATCTAGACGAATGGCACCCCTGCCCGAGGCAGACCAACAACAGGGCTGGGCTAGGAACCTGTCCACGATCTGCTAGTAGAGATCCCGAGGGAAAACAGCTCAAACCCTACCACTTAAGCACAAGATAAAATCGAAGAACAAGCACCCGAAAAGGGCTAATAAACCACCTGATTACAGGGGTAAACAACTAAACCAAAACAAACAAAACAAAAACTGAAAAATAAAATAAAAGCTCCGGTAGAAACAGAACGGAAAGTACCATCCTATCTTAGAATGTCACCGTAGACGCCGCCACCGATTCCGGCGACTTATTCGCCGGAGAAGCTCCAGCCCGAGCGCCAAACTTCAACCCACATCAGATCTGAACTCGAACAGCCGGAAGAAGAAGATGGAGGTCGGAAGACACGAAACCATGGGAGGGTGGAAGCCGGTTGAGATCGGAAAGGATGGAGCCGGAAAGGTGAGGCTAGGGAGGAGAGAGAGAGAGGGAGGGGGGGATGGAGAGGAGGAGGTGGCGGCTAACCACCCCCCCCCCACCAGAAAACTATGGAGGCTAGGGTTTAACTTTCTAGAGAGAAGGGGGACTCTCTCTCTCTAGTGTGTGAGATAATTGCTTCACCTTGTGACCTTGACCACGTGCAATTCCCGGCAAAAATGTTAGGTACACAATAAAAATGGACAACACACTCACATGGTGTATGGGCTCCACTCACACTTGAGTGTGAATTATGTGTGGAGCCCACACACTATGCGAATGTGTTGTCCACTTTGTTATCCATTTTTGTTGTGTACCTAGCATTGCTGAATTCTCGAGACCCTTCCTGAGTGACTTCATGACTAATTGTCAATTTTAATTTTTTTAATCTTTTGTAAGAGAGATTCAAATGCACCACTCAATCAAAAGAGAGAACACCAAAGCAATGACGCCACACCCTTCCATATCTCTCCAGCATATAAATATGTCCATGCAGACCAATTACCTAAAGCCCACCGAGAGAGAGAAGGATAAATATTAGTATTATGGATACAAAGCAGACCAACAAAATGAGAGTCCTAATGCTGCCATGGCTAGCCCACGGTCACATATCTCCGTACTTAGAGCTAGCCAAAAACCTCACCAGCAGAAACTTCACCATCTACTTATGCTCCACACCAATCAATCTCACTTCCATACAAAAAAGAATCACACAAAAACAATCCCATTCCATCAAACTAGTACAACTCCACCTCCCAGCCTCCCCTGAACTCCCTCCCCACCACCACACCACCAACGGCCTCCCGCCCCACCTCATGCCAGCCCTCAAATCCGCCTTCGAAAACTTGGCCGGGGAATTCTCCTCTATCGTCAAAACCTTAAACCCTGACTTAGTCGTCTATGACTTCAACCAGCCGTGGGTCCCAACCATCGCGGCTGAAAACAGCATACCCGCAGTGGAATTCTTGACCACTAGCGCTGTCATGGATGCTTCCGCCCTCCACATGTTCTTTAAACCGGGCGTCGAATTCCCATTTCCGGAAATTCAGCTCAGAGGATTCCACGAAAAAAAATTCCGACAAGTGGCAGACGTGACTTTCAGTGAGGTGAATCAAGAACAGAGTCCCCTCGCGGCCATGGAAAAATCATTCAAGATTATTTTGTTCAACACTTGTAGAGAACTGGAAGGGAAGTACATCGATTATCTCTCGGTTTTGACCGGAAAGAAGATTGTCCCAGCTGGTCCACTAGTTCAAGAAACTGTTAGTGAAACAGAGGAAACAGAGGTCATGAATTGGCTTGACAAGAAAAAGGATTCCTCCACAGTTTTCGTTTCCTTTGGAAGTGAGTATTTTCTTTCCAAGGAGGAAATAGAAGAGGTGGCTCATGGGTTAGAGCTTAGTGGGGTAAATTTCATATGGGTTGTTAGGTTTCCAGTGGGAGAGAAAACCAGGGTTGAAGAGGCACTGCCAAAGGGTTTTCTTGACAGGATTGGAGAGAGAGGATTGGTTGTGGAAGGATGGGCTCCACAGCTCCAAATCCTGGCTCACTCAAGCACTGGCGGTTTCGTGAGTCACTGCGGTTGGAATTCTGTACTGGAAAGTTTGAAATTCGGAGTTCCGATTGTAGCCGTGCCCATGCAGTTGGACCAGCCGCCAAATGCTAGGCTGGTGGAGGAGGTGGGTGTGGGTGTGGAGGTGGAGAGAGAGGAGGATGGGAGGCTCAATAGATATGAGATTGCAAAAGTAATAGGGAAGGTTGTGGTAGAGGAAAATGGGAAGGGTATAAGAGTCAAAGCAAAAGAATTTAGTGAGAATATTAGATTGAGAGGGGAGGAAAAGACAGATGAGTTAGTGGAAGAGTTGGTGCAGCTTTGCAAGGAGTTTGATTTGGTTAAAAAAAAAAATATAGAATAGCCGACGTTATTGAGAAGATCCTCAGTTAAGATTAGGGCTCGAAAAAAAAAAAAAAAATCGAACAGAACCGAACCGATTTGGAGGACCGAACCGGTTTTTATGGCTGTGATTTGATTTGCTTACGTTGTATTTAGTCAATTGTATCATTCTCTAAATGCTACTGTGTGGTAGTAACCATATATAGTTTGCACGATTATGTATGATTTTATCATAAAAATAAATACACAGTTTTGATTGTGTGTGTTGTGAAAAAATTGTTTGGTAGTCTTGGCCCCTCGCCGCGTTGCCCCAACACCACTTGATAATTAGTTTTAGTTGTGTGTGACACTGTGTGTAGAACCTCGAGATGTGGTTTTTTTTAAACGGCAAGAAAATTTCATTATCATAACTATAAAAAATGCACTATAATAGATTTAGTAATGTATTGAGAGAGTTTCAAAAAGTATAAAACTCTTCTAGTACTACTGTTGGTCACAAAAACTTAACCTACACTCAACCACTCGATTTTTTAAAATATGGAGTAACAAAGTAGCTAGTAATACACAAAGTTACCAACCACACAATTCTCGAGATGTTATATGGACCGTAAAAGACCAGGTTCAATCGAAATCTGACCCAACTTAATCCAAATCTGATAAGCAAAAACTGATTTGAAATTCGGAATTCTTTATATTTGAAACAATCCGATTAGGGCTTACTACTGCCCTAGAGAGCTTCTCTCTCTAAAAAGTTAGAAGTTCTAGGGTTTCATCCCTTCCCCTGCCGGCTCCTCCCATCCGGCCTCTCTCCTTCCTTCTTCTTCTTCTTCTTCTTTCACCTGTTCATTTCTTCCCCTTCCCTTCACCTCTTCTCTCCTTCCTTTTCTTTACCGAGCTCCCCTTTTCAGATCGTTTTCAGAGCTTGAGGGGTGGGGCTGCCGCCCCTTCGCCCCACCCCTCCTCCTCCTCGCCTTGCCGGAGCTTCCCCTTTCAACCCCTGGCCGATCCCCCCGCCTCCGAGCCTTCTTCCACCGCTAGCCCTTCCGCCGCCAACCCCTTTCGCTACCAACCCTTCCGCCACCAACTCCTATCCTCTCCCACCATCATCCCTCCTCCTCCGCCCTCCGCCGGCCTTTCACTGCTTTGGATGGCTCAGATTTGACGAAGGGTTGATTTTGGAAGCCTCGGCCCCCTCCGGCAAATAAAGCTATCCTTTGCCATGGGCGGCGGCTACGGCTGCTAGGTCCTAGCCGGGGATGCGTCTAATCGGCGACTCGGATTTCTCGGTATAACTCGGAGCATCGAAGTGGGTTGTCTCAGTCGGTCTCAATTTGTACCAGTTTCTTGGGCTACTGATTAGTTAGTTTTGTTTGTTTTTTGTTTGTTTGTTTTCCTTGTTGTTTTTTACCGATTGCTGGTGCTGTAACGTGGTTATGGTTTGAGCTGGGAATCCTTGTGGATTCTTACCACTTTCATCTAGATAGGATTCATCATTTCGTCCCCTAGGTGTCGGGTCTGCCTCTCGGCAGGTGTGTCTACGAGTTTGGCTCGGTTGCTACTCATTTTCATTTGTTAGTGGTTTGGTTTCATTCCTGTCTTTGATGTAATCGGGTGCCGGATGGCTTTGATAATATACTTGACATTTTCAAAAAAAAAAAAAAAAATCCGATTACGAATTCGATCCGACAACAAAAAAGAAACCAATTTTTTTCTTAATTCAAGAATATATATTGTAATCAGATCAGATCAGATTTTCCAGTGACATATCCTTGCTACGATTAAGATTCTTAGCTCAAACGGATTTGGACAACTCTTAATCGGATCGGATTTGAATTATTTTCTATTCCAATCCAATTCAGGTTCTCTCAGATTCGAATCAAACCCAGTCCACTAACAAACCCTAATTACCAGTACTGTTCCACTTAAATCATGTTAGGATATTGGTCCACTAGGAGCATCTCATTACAAGAGATTACACCATTGCCGGCTAACGGTTTGGTTGGCAAAAGTACCCTATTTACTTGGCGATTTTCTGTGGGTGAATGTATTTGTGTTGGCAATTTAAGGTTTATTTGGTCAAAAATATAATCTGCCACGTGGCAATTACTTCATCCAAAAAAGTCATGTCACATCCCTCTTCCATTTGCTAATGGCTGACATCATCCAGCACAAGAAGTCATCCAGCAATTCATTTGTTGAAATCCTTTCACCAAGTTTCAAACCCACGACCTTTTGGTTGATATTCCAAGCACTTAACCACTAGCCTACTCCATGACTTGTGCTGTGTTATATCAATAAATACATATAATCTATATTTCATTAAAAAAAAATAAAAATAGCATATTTACGTGTAAATTAATATTATATACTATGAATGATTAATCTTAGAACATGTGAGCTTTTATTAATGGTTGATTTTCTTCTAGTTATGAGAAATGATTATCAACTCCCAGTAGTTTCATTGTTTATTTCACCAAACCCAATAAACAACAATTCAACCAAACATGTGATGAAATCAATTAAAACTGAATTTTATTGATAAATTCACCCTTTTTTTTATAATAAAAAGATCTCGATCAGTTCTCAACTTAATTTTCTAGATCCAAAAAGTAGTAAATTTGTCTTTTCTGACCAAAATGGTTCATCCAACTAGTTAAAAAATAAAGGGCTATTAATAAATTTTACCATGTTCTGATCAAAACAACTCTTATTTTTATTACAGTACATTTTATTATCAGAAATGTTGAATGTTAATATATAAGTCACTTTTGACATATTCCCACGCATGTCCTTACCTCGTGTGTTTGGACACTTGTCAATTTAAGGTTCCAGTGAAACACACATAACCACTAAGAGAACCATTTCAATTTTTCATACTTGAAGAGGTACCTGTCGAACCTCAAAGAGTGTTGATGAAATTTGCCCTTCCTTTCTAAGGTTGTGTTTGAATCTAAACATTTTTTAAAAGAAAAGATGAAGAAAGAATAAGAAAATGTGCCAAACACCAATTTGGTGGACGTGTATGTCCGCTCTCTTTTGATTAATTATACCAGAAAAATGTGCCAAACACACCAATTTGGTAGACATGTTTCACCACCCCTAAACTACCATTTTCTTCTTTACTAATGATAAATCACGTTTTCCATCGATCCAATTTGATGGATGGAAAACGTAACCCCAAGGTTATATTATTCTTCAATCTAGCATACTCTATATGTATATATGTATATGAATCACCTTCTTCCTCTTTTTTATCAATTCTGTACAAAGCATAGTCCCGAACCCTACATAGTTTGCCCTATGACCTATGAAATACAAAAACAGGAATGTTTTACTCCCTCCATCCCTTTTTAAATGATACATACAGGAATACGTGTAATTTGAAACCCCTAAAAAACATACTTCTCTATATAATTTTTTAATTTGTTTTATACCAAATTAAAGTGCCCATTGAGTACTTTAATTTGGTGCAAAAAAAAAAAACGTCTACAAAAATGCACATTTCTCAAGTAGATCACTTAAAAAGGGACGGAGGAAGTATTTTGTTTTTGTAAGACCAGTGGTTAAATGACAAACTTCCGGAATTACAAAATGGTTTTTACCTCCTAGTAAAAATTTTTTGAACTTAATTGGATTGATAGTGCATGCCCAACATGAGTCACATGACCATGTGCAATTCCCTGAATGACTTCATCGCTAATGTCAATTACACAATATTTTCTAATCTTTTTCAAGATATATTCAAATGCACCATAATTGCAAACATCACTCAATCAGAAGAATACCAAAGCAATGACGCCACACCCTTCCATATATATCCACCATAAAAAAAATTATATATAGCGGTTGTATTATTCAAAAATACAAAACTATATTAACTTAACTTGGACGGCATTCCAATTGTTGCTCCATAAAAAAATAATGCCCAGTACTCTTTTGTCCTCCCTACCTATTAAATAACAAAACACCTCACTGACCGCTGTGTGTGTGTGTGTGTGTGTGAGAGAGAGAGAGAGAGAGAGTTCATGGAGAGCAGAAGAACCACTGTTCTAATGTTGCCATGGCTTGCTTATGGTCACTTATCTCCTTTCCTAGAGCTATCTAAAAAACTCACAGACAAAAACTTCTACATATATTTTTGTTCCACTGCAATCAATCTGAATTTCATCAAGCAAAAGATAGTAAACGAGAAGCACCTTCTCTCAATACAACTAGTGGAGCTCCACCTTCCCTCCTCCCCAGACCTCCCTCCCAACCACCACACCACCAATGGCCTCCCTCCCCACCTCATGACCACCCTCAAATCCGCCTTCGACATGGGAGCCCCATCTTTCTCCCAGACTTTACAAACCCTCAAACCAGACTTAGTCATCTACGACCACAACTGTCCATGGGTCCCGGCCACCGCCTCAGACCATAATATTCCCGCGGTTCAGTTCCTCACCGCCGGAGCCTCGATGTTCTCTTTGATTCTTCACATGTTGAATAATTCAAACACAGAGTTTCCATTCCCAGAAATCCTTCCTAGGAATATGAGATTTATTGATCGCAGCAACAGCGTGCGAGAACCTATGAGGGAAGCAGGTAATAAGGATGTGAATCGTTTCAGGGAATCTCTGAAACAGTCTACCGATATTGTTCTTGTCAAGACTTTCAGAGAGATTGAAGGGAAGTACATCGATTACTTATCTACTTTAAATGAGAAGAAGATAGTCCCAGTTGGTCCTCTCATCGAAGACCAATTTGGACTTTCTGGCGATCGACATACTGAGACCACCCTATGGCTTGACAAGAAAGATAAGTCTTCGTCCGTATTCGTTTCCTTTGGAAGTGAGTGTTTTCTTACCAGAGAGGAAATTGAAGAGGTAGCTTATGGGCTAGAGCTTAGCAAAGTCAACTTCATATGGGTTTTGAGGTATCCAATGGGAGAGAAAGTTAGGGTTGATGAATTACTGCCTAAGGGGTTTCTTGAGAGGGTTGGAGAAAGGGGGATGGTAGTGGAGGGATGGGCCCCACAGGCCCAAATTCTGGCCCATTCAAGTATTGGTGGGTTTGTGAGCCATTGTGGGTGGAGCTCTATAATGGAGAGCATGAATTTTGGAGTTCCAATAATAGCCCTGCCCATGCACTTGGACCAGCCATTTAATGCTAGGATGGTTGAGAATGTTGGGGTGGGTGTGGAGGTCAAAAGAGGTGAGAATGGTGACCTAAAGAGAGAGGAAATAGGTCAAGTGATAAGGAAGGTTGTAGTGGAGAAAGATGGGGAGGATGTGAGGAATAAAGCAAAGAATCTTAAGGATATGTTGAAATCAAAGGGTGATGAGGAGATTGATGGGGTAGTGGAGGAGTTATTGAAGCTTTGTAGGAACGGGTACTAATGTGACAATAATAAGCTTGGAACACTTGGTCTGCTGTACTTCAATGGTGGTACTTGGTCTTCTACAGTTTTGGTTCTCAAATCTATTTAATTTCATACTGTGGACGCACCCCTCCGGAGGGATCCCTCGCCGGGATCAATTTCGGAGTCGCCACCCGGGTTTTAGCGGATTGTCCCTGAGGAACCGAACATCGATTGACTCGTGGCTCATTCAATGGATAAGGATTACTGGTCCGTCATCACCATACTATCTTAGGTTCGGGAGCTCAGTTACGAGAGGGGAAGGGTTTTACGGCACCCCCCTCGCCCGGTTCGAAGACCGGTCTCTACTTGACTTTTGTGGGATTGTGGGAAATGCTTATGATTCAACTTTGAGCAATTACGGGGAATGGGGGGATGGGAGCCATGTAACAATAATAAACACAACAATGGAGTTTAAGTGTATGCATGTGCGGTGTGGACTACATGAGTGACAATGACGTGCAAATGTGAACAAATAAGAGCATCAAACAGCCAGCAACAACATTGGGATATACAGAGTAACAACAGAGTAAACAGAAACACTACAAGCCAACACAAAACTAAACCAATCTGATCCCTCTGCCAAGGTCTTGAGCGCTCAGGGTGGGGGCCTTGAGCGCTCAAGATCCCTCCCACTCAAACATGCCTCTGCTGCTTCTAATGATTCTGATTTGATTAAAACATGTTTTGATCCTCATTATCTGTTCAGAAACAACCTTTGAATCACTGGACAGAATGACACAATCACATAATCATGGGTTTGAAACTAATTCATGGACCAAAATGGGGCAAGCAGAACAGGGAGAATGGAAGATCAATGCTTTAAAACCTTTCAGAACACTCATGATGCCAAAAATAAGCTGAAACAAGAGAAGAATTTGATTGATCCAGAAGACAGTTTGAGCGCTCAAGGGGGGTACCTTGAGCGCTCAAGCCATCTTCTAGATTTGAGTGTTTCTGCAACATTCTGGCTCCATCCGGACCACACACTAGTTCAACATGATATATGATGATGCATAATGTGTTGAAATTCTTCAAACATGGATAAAATAAACTTGAGGTGTTCATGAGAATGAATGACAAGCACCGAGCCGCACATAAGCATGATTAGAATGAGAGTGATTAGAGTGAGAGAGGAAATCAGGTTGGCTTAGCCAAACATCACTACACACACCAACACACACACACACTCCGATATTAGGTTGGCATGGCCAAACATCAACACACGCATCCCAACACACACACTCTGATATTAGGTTGGCACAGCCAAACATCAACACACGCACCTCAACAAACCAAAATGTAATAGCAAAAACCAAGATAAACAGAGTTTTAAAATCCCCAAATGAGCAGAGCTTGAGCGCTCATAGTGGGGACCTTGAGCGCTCAAGCCCCATTCAAGGGCTCTGAGCTTTTATGATTTCTGATCTTCCTTTGATATTGGTATACACTTAAAACCTTCTGATCCTGGTTAAAAGAGTGAAGTACACTGTTTTCTTTAGGAAATGGGGGCATCCATGACTTGATGATGATGATATACTATTCTTATGGTTGTTAAGTTCATTGATCGATGATCAAAGATGAGATAAACTGATTTAAAAGTTCTTGAACCAACAAACAACCACAAGGATGATACCAACAAGATGAAAGATGATCAAAAGCCACAAAAACACAAAAGGCGTTCAAATGGCTTGAGCGCTCTAGGTACTAGCATTGAGCGCTCAAGCTACTTGAAGCTGGGGTTTTCAAAGTTTGTTTTCTTGCATATTTGAGACCTGGTGAGTCCATTAGAGGTATAGAGGACCTCCATGAACCCACTGGTCTCCCTCAGGAGTACCAACCCGTAACTTTCACATGGATTTCTACCTTTTTGGTTTTGATCAAAGCTTGAACTTGAGGTTTTGGTGGATGATTGATTTGTAGATGGGTTTGTAAAGACAATGTGGGTTGTTTTTGGACAGAATATGGTAGGTGTGTAGTGGCTTGAGTTGATCCAAGGTTGATGATGGTGTATTTTAGTGAGATAGTTGAATGATCAAGGGGGTTTGATGGAGGAAGGGGATTAAGCTTAAAGTGGTGGATGAAATGGGTTGAGAGCTTTCTGGAAATATAGATTGAGAGTGAGTGAGGGATGACTCAGATGATGAGAGAGTGTGTAACCAACCAACCCCTTCAAATGGTGTAGAATGAGCTCTTTTATAGAGTGAAATAGGGGGTGAAGTGTGTTGATTTGAAGTGGGGGGCCTAAGAGAGTAATATAGGCTCACCTGAGGTCTATCAGTTCCATGCGAGCAACAGAAAAACGGCTGGGTGGCAGTGGCTCAGTCGGAATCTCATCATTAGATACTTTGCCACCGACAGCCTGGACAGGGCTTGAGCGCTCAAGGGGGACCTTGAGCGCTCAACCTCCCCCTGAGCACAGTGGTTGATTCTGGTTTTAGAAGGGTATTTTGGTCATTTGGATTGGTGTAGGTTATTTGTGAGTGGTTTGGAATGGTTTGAAGTGGTTTGGAATGGTTTTGAAGTGGTTCGGGACAAGTTCAAGCTTTTCTCTTAACCTTGAGGTTTTTCACGGGTGGTTTTTCTCATCATAGGGAATGCTTGGTGAGTATCCCGGGTCAAAGTCGGGGTGTCTACAGTTGCCCCTCTTGGATGAAACTCCATACCACTTCTTGGTGTGAGTTGCATTCAAGACAGAGACGACCCGACCCTTTCCGGGGCCTTTCACAAGCTGCAAAGGAAAACATTAAAATCATGGTCGCGCCAATCGGGCTGCCTACGTACCCCATTGTAGGGATCAGACCAGCGTAGTTCTTGGGGCATGCAAACAAATTCGATGGGTTTTCCTGGTTTGAACAAACGATTTCACGCGAGTCGACGGCTTCCCAAGTCGAGACGCTAAGGCACACAAATGATTTCACGCGAGTCGACGGCTTCCCAAGTCGAGACGCTAAGGCACACAAATGATTTCACGCGAGTCGACGGCTTCCCAAGTCGAGACGCTAAGGCACACAAATGATTTCACGCGAGTCGACGGCTTCCCAAGTCGAGATGCTAAGGCAAACAAATGATTTCACGCGAGTCGACGGCTTCCCAAGTCGAGACGCTAAGGCAAACAAATGATTTCACGCGAGTCGACGGCTTCCCAAGTCGAGACGCTAAGGCAAACAAATGATTTCACGCGAGTCGACGGCTTCCCAAGTCGAGACGCTAAGGCACACAAATGATTTCACGCGAGTCGACGGCTTCCCAAGTCGAGACGCTAAGGCACACAAATGATTTCACGCGAGTCGACGGCTTCCCAAGTCGAGACGCTAGGGCAAACAAACGATTTCACGCGAGTCGACGGCTTCCCAAGTCGAGACGCTAAGGCAAACAAACAATTTCACGCGAGTCGACGGCTTCCCAAGTCGAGACGCTAAGGCAAACAAACGATTTTACGCGAGTCGACGGCTTCCCAAGTCGAGACGCTAAGGCAAACAAACGATTTTACGCGAGTCGACGGCTTCCCAAGTCGAGACGCTAAGGCAAACAAACGATTTTACGCGAGTCGACGGCTTCCCAAGTCGAGACGCTAAGGCAAACAAACGATTTTACGCGAGTCGACGGCTTCCCAAGTCGAGACACTAAGGCAAACAAACGATTTCACGCGAGTCGACGGCTTCCCAAGTCGAGACGCTAAGGCAAACAAACGATTTTACGCGAGTCGACGGCTTCCCAAGTCGAGACGCTAAGGCAAACAAACGATTTTACGCGAGTCGACGGCTTCCCAAGTCGAGACGCTAAGGCAAACAAACGATTTTACGCGAGTCGACGGCTTCGCAAGTCGAGACGCTAAGGCAAACAAACGATTTTACGCGAGTCGACGGCTTCCGAAGTCGAGACGCTAAGGCAAACAAATGATTTCACGCGAGTCGACGGCTTCCCAAGTCGAAACGCTAAGGCAAACAAATGATTTCACGCGAGTCGACGGCTTCCCAAGTCGAGACGCTAAGGCAAACAAACAATTTCACGCGAGTCGACGGCTTCCCAAGTCGAAACGGTAAGGCAAACAAATGATTTCACGCGAGTCGACGGCTTCCCAAGTCGAGACGCTAAGGCAAACAAATGATTTCACGCGAGTCGACGGCTTCCCAAGTCGAGACGCTAAGGCAAACAAATGATTATGATTATGATTTGTGATTGATTGATTCGACTGATTGCATGATTGGATGATTTGATTGATTGATTGGATGCGCCAGCTAGGCGGCAAAAGAGATTAAGCGTGACTACCCTCTGGACAACGGGGAGGCTAAATCTGATGGGGCTATCCCTTGAACAACAAGATGGCCTAATGATTAGGTGATTGTCCCTTGAACAACAAGACAATCGAGAAAAGGTGATCACTTACTGAACAACAAAGCGATCCAAATGCCACTAATCCAAACACACTTACGTGGTGGATTTTTCGGCTACGCGATGATTGATTGATTAACATGATAGAATGATTGATAAACTGATTGGGCATGAAGCGGCTCCCTCCGAGGAAAAACGCGCGATTATTTATCAAACTCCGCAGGGCTCACCCTGAGAGGCCAATCACTGAGAATCAGGTTCTTAAGCCTAATCCTAGCGTGCTAGTAGAGGAAAATATTTCGAATTACGCGATTCTATTTCCAATGGGTCAAAGGCCATCCTGGCACTGCTCCACACAGGTTGAAACGATTTAGAAGGGTCAGAATATGATCAAATCCTCCCCGAGGGGCTCGAAAATCAAAACACAGCATGGGGGTCGAGCGCTCGGTGTAGGGACCTTGAGCGCTCAAAGGGGGCTTGAGCGCTCAGCCTCCTGGCTCGAGCGCTTGACCCTTTTGGCCTGCGGAGAGTCACGACGGTTCAGTTGCTTAAAAACAGTCCGTTCACGTCCGTTGAACTCCCATAACTTTCGATCGGTTTCACAACTCTCTCTTTACTCTCTTTCTCTCTAAACCGAACCTCTCTCTCTCGATTACTTTCGATTTCGTGCACGAATTTCCAAGTTCCAAATACCAATTTCGATCCTAGGGTTTCGGTTTTCACAACGGTGCAAACATTCTCATTTCCGACGGCGTTCATGGCCGATTCAGGCGGAGATCGATCTCCCACGTCCTCGCCGAGGGCAGACGACGACGGTGGGGCCACGGCGGTGGTCCCACCACGGGCTGAGCCGAGCGCTCAAGCCCCTTCAGTGGCGAGCGGTGGTGCTGCGGTGGTTTCGGGTGCTAGGGCTGTTGAAGGCACTACGGGGGTGGCCCGTGGTGATGATTCCGGCGCCATGGAGGGTGGAGAGGAGGCCGTGGGTGATGATGGGGTAGTGGGTAGCGGCGGTAGTGGTGTTTTGGTGGCGGAGGGTGGCGGTGATGGTGGTTTGGGGGCTTCTGGGGTTCCGATCAGTGGTGGGGCTGGTAGTGGTGGGGTTTTGGATGGTGCTGGTGGAGAGAGGGTGGCGGTCCGCGGTGGTAGCACTGCTTCGAGTAGTGGTAGAGGGGATGGTGGTGCTAGGAGTTGGGACGAGAGTCAGAGATTCGATGTGGCGACTATGGGGCGATGGGCTTTCACTCTAGCGGAGGTTAGGTACCGGGTGAAGGTGCCTTTCAGTGTTAGGAGCGTGATGGAGGATATACGGCGGAGTAGGAGGAGTAGTTGGCCGCTCAGAGGTATGACGAGTAGTAGCGCGCCCAGCGGGAGTCGGGGGACGGCGGCGAGTGATACTCCTAGTAGCAGTCGAGGGGCTACTGGTTTTGTGAGGAGGAGTGCCAGGGTGGCGGCTAGTGGTAGGAGGATGGCTCCTCCGAGAGGGGTGACGGCTAGTACTCCAGGGGCTAGTTCGTCGATTCCTTGGGTGATAGATGAGCCCGATGAGGCTCCAGCGACAGTGCCTCCACCGGTAGCGCACAGGCCGGTGACTCGTAGTCGCTCTGGGCCAGACGAGTCTCGGGGCAAGGGGGTTGCGGTTGAGGAGGTCTCGGAGGTGGAGCAGGGCCCAGTGGGTATCTCCCGGGGGGATTACGCAGAGTTTGCTTCTCCTGACGATGTTATGGCAGCTGCAACGGAGAACCCACAGGTGTTGGAGGAGGCGAGGGAGGCTATACGGGAGAGACGGGAGGTTGAGGCGAGGGCTAGGGCTAGTGCTGAGGAGCAGGAGGGGTTGGCTAGTGAGACCTACTCCACGGAGTTAGAGGAGGAGCTTAGGGAGGAGGAGGAGGCTGAGGCCCATGCTACTGCGGAGAGGGAGGCAGCGGCACGGCCCAGGGTTACTGTGGTTGACGAGGCTCGTGCGTGGTTGGCGGCGATACCAGCTTTTGACCCTGCCACCTACGATCCACCGACACACTTGTTCATCCCCTCAGGGGTGAACACTTACGTCTCGCGGCAGGAGGAGTACTTTGGAGAGGAGGTGTTGCTAGACCCTGACGTGCACTTGTCACGGGTGAACCTGAGGGTATGTACTTTCACTAATTTCCGTTTAATGTACTTTCGATTACTTATTCATGATCGCCTTATTGGATTGAACCGCTTGCATGATTGATGATTGGGCTGGCCTGATCGAATGATTGATTTGAATAGCATATACTGACATGCCGCACTTCCTTTGAACAGGAGAACCGGAGGATAGCGACTCATGGTAGTTCAGCTCGCAGTTTGGAGCTTTACCATGAGCTGCACCGGGATGTGAGGAGGCTGGTGGATATGACGGGGTTCAGGCCGTTCATCTTCACTCTTACGAGTACTTGGCACGATCACAATGTGCTGACGGCTCTAGCGGAGAGGTGGAGGGATTCTACGAATACCTTCCACCTGACGTTCGGGGAGGCTACTATGACCCCGCTAGACTTCTCGGCGCTGACGGGCTTGAGGGTGGGCGGCGAGCCGATACCGTACGACTGCGGGTTGGGGTATGATGAGGCCGGGTTGACTTGGTTTTTGGGGTTCGTACCTCACAGGGAGAGAGAGATGGCCCATTATGGCCAGTTCGGGCGGGTGTGCACAGGGGTACCGGCTTCACAGATGGAGGCTGAGCAAAAGGCCTGGTGCTATTTGTTGTACGTCTTCGGGGCCTCCTTGTACGCCAATCGGCGTTGCAAGGTGCACTTCTCTCTCTTGCCTGCACTGAGGGACTTCGAGAAGGCTTCTCAGTATGACTGGGGAGGCCCTGCGCTCGCCGCATGCTATTCTTTTATGGGGGCTGTCTCGAGGAAGAGAGGGACGAGCTTGGCCGGCATGTGGAGTTTATGGGAGGTATGAGATTCGCGCCTTTTTCTTTCTTTCGTTGTACTTCCAATTCCAACTGCTTTGCACTTGCTCCACCTGTTATACTTGTACTGACATGCATTTGATGGTTTTTTGTCTCGCAGCTTTGGGCCTATGAGGTGTTGGGGTTACATCCCTCAGAGACGACTCACCCTCAGGCGAACGAGGTGATTCCTCGTGCTTTGTGCTGGGGGGATGACTTCCGTCAGCACTCATATCCTCGCGTGACCCTCGACACACTGCGTGCTTCTCTTGACCGACTTTCCGGAGGCGGGGTAAGTCTTACACTTATTTGCACTTATATGGAAGTTGTTTGTGCACTTTACTTTTGCTGATGACACTTGGTTTATTGGGTGCAGGTCCGCTGGGTTTTATGGGATGGCTACGATGATGATTTCCTTGCTTCGAGTCGGGAGATCACTGTTGGGAGGATACTTCTCGAGTCTCCATACGGTTGGCAGTAGTACCTTGGCGACAGGGTCACTCGCCAGTCGACGCGGACTGCCTTTCCTCGGGTGCCTGGTTTACTTCCTTCTCGCGTACTGAGGACCGGCAGCTACACACTTGAGGAGATACGGAGGTACACAGTGCCGGAGGGGAGCTTGAGTCAGTTTTTGCGCCCAGAGATGGATTATGACGCTTACCGAGAGCGATACTTGGCGCCCCCCTTGGGGATAGTCAGGGAGAGGAGGGAGCAGGTGACTTCTGAGCTGGACAGGGCTATCAGAGCTGCTGCCAGTGGAGCTGCAGGGGAGGGGACTTCTCAGAGGGATCGATCGGAGAGAGCAGAGGTTCCTGCGGGGGAGACAGTTGGGGTGACCGAGGCACCTGGGTGGTCTGTGTGGGTGAGTACTCCCGATGGGGAGGAAGGTGCGTTAGAGATACCGCGTCCACCTGCTGGACTGAGACCACTTCAGAGACCGGTATGATTTGCTCATTCATGTTTCCTATGATGAGGAGATTGATGGGGTAGTGGAGGAGTTATTGAAGCTTTGTAGGAACGGGTACTAATGTGACAATAATAAGCTTGGAACACTTGGTCTGCTGTACTTCAATGGTGGTACTTGGTCTTCTACAGTTTTGGTTCTCAAATCTATTTAATTTCATACTGTGGACGCACCCCTCCGGAGGGATCCCTCGCCGGGATCAATTTCGGAGTCGCCACCCGGGTTTTAGCGGATTGTCCCTGAGGAACCGAACATCGATTGACTCGTGGCTCATTCAATGGATAAGGATTACTGGTCCGTCATCACCATACTATCTTAGGTTCGGGAGCTCAGTTACGAGAGGGGAAGGGTTTTACGGCACCCCCCTCGCCCGGTTCGAAGACCGGTCTCTACTTGACTTTTGTGGGATTGTGGGAAATGCTTATGATTCAACTTTGAGCAATTACGGGGAATGGGGGGATGGGAGCCATGTAACAATAATAAACACAACAATGGAGTTTAAGTGTATGCATGTGCGGTGTGGACTACATGAGTGACAATGACGTGCAAATGTGAACAAATAAGAGCATCAAACAGCCAGCAACAACATTGGGATATACAGAGTAACAACAGAGTAAACAGAAACACTACAAGCCAACACAAAACTAAACCAATCTGATCCCTCTGCCAAGGTCTTGAGCGCTCAGGGTGGGGGCCTTGAGCGCTCAAGATCCCTCCCACTCAAACATGCCTCTGCTGCTTCTAATGATTCTGATTTGATTAAAACATGTTTTGATCCTCATTATCTGTTCAGAAACAACCTTTGAATCACTGGACAGAATGACACAATCACATAATCATGGGTTTGAAACTAATTCATGGACCAAAATGGGGCAAGCAGAACAGGGAGAATGGAGGATCAATGCTTTAAAACCTTTCAGAACACTCATGATGCCAAAAACAAGCTGAAACAAGAGAAGAATTTGATTGATCCAGAAGACAGTTTGAGCGCTCAAGGGGGGTACCTTGAGCGCTCAAGCCATCTTCTAGATTTGAGTGTTTCTGCAACATTCTGCCTCCATCTGGACCACACACTAGTTCAACATGATATATGATGATGCATAATGTGTTGAAATTCTTCAAACATGGATAAAATAAACTTGAGGTGTTCATGAGAATGAATGACAAGCACCGAGCCGCACATAAGCATGATTAGAATGAGAGTGATTAGAGTGAGAGAGGAAATCAGGTTGGCTTAGCCAAACATCACTACACACACCAACACACACACACACTCCGATATTAGGTTGGCATGGCCAAACATCAACACACGCATCCCAACACACACACTCTGATATTAGGTTGGCACAGCCAAACATCAACACACGCACCTCAACAAACTGAAAACAGAATAGCAAAAACCAAGATAAACAGAGTTTTAAAATCCCCAAATGAGCAGAGCTTGAGCGCTCATAGTGGGGACCTTGAGCGCTCAAGCCCCATTCAAGGGCTCTGAGCTTTTATGATTTCTGATCTTCCTTTGATATTGGTATACACTTAAAACCTTCTGATCCTGGTTAAAAGAGTGAAGTACACTGTTTTCTTTAGGAAATGGGGGCATCCATGACTTGATGATGATGATATACTATTCTTATGGTTGTTAAGTTCATTGATCGATGATCAAAGATGAGATAAACTGATTTAAAAGTTCTTGAACCAACAAACAACCACAAGGATGATACCAACAAGATGAAAGATGATCAAAAGCCACAAAAACACAAAAGGCGTTCAAATGGCTTGAGCGCTCTAGGTACTAGCATTGAGCGCTCAAGCTACTTGAAGCTGGGGTTTTCAAAGTTTGTTTTCTTGCATATTTGAGACCTGGTGAGTCCATTAGAGGTATAGAGGACCTCCATGAACCCACTGGTCTCCCTCAGGAGTACCAACCCGTAACTTTCACATGGATTTCTACCTTTTTGGTTTTGATCAAAGCTTGAACTTGAGGTTTTGGTGGATGATTGATTTGTAGATGGGTTTGTAAAGACAATGTGGGTTGTTTTTGGACAGAATATGGTAGGTGTGTAGTGGCTTGAGTTGATCCAAGGTTGATGATGGTGTATTTTAGTGAGATAGTTGAATGATCAAGGGGGTTTGATGGAGGAAGGGGATTAAGCTTAAAGTGGTGGATGAAATGGGTTGAGAGCTTTCTGGAAATATAGATTGAGAGTGAGTGAGGGATGACTCAGATGATGAGAGAGTGTGTAACCAACCAACCCCTTCAAATGGTGTAGAATGAGCTCTTTTATAGAGTGAAATAGGGGGTGAAGTGTGTTGATTTGAAGTGGGGGGCCTAAGAGAGTAATATAGGCTCACCTGAGGTCTATCAGTTCCATGCGAGCAACAGAAAAACGGCTGGGTGGCAGTGGCTCAGTCGGAATCTCATCATTAGATACTCTGCCACCGACAGCCTGGACAGGCTTGAGCGCTCAATGGGGGACCTTGAGCGCTCAACCTCCCCCTGAGCACAGTGGTTGATTCTGGTTTTAGAAGGGTATTTTGGTCATTTGGATTGGTGTAGGTTATTTGTGAGTGGTTTGGAATGGTTTGAAGTGGTTTGGAATGGTTTTGAAGTGGTTCGGGACAAGTTCAAGCTTTTCTCTTAACCTTGAGGTTTTTCACGGGTGGTTTTTCTCATCATAAGGAATGCTTGGTGAGTTTCCCGGGTCAAAGTCGGGCTGTCTACACATACTGTGAAAGAATTTGTTTGGGTGAAGTCTTCTACCCCTCCCATTCAACCATTGGTTGGATGTTTTTTTTTCTTCTTTTTTTTTAGGTAAGTTTCTAGCACATGATTGTCGGTTTATGATGCCTTCTTTTCAATGATATTAAACTTTGCCCTTCTCGATGTATTCTTTATCGAGTTTCTTGAATAATTTTTTTTTTTGGCTGATAAAAAAATACAGTAATAGTTTGGTGGTGTTCTCACAGCCTGTTTGGCAGCTGCATTTTTTCAACTTTTACATCTTTTATTTTTTTGAGTTTTTGAGCTAAATTTTGAAATTATTTGAAGAATCCAGAATCTAAAAAGCGGCATCCAAATACCACATTCATATGGGCTTAAAACTCTGCCCACAAAACTCTTCGGCAAAACCTATAATGCATTCAGAAACTTTTACTGATTCTAATTACAATTCAAACATTTAAATTTACATTTCAGAAATCTATATTTTGAAAATCTTCGACTCGCAAACTGTGGGGGTCTCTTCGCCGGAATGGACTCCTTGAACCTCTTGGAACGGAATGGGAGGAGCAATGCACGCCTGAACCGTTGCTGCTCGCCGGAGAGGGTCACCTGCACACGTAGACAACCACGTTAGTGCCTAGCCCGGACGGTGGTGGTCCGGGGAGGCACTCCGATGATTAAGTCAGTCACCGGAGGAGAAGAATGCGCCGGAGATCTTAGAGAGAGAAGTGGAGTAATGAGGGTAGTAAATGAGGAGAGAAGAATACCCATTGTGGTAGTTGTGGTTGGGTATTTATAGGCTGGGGGGGGGGGGAGTGCGTTCCACGCGCTCGGCGCCCCCCACGCGCCTGTCATCCGCGCTCGGAATGACAGGTGATATGACCCTTATCCCTGCTGTAGACGCCACGTCCTGACCGTCGTCAGGTCAGGTGAGCTCGAGAGGTCAAATCAACCTGAGACATCCCCTATCGCCCACGTGCGCCTGCAGGCGGCGGTGGCAGAGTTGGTGACTGCCGCATTTAGTGCATCATCATGGCACATATAGCGTGTCAGACACGCCTCCACCTAACCAGATGTATCCGACCCCCACGTTGCCTAGGTCGACCGACTCGGCGTGTGCGCGGCCTAGCTCCTCGGGCGCTCGGCACTCCGATCGGCTGTGCTCCCGAGGGTTTTCTGTGAACCAAGCTGTGAATGCCATGTCCTCGGCACAAAATCGTTCGGCGGACTTCGTTCAAATCCATATTCGTCCAAAACCGCACATCCGCACTACCCACCGAGGGCGCCATGCGCTCGGCGGCATCCCGGCGGATCGGCCTGCATTCAGTTTTGCAGATTCTGAGGTAATGACCTGTTTAGCTCTTCGTGACGTGGAGGAGGCCCTTGCTGACCCCCATGGACCCGGCCGCTACACAAACACAAGAAAATTTTGTGCGCCGGAACCACCACGTGGGACCGTTGGCGCATCCAAGCCGTCCAAAGATATTTTGGACCCCCCAAATTTAAGGGTGCCATTTTTTAAAAATTTTGGGGCAAATATACTATAACAAATTTCGGCCTTCCAAAACCTGTTTAGACAGCTCGGATGCGCTAATTAAGGGGTATCACGTGGCGATACCTGTCCAGCACAAAAAAAATTCTCCTCAAACACCCCTAGCTAATTGCTTTATATTTTAGCTAATTCCTTGCGTGGTTCCTTGCAAATCTTCCTTGCAAATATCATTTTTGAGAAACATCATGGAGTTCTATTGGCCTCCAAGGTTGCTATTTTTTCTTTCTTTCTTTCTGTCATCTTTATCTTTTTTTCCTTTTTAATTCGTTGTTTTCAATTTATTTCTTAAAACAGGTGATCGCGTCGTGCCGAGTCAAAAATATACTTATAATAACTTAGAATTAACTACTAGTCCAAAGAATAGTGGCTAAGTCTGAGTATCGATCTACGAAGACAGATTGGTTGAGTTACAATGGATTCGATTAATTTCTAATTTAATTCAGAAAAGATTGATTGATTGGTTTTATTTTTACGAACGATTAAACTAAGCAAAGCTGTAATTAAATTGGAGAGGGTGTAGGCCCCATAAAAAAATGATGTCATCCCCCTAAAAACTGATGTCATCCTTACTAAAAAGTGAACTGCAGGTGAGACCTAGTTACATCGTTTCAACCAATAGGAAAGAGAGCGATGTTCACCCTCTTTTCAGAAGGGTAAATAAAATTGCACTCGTGAGCGAGATGTCATGACCTGCACCCTCAATTTTAGAAGGAATTAAAAATAAAAGTAGCTTCGAACCATGTATATATTTTAAGAGAGTACAGTGTGATTTTTGCTTTGAGGGCCTTGAAAGAAAAGACACCATTCTTTCTAATTTTCTTATGTGCTTTCTCCCTCTTTCCCACATTTCTTCCCTCTTTAAAAACCAAATACGAATCTACTTTGTTTTGTGATTCTTAAGAAGGTCGAGTTCTATTTTGATAGATAGTTCAACTTTCTTTATTTTTTAAATGATGAATGACTAATCACATATGCATTTTTTTTTGGGATATATACTATGAATGATTAATCTTAAAACATGTGAGTTTTATTGATGGTTGATTTCTTCTAGTTTTTGCCACTCCATAAATCAAATTTTGGATTCGTCCCTACTTAGTGCTTGCTACTATGCATGCATTTGTTGATTTTTTGAAGGGTAAATTTCATTGACATCGGCTTAGGTTTTCTCCAATGACATAAATATTTTCACACATGAGAAATGATTATAAACTCCTAGCAGTTTCATTGTCTATTTCCCAAAGCCAATCAATAACTATTCAACCAACTATGTGATGAAATTAATCATAGTGACAATTATTGATAAATTCATCCTTTTTTTATAATAAAAGGGATAATACAAAGATCTCATTTCTCAACTTAATTTTCTTGGGTTCAAAAAGTTATAAATTTGTCTTTTCTGACCAAAATGGTTCTTACTTCTTACAACTAGTAATAAAATAAAGGGCTATACCAATTATTGATAAATTCCCCATTATGTTCGTTCTCTTTGGGTTATTTTTATACCGAATGGAAAACTTGTCTTTGGGAATACCAATTCGGTTGATTTAGTCCAGTACCCAATTTTAATTTTACCATTTCTGACCAAAACAACTCGTCCAATTCATAAAAAAAAGTCATTTGTACTCAAAATATGTGAGATTTAATGATTCTTTTCCTTTTTATTATTAGAAAGGATGAATTTTTAAATATAAGTCACTTTTGACATATTCCCACACATGTCCTTACTCTCTCACGTGTTTGGACAGAGCCGGTGAAACAAATAGAAACCACAAGACAAGAGAAGAGGTACCGTCATTAGGCAAGAGAACCAAAAAGTGTGCCATACCCAAATTCCCCATTAGGTTCGTTCTCTTTGGGTTATTTTTATAGCGGAAAAATGTGCCCAATACCAATTTGGTTGACGTGTTTGACCAGTACCCAATAATCAATGGTTCGACAAACTTCGAGACACAATATTTGGTAGGTAGTGCATGGCGCCCAACAGGAGTCACCTTGACCACGTGCAATTCCCGGCAAAAATGCTAGGTACACAACAAAAATGGACAACACACTCACATGATGCAGATGTGTACTCACACTGAAACAACCATGTTTGTGTGGAGCCCACACACTATGTGAATGTGTTGTCCACTTTGTTATCCATAGCATTGCTGAATTCCCGGAGACCTGAGTGACTTCATTGCAAATGTCAAAAGCACAATTTTTTTTTAATCTTTTGTAAGAGAGATTCAAATGCACCACTCAATCAAAAGAGAGAACACCAAAGCAATGACGCCACACCCTTCCATATCTCTCCAGCATATAAATATGTCCATGCAGACCAATTACCTAAAGCCCACCGAGAGAGAGAAGGATAAATATTAGTATTATGGATACAAAGCAGACCAACAAAATGAGAGTCCTAATGCTGCCATGGCTAGCCCACGGTCACATATCTCCGTACTTAGAGCTAGCCAAAAACCTCACCAGCAGAAACTTCACCATCTACTTATGCTCCACACCAATCAATCTCACTTCCATACAAAAAAGAATCACACAAAAACAATCCCATTCCATCAAACTAGTACAACTCCACCTCCCCGCCTCCCCTGAACTCCCTCCCCACCACCACACCACCAACGGCCTCCCGCCCCACCTCATGTCAACCCTCAAATCCGCTTTCGAAAAATCTACCGGTGAATTCTCCTCTATCGTCAAAACCATAAACCCTGACCTAGTCATCTATGACTTCAACCAGCCGTGGGTCCCAACCATCGCGGCTGAAAACAGCATACCCGCGGTGGAATTCTTCACCACTAGCGCTGTCATGGGTGCTTCCGCCCTCCACGTGTTCTTTAAACCGGGCGTCGAATTCCCATTTCCGGAAATTCAGCTCAGAGGATTCCACGAAAACAAATTCCGACAAGTGGTGGACGTGGCTATTCGTGATGTGAATCACGAACAGAGCCCCCTCGTGGCCATTGCAAAATCATTCAAGATTATTTTGTTCAACACTTGCAGAGAACTGGAAGGGAAGTACATCAATTATCTCTCGGTTTTGACCGGAAAGAAGATTGTCCCAGCTGGTCCACTAGTTCAAGAAACTGTTAGTGAAACAGAGAAAACAGAGGTCATGAATTGGCTTGACAAGAAAAAGGATTCCTCCACTGTTTTCGTTTCCTTTGGAAGTGAGTATTTTCTTTCCGAGGAGGAAATAGAAGAGGTGGCTCATGGGTTAGAGCTTAGTGGGGTAAATTTCATATGGGTTGTTAGGTTTCCAGTGGGAGAGAAAACCAGAGTTGAAGAGGCACTGCCCAAGGGTTTTCTTGACAGGATTGGGGAAAGAGGATTGGTTGTGGAAGGATGGGCTCCACAGCTCCAAATCCTGGCCCACTCAAGCACCGGCGGTTTCGTGAGTCACTGCGGTTGGAATTCTGTACTAGAAAGTTTGAAATTCGGAGTTCCGATTGTAGCCGTGCCCATGCAGTTGGACCAGCCGCCAAATGCTAGGCTGGTGGAGGAGGTGGGTGTGGGTGTGGAGGTGGAGAGAGAGGAGGATGGGAGGCTCAATAGATATGAGATTGCGAAAGTAATAAGGAAGGTTGTGGTAGAGGAAAATGGGAAGGGTATAAGAGTCAAAGCAAAAGAATTTAGTGAGAATATAAGATTGAGAGGAGAGGAAAAGATAGATGAGTTAGTGGAAGAGTTGGTGCATCTTTGCAAGGAGTTTGATTTGGTTAAAAAAATATAGAATAGCCGACGTTATTGAGAAGATCCTCAGTTAAGATTAGGGCTAGAAAAAAAAAAAAAACAAAAAATCGAACAGAACCGAACCGAATCGGAGGACCGAACTGGTTTTTATGGCTGTGATTTGATTTGCTTACGTTGTATTTAGTCAATTGTATCATTCTCTAAATGCTACTGTGTGGTAGTAACCATATATATATATAGTTTGCACGATTATGTATGATTTTGTCATAAAAATTAATACACAGTTTTGATTATGTGTGTTGTGGAAAAATTGTTTGGTAGTCTTGGCCCCTCGCAGCGTTGCCCCAACACCACTTGATAATTAGTTGTAGTTGTGTGTGTAACTGTATGTAGACCCTCGAGATGTTTTTTTTTTAAACGGCAAGAAAATTTCATTATCATAACTATAAAAAAAATGCACTGTAATAGATTTAGTAATGTATTGAGAGAGTTTCAAAAAGTATAAAACTCTTCTAGTATTACTGTTGCTCACAAAAACTTAACCTACACTCAACCACTCGATTTTTTAAAATATGGAGTAACAAAGTTACCAACCACACAATTCTCGAGATGTTATATGGACAGTAAAAGACCAGGTTCAATCGAAATCTAACCCAACTTAGGCCTACTTTGGGAAAAAAACTTAAACCAGATTATTGGTTTTTTGGTTTTTTCTCAAATAATCCAAAAAACCGGTTTGGCTAATAATCCAGATTATTCCCTCCTTTGGCTAATAATCCAGATTAAGGATTATTGGATTATTCGTTTGTCCTTATTCAAATTTTTTTTGCATTCGTTAGTTTTGCATCAAGATTTTGTACTTGTTAGATTCGTCTCGTCGAGAGGAATCCAGAAACCACAAAATCTTGATGCAAAACTAACGAACGCAAAAAAAATTTGAATAAAGACAAACAAATAATCTGGATTATTGGATTATTGGATTATTACCCAAAGCACTCTGGTTTTTTGGATTAAGTTTTTTACCCAAAGCACCCTGGTTTTTTGTATCCCAAAAAACCAATAATTTAGTTTAAGTTTTTTTGCCAAAGGAGGCCTTAATCCAAATCTGATAAGCAAAAATTGATCTGAAATTCGGAATTCTTTATATTTGAAACAATCCGATTACGAATTCGATCCGACAACAAAAAAGAAACCAATTTTTTTCTTAATTCAAGAATATATATTGTAATAAGATCAGATCGGATTTCCCAGTGACATATCCTTGCTACGATTAAGATTCAGATTTGGTTTACCTCAAACGGATTTGTACAAGTCTTAATCGAATCGGATTTGAATTATTTTCTATTCCAATCCAATTCAGGTTCTCTCGGATCCGAATCAAACCCAGTCCACTAACAAACCCTAATTGCCAGTACTGTTCCACCATCGGTTGCCCCTTGAAACATGTTAGGATATTGGTCCACTAGGAGCATCTCATTACAAGAGATTACACCATTGCCGGCTAACGGTTTGGTTGGCGATTTTCTGTGGGTGAATGTATTTGTGTTTGGCAATTTAAGGTTCGTTTTACTGACAAAAATATTTGGTCAGCAATATAATATAATCTGCCACGTGGCAATTACTTCATCCAAAAAAGTCATGCCACATCCCTCTTCCATTTGCTAATGGCTGACATCATCCAGCAATTCATTTGTTGAAATCCTTTCACCCACGACCTTTTGGTTGATATTCCAAGCACTTAACCACTAGTTTACCCACTGACTTGTGTCGTGTTAGATCAATAAATACATGTATGCTATATTTCATAAAAAATAAAAAAAAATTAGTACATGATGTTTTTATTTTTTCATGTAAATTGTAATTAAAAAAATTTAAATAGCATATTTACATGTAAATTAATACTATTATATACTATGAATGATTAATCTCAGAACATGTGAGCTTTTATTAATGGTTGATTTTCTTCTAGTTAATTTTGCCACTCCATAAATCAAGTTTTGGCTTTGTTCTTGCTTGCTCCCATGTGTTGGGTTTTTTTTTATTTTTTATTTTTTTTAAGGTAAATTTCACTAACACCGGCTTAGGTTTTCTTTAATGACATATAATTTTTTCACTTATGAGAAATGATTATCAACTCCCAGTAGTTTCATTGTTTATTTCACCAAACCCAATAAACAACAATTCAACCAAACATGTGATGAAATCAATTAAAACTGAATTTTATTGATAAATTCACCCTTTTTTTTATAATAAAAAGATCTCGATCAGTTCTCAACTTAATTTTCTAGATCCAAAAAGTAGTAAATTTGTCTTTTCTGACCAAAATGGTTCATCCAACTAGTTAAAAAATAAAGGGCTATTAATAAATTTTACCATGTCTGATCAAAACAACTCTTATTTTTATTACATTTTATTATCAGAAAGGTTGAATGTTTATATATAAGTCACTTTTGACGTATTCCCACACAAGTCCTTACCTCGTGTGTTTGGACAGTTGTCAATTTAAGGTTCCAGTGAAACACACATAACCACTAAGAGAACCATTTCATTTTTCATACTTGAAGAGGTGTTTGGACACATGGACGGAATCGGGAATCCAGTGAAACTACACAAGGCCAAAAAATACTCCCGTCTTATAATTCATGAAAAAAATTCTATATAATAGTAGAGGTTTTCTTATTTCTTGAAAATTGTGTCCATTGAATCTCAAGGCAAAACCTCAAAGAGTGTTGATGAAATTTGCCCTTCCTTTCTAAGGTTGTGTTTGAATCTAAACATTTTTTAAAAGAAAAGATGAAGAAAGAATAAGAAAATGTGCCAAACACCAATTTGGTAGACGTGTATGCCCGCTCTCTTTGGGTTAATTATACCAGAAAAATGTGCCAAACACCAATTTGGTAGACATGTTTGACCACCCCTAAATTATCATTTTCTTCTTTACTAAGGATAAATCATGTTTTTCATCGATCCAATTTGATGGATGGAAAACGTAACCCCAAGGTTATATTATTCTTCAATCTAGCATACTCTATATGTATATATGTATATGAATCACCTTCTTCCTCTTTTTATCAATTCTGTACAAAGCATAGTCCCGAATCCTACATAGTTTGCCCTATGACCTATGAAATACAAAAACAGGAATGTTTTACTCCCTCCATCCCTTTTTAAATGATCCATACAGGAATACGTGTAATTTGAAACCCCTAAAAAACATACTTCTCTATATAATTTTTTAATTTGTTTTATACCAAATTAAAGTGCCCATTGAGTACTTTAATTTGGTGCAAAAAAAAAAAACGTCTACAAAAATGCACATTTCTCAAGTAGATCACTTAAAAAGGGACGGAGGAAGTATTTTATTATTGTAAGACCAGTGGTTAAATGACAAACTTCCGGAATTACAAAATGGTTTTTACCTCCTAGTAAAAAAAAATTTGATAGTTTAATCCCATCCAATAATCACTGAACTTAATTGGATTGATAATTGTTGATAGTGCATGCCCAACATGAGTCACATGACCATGTGCAATTCCCTGAATGACTTCATCGCTAATGTCAATTACACAATATTTTCTAATCTTTTTCAAGATATATTCAAATGCACCATAATTGCAAACATCACTCAATCAGAAGAATACCAAAGCAATGACGCCACACCCTTCCATATATATCCACCATAAAAAAAATTATATATAGCGGTTGTATTATTCAAAAATACAAAACTATATTAACTTAACTTGGACGGCATTCCAATTGTTGCTCCATAAAAAAATAATGCCCAGTACTCTTTTGTCCTCCCTACCTATTAAATAACAAAACACCTCACTGACCGCTGTGTGTGTGTGTGTGTGTGTGAGAGAGAGAGAGAGAGAGAGAGTTCATGGAGAGCAGAAGAACCACTGTTCTAATGTTGCCATGGCTTGCTTATGGTCACTTATCTCCTTTCCTAGAGCTATCTAAAAAACTCACAGACAAAAACTTCTACATATATTTTTGTTCCACTGCAATCAATCTGAATTTCATCAAGCAAAAGATAGTAAACGAGAAGCACCTTCTCTCAATACAACTAGTGGAGCTCCACCTTCCCTCCTCCCCAGACCTCCCTCCCAACCACCACACCACCAATGGCCTCCCTCCCCACCTCATGACCACCCTCAAATCCGCCTTTGACATGGGAGCCCCATCTTTCTCCCAGACTTTACAAACCCTCAAACCGGACTTAGTCATCTACGACCACAACTGTCCATGGGTCCCGGCCACCTCCTCAGACCATAATATTCCCGCGGTTCAGTTCCTCACCACCGGAGCCTCGATGTTCTCTTTGATTCTTCACATGTTGAATAATCCAAACACAGAGCATCCATTCCCAGAAATCCTTCCTAGGAATATGAGATTTATTGATCGCAGCAACAGCGTGCGAGAACCTATGAGGGAAGCAGGTAATAAGGATGTGAATCGTTTCAGGGAATCTCTGAAACGGTCTACCGATATTGTTCTTGTCAAGACTTTCAGAGAGATTGAAGGGAAGTACATCGATTACTTATCTACTTTAAATGAGAAGAAGATAGTCCCAGTTGGTCCTCTCGTCGAACGCCAATTTGGACTTTCTGGCGATCGACATACTGAGACCACCCTATGGCTTGACAAGAAAGATAAGTCTTCGTCCGTATTCGTTTCCTTTGGAAGTGAGTGTTTTCTTACCAGAGAGGAAATTGAAGAGGTAGCTTATGGGCTAGAGCTTAGCAAAGTCAACTTCATATGGGTTTTGAGGTCTCCAATGGGAGAGAAAGTTAGGGTTGATGAATTACTACCTAAGGGGTTTCTTGAGAGGGTTGGAGAAAGGGGGATGGTAGTGGAGGGATGGGCCCCACAGGCCCAAATTCTGGCCCATTCAAGCATTGGTGGGTTTGTGAGCCATTGTGGGTGGAGCTCTATAATGGAGAGCATGAATTTTGGAGTTCCAATAATAGCCCTGCCCATGCACTTGGACCAGCCATTTAATGCTAGGATGGTTGAGAATGTTGGGGTGGGTGTGGAGGTCAAAAGAGGTGAGAATGGTGACCTAAAGAGAGAGGAAATAGGTCAAGTGATAAGGAAGGTTGTAGTGGAGAAAGATGGGGAGGATGTGAGGAATAAAGCAAGAAATCTTAAGGATATGTTGAAATCAAAGGGTGATGAAGAGATTGATGGGGTAGTGGAGGAGTTATTGAAGCTTTGTAGGAAGGGGTACTAATGTGACAATAATAAGCTTGGAACACTTGGTCTGTTGTACTTCAATGGTGGAACTTGGTCTTCTACAGTTTTGGTTCTCAAATCCATTTTGAACTGTGAAAGAATTTGTTTGGGTGAACTCTTCTCCCCCTCCCATTCAACCATTGGTTGGATGTTTTTTTTTTTTTTTTTTTTGTAGGTAAGTTTCTAGCACATGATTGTCGGTTTGAGATGCCTTCTTTTCAATGAAATTAAACTTTGCCCTTCTCGATGTATTCGTTATCGAGTTTCTTTAATAATAATTTTTTTTTTGCTGATAAAAAAATACAGTAATAGTTTGGTGGTGTTCTCACAGTTTGTTTGGCCGCTGCATTTTTTCAACTTTTACATCTTTTATTTTTTTAGAGTTTTTGAGCTAAATTTTGAAATTATTTGAAGAATACAGAATCTAAAAAGCGGCATCCAAATACCACATTCATATGGGCTTTTTGGATTTTCATTAAAACTCTGCCCACAAAACTCTTCGGCAAAACCTATAATGCATTCAGAAACTTTTACTGATTCTAATTACAATTCAAACATTTAAATTTACATTTCAGAAATCTATATTTTGAAAATCTTCGACTCGCAAACGCAAGAAAATTTTGTGCGCTGGAACCACCATGTGGTACCGTTGGCGCATCCAAGCCGTCCAAAGATATTTTGGACCCCCCAAATTTAAGGGTGCCATTTTTTAAAATTTTGGGGGCAAATATACTATAACAAATTTCGGCCTTCCAAAACTTGTTTAGACGGCTCGGATGCGATAAGGGGTATCACGTGACGATACCCGTCCAACACAAAATTTTCTCCTCAAACACCCCTAATCGCTTTATATTTTAGCTGATAATTGTTTAGTGTAATTGATTTTTTTTTTTTTTGATCGGCAATTGTTTAGTGTAATTGATGCCGTGGTAATTAAACTAAAGTGGATTAGTTAAAAGGAAAAAGCATGTCTGAGAGTAAATCCAACACATCAGTGCCTGTGCTTACAATTTTAAATTAAATAGGACTCTCAGTAAAATGATACTCCCTCGGTCGCATATCATCTTTCCTTTTTTGGACGTCTCAAAGATTTGTGTATAATTTTTAATTTATTAATTTTTTTTATTAAATATGAATCTTGTTTGATAGATCTCAATTAATTTTATTAAACAAAGTTGTTGAAATGATAAAAAAATATCATATATTATAAGATATACATTATTTTTTAAGACGCTCAAAAAGATAAAGAGTACTAAAAAGTGCGGACCCGGCGGCCAGCTAATATCAATACACAAAGTCTTTGTTTGAACTTTGAATAGTCATCGAAATATTATGTGGATTCTCTCGCTCACTCCAATCCATGCGTTTACTGTTACTGCTACATCTCGGAGTCAAAGGTATGACCATGTTTACTCTGGACAGCTAATACTACTATATAATGGTATCGCCTAGGACATTCAAGAATTTGCTCCGGTATTATTTTGTACTCGTTCCGTCCCAATTTGGATGTCTATTTTTGAAACTTTTAATAATTTCAATCGCTTATATATTTCAATATTAATCTCCAAAATATTCAATATGGATTTTGTTTGACAGTTCTCGATGAGTTCTATAATACAAAATACACAATTACGTAAAATATTATAAATTGAAAGATATAACGATCGAAAAATGGCACCGGTCTAAAAAATGAACATCCAAATTGGGACGGAGGGAGTACTATAAATTACTCCATAAGGGCCTGATTATAATTGGATGCTGGATTTGACAGCCGGATAAGAAATCCAAGATTATTTAATCCCTCTGTCATTTAATCCTCTGCCATTTAATCCGGCCTACGTATAGGGTCTACCCTTTCCATATTTAATCTGGCCAGATAAATTCTCCCTAGTCCGGGCTAATCCACCTCAAAAATTCTTATTTGTTTTTATCCTCCATTTCAACTACAAATCAAACCAAGTATACTAGTTATCTCCTCCTTTTACCAAAATCTTTAATCAAGTGTCATTTCATCTCCCTTCATAAATTTCACATCAATGTGGTTTCTCCTTCCACAAATAATACCTTATACAATTTTATTCCCGTCACTATTTTATTCACCGAAAACTAATCATGTTTCCAATTGATCCGTCAAAGTACTTGTTCGGGGAAAGTACCAACTGGTCAAGTTTTTTGGCTCAGTGCACGGCGAGCTTCACCTTTTTCCAGAAAAGTATCGCCCACTCCCCTTCCCGACTTCCCAGAGCAACTCCAACATATTCTCTCTCACTCACTCTCTCTCTCTCTCTCTCTCTCTCTCTCTCTCTCTCTCTCTCTCTCTCTCTCTCTCTCTCTCTCTCTCTCTCTCTCTCTCTCTCTCACTCACCTTTTTCATTAAGGTACCCTATGAGAGTGTCTAAACCACTAAAACTTATAATAGAAAAGTGTACCATAAATCTAAACCCTAGGGTACCCAATGAAAGTGTCTGAATCTAAACCATAGGGTACCCTAATGAAAGTGCATAAACCCTCAAAACCATATGAAAATGCCTAACTTTCTAAAAAGACTATGAAACCATATGATACTCTAAGTGCCTAAACCTCTAAAAAAGAGTGATTGACCTTAATGGTAATTAAAAAGAGTGATTGACCTTAATGGTTATAAATATTTTCTTTCTGACCATAATGATAATTGTTCCTACTTGTTACGGCCACTGACATGAAACTCCGGATCTGGTTCTTTACTCCAATTTTGGACTTAATGAGCGACACAAGATTATCTTGTGTGACGTATGAGAGAGTGGAAGAAGAGATCAGATTGTGTAAGACATTTTGAAGGTCTTCCACATGAGCTTCTTATAGTCTAGCTATGAATCATTTTGAAAACAACTTGTTCCATATAGTAGGACAATATGGGAAGATACTAAGTCATTCTAGTGCCACTGGTGATTATTTATACAGACAATTGGGCTAGAGGACAAATTTAGTGGTCTAATTGGCTCTAAGCCCAGCCTATTTGTTTTAAATGAGCCCAATCCATTGATGTGAAAATGTTAAAGCGAGAATGACAAAAATAGACAAAAATGCCCTGCTCTTCCCTTTTGCTCGCGCGCCTTCCCAATTGACCGTACTCATACCTCTTTGAATGACACTGATTTATTGGGTCCCAGATGGGGCAAGTGGCCAGTTGAATGTTTATTACTCCTACTTTCACCTAATAAGATAGGCAAGTGCGGTAAAATTTAGGAGTACACTGCAACTACTATGTGATAGTGGGGCCCTACTTTTTTGAAACATGGGTAGAATCTGTTAGTGGTTCTTTTACTTCTTTGCAACAAAATAATCGAGTGCGAGCGTGCCAGAGAGAGTTTCAATCTCCTCCCTCAGATTAACTTTGGAAAAACCAAATCTAATCAGGCGATTGTGTTTTTAATGGTTCAATTACCTCAATTAAGAGGATTTTTCTTTGAGGAGTACTATATAATGGTATCGCCTAGGACATTCAAGAATTTGCTCCGGTATTATTTTGTACTCACTCCGTCCCAATTTGGATGTCTATTTTTGAAACTTATGCCAATTTTAATTGCTTATATATTTCAATATTAATCTCCAAAATATTCAATATGGATCTTGTTTAACAGTTCTCGACGAGTTCTATAATACAAAGTATTCACAATTACGTAAAATATTATAAATTGAAAGATATAACGATCGAAAAATGGCATGGGTCTAAAAAATGAACATCCAAATTGGGACGGAGAGAGTACTATAAATTACTCCATAAGGGCCTGATTATAATTGGATGCCGGATTTGACAGCTGGATAAGAAATCCCGGACTATTTAATCCCTCTGTCATTTAATCCCTTGCCATTTAATCCGGCCAAAGGATAGGGTCTACCCTTTCCATATTTAATCCGGCCAGATAAATTCTCCCTAGTCCATGCTAATCCACCTCAAAAATTCTTATTTGTTTTTATCCTCCATTTCAACTACAAATCAAACCAAGTATACAAGTTATCTCCTCCTTTTACCAAAATCTTTTAAATCAAGAGCCATTTCATCTCCCTTCATAAATTTCACATCAATGTAGTTTCACCTTCCACAAATAATACCTTATACAATTTTATCCCCGTCACTATATTATTCCCGTCACTATTTTATTCACCGAAAACTAATCTTGTTTCCAATTGATCCGTTAAAGTACTTGTTTGGGGAAAGCACCAGCCGGTCAAGTTTTTTGGCTCAGTGCACGGCGAGCTTCACCTTTTTCAAGAAAAAGTATCGCCCACTCCCCTTCCCGACTTCCCACAACAACTCCAAAATATTCTCTCTCTCTCTCTCTCTCTCTCTCTCTCTCTCTCTCTCTCTCTCTCTCTCTCTCTCTCTCTCTCCCCCCCCCCCAAGGTACCCTATGAAAGTGTCTAAACCACTAAAACCCTATAATAGAAAAGTGTATCATAAACCTAAACCCTAGGGTACCCAATGAAAGTGCCTAAATCTAAACCATAGGGTACCCTAATGAAAGTGCATAAATCCCCAAAACCATATGAAAATGCTTAACTTTCTAAAAAGACTATGACACCATATGATACTCTAAGTGCCTAAACTCCCAAAAAAGAGTGATTGACATTGATGGTAATTAAAAAGGAGTGATTGGCCTTAATGGTTATAAATATTTGCTTTCTGACCATAATGATAATTGTTCCTACTTGTTACGGCCACTGACATGAAACTCAGGATCTGGTTCTTTACTCCAATTTTGTACTTAATGAGCGACACAAAATTATCTTGTGTGACATATGAGAGACTGGAAGAAGAGATCAGATTGTGTAAGACATTTTGAAGGTCTTCCACATGAGCTTCTTATAGTCTAGCTATGACTCATTTTGAAAACAACTTGTTCCATATAGTAAGTCATTCTAGTGCCACTGGTGATTATTTATATGCTTGTCTCAACGAGAGGAATTTGAATTTGGTGAAATTATAACTTTTACTAAAATATTTTGGAAAATATCCAAGAAAAAATATGAACTGATCTTTGGATATTTCCCAAAATATTTTGGGTAAAATTTTTACCAAGTTGCGATTCCTCTCGTCAAGACGAACCTATAATAATAAAAAATTGACGCAAAACTAACACAAAAGTTTTTGAATAAAGACAAAACCAAAAAATTCTTAAGTCGGTGGCACGTGAATGACTTTAATTTGACTAGGGAATAGGGTTGGTCATTTCCTCCGACCCGTTCAAATCCGATCCGATCCCCAATCCGAACGGATCGGCGATATGGAGATCTATTTGGAGATTGGATAGGATATGGAGATTTTTTTTTGAAAATGTTTGGGGATCGGGTAGGGGGTGGAGATAGGCATGTCCCTGCCCCGAATCCGCTCTGAATCCATTCCCCAATCCATCTCCGGCCCGCTCCGCCCCGTCCCCGAATCCCCGAATATAAGGGTCTATTCATTAGTTATGAAACTTTTGGGTCCCACTAGATTTTCTCCAATCATATGCATTCATTAGTTATCAATCATATGCATTCCTTAAAATAAACACAAAAAAATGCAAAATAAAAACAATATTTTTCCAATTGAGCCGTTGATTTTGTTGTTCCTTCTAATGAAATCAATTGTGTAAACTTTCTTCTCGATCGGGGCCTAATTTGTATTTTTTAATGATACTTTTCATCCTATTAAATGTCTACTGATATGCGATCCACTTAATTTTTTTTACGACTGATGGATACCATAATATGCTATCTTGCTTTTGGTTCCTTTAGTTTTCAAATTAGAAATCTAGTTGATACTTGATACAGCTTGAATTAAAGCTGGCAAACACTTACACTTACACTTACACATGGATACAGTGTCGTACCATGCCAACGATAAACGTACTGTGCCCGTGCCAGCCCGGCCCATTCGTGTTAGGATTTACGCAACCCCACAACACCCCTACGGATCTTGGAAACAATAAATCATAGAACAGAAAATCAAGTAATCGTGCGTAATGGAAAAACGGAAAAGAAACAAGACAGATATACGTGGAAAACCTCAACGCGAGGAAAAACCACGGGAGCCACACCAGTCCACTATGAAATCGAAATCAAGAGTACAAGTCTTCTCGCAATCTCTCTAAGATCTACGTTTTCTCTCGCCTCTCTCTCTCTGTTTTTCTCTGAAAACTGATAACCCTAATTACACTCTAACAACAAAATAATTAGGTCGGGCCTATGGCCGAAATTACACACTGAGGCCCCCACCCCCCGGTACTGCTGAAGGTTGTCTGCACCCCAACAATTCGACACCTCTACTTGTAACTTGATTTTAGCATTTAATTTGTAACTGGGACTCTAGATTTTTAGTAATCTTTTTTTTTTTTTAAATGATTGGATCCCCAAATCCCCGTGGGGATCCCCGTTCCCCATTTGGAGTGGGGATGGAGGATGAAAATAAAGCTCCGTTGGGGATCGGGTAGGGTAGGGGATGGACATGGAGAAGGGGTTTGGGGATTGGGGGTGGAGATAGTACTCTCCAGCCCCGATCCGTCCCCATGCCCATCCCTACTAGGGAAGATTTTCTTTGTTCATTAGGCATTAGCATATACCTAGAGAGACTAACATAGAATTTCAATTTTACGTGAGCGAACATCAAATTCCTGTATGTACTATATGAAAGGCGATATTAATTTCAATTGATAAATATTATTACAGAATTAAATTTTTATCAAAAGACTTATACTAGATATATTTTTGAACAACCTAAGCTATAATTTTTTTTTTGTCTATATATAAAACAGTGTGTGCAAGTTACAGATAGACTAAAAGCGCATCAAAACCAAGGTCTGCCCAGTTTACCTATGAAGGAGGCAGACTTTAACCCCATCCTCAATGGAGACTACTTTGAGGACTCATGACACTCATAACTATGAGTGACCCAGAGTATCCAACTCGGATACAGCTTACTAAAAACAACGAACAGTTCTTATCGATAAGAACCTTACTTTTTTAGTGATGAATGGATGCTGGAATGTGGTGAATGAAAGTGGAGTTTGGTTCCTTGTCATATTTCAGGACTTCTATGGAAGCAAACAAATGATTTGAAGACTAACTAAACTTTATTAAATTTTAATGAGTTACAACCAATCAAACTCGAGGTTAAGATCGATAAGAATTATACGTAACTCCTACTCCTAGAAAGTATTGTGAAGTACAGAAAAGTAAACACTGATAAAAGAAAAGCCTTTGGGCGATTCAACGGGGCTTCAAATTGTTGTAGATGACAGGTATTTATAGGTTTCTTCTTCTTTCTTTGCGATTGATCGGGGCTTCAAATTGTTGTAGATGACCGGTATTTATAAGTTTATCCTTCTTCCTTTTGAATTTGAATTTTGAATAGTTTCCCTCTTGATTTTAAACCAGGCAGTTATCCCCTTGAAACAAGGAACTGGTTGTCTAATCAAAGTTTTCACTTGAACAGTAACTGCCCTTGTCTTGATCCAAACAAATAACTCCTTTTATCTTGATCAAAATATTCTAACACATGCTTTTTATTGGCTGCCACGTGTTAAACAAATGCCTTTTTAATCACTGGTTGCCACATATGTAACCTTATCAATAAACAAAGGTTAAAGCAAAATACGTATTAAACATGTGTGTAAGGACCAAGGTCCGGAGTTCTTTGTTTTGGCAATTTCGTTTGACAAAACACACATTTACATCGAGTTGTAATTTTATTTTTTAGAATGTCTGTTTAGGTGTGGAAAGGAATCATTTTTTTATGTAATGGTTGAGAGTGCAGTAGTATGTATTTTAGTGGTGAGTTGAGTAGATTATTTTACTAGTTCAGAAGTTGCTCAAGACTTGCTTGAGCAAGATGTCCAGCAACTCTTCTGCCAAGAATCTATAGAAAATTTCAGGACTTGCTCGAGCAACCTGTCGAGCAAGTTGGGCGCGGACAGCTATCTATAAATACCGATGTGCTAGGGTTTTTTCATGATCTCTCATACTTACAACAGTCGCACTTTTTGGGAAGAGAGAGAAAAAAGTTTCTTGATCTTTTGAGTGATTATAACCTTGGAGTTTCAACACAATCGAACAATCGTACAACTACATGTTCATCTCCAAGAAGTTCTTTACAATCTAGAAGTGATTTCTAGGGAATACTTTTGGTGGGATTCCGAAAGTATCCAAGGAAGGCTTGTGCGATTCAAGGCGTTGGCGATCAAGATCACTGGGTGCGGTGTACGTGTGACTCGGTAGGTGATACTTAGAACGTTGTGAGGATTTACATCGTTTGGATAGGTATATCTGTAACTGCATAATGAGTATAGTGGTTCTAATTCCTTCCCGTGGTTTTTTTACTTATTTAGGGTTTTCCACGTATATCTCTGTGTTGTGGGATTTGACTGCTTGCGTTAATTTTTGTTGGTAGTATTAACTAGTGATTCGCATTCATATTGTTAGGGTTTTTACGGATTTTTAGGGAACCCTGATTTTTCAATGTGCCTTTTATTTACCGGTTGCCACGTGTTTAACCTTATCGATAAAAAAGCTAAATTAATTTATGGTGTAAATAGATACCCGGGTAAATGAATCTTCGTAGACCATGTCCGCAAATGAATCTCCCTAGACAAATCAGGACAGAGAGAATATATCAGAGAATGTACCGTTTTTGTTACTAATACGGTATGTACCTATACTGTGAATTCCAGGCACCATTGTGGATTTAATGCTACATATATATTATTATGAATAAAAATATATATTGATGTGTAAATTTTTTATCTTCTCAAATCTGCCATTCAATAATCCTCTCAAATCTATAAACCAATGTATAAACCTTCAATTAATATATACCTTTCTAAGGTTTCTGTTAATTCCACAGACGTCCTTTACTTTATTTGAAATGACACTGGGCTACCTTGTTAGAATTGTCTACAAATGTCGTTAATAGGTGGAACTTTTTGACATTTTTACCCTTAAGGATAACACTAATTCAATCCCGACATTATTAGCTGATCTCTCACCCACCCACTTGCTCATTCTCTCTATTACCAGTCCCAAGCTAATGAACCCACTAGCACCAGAACTTTACCACCACGATTCTGCTACGAACCATCCCCTTCCTTTGGTAGCTGCCACCATCATCGTCCCCCCCATGGCTCAGTCCCCTATCCCTCCTCTTTTTCGTTTACGGTCGGGCCATCAAAATCAATGTCACAACAAGTAAAAAAACATATTTGGTGACACGTTAAAATGTCGCAAAAGGTCCAATTTTTGTCGCCTGTGATTTTTGGTGACACAAGAAATACATCTGTGACATTGAATGTCAAAGGTGACAAAATTATGCAATTGCCACAAAATGAGGTTAACAATGACAAGAATGTGGTGTCACTGAAGTTGGATTTTCCGCGACACAAGCTGTCGCTGAAAGTAATGGTGACAATAATGTGGTGTCACCGAAGAGAGTTTTTCAGTGACAAAGTTGTCGCTGCAAGTATGTGGGATGACAACCAATTTTGTGTCGCCAATAATCTTTTGTGGTGGACTCACAAGAGTGACAACCTTTTTTGTCACAAAAAATAAGACTTTAGTAACACATCTATGAACTCTGTCATCAAATCAAAACATGTTAAAACATTCGATCATCATCCATTGTCAAACCCTTGAAAACACATGTCCTCCAACAAATATAAAGACTTCAAAATAGAATTACCAAAAGTCAAAACATCCATGCCAAATAACAATAATAACTCAAAAGAAATGTTTAGGTTGACCCTACGAGTGTCAAACAGTCGTCAACTCCATCTTGTTACTCATGTGTGCACAAGATTAAAAAAAAACACAATTATTTAACAGAAATCAAGCACATAACTCAAAATTGGAAATCTAAATTCTTTTAATTTGACATGTTTAATAATAATACTCTATACGAGGGTCAGATCGGATTTTCACATTTTCATTGATGATTAAAAGTGAGGTGCAACTGCCATTTCTCCTTTCCGAAGAAGCATGGACACTTAAACAAGGATAGCATGTCTATGTCCAAAATGTCAGACGCCAACACTCCTCAGACACTTCAGACACATTTCCCACGGAAATCTAGATCCTTCATAGATTATGTATACTTGTATGAGTCAAGGGATCATCCATAAAAATTACAATCACCCAACAACCCAGGTTTGGCCGAGCACAATTTATCCAATAGGGACATCCTAAAAACTATAAAGCTCTATGAATAGCTAAAGACTACAATAAAAGGTTATTCCCACAAAGAAAACTTAGATCCCACCAGTACTTCATTAGTATATATTGACCAAAATCAAGCAATGATTACCAACAATTCCATAATCATAGTAGCATGTGAGTGCGTCTAAACAATTTCCATTGCGAGTTTGTGTAACAGGTTTGATTACGACCAAACTTTGAAATTTATTCAAACATGGAGATATTGAAGGGTGGGCAGGACATGGTGGAAGGGCTAGGAGGGTGATAGAGTAGTTTCCTTCGGTGAGCAAATGCATGGCCAAAAACACTAGCTTATCTACTCGCAAGATATGCACCAACAATTAAGACAACACAAAAACCTAGCGAACATACAGCTACATAAGCCTACTCTAACAACTATTGCAAAAAAAAAAAAAAAAAAAGAGTAGTAGACACAACTAAATATCAACTTCAAACAGAGCTTCCCATATGCACATGAAATTCATGCCAATGCATTCTGCAACCCAGTAGCACTACGGTCTACGCATTCCTATAATAAACTGCTCATCCGTTTGTCTTCATAATTTTTACCCCAAAATGTACACACAAACGTGAGCATCATATTAAAATTTTAGAATTTTCTGATCCCGTTAGCTAATTTTAAATAGACGAAAACCAAAATGAGAGCTCGTAGTAAATTTGCCAAAACAGATTTTTCGCCAACTTCAAACTGAAATATGTTATGTCTCACAAAAAATTAAAGTACATGGCCCTTTATATTTTGATAGCTCTAGGTGTCTAGGTTCTAACAAAACAAGCGGAATGCAATTTCATGTTTTCCATTGACAGCAGATTGGTAAAACATTTTTAGGAATTTTTGTATTTTGTAAACAATTTTGAAAATTGAACACAAGCTTAACTACCACTAGAGGTATCTACAATTAAATTAGCATAGAATTACGAGTACGGGAACCTAATCATAAAATTTGTCAATCATACAGCAGAATCAACTTTTTAATTTCAGATTTATTTCCAGAAACAACACTTTTCTTGATCACGTTTGGTATGATGTTCTTACCATAAAACACATATCTGAGATAGAATATTTGGCTCTTAAAAAAGCTGCATACCAATAAGTGCTTGCCCCAACGCGACCTCCCTCCATATAAGAACACATGATGGACTCAAATCGTCCAAACTTTTAATCATATGCTCATATGTTCTCTTGCTGACTTTTGCACACCTCTTTCAATGTCCCCATCTCATGCTCCTATCTATTGCACAAGTTCTTTGATGTTTCCATATCAGTCTCCCATCTTTCGCACACTTCTTTCAATGTGTCAACTTGATTCTTCAGAACTTGCACCTCTTCATCTGATGAAGCACGAGACCATTTTGATGCTAGCTTTGATTGAACACAATATTCCTTTAAATAATACTTCTTACCAAAAACTTCCACTGACATATCCTCTTGTGGAATGGCGATAGTCGATCCAGACACCTCAACCTCTTGGCGATGTGCTTCAAGTTGTACCTAATAGCAAAGAGCATAGGGAATCAACATATGATATATGACACACAAAAATACTTTGTTGCATGTGATGGAACTTTGGGGGAATGCTCACATGTACTTGCTCACATAACGGGTCTACCCATTTCTTCTTCTTTCCATTATAATACGATGACTTGAAAAAAATCTGCTATGTGGGGATGTTGACCACCACACTTTTGTGCTTGAGTTATTAGTGCAATAGCATCGTAAATAACTCTTCGGTGTAATTGTGTCAGACACGACAGAGACACGTGTCATGCTAGGGCAAAGTGAAACATGTATTGGGAAGAACTACTAGTAGAGCGAAAACAAAGATTTGTTCCACTATAATTCTTAGAATTTGAACAAGTAAGGAATAAGGTTATTCTGTTAAAACAAGTTGTACTGAGTTGGGTAATAAAGCATCCCAAATAAGGTTATTTTAAGCTCTAATTACTGGTTTTTGTGTCAGATAACATTAAAAGAATCAAAGTTAATCATTCCTAACTAAGCCATGCATTTTATGTTGTATATTTAACTTGTTATTCAGATGGAAATGAAAAGGGAAAAAAAACTCCACAAATGGCTAAGATCTCTACTCATTAACAACTTGTCATTTAAAATTTGAACCAAACAAAAAAAGGAACACTATTGGAGAGTGGCCCTAACTTGCTCTTTAATAAGGAAACTTGCTCTTTAATAAGGAAATAAATACTAGTGCCAATGTGATCTCAACCAAAAAAGTTTTTAATAATTCAGCCTTGTTTAATGTAATATAACCAAGAGAGGAGCAAGAGAGACACAAAGTCCACATTAACAATGTGGTCTACCACCACATAGAGGGCAAACCAATATACATAGATGACTCAAAACAGTAGGGGTTGCATTGTTCACAACTCTCTCTCTCTCTCTCTCTCTCTCTCTCTCTCTCTCTCTCTCTCTCTCTCTCTCTCTCTCTCTCTCTGTGATAATCATGTTTATAGATTATTCAAAATCCTCCTCGGTTTCTCGTAATATTTAATTGAACATCTATACCATTTTTTGCAAACCTTTGTCATGATAATAATAGTTATATTGTGCATATTAATAGCTCTGATCGGTAGCAACACAACTACCAAAACTGGAATATACATCTAAGGTAAGTCCCGTTTCTTTAGATTAACTATTTTTTTCTTCCTTTGCTTTGTATAACACTTTTAAAGTGTCCAAATATCAGCCTTGGAAGGTAAAAATGATGTTTTTTTTTTCTAAGTTGGATCAGTAGAAAGAGGACCCATTTCAATATTTTGGTAAAAACAGTGCTTAAGCAAGGTTAGGGGTTCAAACTTTTCTTAAGATTGGGGTTTTTCTAATTTCATCAAGCATACTAGTATACCAGAGAGAGGGGAACCAAAAAACACACACAAAGAGAACAAGAGAGAGAATCAATCAAATACAAGAAAAATACAGCGATTAATTAAGGCCTACCTTACAGTAATTTGGGGAAGCGATTTTAGTCTTGATGTATCACATGCAACAGCGATCGTGGAGAGAGTTAGAGAGTTGAGAGAGGCCACTAGTTGTTTGAGAGAGAATGGGTTGGTGGATGTCACGCCTAGGTATTAGGGTTGGGTATTTTCTGTGACAAGCATTTGGCAACGGAATGAAGGAGTTTCAATTTATCTATCTTTCAGTGTCTCCCCTTAAAAACTTTCAGTGATACCCCCAAAAAATATTTGTGCGCCCAAATTATTCGTGACCTGCCCGCACCAAAATTTAGACCATTCGTGACCAGTAAAGCCTTATCATGAAAAATCGCTTGTCCAGTGACACACAACTGGTCACCAAAGAAAAATTCTTGTCACCATAAAATGCCTCCATTTTGCGCAAATGATCTATCTTAGTACAAAACCTTCAGGTTTTGACAGCTTGGGGGATAACAAATGTAGTGATTGAAAACTGATTGCTCTTTTCTTTTGTAGTATTGGTTCTTGGTTTTTTTAGTTGTCTTGACATGCTACCATGGTCTTGATTTCTTTTTTATTAAAAAGTTAGTTTCTGCTATCTGTGGAGATAGTTGGATTTGTGATCCTCTTTAAAGTGTTTCCTATTCTTGTAGGACTCTCAAGGCCATGCCCTTGGTCCATGTTATTGGTTTTGTAATATGATTGATTACCTTCTTTAAATTAAAAAAAAATTAATATACATACAAGTTCTATGTGCATGTCTAACTTGTTCATTCATACTCCAACCCTCTTAGCAATATGGATCAATTCGTAACTAATCAATAGAAAATTGTTTGTGGAAATCACTATAGTTAGAAGCTCACAATCACTACTCGAATTCATGATCGAGTTCATCAAAAACACCCCGAGCGAAACATAGTACCTTGTGTTTCTGAGAATTGAGACCGGTTGAGTCTCATTGGCTCCACCCGAGAACAAGTTTAATCGAAGTTCTACGAACATCAAATGCTTGATTATGCGTAATCTGCTCCGAGGTGTAGTATTACGAAGTGGGTTGTTTTATCCATCTATGATTGCTTTATTCCAATGCCATTAATAGGGCTGTCCAGCGGATCAACCCGACCAACCCGAACAGTCCGTTAACCCATCCGAATATGTTACGGATGGTTGGCGGATCGAGAGTTACTTGTTTGGCGGTTCCAGTTCGGGTCGGTTTCGGTTAAACCGACCAACCCGTGGACTTAATGGGAAGAAAAAAACTAAAAAACTAGAAACATACGTGTTACATAACCAGCAACCCTAATCTTTTCTTTTCCTCATTCTCTCCGCCCCACTTCCTCAGACCTCAGTAGTCAGTTCCTCTCTTCTTCATCTCTCTAAAAACAATGCCTCCTTGACTCGGTGACTCCCTCTCCTCCTCCACCACCGGCGACCAACGGCCTCTGATTCTAGACAACTCTCTCTAGTCTCTACCTCTAGTACGTCTCTCTCTTTCTCCCTCTCTCTCTCTCTCTCAATCGGTCAAATCTGCATCATGTCCGTATTTTTCTCTGGATTTCTGGTTCTAGATCAATATATTTATGTTTGTGGTATCTATTTTGATCCTCAAAATCACGACTAATGAGTTGTTTTTTGTCTGTATTAATTTCGGCTAATGATTTCTGGTTCTAGATCTATACATAAATCACCGAAAAATCAAAAAGAAAAGACAAATCTTTACACAATTGGTCTGTATTAACAAATTATGCCAACGACTTCCGATAAGTTCCATGAAACATGGGCCGACTGGGTATACTGACTACTATAGTATTGTAGTTTTACAAAGTTTATTTATATTTTATGATTAGGCAAATTTTATACTAATTTTACAAAGTTTGTTTACTATCTAAGTGTCCACTGTCTAGATATAAAAGTCTGTGTGAGTATTACTTTTCGAAGTTCATTTTCTCTTTCAACTAAGCATGAGTTTGCTACTTTGTTTATGTACAACTTGTTCTTTTGTTTGTAGACCATGGCTTCTCATCCTCCAGGACCTCCACAAGAGACCTCTTCCATTAATCAAGATGATTCTCCACCCTCCAAAAGGGCTTGCAAACAACCTGGAAAACCACCCCGACAATCAGGTAAAGGTAGAAAAGTATCACCATGTTGGGCACATTTTACATCGATAAAGAATAGTGCTGGAGATATTGTAAAGGCCTTTTGTAACTATTGTATGAAAGAATATGCTGCTGGGTCAGTTTCGAGTGGGTCAACGAACTTGTTGAAACATACAAAGGTTTGTAAGGATAATCCCGAGAACAGTGAGCAGAATGACCAAAAAACCTTAGACTTGCACGTAAAACCAGGGGTGGGGGTTGAGCTTGTGGCGACTACCTTCACTTTTGAGGCTGCCAAACGAGCTCTTGCTGAAATGGTTGTTATTGATGAATTGCCATTTAACTTTGTGGAGGGCTATGGTTTTAGGAGATTTTGCAATGCCCTCCAACCGAAGTTCTTTCCCATCCCTTCTCGTAATACTATAGCTAGAGAAGTTTGGGCGATTTATAGAAATGAAAAGGCTAGGTTAATGAAATAAATGAAAGGTCGTAGAATTTGCTTTACCACTGATACATGGACTTCTATTCACAATTTGTGTTATATGTGTCTTACTGCGCATTACATTGATGATGATTGGAATCTACAAAAGAGGATCATAAATTTTTGCTTAGTTGAGGATCACAAAAGGGAAACTGTTAGAAAGAGAGTTGAACAATGTTTGTTTGATTGGAATATTGCTAGCATGTTTACCCTCACTGTTGATAATGCTAGTTCAAATAGTCTAACCATTAAGTTTTTGGTGGGGACAATCTTGGAACACGAATTTTTGCACGTTCGTTGTTGTGCACATATTCTTAATCTGATTGTTGGGGATGGTTTGAAGGAAATGGATTCCTCTATTGCTAATATTCGGCATGCGGTGAGGTATGTGAGGTCTTCTCCCAATAGAAATGACATTTTTCTAAAGTTTGTGGAGAAATGCAAGATTGTGTCCAAAAGCCACTTGTGCCTAGATGTGCCAACAAGGTAAAACTCTTGTTATAAGATGTTGGAGCATGCCGAGAGGTTTGAGAAGGCATTTGAACGGATGGGGAATGAAGATGAGCAATTTAAGGCTTACTTTAAAAAAGATCGTGAAGTTGGTGGAGGAGGAGGGAAAGAGATTCCGACAAAGGATGATTGGGACAAATGTAGAGTGTTCTTGAAATTTCTGAAATTATTTTATAATGCAACTTTGAAATTTTCGGGTTCACTCTATGTTACCTCAAGTACTTTCTATCGTGAGATGCTTGCAATTCAAACACAAATTAAGAAATACATGGCTAATAGTACTCCTCTTTTGGGTACAATGGCAGCAAATATGAAGGGGAAGTTTGACAAGTATTGGGGTATTGGGGATAAATTCAATCTTCTTTTATATGTTGCTATTGTGCTTGATCCTCGGACTAAGAAGAGATTCTTGAACTTTAGTTTTGTAAGCATATATGGTGAAACGGTGGCGAATGTAATGATGGACAGAGTGCATGATGCTTTACTTAGATTGTTCAATGAATATAAGGCTTTGCATAATTCATCAATTGTTGATGTTCCTAGTGAAAATGAAGGAACGCTTATGGTTGTTGATAATGATGATGATGATCCTTACTCTTTGATTCTCTCCCAATATAACACTTACTTGGAGGGGCAGTCTTTTAGTAGCTCTATGTCAGAGTTGGATAAGTATTTGGGTGATGATGATGTGAGTGTTCCAATAGAGGCAGATTTTGACATATTAGGTTGGTGGAAGAACAACTCTTCAAAGTATAGAGTGTTGTCACTAGTGGCTCGGGATGTCTTGGCAATGTCCGTTTCAACTGTTGCTTCTGAATCGGCTTTTAGTACGGGAGGTCGTATACTTGATCCTTTTTGTAGTTCCCTCCACCCCGGGACCGTTGAGATGCTTGTGTGTACTCAAAATTGGCTTCAAAGCAACCATAGAATTTGTCTTCGGAAGGCTATGGATGATGTGGAGCAAATTGAAGAAACTATGGAAGGTACCGTAATGTATAGTTAGTTTTCGTAATTCCATAATGTTTTACGTTGATTATGTTAGTGATCTTCTCAATTTTTTTGGTACATTAGAATCAAGTACATGTTCTAGTCCAGCTCCAACTTCGGTGTTGTTAACGTCGAATAATGGTAAACTACTTTTTCAACTTCTCCTTATTTGCTTATAAATGACTAAATGGCTAGTTAACTAGTCATCATTTAATTATTTATTTTGAGATTTTCTCATTGGATTTGGAATTTTGATTTTGCAGGTTTGGACTAAAGTAGGAGGTTGGGAGCACTTTGGACTTTAGAGAATGTGGATGAATTTGGAGAATTTGGATGAATTTGGAATTTAATTATGATCTTATTTTGGATGAATGTAACTTGAAGTACTAGTAAACAGTAGTGAAGACTTTAGGATGAGACTTTAAGTGTTTGTTTGCTATGTGTGGTTTGCATTTGAACTCTAGGATATGATCGTATGCGACTATGCGTGTGGCGTGTGGTTTGAATTTCTAAGTTTTATGTGTGGTTTGAATTTCTAAGTTTTATATTTTCTGTTTTTAGCTACTATTGCTATGTGAAATGATTTGGGAAATTTTCTGTGGCTACTGTTTTATGTTTGAGGCTTTGAGCACTATGGCTAGTTGCTACTGCTTTACATTTGCATTTGAGCAATTTGGCTACTGTGTTATATTTTCTGTTGTTGCTGTGTGAAATGGGCCATTTTCTGTTGCTATGTAAAATGGGGCATTTTTTGTTGTGGCTGTGTGAAATGGGCCGGAAAATGATTTTGGAAATTATCTAGATTGGCCAAAGTAAAGAGGCCCATTTGAAAGCCCAAACCGCCAAATCGATCCGGAACCGATCCGTCCGTATATCATCCACGGATGGTTCCGGATCTCGAAAACCTAAATCCGTTATTACCGGTTCGGGTCAAATCCGGAACCGATCCGGCCGGAACTGAACCGTGGACACCCCTAGCCATTAATGTAGACTTCTCCAATGCTTCTTGAGTTTTCGTTCATACTGAGATAGTGAGATATACTCCTACTAGTAATGGGTTTCGAGAATATTGCTTGCTTGTTGATAAAATGTAAGAAACTCATAAATAGAAAGAAAACGATATTATGTTTTTCATTTTTTTATGTCTGCTATTTGTGGACATTTGAAAATCATGATATAGTAAGTGTTTATGTGGGGAGGTTATTAAGGGCTCCGATCCCTTTTAACCACACATTGGGTTGAGAACTTGAGGTCTACAAACTGTCTTCGGTAGACTACTTATGGTGAAAAAAGGAGGAGCATTACGTTGCGATCCCCTATATTACAAAAGTATAAAATAAAAATGCTTTATAGAATCAAAATTTGATGATATTTGACGGTTCGGATCATCAAAATTTGATTTGGAAATGAGAGTCCTGCATTTTAACAAAATGTGGGATCCCATACTAAAAGCTTGGGGTGTGTGTGCATGCGCGCGTGTATATATATATATTCGTACGTTTGTGTGTGTGTGTGTGTGATTGATAACTCAAATTACTAATAAAAAGCTTTGCAATAGAAAATTGACAAAGAACCCCCTCCTTAGCATGGTTCTAGGGATGACAATCGCAACCGAACCGATGGGTACCCGAACCGAAACTGCTATGTTTACCCAAACCATAACCGAAATATTCCCCGTGGGTATGGGTATGGTATGGGATATGGCCGAACCGAATGTGTATGGTTCGGGCCTGGTTTGAGGTCATAACCGAATTGTGAACCGAACCGAACCGTGACCCGAAACGAACCGAAATGTGAAATTACATATTTACCCCTAAAATATATAGTAATTGCGTATGTACCCCTGGCTATATATATATATATATATATATACTCTTTACACTGGAAAAAAACCCTAACACTTTGCATTCTGTCTGCCCACCACAGACGTTTAGGGTTAGGGAGAAAAAGAGAGGCGATTGAGATCTACTCTTTACGCCTCCTCTCTGGTACCCCTCCTCTCTGGTTTGAGGTCTCTGCTGTCAATCGATCATTTCCCTAACCCTAAATGATCTCAGCTAGTCGGTATCTCAACTAACCCTAAGGCGATTGTCAATCTACTCTGGTACTCCCTAACCCTATGGCGATTGTCGATCTACTTTGGTATCTCTCTCTCTCTCTCCCTCTCTCTCTCTCTCTCTCTCTCTCTCGCTCACACACACACACACACACACACACTGATATAGTGATATCTATAGTTGATGAATCTATTGAAAAATGCTCATTTCTTCAAAATTGGCAGTGGGAAGACCTCTTTGCTTTTCCAATTCGCTTTGAACGCTGCATTGACTGGTTCTTTGTTCATTTGCAATCAGCGCAGGTTAGAAAGAAAACCCCTTTTTCTCTCTCAGGTACGTACATACCCTGACTGGTTCTTGGTTTGATTCTTGGTTCGATCTTAGCTTGTGCTTTGTTGTGTTTTTTCCAATACACAATCTGTACACAGACCATTTGTGCGCAAAATTTTGTAGTTGTTTTCTAGCATGTTCATTGTCTATCTAGGGTTCTTAGCAAGTAAAATTCTGGAAGTTGTTTTCTCGCATGTACAGATCAGTTACTTGTTGCATTTTTCTTAGGTTCATCATGTCTGATTCACCTGTTTGTTCGAGTGCTCCGGCTGAAGGTTCTATACCATCTGAACCAGTCGGTCAGTCTACCCCTATCGATGTCGATGACCATCCAAATGAAAACATTGCTGGTTCAGAACAAGTAACTGAAACCAATTCGGGTGAAGCCAAATTAAGGAGCCCTTTTTAGGCTCACTATAATAGGGTACAAATTAACGGGGAGTGGAAGGCTTGCTGCAAGTATTGTCCAGCCAAGATTTCTGGCAAAACTGAAATGGTACTTCTCATTTGCAACAACACTATAATCGGAAACACAAAAAGAAGGATAACATGAGGCAGCAAGTTCTAACAAACAATTTCACAAATAGAGACCGTCCTGTGCAACTCACAACGTATAATTTTGATCATGCTACGACACGAAAAGAACTTGCTAGTGCCATCATCATGCACGAGTATCCTCTTTCGCTTGTGGACCACGTTGGCTTTAGGAGGTATTCAACTGCACTTCAACCTTTGTTTAAGGTGCCGTGTAGGAACACAATAAAGAGTGAAATGTTTAAGATTTATGAATACGAAAGGGGGAAGACAATGAGTTTGGTGGTGCACAATGCAAGTAGATTGGCTATCACAACGGATATGTGGACTTCGAGTAATCAAAAGAAAGGCTTCATGGCTGTCACGACACACTTTATTGATGATTCTTGGACTTTGTAAAGTCGCATTTTGAGGTATTTCTAACTTGCATTGTCATTTCTTTATTCCTTTATTCAATGGAAATCTTAATTTTCTCATTTGTAATTAAATATGAACGTTGCATGTTAGGTTCATATATGTGTCATGTCCGCATACAAAAGAAGTTCTATGTGATCAATTGTTCAATTGTTTGATGGATTGGAACCTTGATAGGAAGATTTCTTGCATAACGGTTGATAATTGCACTACCAATGATGCCATGAATGGACTTTTGGGGGGAAAACTTGATAGTGCATCGCTTATGTTGGGTGGGGATTTGCTTCATATGCGTTGTTGTGCGCACATTCTTAATCTTATTGTGAAAGATGGGTTGGATGTTATAAAGGTTGGTATTGAGAAAATCTGGGATAGTGTGGCTTATTGGACAGCATCACCTAAAAGAGAGGAAAATTTTGAAGAAACAGTCCGCCAAATGAAAGTGACTTCTACTAAGAAACTAGGACTTGATTGTGCAACTAGGTGGAACTCAACATTCTTGATGCTTCGAACCGCCCTACTTTATAAGGAAGTGTTTAATCGGTTAAACAAACGAGATGCTCAATATCACTCATTATCAAATGAACATGATTGGGGTTTTGCTAAAGATGATGGTGTGAAGCTGAATTTTTTTTTTAAGGTGACGGAATTGTTTTCTGGAACAAAATACCCTACTACTAATTAATGCTTTCTAAATATATGTGAGATTAGACTTGCTCTAAGAGATTGGCTCCTTTCTGAGAATGCGGTGGTTAGGGAAATGGCCAAAAGAATTGTGGAAAAATTTGATAAGTATTGGTCTGTGATACATGGTGTTGTGGAGGTTTCGGCTGTGTTGGATCCTAGGTACAAGATCAACGTGTTGAAGTTCTACTTCTCAAAATTGTTTCCCACAAGTTACAAGGGAGAAGTTGATAGAGTTCGTGCACTTTGTTATAAATTGCTTAAGGAGTACCAAGTTCTAGTTCAATGGTCGAGGGTATTGGCGAGTCTTATTCCCAATCAACTCCCGTTGATATGGAGTCAATGTCACAGTTTGATCTCTATATGCTTCAGTCGAAGAGAAGAAAGACCATCGATACTGCAAAATTGGAGTTGGATTATTACTTGGCGGAGGATCCCTTGCTAAAATTCCCAGGATTTGATGTCTTGAATTGGTGGAAATCACATGAACCCAAGTATCCCGTTTTACAAGCCATGGCTAGAGATATGTTGGCTATTCCCGTATCCACAGTTGCTTCTGAGTCCACATTTAGCGCGAGTGGTAGATTGGTGAGTCCACATCGTAGTAGACTTCATCCCGACACGATGGAAGCCTTGATGTGTGCTCAAAGTTGATTGTGGGCTACTGAAATGAAAGGTAATAAGTTAGTTTCTTGAATTTATTTGTTACTTATGAATTTGTTTGTTACTTTTATTTTGTTAGGTGAATCATCATCCAAATACGCCACTATATATGATGATGAAGAATCAGGGGATTCGTGCTTGACTCGTGAGGTCATTTGCATTTTTGCTTACCATTTCTTGTTGTCTTATGGTTTAACATTATATATTGCATTATTGCCATATTAATTGAACTTTTTTTGTCCATTTAAACAGATTAGAATACATTTGGACTTGGCTAGTACTGTTGATTGTTGGAAAGGAAGCAAGCAATCTGTTTACTGTGTTGGGATTTGATGAACATTGAACTATGCTCTCTATTACCTGCATTGGTAGTTTACTGTGTTGTTCTTACTGGGCTTGTTACTGTGTTGTTGGATTTGATGATTTGGGATTTGATCAATTTGGGAAGTTCTGCTGTGATAATGTAGGACATGGTCCCATGGAAGTTCTCAAATTACTGGGATTTATTTTGTTAATGTAGAAGCTTTATGTTGTTAAAAGAAAGTTGTGATGATTTGGGATTTATGTTGTTAATGTAGCAGGTTTATGTTGTTAAGTTCTGCTGTGATGATTTGGAATTTGATCATTTTTATGTTGTTAAGTTCTGCTGTGATGATTTGATTATTTTGTACAGGACATGAAAATGAATTTGATAATCTTGCAAGTGATTCGGTTACCGATACCCAATCGGTTCGGTTATTACCCGAAACCCGATTGGTCAATACCAGTTGCTTGCAACTGATTCGGTTACCCAATCGGTTTGGTTATTACCCGAACCCCGAATGGTTCATCTTCGGTTTCTATTTCCTCTACCCATTTGGTTAGTGGTTCGGTTATGGTTTCGGGTATTGGGTTCGGATACGCCAATACCCGAACCGAACCGCCCCATTGCCATCCCTACATGGTTCCCAATAAATTTCTTTCCAATTATGATTCTCATTTCTCTCTCTCTCTCTACACCCATTTCAGGGGGGAAAAAAATCTCCCTCTTTCTTTCCAATTGCCATCCCTACATGGTTCCCAATAAATGATTGCTTAACTCCTTTTACTGAACGTCACTGAATTGCCTACTTCCATATGTAATGTTTCTTTGATAGAGTCTTTATGTTATTGTCTCCATGTTCTGCACCAGGACAACTTAAAAAAGTGGTCTTCGGCCTATGATTGTAGAACCATCGTTTTGTCTATACAAAGTCTATCGCTTGAGAGTTCTGTTAAAGTTCTCAAACTTTTGCTAGGGTGGGGATCCACTAACAACAAAAGTAAAATAGAAACGAAAATAAAACCGAGCAAGGGCCTCGAGAGTCAAAGACCAAACAATGTGGCTGTGCGCATGAGTAATCTTGAATCGGAGAAAATTTCCTTGAATCGTGATTGATCTCTCTGGTCGGGTTTCAATTGCTCATATTAGAAACCCATTTTAGCGGAAGAATCTTTCAAACCCCGTGAGCAGGAGAGAAAGCGAGTGTGAAAGAAGGAAAAAAAATGCACTATTGGATACGAGCTTCCTCCTCTGATTTCACTGGAACTCTTCCCCAACCTCGCAGGCAATTCTCTCCCCCCCTCTCTCTCTCTGTAAATGTCTATGTGCATTTACATGTAGATGTCCTCTGATCGTTCTTGTTTGATTTTTCAGCGGACACACAGCTGTGAACATCGGCAAGTCGAAGATCGTGGTTTTCGGTGGCCTTTTAGACAAGAAGTTTCTCCGCGACATCACTGTTTACGATATCGGTATTCTTTGGCCCTCTTCATTTTACTATGGTGTTTGTTATATGTACGAATGTTACCCGAATTATGATACCTTCTTGACCTTGTGGCGATTTTTCACATACTATACTGGCCTCCTTTGTATTTATTTCCTCACAGAATCATCTCCAATCCTTATTCTCTCTTTTCTTCCAATTTGAGTGTCAATTTTGGTTAAAAGTTTACCCATTTGTTCAAACAGTCCAAATTCCTTGTATTTCATCCAATTTGATGAAAAGCTTGTCTCTTCCTGGATTTATTTAGGTTTTGTTATTCCTCAACTTGATACCACTTTGGTGAAGGTTTGGAGTTCATATTTTTTGCTTTTTTTTTTGGCCTTCCAATTTGAACTTTATGGAGGAGTTTGGCTAAGGATTGAAGATGCCTAGGCCGTGATTCAAAGACTTTTGTCTTTGAAGCTCAAAGATTGTTGCTCTTTGGTCATACAAACTTGAAAGCGTTGGATAATTTTTTCCCTGCCATTCTTAGTGTTTGATACTCTCTTTTCTGCAATTTTGGTTCTCATTGAAGAACCTAGACCATGTAGGGAGTGAGAGAGATTAATGATCACACTTAGCTCATCTATTTATTTGCAACCTAGAAAACTTGTGACTGTAATGGCCTTGTTCGTTTCCCTGTTTAGTTTTAGTTTTAGTTTTGATGACATCATCATTTCCCTCATTTCTCTTTATCTCTCTCCACTCATTACACCTGTTGACATCATCAAAACTAAACTAAATTATCTAACCAAACACAGCCAATATATTTTATTACTTTGAGCTATTTCCCAAGCGGATGCATATGTAATATGATATCTGTGTAGTAAAATGCAAAAATGTTACAATGTAGGTGAGTTGACATCTGGACGTTAAGTTTTTCGTGTCTAGTTACCCATTGCATTATGGCTTCTATCCAAAAGTTTTTGAGAAAGACAACTTATTTACGTAGTGTAGACAACTTATATTCCCTCCGTTTCAAATTGTTCGTCCCTTGTACTATTTTGGGATGTTCCAAAAATTTTAGTCCTCTTTCGAAAAGTCAATACAAAATTTATTCATTCTTCCAAAATAGTTCATTTACCAATAACAATGATTCCATTCATAAGTTGAAATATAAGGGTATTGTCGGAAATCAATGTATCTTTTTAAGTGTGAATGCATTTATTGTATGTCTCCTTAAAAAGTTGGAATTCCCGTAAAGGACCAACAATTTGGAACAAAGGGAGTATATTATATCTTCGTAATTGGGCTTGTTGGGCTAGGCTGGGCTTGAAGGACTATTTCAAAGCCCGTCCCATTAGCCTAAATATTCAACTCATCCATATCATGCTTAATATCAGTCCCAAGCCCTTAGGGCGGGCTACTGGGCTGGTCCCCAGGCTGAATTTTCGGGTGCCGAGAGATGGCACAAAATCTTCATTGGGTTGAACTAGAAGTTCTGTACAAATTTTTTTTTGCGGATGTGCAGTACAATATTTTCACAGCTATCCACTGGTTATGAATTCAAGTTTATTGATTTGTTTTCAGAAAACAAGTTATGGTATCAGCCAGAGTGCACTGGCAGTGAGAGTGATGGGGAGGTGGGACCTAGTCCACGGGCATTCCATGTTGCCGTTTCAATTGATTGCCACATGTTTATTTTTGGTGGGCGTTCAGGTGGTAAAAGGTATGTAGACATCCACTGAGCACCTGTGTCCTTGCACATATAAATGTTCTATTCCTGTTATAGCATGCCTGCCATTGATCATGAAACTATCGTTTCAGGTTGGGTGACTTTTGGGTCCTAGATACTGGTAAGAATATCCTGGTGCTGTATGGAAAATTAATCGTATCAGCATGACAATTTACTTGTGATTTTGTTTGGTTTCATCTCGTGCTCTTGTTTTGTCGAGGAATAATTTTTCCTGTATCTGTTTCAGATATATGGCAATGGTCAGAGCTTACCAGCTTTGGTGACTTGCCATCACCACGGGATTTTTCTGCTGCTTCAGCTATCGGAAACCGTAAGATTGTTATGTGGGTATTTGTATGTTTGCCTATTTGATCAACTTATTGACACATGCATTTGTCAACTTTGTGATCTCAAGGGCTTTAATCTAATGCCAGGTATGGAGGATGGGATGGTAAAAAATGGTTGTCAGATGTCTATGTCATGGACACAAGTAATTTCCTCCCTTATTGGCGGTATTATTTACACCAGCAATTTCTTTTTCTTTCTGATTAATATTTTCATTGGTTCCAAGCAGTGTCTCTTGTGTGGATGGAGCTATCAGTTTCTGGGTCATTGCCACCACCTAGATGTGGTCACACAGCTACTATGGTTGAGAAACGGTTGCTGGTCTATGGTGGCAGAGGTGAGACTCCCTTTGTCAGCCCCATTTTCTTCTTCAATGCCCAAAGTGAATCTGCACTCTATTGTAGGAAAAAGGTCCAGCATTTGGAAAAAGTCAATGTATAGATAGAAACGTGGGGCTAAATTATGGATACATATGATAAGGTCTACTTGATTGTACTGCAATCATACGAACAATTTTGCTGACTTGACTTCAATTGATGCCTTTCAATGTGTCTAGAAATTAAATTTGCTTGCATTCATCTATGGTGTAACAATTGATAGAGCAGATTTCCAATGTAGGAGGTGGAGGGCCCATCATGGGTGACTTGTGGGCTTTGAAAGGTCTTATTGAAGAAGGTATTATATTTCTTTGCCTTTCCTCCTAATTTTGTACATGTCTGGTGTGAAGTTACTTGCCTGGGATATAAGGTTATACCTCATCATTACTTGTGTGGGATTTAAAGCTACGTACTCCATCTTTCCTTCAAATTATAATTGTTTCTGTGTCGTTTGTTATGCATTTTGTCTATCATGTGTCGTGATAAGTTATTGGTCATCGCTTTATTTTCAAGACACAGGACACATTCAATGAGCACTTGCTCGAATATTCTACGGCCTTCTTCCTTCTTGAAATAACTAGCAAAGATCAGTAGTTCCAAGTCAAGGATTAAACATTAGGGTGGTGTTGACCTAAGTACCTATTACACAGCAATTGATCTTAAAGGTAAAACTCCAGTGTCACAAACATAATGAATTGGCAGCCTTTCAAGACAGATACCAACAGAAGGGATTTCACAAATATTGAACAAAATGTGGACAACTGCTATGTCTAATTCAATTGCTCTGTGTCCCCAGTGTTCGTTACACTTACTGATGTGTTTTGACCCATGTGCGTGATCATAGTGGTCCCGTTAGAAGCTCGTATTCGTATGGCTGTGAGCTTACACGAATTAAATATTTCCTGGTACGGGCAGGAGGATTGGGGGGCAGCAGAGGGAATGGCCACGGTGCCACCCGAAGAAACTCTTAGAAAGCATCAGTTGTGGCCTCCCGGCTCCAAAAATGTTTTTTACTTCACTAATGCTTCTGCAACTCCTCAATTTAAGAACAGTAGCTCTGCTTGTGACACGGATGTAAGTAGAACACAATTCGTTTGGTCCTTCTATGTACCCAGCAAACGGGCTGTCAAGGATGATGGATGCATGAATAGATTGATCTTTTTTTATATGCAGGAGTTTTTTTTTTCAATACTATCATCTGAGCTTTTGTTAAACAACTCCTTATGGATGCATTATGAGAAAAGCCTTTCTTTGAATAATATCTCATGGATTTGTTTTCTTCTATCCTATCGCATTCTTTAAACAAATCCTTACATGCATATTTTAGATTTTCAATATAGAGGTCTAATGATGTTTGGCCATTAGTTACATTTGGACCTTGGAAGCACGGGCTCATCTACTGGACTCACTTATCTGTATCAGACACATGTCGACCACTAACACTTCGGACACACTTTAGACACATATCTAACACTTTGGGCACACTTTAGGCACACTTATCTGTGTCAGATGTTTTTATTGTGTAGTGTTGTAGGTGGACACGCTGGGACACACTGGAGACATGTTTGGTACATGTTAGGAAGTAAAAAAGTTAAATTTCAAAAAAATATTTGGGAGGATTAAAATTGTCGTACAACATGCAAGTAAGATGAATGTAGTTGAAATGAGAATATTTGCGGCATTGTATAAAATAAGATGAGAGCAAATAGATTAAGGTGGGTTGGCATATTTTTCGTAAATCAATTGTTGCGGTGGTTAGGAGGAGTAATATGGTTACGGTTGAGGGTAACACTAAGGGGAAGGGTAGACCAGAATTGAAATTGGAGGCGCCGAGGCAGTAGTTCAAAAGATCTAGGTTTGTTGAATATCATGGAACACGATGCCCTCGAAATCTCAATGGATTCATGTGGTTGACCCTAATTCATTGGGGCTTGAGGCTTTGTTTAGTTGGGTTCGGGTCTGGTTTAAAATTAAAATTGTAAGGATTATTAATTTTTGGCTACCTAGTGAATCTTATTTTTATTTCGTTATATTGTAGATATCGTTGTTGTTTCTATCCTTAAGTTTTTCTACTAATTTCTTCTATTTATTATTATACAATGTATGGATAAATGACGAATGTGGTAGAGGCTAATTGTCGTAGTAGAATGGTGATGACTATGAAGCACCGACACCTCTCCGGGACCCCGTATCGCAGTGTCCCGACACGGGGACACGGCGGGACACGTGTCCCGACACGCCACGTGGCATGGGACACGGCTGTAGTGCTTTTTTGGATGGGGACACGGCAGGGGACACGGGGGGACACGGATGGGGACACGGCGGGGGTCAAATTGAAAATTTTAAAACTTTTAGGGGTCAAATTGAAAATTTTAAAACTTTCAGGGGTTCAATTTTACCCCTAAAAGTTTTAAAATTTTCAATTTTACCCCTGAAAGTTTAAAAAAAATTCAATTTTACCCCTGAAAGTTTAAAAAAATTTCAATTTGTCCTAAATGTTTTAAAATATATTGTGTGTATATATATATATATATATATATATATATATGTAAATGAATAAATAAATATACACATGGCGTGTCCCCCGCCGTGTCCATGTCCCCATTTTTTTAGAATTGCCGTGTCCGTGTCCGTGTCTGTGACCGTGTCCGTTTCCGTTTCCGTGTCCGTGCATCATAGGGTGATGATATTGAGTGAATTCAGAGAACATACTTGCTTCTTTTTGGGGTTTCATGCCTTCTCCTTTCGAAGGAGTACTACTATTCTTGTTTACTAATGGTAGGAAGGGTATTTGTAGAGTGCAAGGAGGATTGCTTTTTCTCCTCTCTTAGGTCGACCTTTTGACCTCCCTCTGTGTCTTTCTACCTTTGTTTGGTAAATTACTGTTTTGGCTGATCAAAAAAGAAACATGTATTGGTACATTAAATGCATGGCCAATGCCTCCGTGTCTTAGTTTCTTGAAAAATGACATGTCCACAAGTCCATGTCTTGCGGTGTCTGTCATTATTCATGCTTCTTAGATCTAGACTTTATAACTATCAGCTCCTCTAACTAGATGAGACATGTCATTTGTGCAATAGTTCATTGTTTTTTTCACCTTTTACATATTTCCTATGTGATTATGAGTGCCTTTGTATGTGTCTGTGTCATTTGTCCCTCTTTCTTCTTTTCTTTTTGATAAATTTTATTTCTATATATTTCATCCTTCTTAGCTAGCTCTGTGTAAGTGTGATAATACCATGTTCTTCACTTGTCTTTTTTGGTGCCTTTTTTATCTTCCATAATTGAATTGTGTTTTGATTTGTTGGGGAACGAAGAAAATGAAACTCCCGGATGGACCCAATTGAAGCTTCCTGGTCAAGCTCCTTCACCTCGTTGTGGTCATACCGTCACATCTGGAGGGTACCATGTAACTAACACTATGCAACCCTTTCTTTCCACTGTGACGCCTCATTGTAATTGCTAGTTCGTGAATTGTTATGCAACTTGATGATGTTCTCATCCGATGATGAAGTTGATAATCACATTTTCAGTCTTCAGCAGTGACACTCTAGAGCATCCTATATATATCAGTATTCACTGATAGACATCAGCACAACCATATGATTTACAGTACCATGTTTATTGGAATGTGGTATCTTGGGGTCTGAGGTCTGAAATCTGAATCATTTCTTGACATCCATTGGATTTTTTTAAGATTGATGTTCTCTGACATAGATGCTATGTGATGAAGGCAAAGGAGTAATGTAGAAGCTTGTACTACAACGATGGGAGTTTGGCATTCAAAATAGCGGAAGGGGTTGAAATGAAACTTTCTGGATGCTACAAGATTTTTGCTTTAGAACATGTTGCAAATAAAACTATTCCAGTGCCTTTGTTTCTTTGGTTTTAGTTTGTGTTGTTGCCATTATTTTGTTGCTTGCTTTTTTCTTTTCTTTTCTTTTCTTTTTTTGTTTATAAGAGGAAACAACTGGAAGACAAATTTCACTTATAGGTTAATGAAGATAAAGCATTTTGAAACTAAGTTCCTTAAACCTTTGCAGAGAACATGAGCACGAAACGAAGGAACTACCCAATCTAACTCCGCCAAATGATTCACCCTCCGCAAAGCTACTATAGAATGCATGCATACATGATCACCAGATTTCTCGGGCTCCCTACTTTTGATAAACCGAACCGCTGAGAAAGTAAGGACCAATTTGGCCTTATCTTTTGAACCAAATCATTGGATAAAGTTGCTTAGAGCATCTTCAACCAAGCTCCAAATCTCCATATTTTGAAGTAATGGAGATCAAATGCACTCCAACCAAGCTCCATTTTGGAGCTCTAAAATGGGGAGAACATTTTGGTTGGGTCTCCAAATATACAGACCCATCACAAAAATGGAAATCCATCTACTTTTCACTTTTCGTTCTATATAATGTTGAATAACTTTCAAATTAGAGATGTTATATACATAATATTTGTACTACCGAAACTGACAATGACAATATATTTAATTTAACACTCATACTAGATACATTTAGTGGAAAATTCAAAAATAGTAATTTGAATTTTGAAGGAATGTTGGTATAGAGATGGAAATTTTGAGTTCTTTTGATATAGAGATGGAAATGGAGATTTGTGGTTGGTGTATGAATAGTAATAAACTCCAAATCTACTTTTTGAATTAAAAATGGATTTTTGGAGACTCGTGAGTTGGAGATGCTCTAGAGGGTACACATGCTCTCCAAATCCATTTAGAGGAACACAGATTGGTGCATTTGAATGGTTAATCAAGAAGCTAGAGAGGTATAAAATGAAGCTATTTTTGGGTGCTCATAAACCCTTTCCCGATTTAGTGAGGAGATTCTTGTAAGATTGGCCCGCTTACCTGACACATGTAGCAAGTAGTTTGAATAGTAATGTGTTTACCTTGAGATTATTAACCCTCAGATACTTCTTTTTCTATTTGTTTGTTTGGCACATAGAAGGGGGGTTCCTCTATGAAAAAAGAGATTTTCATGAATGTTTTTCTCACTACACAACATTTGTGATGTATTTTTTCTATCATCTGATCTCCTTGCTTCTAGCGAGTGTTCTAAATCGTGGTATGGGAAATCTATCGGTAATGGTGATACAGCCTGGCACGAGACGATATTTAGAACCCTGCTTCTAGCACTTGGTAGTTGGTACCTGATTTGGTAGATTTCATCCCCTTTCATTTGCTTTTGTAATTATGATAATTGATATGATGTCATTATTTTTGCAGCTCTTGTTATTCGGAGGCCATGGAACAGGTGGTTGGCTGAGTCGTTATGATGTCTATCATAATGATTGTGTTGTCTTAGACAGAGGTGAGGCTCCTCTTGTTCTAGATTAAGTAGCAGAAGTTTTTTTTCCTTTCCAGTAAAAGTTTTTTTTTCCTACAGCCTGAATAACATCAACAGATTTATCATTTGCTTGTTTAGTGTCTCCAATGGTGCATCAGAAGAGGCTTTGTGAATCAGTCGTCACTTCTTGCCTCGATAGTGGAAAGTCTAACCATAGTCTAAAGGGATTATGGAAAAGAAGCCAAAACTTGTTGGCTCATATAGTTGAGCTTTGCCATGTGGTGGTAGTGCTAGCATGATTTGACGTAAATATGCAGTTACCAAATTGTAACAGTGCAGGGCCTATTTTTTTTTATTGGTTTTCAAGATTCACTGTACAGCAATATGGCTTTGTGGGACTTTATTTAGAGTCAAAATACTTGGTACTTAATTTTCTCCTCTTTGTTATAACGACCTGAACCCGCTTTTCATTAGATTGAAGATTAACATGGCAAGTTGTAACAAATTTCCCCATAAATGATTAGGTCAGGAAAAAATGTCGCACCAAAATGTTGTTTTTGTTAAGTTCACCTTGAATCATGTTCAAGTATTATTCTAAAGTTGCTTATGTTCTGCTTGTAACTAGTTTCTGTGCAGTGGAAGCGCTTACCCACGAGTAATGAACCCCCTCCTGCACGAGCATACCATTCTGTAACAAATGTTGGCTCACGTTATCTGTTATTTGGTGGCTTTGATGGCAAAACAACATTTGGTGATCTATGGTGGTTGGTTCCTGAAGGTACTACCTTTGTTTTCAACTGTTATGGTAGTTTATTTTCAAGTTTTTGTTTAGTGGAAACTTGCCTTTTGGGTCACAGTGAGATAATGATTTAAATCCTACATGTACTGAATTTGATTCTGGCATTATTGCCTAAAAAAAGTATTAAAAAGGTGATTCAACCCTTTCATGATAAAAAAGATTTCAGCTGAATTTGGGGCATTGATATCATATAAAGTGGCATTTAAAATGTGTCAATTGGAAGATATGTTGACTAAAAAAAAATAGAATTTCACATTATTTGATTCTGGCATTATCGGCTTACTTTTGTCTTGTGGTTATTTTGGGTGAAAATCTAAGAAGAGATGTGAATGGATTGGATACTGGTTTCAATGCTTGAAGTAGGAAATGTAAACTAACAATCCATCGTTCATCATCTCTCCGTATTAGAGCCTCATGCCCTATTGACATGATATGGACACGACATTGAGCGAACTCTGGTCAGGCAGCAAAATCCTGCATTTGGGTTGAGTTTCCGGCAGATGAGGAGGAAGTTGGAAATAAACTCAACCCAACGAATAAAATATAATGTTTGTAATGCCAAATAATGTGTTTTTCCCTTGCTATAAAACTGAACCAGTTATTTAACTGGTCGATATATACCATTATGGATGCATCAATATTTACGTTGAACTAAAGCCAAAATGGGCAAATATGTTAGGACATGTGACTGAAAGTAATGATGAATATGAACCCTTGATTTATTGGTTACCTTTGCTTTTGACTCACTCTTCTCTGCAACCTTAACAAATCCAAAATAATTTTGGTCAAATTTGGTCCCATTATAGTACATTTGGTGCACTTATAGTCCTATTTGAAATGTCGGGTTGCTCTAGAAACTTGTGGAATCTCAATATAAAATATAGTATTATGTTAGGATAAAGATATACAAATGAAAAAGCTGTTTAGGTGCTACCAATTCATTTGTGGTTAGTCCATATAGAGCTTTGTTTTGGCTTTAAATGGGCTCCACTGGTGGACAGTGAGATTGATCGCTGAGGATTTGTCAAGATTATAGGAATGAAAAAACTGAAAATATGAATTTTGTAGTTTTTCATGAGAAGTATGCCTAAGCTATTGCATGGGTGTTTGTGGTAGTTTTCAGAACCCATCTTTTACTTTCTGACCCCCATAATTTGTTTTGTTATTTACAAATGGCACGTCGCAATTAACAATTGAAGTGAATAGCATTTTGGAATTACTAACAACTATGTAGTTGACTAATCAGGTAAGGAGCAAATCTGGAAATCATATTAAGTACTTCCTTACATTACGGTGTTGTATCCACCTACCCATGTCCAGCTTGTTAGCTGAGTTTGGAAGTCTTTAGTCTGGAAAATTAACGAGTCCAATGTCTACTCGCGTGTCAAATCTAACACCCCTAGTAGAGCCTGGGTAACATATACTCCTTAAAGCAATGCCAATCGGAAGAAAGAAATAATTTTGATAGGTGTTGGACTCGAAACCACATAGTTTTACTTTACGATTGATGTTGTCAAAGTCATCTTATGTGCACTTGCACATTTGTGCGTGCTATTTATCCCATTTTATCTCATGTTTCCCTGCAGCAATGACTTCAAACTTGGAGAGAAAAACTGACCGACTTATTCTTGATTTGTAGAGGACCCTATAGCAAAACGGATACAACCATCTCCACCAAGAAATGCTCCTGAAAATAAGGATGTCGCAATGGCAAATGATGCTCTCCAATCTACAGTCTCGGTAATTGTGTGAATGTTTACGTGACGGCCCCCTTCTAATTTTGTTTGCTTTCCTTTCCTACCTTCTCCCTTATTTTCTGAGCACCCTACTTTTTATTCAATGTGTTAGTAGCCTTCTTCTCTTACGTAGGTGTCCATACTCCATAACCTTTTGATAACTGTATGATTAATTTTTCTCTGGGTTGGACCATTGTGTGCAACAAATGTGTTTTGATTATGAATCTTTATACTTGGTTTGAACAGTGGTGGCATTGAATCATAGATTTTGCTGGGCATGGTAGAGTCCATTTATAGCTATGTTAAATTTAAATCCATTTATAGTTATCTTACTTAGGAACCCCGCATGGAGTCATAGGATGAATCTTTTTGCGTTTTCTCTTCCGCATTTAGGCTTCATTTGGCTCAATTAATCGGTAATGAATGGAATGGGAATCCATGGATTCGTTTGTATCACGGAATGGAGTGGAACAAGCGATTATCATTCCTGTGCTTTTGTGTCGGTATGTAATCATGGTGGAACAGATTTGACAACTCCTGTTCTAATCTTTGGTGGTAGTTGACTGCACTTCAAATGCTGCAATGGAGTTTGACATCCATAAAGAAATAGTTCCGCATCGAACAGAACTTATGCAAAACATATCATCCAAAAGAAACATTGTTTATGACTTAAGAAAACATGAAGGCTAAAGCAAATAGCTTGAGAGTGGTTATTGTGGTGGTTGGCAGGCATCTTGTCGGTGTCATCTTTAACATTGATACTGTTGTGATAAATAGACGGTAATGGATGTTCGATTTAAAGGTCCATTCCATGAGGGATTAGAGTTGGCATATGGTGCCTTATTAAGAGGAAGGGCTAATTGATAATTTATATGGGAGTGTCGCCTTCCGCGAAGAGCAGAAGCAAGGAAGAGGGAAGGTGAATGTGGAACATTGACTCATGTATAAGCATGGGTTCCCAGTTATATAATCCATCTGTTTGGTGGGTAAGTGAGGAGTGGGAAAATGGTGGCTGTTATGGGCATTCCATTCAACAAGTCAACATGGACACACAGAGACGTCATTTCTCGTAACATTAGCACATGGACACATTGTTTACATGATGAATATCAGAATATATGTACAACATATTTGTGTAAGTGAACATTAAAAAAAGATCTATTGTTCTCATATGGGGCATAAAACACACGATATTAACAATATAAAGATACAGGAACAACACACACTAAGAATCAAGATCTAAGCATCCTTTACATTTTAACCCTACTCCAATTTTTTAAATTTAAATTGCCTCCTAGCCTTTCCAAAAGCATGTCCCCTAGTGTGTTTGGCTAACAAAAATATGACACAAAAGTGGGACACATGTATGAGCATGTCAAAACGTGTCCATGTTGGACATATGTACCTGAGGCAGGTAGACATGACCGTGCTTTGTTGCATCCAACCTATGACTTGTATCCTTAATGTCTTGAGGTTTTTTATACAGGATTTTGGTGCAACATCACCCCCCAACCCCCACCCCATCCCACAACTATTTTGCTGTACCGTCATCCTTTTGCAGCAAAAATTGCAATTGATCTATATTTATCTCCACAGGAAAGTGGAATGGAAGGGTCTGCAGTATCAGAATTACAGAAAAGGTTGGAGATGTCTGTCTCACTTTCCAGCCCGGAGTTCCAAATCACAGAAGAAATGGAGGACAAAGATTTTCTTGAACTAGCATCACAATTAATTGAAGAAACCATTGCTGGCACTGAACAGATTTCACATAATCAGGTAAATTTGGTATATTTTACAACATCTCTGTCTCAAGGTTGATATACAACTAAGCATGTCCTATATGGTGATACATAGGCAGCTGAAGCAGTTCGTAACCACTGGAGAAAATCCACGCCAAAGTCAATACCATTGAAGGAGCTGAGCCCCTTACTTCGTGACTACCAACGTTTGATTGCACGTCATCACACGTAAGGATTTGGCTTTTACGAGTCATTATTTTCCTTGATCATGGAAGTTTACTGTACAGTACTTTCTTCCTGGTTAACCAGTATAAGTTCCAGTGGTCCGCTAAATCCCAGATAAGATGTTTATGGGCAAGTCCAAAATCTATAAAACAGCACAATATCAAGTGTGCACAAACAGGAAAAAAAGTAAATTGAGATTTGTTCTTGTTAGCTTGTGAACTACGGGGAAAAGAAAAGATAGAGATTAAAAACATTAAAGGAAAACAGGAACCCACAATTGTTAGCTCGAGTGGTATATCTTTCCACCTCCATAGGCATTTCTGGACTTTCAGGTCTCTTTTAGGGTCGTGGTGTGCACTCCGTGCTTGCAACATAGAAAAGACCTGGAAACAACAGAGAAGGATATAGGTAGGTTAGAAGGTTACTACAACTAATAGTACCATGTGAAGGATAGGAGATTGGGAGATTAAGTTGGAATATCTCATTGCGGTACCATAAAAGACTTACTGGATATTCCTCCAAGTGGCTGTAGTCCATCTCTTCCAACTCCTGACAGACTGAAATGCCGGGTTCCAGTCCTAGTTTGGATGCGTGTTTTTACCTATCCAGGAAAGATTAGAGTAAACAAGTTTAAAAGGATTGGCAACTTGATACGTGTGCAAGTACATGAAAGAATAGACCGACAAATTGAATGCTTGGAGATGTCATCTCATTTCATTGTTATATTATCCTGACTATGGTTATTCCTTTCTACTAACTACAAATGATGCATTCAACTACTATTAGAAACAACATAATTGTTCTTATTCTATGGGACGTCTCACCTGTTAGTTTGTGGAAAAAAAATTCTTGTTTATGAAAAACTTTTGATGAACAAAATAACACCACTCGAATACATAATCATAAATACCTTTTTCCGAGTATTTCACCTTTTGTCTCTGGTTGCCTTCGTTTTCATCTTTTGTCTGTTGCCTTCCAATTCCTCACTTAGCAACCCAAGGGTCTCACCGCCAAAGTGATTCACCTTGCAACTCTTTTCTCTCTATGTGTTTTACTTTTTGTAGACACTCAAAAATTCTGATGGCCAATCTTTTGTGTCTAATGTCTAATAAATATACTCACATAGATGAAGTTTGCAATTAGGTGAGATCCTTAGGGATCTCTGTCTTTCAGTTATGGGAAACAAATAAAAGACTGATATTTTATTTGTGCCTGCTAGATAACACTTATCCTATTATTCTTTTAATTATCACCTAAAGACATGATTAAGTATATACATACATATATATGTATCTACAGGTTTTTACACTCAAATTTGACAAATTTAGCTGTAGGCCATGACTAATGGCTAAAAGGGGCAAATTGGGCTTTATAGGCTTGATGATGAGTAATGCAAAGACCGAGTTGATATCGACTACCATTGGGCCATGTTGATGTTGAAGGCCCAATTGATTTTAATCTAAGGATTGACCCGACTTGGTCATATTCGGTCCATCTTTAAGACAAAATGATTTATCTTTTAAAGCCATTTAAATTATAAGTGGTTAGTTATTAAGAGATAATGCAAAGACTTATCTCTAACTTCCCACAAAGTTAGGAATATTATCATAGGTCTTTCCCGCCATTTTGGCTATACAACACGAAGAGATAGAGATGGCCAAGGCATGGGCTTTTCAGCCATTGGCCATCCATGTTTCAAGGAGAAGAGGTTACGAAGAGCGCTATGAGGAGGCCTGAAGAAGATGGACTCTTCAACCATTGGGTGTCATGCTTGGAGGGAAAAGCTTGTTCTATGGTTAAAACAAGGAGTTAACAACCTAGATGAAGATCAGCTTCAACCGTGTAACAAACTTCTAGGCGGGAAAATTCAAGAGTAAGATGCCAACTGTGAAAGTATAGGGTTTTACTTTGTATTTTATCTTTTATATTAGGGTTGCTTTGTAATCTTTTTCTAAGTTAAGGGTAGTATAGTCTTTTTACTTTTAGGGCTCTATTTATACTTGTTCTCTTCTTTGTAACATGTATGTTGAATATACGAATGTTTTTCCTCTCTCATCGAAAGTATCATGGTATCAGAGCAGCAACCATTGCTGGGTCACGCATGAATCTTCTCTCCTCTGCATTTCTCTACCACTATCGATCTCTATATCTCTCTCCTCCTTCGATTTCTTTCTCTCTCACAGTCGACATACTCCTGTCGATCTATTGCAGCAATACCGACACTGTTTAGCAACTTCCGACCACCGACAATCACTTTCCAGCAGTCGACGATCACCAACGACCCTTTTCCAGTCCTCGACAACCACCGGCGTTCACTTTCAGGCCACCTTCAGTCCTGTTCCAGTTCGTATTTGCAGTATTTCGAGGTATTCTGAACATGAAGTCTACTGGGTGACCCTTTTCTGAACATCGAAGACCTCCAGCGACCTCAAATCTGACTGGGCTTTGTTCATCTGTCTGAACCTGCTAACCCAGTTACCAACGACCTCTGATTGAACTCGAAACTCACTGGGTCCCTCTCGTTTTGCATCTTTGTGAGGTACTTGCAGACCTATCGTGTATTTTAAAGCCTCGAGGTATTTTCTTGACCATCTATCTCTTGTATTCTGCACATTGGGACTCGGAATCTAACATCTGAGGTATTTTGGAACCCATCTCTGGTATTCTGTAACTTCACCTCTTCTCTGGCATTCTGTATTTTATCTGGCACTATCTGTGGTCTGTTTGAACCTCTGTTAGCACTGTTTCTGCACAGTCAGCACCTCTGGTTAAGCTCTGGTAGGACACTGCGTTTGTATTCTGTTGGAAGATTGTTCTTGGTTTCATCACTATGGCAGAAGACAGAGTAATCAGTGTTTGTTTGAATGGGCATAACCACTCTTATTGGTCGAGTGCCAGACAACAGTATTCTTGGCCCACATTGCAGTATTCTCGTCCTCCAACTGTCTTTACAGCTCCTGCCACTGACACTCCACAACAGTATCCCTCTTTTGAGGACTATCAGCAATTTCGTACATTTCAGCAATTTCGTACATTTCTGGCTATCACTCAGGGAGGTCCTTCACAAGCATCTGTCATGACCACCACTCACTCAGGTTTGCATGGTTCCTATACCACAGGTATTCTACCTACCACATGGATCTTTGATTCTGGTTGCTCCCACCATATGACCCCTACATTGTCATTACTAAGTCATTGTGTCTCTCCTTTTTCTCCCATTAGTATCTCCACTGCAAATGGCTCTCCTATGCACGTTGTCTCAATAGGTTCTATTATCCCAACCCCATCTTCTTCCCTTTCTATACCAAATGTGTTCTATGTTCCCCAGTTATCTCTTAGTCTTCTCTCAATTAGTCAATTATCTGATTCCGGCTTTGATGTTTTGTTCTCTTCTTCTGGTTGTGTTGTGCAGGATCGGGTGTCCAAGAAGCAGATTGGGACAGGGCGTAGAGTTGGTGATCTCTATGTTTTGGAGACTTTACATGTTCCTATTGAGTCTACTCCGACTGTTATGTCGTCCTTTTGTTTAGATCAAAACTCTTCTCCCTTTTATCTTTGGCATTCTCGATTAAGGCACATATCTAGTGAACGTTTGAATCTTTTGCTGAAGTCTGGTTTTTTGGGAAACATTTCTGCCAGTGATATTTCTGAATGCAGTGGTTGTAAACTTGCCAAAATGTCTGTTTTACCCTTTAATAGAAGTACCTCTGTGTCTACTTCCCCATTTCAACTTGTTCATACAGACTTATGGGGTCCTTCTCCAATAGCTACTAAAGGTGGTTCCTGGTATTATGTTTCATTTGTTGATGATTATAGTAGGTTTACATGGGTGTATCTGTTGACACACAAATCAGACTTCTACCAAGCATATCGCAATTTTCACTCCATGGTTCAAACTCAGTTTTCGACAGAAATCAAAGTTCTTCGCTCTGACTTAGGCGGAGAATACTCTCTGGGTGAGTTCACAGAATTCTTGGTTTCTCATGGCACTATTCATCAATCCTCTTGTACCGACACTCCCGCTCAAAATGGGCGTGCTGAACGCAAACATCGTCACCTTCTAAATACTGCACGGTCTCTTCTTCTTTCCTCCTCTGTGCCAGCCATATTTTGGGGAGAGGCTGTGCTCACTGCAGCGTACCTTCTCAACCGGATGCCCACTCCACTTCTCTCTGGTTCCTCCCCTTACGAACGGCTCTATGGTCAGGTTCCTAACTATTCCCTTCTTCGTGTCTTTGGCTCCACTTGCTTCGTTCTTCTTCCCAGAAAGGACCGCACTAAACTTAGTGCTCGTAGTGCCTTATGTGTCTTCTTGGGGTATGGGATCCAACAAAAAGGCTACCGTTGCTATGACCCCGTGACCAAAAAGTTGTATGTTTCTCGGCATGTTACATTTCTTGAGCGTTTACCCTTTTTCTCTCTCCCATCCAAACCCATCACTGTTGCCAAAGAGGATCTTGTGCATATAGATCCCTTCCCTCTGGATGTTCCTGAGGAAGAATATGTTCGTACTCTTGACGTGTCTGATGTTCCTAATCTCCCATCTTCCTCTTCTGATTCCCACCCCATTCCTCCTTTTCCCAAGTATTATGTTCGTCGCACTGGCCCAACTCCCTGTCCTTCCTCTCGCTTCGATGACTCGATCCGCCCGCACATCGGTATCCTTCTCGTGATCGTCGCCCTCCTAAGACTTGGTTTTACTAACACTTGTTTTCCTCTTCATATTGCACTTTCTTATCTCGCATCCATACTTACTTTGAACCTCGTTCCTACAAAGAAGCTTGTAATGATCCTAACTGGGTACATGCCATGAATGACGAGCTCACTGCTCTTGATAGGACTCAGACTTGGGACTTGGTTCCTCTCCCTGTTGGTAAAAATCTCATTGGTTGCAAATGGGTTTTTAAAGTCAAAACTCATTCTGATGGTTCATTGGAGCGGTACAAAGCCCGCTTAGTTGCCAAGGGGTTCTCTCAGGAATATGGTATTGACTATGAGGAGACTTTTGCTCCTGTTGCAAAGATGACTTCTGTCCGGCTTTTAATTTCTGTTGCTGCTACGCATCATTGGCCTCTCTTTCAGTTGGATGTTAAAAATGCCTTCCTCAATGGTCATTTGTCTGAGGAAGTCTATATCGTCCTCCTCCAGGGCTCTCACGTGCCACCGGCCTTGTTTGTCGTCTCCGTCGTGCTCTTTATGGCCTAAAACAGTCTCCCCGTGCTTGGTATGCTCGCTTTCATGATGTAGTTCTTCAGATTGGGTTTCAACCATGCACGCATGAGTCTGCACTCTTTGTTCGCCGCACTTCTCATGGTTTGGTTCTTATATTGCTCTATGTTGATGACATGATCATCACTGGTTCCGATTGTGCAGCTATTGATGAAGTGAAGCTTCATTTATTTCACCAATTTGAAATGAAAGACTTGGGTCCTCTTCGGTATTTTCTTGGCATTGAGGTTGCTTCCTCTCCAAAAGGTTATCTCTTAACTCAGACTAAGTATGTCACCGACATTCTTCATCGAGCTCAACTTACTGATGACAAAAAGGTTGATACTCCTATTGAGTTACATGCTAAGTTCTCTGCTTCAGATGGGGCTCCTCTTGCTGATCCTACCATGTATCGTGAACTTGTTGGTTGTCTTGTGTACCTCACTGTCACTCGGCCGGACATTGCCTACGCTGTTCATATAGTTAGTCAGTTTGTTTGTGCTCCTCGGTCTACTCATTGGGCTGCCTTGCTACGTATTCTTCGTTATGTTCGTTGCACCATGTTTCAGTGCTTACTTCTCTCTTCCTCTACTTCAGATTTGTCTCTTCGGGCATATGCCGATGCTGATTGGGCCGGTGACATCTCTGATCGGAAATCTACCTCTGGCTTCTGTGTTTTTCTGGGGGATTCTCTTATCTCATCGAAAGTATCACCAACAACCATGGAACCCGTTGGCCTATAAAAACAAGAATTGAAGAAGGATTAGGAGTTCCTCAACCACAGGCTAACGCTTACAAACCTATTCTTCTCAGAGTTTTGTCCCTCCACTCACGTGGGTTTTATTGTTTCTTTTCTTTGCTTTGCTCAACATTTGCCTAGCCCAGCCTAGCAATCGTTTTTACATTTCCTTGTATCCCATCTTTGTTAATCATCATTATTAAAGTTGAATTTTTACTTTACCTCGTTACATTCATTTTCCAAAACCGTTTGGGAAATCATAAGTCCTTTTCGATAAGGCACGACGAATTTGTGTGATTTTGCCATTTGGATCACGCTAATCACCTACGAATTACGATACAAAGTCAAAAGAGGCACTTAGACCTCTACGAAGTTTGAGAAGGCACGAGCCATTTTGAACATTGGACTCCAATCCAGTCCTCGCCCGCCCGCTCTGAATTGCTTAGGCCTTTACGTTCACGTTCAGGTCGTCGCGGTTATTTGTTACTTTTCAGAGACAAACAGCAAGATAACACTTATAATATTTATTCTTTTAATTATCACTTAAAGAGATAATTATATAGCTTCCACCAATCACAATAATGTCCATCAACACATTGCAATTAAACCCCTTAAAATAGAGAATTACAAGTAAGGCCCTTTCCTACAATTGTCTACTAATTTCCTTCTACCAACTTATATTCCCAGAAGCTAATAGGCATGGATAAATTAACACCATCAAAACCCTAGCTCATGCAACTACATTAATGTAAAAATTGCTTGAATATACTTTCTCACTTTGAGAATGGCAGATTCTTTGTTAAACACTTATATAAATTAACTACCACTCACATAACCTAACACGTTTGTATATAGCCTTTATAATTCGGCATCAAGGATTGACTCAAAGTTAAATGAATAAACAATTAATTTATATTAGCCTCTTAAGTCAAAAGAAAATAAGTAAATTGTAGTAGAACAACCTTTTCTAATCTGACAATGTTTATTCCATAAGTGTTCTTAAACTGATCCTTTCAATGTATGTACTTCCGACAGATCATCCACATGTTTGTCTAAGGTCATTACCTCAATGATGGAGTAATCATTCTATCGTATAGCAACATAACTAGTGTAGGTCATAATAGGTGGAAGGCCCAATCAACGCCCATAGCCTAGAATATTATTGGGTTTACAAGGCATTGAAAAACGTAACTCCTGGTTTATTAACCATTAGCATGCTCTTTCTACAATTTTACCCAAGGGGCCTTATGTACATCTATGTGACATTAGATAATAACTTTACCCCAAATAATCATATACAAGAATGCAAAATAAAATGTCAAACAATTTATTAATAAATAAAAATTGGTTTTTGAGGCATAATTCTAACATCACCAACTAGCTAAATAGAATAATTGATTCAATAACTCGCGTATCAGGTAGGGGGGCTCATAAGTATCAGAAAGAAGATGGTTTTATTGTTGGATTTCTTCTCCTTACATTGTTGTTTGGGTCTTGGATTTGCCAGGTAAATTCTGAATTATTATGCGGTATTGAGTAACAGAATTATTCTGAATTATCTTTTTGCCCGACCGATTAATTTGTCCTCATTTTCCTAACCAACAAACAAAAGAAAGTATTTTGACTTCTTTCAGTTTTGTGTCTCATCCTATTTTTTTCTGCCTCCAATCCATGATCTGGATAAAGGATTAATAAATCCTGAAAATGCAGGAAGCACACGAATGAGATATGTGTAACAAGTTGGTACTGCGATGTACATAATTCCATTAACTCTTTAGTGTCATCTTTAGTATAAAAAAAAAAATCATTTTTGATTGAGCCGAACTACATTACTTAAAAAATTTAACCTGAATCTGGTAAAAATTAAGAGAAAATAATGAAAAGACGGTGCCCAAAAGACACTAAAAAAGTTAGCCCAAAGGGACAAGATAACACTAACAGCGGTATTAAGTGAGATAAAGTCATGGAACTTTGCAGCACTAACTGATGTATGGTGTCTCTTGGCATATAATCGGTGATGTATGGTTGCCTTCTTTTTTTTTCTTTTTTTTTCAATAATGAGTGATGGTTTATCCTTGAACTATGAAACCTGTTTGTGATTGAGATTTCATTTCAACAACACTATTACTGATTTTGTGGACGGTTTCATGTCTATGACAGAATGAAGGTTGGATCCGATTTACAATCCATAGAATCTAATTTTTCTGGAAAGCAGGCATACCGTTTCTTCCATATGAGAAATGCTTCGCAGGTCTCTCTCTCTCTCTCTCTCTCAGATGTTGAACCATAAGCATCTTTTGAAAAGAGAACTGAAATCTCTAACTTGAACTATGCACAACAGCGGTCACAATGTCAATGAACTCCACATTCTTTCTTCATTCAATAGCAACCCTTTTCTATATTTTTTTGGCAATCCTCTCCTCTGCTTTCCTCGCATTGATCAAGTGTTTTTTTTTTTTTTTTTTTTTCAGTTGCGCATGGATGATATCCCAAAACTGTTGGAAGAGTACAAGCAGCTTCAATCCGATTAAAGAACACCACTATCTTTTGTAAGGACAGTGACTGATTAAACAACATTGCGGAGAGTTTCTGCAGGAAAGCAAACAGAAAGTTGCCAGAAGGTCTTTGTAGTTTATCTTTTGTGAATTAACTGTCATGTTATTGGTGTGAAATGCCTGTTATTGCGGTTAAGTACAAGTAACCACATCCGTGATGGTATAAAAGGAACCATCTTGTTTCAAGTTATGATAGTGAATTTGTTTCAAGTGATTGTTTTAGGTAAGTTAAAGTCAAGAAGCCTTTGGCCCAACGGCATCAGGAGTGCACTTAGGTGTTAATTTGGTTGTTCTAACAATATTGACTTTCAGCGTGTGAAAAAAAAAAAAAAAAAAACAAAACAAAACTTGTTTGAAGTTATGAAGTAAATGTTTCTTGGCATGCCTATCTATTACTCTCTCCCTCCCAAAATGGATGTCTCAAAATACTATTCACATCTCTCAAAAAATCATTTATACTTTAAGCCATAATGAATTATATATGGAATATGATTTTGTTTGATAGATTTTGCTAATTTATATTAAACAAAGTCTTTAAAATTAAAAAAAAATGTATTATAAATTGTAATATATAAATATTTGAGGACTGTGAATAATAGTTTTGGACATCCATTTTGGGACGGAGGGAGTATATCCTGGTACAATGCTAAAGAGAAGCATCTCCATTTGTTCATTATTTACCCTCCCGTCCCTTTTTTAAGTGTGTAGCTTCATAATTTCAACTTATTAAGGACATCGTCGTTACACATTTCACATCAATTGCTTCTCAACTTTTACCTCCACTTTTCAAAATTATCATCTACATTTACTTATTAACTTGTTACTCATTTACTTTTCATAATGGACACTTATTAAGAAACAACCTAAAATAGAATAGTAGGCTATCATTTAGGGACAGAGGGAGTAGATGTAATCTTAAAACAGCAGAGTGCGATGCAAAATAGTCATCATGACTTTTATATCGCATGCTTAGGCACCTGCTAACCAGTCGCCCAATGAGAGGTGGCTAAGGTATAAATAATGCTATTCCCTCCGTCCCTTTTTAAACGTGTTACTTCGTAAATCCAACTTATTAAAGAAATATCATCATTACACATTTCATATCAACTTTTTCTTTCACTTTACACTTTTCACATCAACTTTTACCTCTACTTTCCAAAATTATCTTCCACTTTTACCCATTAACTCTTTACCCACTAACTTTTCAAAATGGCAAAATGATAATTATACAAACTTTTACCCATTAACTTTTCAAACCACACACTTATTTAGGGACAACCCAAAATAAAAAGTTAAAACACTTAAAAAGAGACGGAGGGAGTAAAAAAGTACTACCTTCGTCCTAAAATGGCTAGTTATGGTGCATATCTTCTTTTTTTTTGGTTCGTAGTTATGGTGCATATTGCTCAATCATGCCATTCAATATGGAGGACCCTTCTGTGGCATTTTATCGAACACAATCCCTACACCCCCCATCTCCGAAGTAAACAGGACAAACACAATTTTCAGTCACCCAATATGGCTTTCGAAGTACAAGGGATGAGCATGGTCCAGAGTGGTTCGGGTTTATAGTAAACAAAGAACCAAATCAATCCATAACCAATCCAAACCATTTTAATGCGGGTTGGTTTCGGTTTTGAACCAAGATTCGCTTCAAAATTGAGATATCATTTTCATAAACTATTTAAATTACTTAAAATTGTAGAGACAAATTAAACCAAAACTACCAATTTGTTTGAGATATGTAGCAAGGAGAGGAGAGAACTATTCAAAGAAGATAATCGCCGGCAAAGAGTGCTCATAGTTGGCTCGGGAAGAGAGAAATGGATTCAATTTAGGTTTATTATGTTAGGTTTATATAGACTACGAATAGGTTTTCACATATATAAATTTAGGGTAATTAGTCTCGACAGAGGAGGAGTAGGGTGGTGGAATGAAATAATAAAAATATAACTTTTCATTTTCTGATAATTATCGTTTTAAGAATATATGACAATGACAATTATTCCCTCTGTCCATTAATGCTTGCTCTCTACGGGAATTTTTTTTTTAATAGGTTATGTAATATATTTAATGCATCTCTTTAAAAAGTTTGATTAAATTTTTAATATTATATTTTATTCTCTTCATCCAAAATACTGTAATCATCTTTTTTAATTTAGAAAAATTAATTAATTATTAGGGTTTAGGATCAATAATTAAATTATCATAATTAAGTTGGGAAAATTTATACGCTATTTATCTGACTATCCATATGCCAGTGATATGGGACTGATGAAATTGAATTCTGCAACCAAACAGTACCTAAGCCCTTGCTCCTCTTCTCTTCATCGCCAAATATCCCCACTCCGACTCCTGCAAAACAAACCGATCAACTTCATTTCCACATATAGTTTACATTACAGAAACACACTTCAGCCCTAGAGAGAGAGAGAGAGAGAGAGAGAGATCCCAAATGGGTTCTCACAATTCAGTGCTCAAGGTTTGAAATCTCCCTCAGATTTTATCTCATGCTGAAATTTAACTCATCTTTCAATCTATGTAACAGATGGTTAGGGTTCAGATCAACTGCTTGATTATAATGATACCTCTTGGATTTTAAACTCTATTCACATATCGACTGCTTTCTGGTACATGTTCCAAATCTAGGGTTTTTTTTTTCCGTAATAAGCTTACTTGGATATACTCTCGAAGCTTTATTGGTTTACATTTAACTGTTATTAGTTAGATAAATTATGCAATCTCGAAGGCATGAAGACCGAACCATCCTTCCCGATCCTAAAATGAAGTTTAGAGATCGTGGAATTGAGCTGGGTCATGCTCATGACCCTTATGATATGCCTCGTCGAGATTTTGATGGAAAAAGTTTGAGCCCTAGGAAAGTTGAAGGGTCGAGGCGACTATTGGGTGTGGATGGAAGGATTAGTTTGGTGGAAGGGAAGGATTATGGTGGTGGTGGTGGTGGTGGTGGTGGTGGTAGGGGTGAGCGAGTACGGTCAAGGTCTCCCCCGATTGGGCTAATGCGAGAAAGGAGGGATTATGATGGCAGAGTATTTCCAAGTAAGGCTTTTCCAAATGAGGATTTGAGGCAGAGGTATGAATTTGTGGATCGTGTTGATTTGAATGCTGATGTGAACGCTGGTTTGAAGCATGAACGTAGATTGGTTGGTCAGAAATTTATTGGTTCAGAATATTTGTTTAGACTGCCTCAAGATTTGGGTACCACATCAAGTTATGGGGAAGGTGGGGGAGGTTTCTCATCATCCTTTGCAAATATGGATATAGGCCAGTTCAAGGATGAAAGGGCTCGGTATCCCGCCCCACCCTTGGATAAAATCTCGGTTATGGAATCATACAGGGAAAGAGAAAAACCATTGTTTTATTCAAGGGATGTAGCATATCCTGATGTGCAAGTGTCTCAGTCCAAGGACTATATCGGCTCATCACCTGGAGTTTCTAGGGCCAAATTCCAGGGATCGTACCAAGATGATATGCCTTTCGTGACTGAATACCCTGGGAAGTCTGCTAAATTCAAAGAACCTTTGGGATTCAGTAGCTATGTTCAAAGATCCAGTTTAGAATCTGGAAGACACCCTGACATGGAAAATGAGGATTTGCCACGCTATTGGCGGGACAAATTTAGTCCGGCAAGGGCTGATCGTCGGGATTATTTGAATCCTAGGCCTAGGGAAGGAGATACTGACATTTATGATCATCCATCCAATAATTTATACAGAAGGAGGAGTAAACGTGAGCGAGTTGATTATGATCATAGAGATTTGTTAAGCCCGGTTATGGGGGACCGTGTCGCAGATGCGGTTGATAGTGAATATACTTCAAGAAATCTGAAGGATATAAGTTTCCTGGACCACCCTTCTGTTCAAAAGCAGGAGTATTTTAACTATAAAAGTGCTCATGTTGAATATGGGAGGGTCTCTGGGGAAAGGGAAATGCCAGATTTGGGTGTCTTAAAGGATCACAGAAGATCACACTTGAGATCAGATTTTGGTTTTGGAAGAGATGCAGGTCCCGCACCTCATGGTGAAAGAATGAGGAATTCACCCGAGTTCGAATATGATCCCAAACTGCGTAGACTTGCTGGTAGGTCATATGAAATCCAAGCAGAGGAGGATGAAACCTATGACTCATCTGACAGGGCACTTAGGAGAAAGTACAATCCAGATGCAGAAATGAATAGGCATAATTCCAGAGGAATTATGTTAGAGAAATGGTATAGTAAAAGTAGAGTACAAGATCTAGATGACAGAAATGAGGAGTGGAGTGGTCAAGATTCAAGTTTTAAATTTTCGTCTAAAAGTGTGGGCTATGACAATAAACGATATCGTAGGGAAGAACGGGAGTTTGTTAGGGAAGATCGCCGTAGATTTTCTGAATCTGATGATTGGTTGCCATCTGATGACTATATGGAACATGTGCATGAGCATTCTATCAAACCACATAAATCTGTTGTTAAATTTTCAAAGGGTCGTCTTAGACAAGATCATCAAAGTTCGCACATTTCATCTCGTTTAGAAAGAAGACATGTTCTTCCCAAACCGCACAATGTTTGGATTAGAGGCCAGGTTGATAACCAAGAGGATAAGCATGAAAATGAGGTTGACCAATCCAACGATTGGATGAATTCTTCAAAGGAGCCACGTGAAGGGTCCGAGGAATTTAAGCAATTGATCCAAACGGCTTTCTTGACTTTCAGCAAAAAGTTAAATGAGAACCCTGCTGTTCGGAAAAGATACAAGGAGCAAGGAAGAGCCGGTAGCTTGTTCTGCATCGTATGTGGAAGAAGGTCTGTTTTCTTTTTTACAATATATTTCTTAAAAGTGGAGCGCCTAGTTAGATATATTGTTAAGAAGTCTCATAGTACAATTTTTTGGTCGCTGATTGAGGAAAGAAAAATCATGAAATCTCGTAGTGAAGTGAGTACCTGCTCACTAAAAGATTGTGTTCCTTGGTTTATTTGCGACTTTTATCATGCGAGGGGGGCCTGGGGAGTTAGGGAAGTTGGTTAATTAGAGAACCAACAATAAAAATGAATTAAAACAAAAACTGTTGGTTAGTATAGCCAGCTTCGGTATATTGAACAAAAAAATTGGTCCAGTTTCCTTTGGAAGGTTAAGTGATTGGTTACATTTTTCAAAACCAATGTTGTATCCGGATTCCTTTGAGATAGACTGCTTGAGGCATGTTGACGCGATGTCATTTCAGGAGAAATTCCCATGGCCCCATGTTTTATCCATCTGTAAGAGACTGCTGAGTGCACAAATTTGGGGGTGGAGTTTTTCGTGATATCTATTACGCTTGATTTTTTAGTATACCATGTTTTGTGTCAAATGCCACCGTTCAATGGATGGTGGACTATGGTTGTTGGCTGCTGCTTCAATTTTTAAGAAACTTGCTTACCAATGGGAGGTTTGGTAATTGCCAAATTGGAGCACATAGTTATCCAATTGATGGAGGTTTAAGACTGATGTAATTGGCAATACATTTACATACCTAGACTAGAGAAGAGGAATGATACCATCTCAATGGAAGCAACATTGCTGAAATCAAATTGTTGGTTCAGTTCAATTACCTTTGAAGAGTTACTATCACCTGAAGAAATAAATTGATCTTATTCTTTATTTGGGACTTCTTGGGGTGAGTGGCATAATAGAGATCCGATGAAGAACCTGTTGGCTGAGATAGCCATGCTGGGTTAATAAATTAGGTCAAAATCTTTGGGTAGTTCAGTTGCCTTGTAAATGTTAGGTGGAAGTTGTTTTGATACCCTTGATGAAAGCTTTTTCCTTCGAGTTGGGTACTGTGGGGTGTGTGAACCGACCTGGTCCATTTTAGGACATATGAAGGGAGCCTCGTATTTTATCACTTGCGATAAGTAATCAATTCCACTATATGATTGGTGAGACAACTCTGTTGGTCGATGATTTGATTTTTGGTGGTGGATTGTGTAATGGTATCTCTGCTATCCACCTACCATAGGCATGGTATGTAGAACAGGTGGCAAATGGGCCGGTTAGGTTGGGTTTGGGCGGGTTGATATGGGTTATGGGTTGAATATGGGCCAATAGTACGCAGGTTGAATATGGGCGGGTCAAATATGAGCCAAGACATACCCAACCCGTTTCTTTTATCTTTTTTTTTTTTTTTTTTTCCCAACGCCACTCCATTTTTCTTATCGTGGAATGAACAAGAAAAATGTTTAGCTTAGAGAGATCTGTTATGGCTTCGTGGGTTGTCTGGAGGAAGTAAATGGAATTCCATTTAAATAAAAGTACAGATGGAGTTTGGGTTTCCTAACCCATCTAAACTCATATATATGTGGGTTGACCGTTGACCCATATGTGACCCATAGTATAATGTGGGTGGATTTTGGTGGGTTCATGGGTTCAGTTGAAAATTGCCACCTCTGGTATGTATTATTTTGGGTACCCCATATTCCTTACTTTTGAAGGTAAATTCTGCAGCTTGTGTAATGACTGGGGTTGTACTTTTTGCTGACTTTATTGTTTTATTTTATTAGCATCTGGGTTATTTAGGATTGGGTTTGGTGGCTTGAGTAGAATTTGCTCCTACTTGTTTGATGGGAGTTTCCAAGATGCTATAGCTAACTATTGGCTTTAGAAACTAGACTAGAAAGTACCGACACTGCCATTGCCATTATAGCGGCAGTAAATAGTCCTTTTAAAAAAAAAAAATGAAAACAGGTTGAAGCTCCACTTCCCCATAACTAAAGCATCGCTTGCTACCCGCTCATTATTGGTATGGAAAACTTTAAAGGTCAAGTGTTGGTTTGGTCATATGATTTCCTTTTAAGAGTTAGGCTATAGTGGTTCTGAACCCCATATTACTTGGGTTTTACTCGAGTCCGATGCTATGAGGCATGTGGAAGCCACATGGTCCTTTTGGTGAGATATTCAAGCAGACCCATGTTGAATCACGTGTCAAAGATGTTAACATTAACACTCCTTTGTTTGGAAGGCTCGAACACAGACAAGCTTACTGTGTTAGAGAGGAAGAAAAGGGTGCTAACCTGAAGCTATCGATTTATGTTTGGAGTCTAATGATTAGTATCTTTGCTTTGGAGTGGAATTTGAGGTGAACACTGAACACCTCATTGGGTTGGCGAACATTATTTGCCAAGGTAAATTATTAGACTGTTTTGATTGAATTTTTAAACTCTAAACACAGCATATGTTGAAGCTATTGGTAAGTAAGTAGGAATTAATCGCATTTTCATGGTGGTAAAGACAGATGAAATCCTTTCAAGGGGGAAACAAAAGGAAGATGAAAAATAATTTTGAGATGATATTCATCGTTGTTTTGATTTACCTAAAAACACAAACATTGATTAAACAAACATCTGGCAATTCTCTTTCATTTTCCTATAGATCCTATGTTTAAATTGTTTCCATTTCTAGTAGATAGAAACGGTTGAGTAGGAGAGTTGTGATCAGATCTCGGGAGATCTGTAGATGCAGGATGGAAGGGTTTGAACTGGGATCTAAAACTGTAACAAAGACACAACACACACACACACACACACAACACATGCACACGCACACTATGTAGATACATGTGCACATACATTTTCATGCGTGGAGGCATCCAGATGCCAAAGACAAAGGAACACCAATGTGTACACCCCCAACTGAACAAAGCTTTTTTAATAATAACACCACCGGTGTATGTCTGTTTGTATGTAACTGTATCCCTACGGATACACACTTACTGTCGTTGCTGATTATGTATTTAACTTTTATGACAGTCAGATATTTTTTAAGTATGCCGGTACTTTTTTTAAAGTTTAAACACCCAGACTACTATTAACTATTAAGACAAGTGAAACTCGAATGACCCCTTCTGACCGCTTGTGTGGATAAAATAGGACAAGGACCATAAACCTATTTTGGGTTTATCGTTAAAGTGTCTTTTTTCTTTTTCCAAGCATGATTTTTTGTTGCGTTTGTGCAAACATTAGGTAGCTTGATATAATGTACATTATTGGGCCTATTTCCTAACAGCTTTAGGGACAATTGGTAACTTATTGTGGTATCAGACCACTAGTTGCAATAGGTCTTGGGTTCACGTCTTTCTATTTGCAATTGTTCCCCATTTGCATTATGTTTCTTCCATTGGCATTCTATCATACTATTATGGATTTTTGCATCTCCACGTGTAAAGATAGCTTGATATACATTGTGTGACCATTTTCTGACAGCTTAAAGCTTTGGGGACAATTGGTAGCTTAACAGTTGCAAAGCACATTGTCTACCATTTTTCATTTAGAAATGATATAAGCATATCAATAGGGAAGAATTTTGTATGTGAAGAAGCTAGGAATTTGTAAGTATGTAAATTCGTAAGTATGTAATCGTCTTCGAAACAATGCTAAGTGAACACTGAGAACTCTGATGTTCTTTCTGTTCTGCTCTTGAGTAGAAGGTAAGTTTTTTCCTTGTCTGCCCTTTGGTGATGGCAGTCTTCACTTTTATGTAATTTCTTATCTGTGTGTTCTTCCAGCGAATCAAAAGAGTTCATGGACACTCAACGGTTGGCTATGCACACGTTCATGTCTCACAAGTTCAGGTTGAGAGCAGAGCACCTGGGTCTTCACAAAGCAATTTGTGTTCTGTTAGGGTGGAAAAGTAGGGTGGCCCCTGATGTTACCACATGGTTTCCAGAGCATATTCCTGATAAAGAAGCCATTGCTCAGAAGGAGGACCTCATTCTCTGGCCGCCTGTTGTCATCATTCATAACAGTTCTATAGAAGAAAATGAAGTGGATGAGCAGAAAGTCATAAGTTTAGAAGTTGTTGGAGATTTTCTTAGAGGTAAGTGTATATCTGTGCTTAGTGGGTTACATGTGATGCTTCAAGTCTAAATTGCAATTTTGAACCTATATGGTTAATGCTAATTGATATCACTTTCTTATGAGATTTAACGCTTCACATCTCCTTTGAAAGGTGGATCCTATAGTTAGGGGTTCAGAGTTGGTTTACACCTTTTACATTCATGTCTAGGTGTGTTTTCTTCTGGTTCAAACCCTTGAAAAAAGGGTGATATTACTCAGCATTCAGTTAGGAATTTGATGATTTGCACAAACTATTGCAACTTTGCATTCACGAGGACGATTTTTAAAGAAAGATGTATAGATGTGAAATATGTTTATGTACATGAAAGTTCTAAAATATGTTTTGACCAAACAGTATATATCAGTTATATGGTGGATTTATATCTTTATTGTCAATTTCTTAATTTGATGCTTCATAACTAAATTGCAATTGTCAGTAAAATCAATAGTTTATACTGTCATTCAAGCATTAAACCAATAATTCGGTGATTGCAGCAACTATCAGAATGTGCATTAACTGGGGTTCTTTGGGGACAACAATTTATGTGGACTTAAAGATACTTTATCCACACGCTTAGAGTGTTTACTATTATGTGAACAAGCTGGATACGTCGGTAAAAATCTGGATTTTGTTTTGTACTCGTAATGTATTGTTTCATTTTGTTTTTATTTGTTCATTGGCAGGTAAAGGTTTTAGCGGGGGGAAATTCAAGACGTACTTTGGGAAGCCAGCAAACAGTAGTGTCATAGTGGTGAGGTTTTTGGGTACGTTTTCTGGTTTGCAAGATGCAGAGAGGCTTCACAAATATTTTGTTGAAAACAAGCGTGGAAGAGTAGATTTTGGGCGAGGGGGTCCTGGTTCCATCAAGGGCAAAAGCAGAAGCAGCAGTAATGAGGAAGGAGGACAGAAGAATGTGGAACTTGTGCTTTACGGATACATGGGGATTTCTGAGGACTTGGATAAAGTGGATATAGATACAAAGAGAAAGTGTTCAATAAAGAGCAAGAAGGAGATCCATGATCTTGAAAATGCTCCTGTTAAACCCGAATGAGCGTAGGCCTCTTACTACGACTGAGAAGTTCTTGTGACTAGGATTTGAATTTACAATTTTCATTTATCCTATCTGGATTGAGTTTGAGGTTTGGATAAGAAGCGGTTGGTTAAACTTCCGGTCTATATTTGCACTTTCCAAATTAACAAACAATACTAGTTTGGAAACGTTTGTTGTAATATTTGCTGATTTTGATCAGTTCTGGATTTGTAATGCATGGCTTTATTATGCAATGAGCTCTGTAGTGAGTGGGCTCACTACACACGTGTAATGAGCTCCCTTGGCCGTCCAATCGGTAACCAACGATCCGGATCATCTTACATTTAGCGGAAACGACAACCATTTTTTACTATTGTTGGAAGACGGTATTTTAGTGAAATTCACCCTAGATGTCCCTCCGCCCTCGACTCTTCCACTTAAACTTTTGTACTTTTTGATTTTTGTCTTTATTCAAATTTCTTTTTGCATTTGTCAGTTTTGAGTCAAACTTTTTAGGTTCCTTGAATTTTTTTTTTCCAACAACAAAATTTTATTAGAACTCGACAAAGAATATATCAAGGGGGAAAAGCCAAATACAAAGCACAAAGCAAAGTATGGGCTGAGAAAATTTCAGCGAAATGCTGAAAAGGAAAAGAAAATAATAGTAAGGACAAAAACAAGTACTCCCTCCGTCCCAAAAAGTTTGCACAAATACGCAAAGTAAAAATAACGTGCTTAAGAAAATAATTTTTAGTCAAATGGATCTTGTTTGAAATTATGGTAAACTTTTATACGGTGCAAAAAAATTCAAAATTATTTTGGTAAATACATTATTTTTTAGTTTGAAAATATCCAATTGAGCCAAACTTTGGGAACAGGCCTGGAGAACATAAGAATTGCTTGGGTAAAAACCAGCTTCCAGAAGCATCCAATTGAGCCACTTTGGGTAGGCCTGGGTCTTCAAAAGAGCTTCCCAACAGATTAGAATGGTTGAACATGGCAAGATTTTATCCTTGATCCAAACAACCATTTGTAACGTCCAGGGAAAAATGAATCATGCTGGGTCTTCAAACAAATTGGCAGAACTTAAGCATATTCAGAGACGGAGCCAGGATTTTATTTTTATAGTGGCGAAAATATGTACTTAAAAAATAAAAAATACAAATTACATTTATGCATATTCATCCACTCTACCAAAAATTATATAAATTACATTTTTTGAAAATTTTGTGATGGTGGCCGCCATCACTTATTCCTCCTGGCTCCATCCTTGAGCATATTAACCCAAGCATACAGATGGATTATATAGATACCTGGGCCTTCTGAAATAAACAACAGTAGCATCTAAGCAAAAAGAGCACCAACTTCAATCGGAGTTCCGTGGTTCTTTTACTAGAGGAATCGAAAAAGTACTACAAAAATACAAAACACCAAAAGTGCAAAAAATACAAAAAAGTCACACAAATAAGTTGAGCGGAACAAACTTCGAAGACCGAAGACCAAGCTAAAAAGATGACTGTTAGTTTTACTGAGGTAGGTGCGATGTCCGGGTTCGAGTCTCGTTGTTGTGGAACGCGACATTCATTTGAGATCCAATTTCCAGTACGTTGGACCATAAGTATAGTATCTATTCTTATTAGTTTAGTATTTGATATGTGACTCATCAACTCACATGATATTAAATTAATTTTTTTAGGGGAGAAGCCCATCACAGTAGCTTGCTACTGGATTTCTCGAGCATCGCCTTGGCGTTAAGCACTATTGTCTTGGCCTGACGCATCCCACTAAAAAAAATACAGTATATAATAAGATACCAATCACCAGAACGCCCATCACAGTAGCTTGCTGCTGGATTACTTTAAGCACTACTGTCTTGGTTTGACGCACTCCACTTAAAAAAAATAAAATAAGATACCAATCACCAGAACGAAAGCATAAAAATACATAGATTGACACATAAGTTATTAAAAGTGGGCATACTGACAATCTTGTAACTCTGCTCCTCTATATTTTCTATAGAAAATTCAATTATTGATAAATTTCAAGAAAACCGGAGATTATTGATTTTTATATCCCTAAAATCTTGTTGAATTTAAGGCTCCATTCTTTTGTCTAAATGACTTTTTTCTTTGTTATTTAGCTTTTCGTCATAATTTATGAGATTATTCATTCGGCGAGAAGAATTAGAAAAGTATAAAAATGTGAACCGAATTTGAAAAAAGTTCATATAAGAAGACACTTTGAGACAAAAAAAAAAAAAAAACAGTTATTTGATACTCCCTCCATCCCTTTTTAAGTTGACAAAACATTATTTCCACCGCCGGTGGAAACAAACGTTTCCTCCAAATAAATCATAACGGTCCGTGTGATTATGTAGTCAATGTGATTGTGTAGTACACAATCACACGGACCGCTGTGATTAATTTGGAGGAAACATTTGTTTCCTCCGCCGGCGGAAATAACTTACTCTCTTTTAAGTTTGTTACTTCCTAAATTCAACCTATTAAAAAAACATCGTCATTACACATTTCACATCAACTTTTACCTTCATTTTCCAAAATTATCCTCCATTTTTACCGATTAACTCTTTACCCACTAACTTTTCAAAAGAGCAAAATGATAATTGTATAAACTTTTATCCATTAACTTTTCAAAACACACTTATTAAGGGACAACCTAAAATGAAAATGTCAACACTAAAAAAAAAAGACGGAGGGAGCACTTTTTTCGTCTTTAGTAATTTTTTTTGTCATGACAAAAATTCAAAAAAAGATGAAAAAACACAAAAAATAAAAAGACAAGAATGGAGCCTAAGTTGTGAGATCCTCTGTTCCAAAATTCCATGTGTCTCTATTGCAAGGGATTTTGGACCGTTGGATCACACAAATTTTGTTTTTATGTTTTAAAAATTTGTGATCCAACGGCCCAAAACCCCTTCCAACAGAGGCACAGGGAAATTTGGGAACAAAGAATCTGGTTTCGGAGCCTAAAAGTCTTTTTGGAGTTCACTGACAGTTTGATTTCCTTCTTTGGTTTCCTCCCAAGTATCTTGATCATTTGAGAATTCCTGGAGCCGCCACTGTGTTGAGCCTGTTCCACAAATTAAATTATCTTTTTCTCTAAACTATTTTTTACCAGTGGCGGCTCCAGAAATTCTCGTGAGGGTGTTTAAAAATTCTACTACGATCCAATTGTTCTTCTTGCCATTTTAAGCTTTGGCTTCATCTTCAAGTGCTACCTCCTTATCTTCAGTTTTTACTTTCGCTTATCTCGAGTCAAGATTCTTGACCACGTCATCAAAAGGTGAGTGAAAAGCAGATGATATTCACTCAAATTATGATAAACTTGGACGTAATGGAATCTGTAGTACTAGCAAATTGTGAACAACAAAAAAGCTACACACACAACACACTCACATAGGGGTGGGTTCCACACGTGGGCACGTGTGGGACCCACCCCTATGTGAGTGTGTTATGTGGGTGTTGAGTGAAAAATGTTGTGTGTAGCATTGCTCATGAAGATAAACCAAAAGCTACATCCCCACTCCCCAGTCTAGGGGTGGGAGAAAAGATAAACCGAAACCGGACTAGCCGGTGATTTGGTGTGGTTTCTAGAAATATGTAAATGGTTTGGTCCGGTTTGAGTTTTAGTCAAACCGAAAAAATTTAGGTTGTGTTTGATTTGGATTTTAGGTTTTGGATTTTGGTAATGATTGGAAGGAGAAATAGAGATAATAATTAAAAATATGGTTTAATGATGAGAGAGAGAGAGAGAGAGAAGAGAAAAATAATATTTAAAAATAGAGGTAATGATTGAATAATAATTGAAAAAACCAGGTCTAAAAGTCCAAAATGAATATCATCTGCTTTTCACCTGACTTGGCCGAATTTATACATATATAAAAGTAGCCAAATATTGATAGGGTTCTTACATCCTATTTTGTACCCTAGTTTAAAAAGAGACATACGGCGTGAGTATCAAACTTGAAAACCAGAATAAGATGATCAAGCCAAACGAAATATGAATCATTCATATTGGGTTTGGTTTGCAAAGATCCAAACCAAAGTGTCCGGTTTGGTTTTGGTTTTAAAAAAAAATGCCTAAACTGAATCAAACCGAATCAAACCGAACCGTTTATCCATAATCCGCACCCAACACTGCAACATCACCCCATTTTAATATGGCGGTGAACTTCTCATCAAATTAGTTCCTGGACGTTATCTATTGTTTTATGAGTTTTCTTTTTACTTTAATCCCCTGAACTATTCCCATTTTTTCTACATTGGCCCTAACCTATTGAAACCATAGTCCCTCAACTATCTGATTGCAAACAATTGAGTCCAATCATTAACAAAGTTTCACATTTTTGTCCAAAGACCGTTTACATACACAGCACACATATCGCTACATGAGACCCACTTAGAGGTCTCCACAAACAATCCAATCCATTCATAAATTTTTAAACACATTTACGAGTTACCTCGTACAAATACAAAATTAGCTCGATCAATTAATCCCATCAATTTGCATGAAATGAGAAACATTCACCCCCATTCAATTTTTTTTTTTTTTGAAAATGTCAAGTATATTATCAAAGCCATCCGGCACCCGATTACATCAAAGATAGGAGTGAAACCAAACCACTAACAAATGAAAATGAGCAGCAACTGAGCCAAACTCGTAGACACACCTGCCGAGAGGCAGACCCGACACCTAGGGGATGGAATGATGAATCCTATCCAAATGAAAGTGGTAAGAATCCACAAGGATTCCCACCCTTCTCAACTTGTAAGGGAAAAAAAAAAAAAAAGCAGCGTTTTTACCAACACATTAAGAAAAAACCCAGTCCTTTCATGATTGACAAATCAGACACAGCTAATGTCCCCCAGTAACGCCAATTCCATTTTCCTGAATCTTTCTTTCCCCACCCCACTGTTTTCTCATTTTCTCAAGAAATTAAAGAAATCATCCAAATGACATTGTACAATTCGGTGTGAGGTACTAATAATACAGACTGTACAATACAATCTAAATCTGTACAATATTACACTAATTTCTTCATATGCTGACCTCCAAATCCAAAAGGCTTTGCAAAAACAGCCACAAGACTGCACTCCCCCCTGAATTAAAAATTGGCCATTTGGGTTAGCATCAGGAATACCTATTAACTTGACTGGAGAAAAAAAGAGGCTGCCAAGTCAGCTGATTCTGCAACTCGAGCTGCTTCTGCAATTCTAAGAGCCATTGCAGCTTTGAATGTTGCCAGGTCAGCGTTCTCCATGAGGAGCTGCGCTGTTTGACGCTTCTCAACAGCTAAACCTTCAGATCTACTAGCTGCAGCTTTGGCTTCTTGGGCTCGAAGCAAGGCATTCTGTTCTTCCAAAGCATCTTGTTGTTCAGGCACAACTGTAAAACAGATTCCCAAAAAGATTTACAAAAGGATATATAGCAAAGAGTTCACCAAATATTGACAGCTTAATAGGATGTCGGTCATGCATCTGATAATTCATGGTAGACATTTGTTGCGTAGTTTGTCATATGTAACAGTCACTTGGTTTGACCCCACTATCATAATCATGGTATTTATATACATAGTATACATTATCCCAGCGACTAATATCCCCAAGATACTACATACCCCATGTGTATGTAGGATTTCATACCCGACGGATACTAAATCCCGACTGAAAATGTTTCAAAAAGTTTGTACATAGGTGATCACTTGGACGCCCAAACCCAGAGCAAACAAACAAGCACTATATTTATATCCTCTCGATGTGTCAGACCCCTTGATACCCAATGGTACATTGGTACTCAATTACTTGTAACATGCATACTACTTACTACTTTGTGGTCCAATGCAAAGTTAGACAAGACTTCAGACATCTCACAACCTCCTATATTTTTCCACAAATCAGCAATAAATTATTAAATACATGATGCATAGGACTACAACATATGATTATAATAACCCAAAGAATATATATGCCGACATATCACACTTTTGGATGCCTAGAATTTCTGAAATTTGGATATAGTTGATTGCTTACTAAGAAAGCAAGTACACAAAATTTCTTGTTTTCTTCATCTTATTTGAAAAGCAAGAAACAATTTAAACCTCAGTTCCACATAGCATCAGAATACTAGTAAACAATTGAAATGTCACCAAAGCTCTACAGATCTGAAAAATACACACCTTGCAAGAAAGTTCGCTGCTTGCCTCTACTAGAATGGCTTGGCTGTCGTTTGAATGACCTTTTCTTACGTAGAATGTTTTTTGGAAGCAATTGAGCCCTCCTTTGCTGATAACACTGTCAGGAAATACCATTTATTCAGTTTACCCCTTCAATAGGGCAACTAGACACCGACCAAAAACTTGAACATACACAGCAAAATAAAATACAAGACAGAAACAAGACCAGTACACAATTGACAATTCAAAATCTGCTTTAACGAACCCAAAAAAAAAATGATGCAATACAAGGATTCCAACAGTTATCAGCAAGCAACCTTCTACCAGTTTAGCATATATTAGCTTTGCTAATACAAAGCCAAAATAGTAAGAAAAAATAAACAAAAGCCATGGTTACAAGTCTTTCAAACCAGAAATCTTTTCTCAACTTTCAATGCTTGAAGTGAGAAAGCAAAATATAACTTAAAAAACGAACACGAAACACAGCAAGCAATCTAATTCAGATTTTCAGATAACCCAACCAAGTTCACCTTAATGTTGGGACAAGACATCAATCACCAACTCCAACGTATATTAATCCACAACACACAGCATCCAAATCTTTACCAAATATTATTAAAATTTTCTCTTTTCTAGTTTCCATAAAAGAAAACAAAGACTTTTTCCGTGGAAAAAGCTAACATTTGTAATTGGAAACAGAAGAAAACATTTTGTGTTCTTAAGGAAACGGAAGACATTCCAAACTCCAACCTGACATAGCACAACTAGTTCATACACCAGACCATGGTCTTCAAAACTTGCACGATTCACAATTCCATTCGCGATTCTATTCACAATTCTGCGCAAAAACAATTCGACTCTATAGGTGAATCATGGTTGATATAAATCGGAGGCGAATCGTACGATTCACAGTCAATTCGCGATTCGCTTCCCAATTCACGCAAAAATAATTCAAATCTATAGGTAAATCAAGGTTTATCACAACTTACATTCGACAATATGAAACCACTTTTACTGTTTTGTCTCTCTTTTTTTTCTTTTCTTATAGAAGAGTAAGAATATAAGACCATATACTGTTAAGTACGAAAAACTATATTCCTTTTTCAATGGAGACGAATCTACACAGACACGTAATTCACAAATCCTTTTTGGTTCTAGTATGCTCTAAATCATAGACCAAGGCACGGTTCTGAGGCTCGGACTAGTCATTGCCATGTAAGCTAGTTTTCTACCTATTAGGCTACAAGCTTTTATTGTGTAAGCTTTCTAATAATGAATATTTAACATTTATATACATATATCCATGTTACAATAGTATTTATTTTGCTATGGGACCACATGACCATCAATTTATAGTAGAAAACAAACTTAAATATGTATTTAAGCTTTAATTTTTTCAATTTTACAATATATCTTTATTATGTAGATGCATAAACACATTTTCCAATGTATTTGTGAAATTTGGAGCCAATCGTTAATACTCATGATTCGATTCGATTCACGATTTGGAAAAGGGTCAATTCGATTCACAATTCTATTCGCGATTTGACAACCTTGCACCTAACTATAAGAAATGTCGTTTGGTGCAACATTCAGTAACCTGATTGGGAATAATTTCTACCAAATAATGATAACAATAACTATTGAACAGTTAAAACTTTATTTTCCAAGGAGAAGGACGAAAATAAATCACCTTCAATATAGGTACGCATATGGAACCATCCTTTGGGACATAAAATTGAAGTGAACTAACAGCATAATGGACACAACAAGAAAAAGCATAAAAGGGGAGCCTTCGTCGTTGTCTAAAAAAATCACTAAAGATATAATCGGCAACTTACAAGCAATAATGATCTATAGCACTATCTGATCGAGGTGAATATAAAAATTTAAAGAAAGCAACTGTATCAGAGACAGCAATACTCCAATGTGCAAACTATACCAGAAAGCTGAAGGTATTAATAGCCGATACAAAGTTATATTCCTATAACAAAGCTTGTTTACCTGGAAAATCCTAACCAGGGCAGAACCTTTGTGGTGCCGTTTTTTCATCCAATAACTATACACAGCTTCAACAACTTCCTTTCTCTCCATATCCAAACAGAGATTCACCGCTGCTTTCTCATCAGGGTAGTCATCTGAACTGCAATAGAAAGCTTTCTCAAAAGCATCAATTATTAACTCAAAACTATCTTCTGAGACATGTTCCCATTGCTCCTTCCCATCATAAGATTCATTGTTGAATTTGCTAAGCCACTCCTCATCTTCGGAATCCAGATCATAATTTGCTGTTCTCTTTTCCAAAGCTCTTGACAACTCATCATCTTTCACACTTATGTATGAATTTGGTCGCTTGAAGGGGATATCATTACTGTCAGCATAACCTGATACTTCATAAACCCCAGGAACTGGGATTGTATTAGCACTTGGGGCCTGCACATTGCGATGAGAACATTCCTTATAAAGTTCTTTGAAAATCATCCAGTCTCTCCTATCAGGAAACTCTAGCTTCCAATTGTAAATATCTTCTGTCCAAATTATGTCATGAGTGATACGATTTGAACTACAGGGTCTCACAACTTTTTCTGCGGTGAGGGTATATCTTGTCATCCCATCTTTCTTTACAGCAAGACACCACTGTTTTGAAGCTGTATTTTTTTCCAGCTCAACAATGGCACCTTCTATTCTGAAACACTTGTCCGATTCAATAACCAAAATATTCGCAGAGCAGCATGTTGAACCAATGTCTTGTGTCAATCCCACCAAGGAAGATTTCAACTCTCTGATGTTTGGTGTGGAAATCCTCTGAACAGAGCTTCTCAGTTGACGATCAGTTCTTAGAGGAGGCAACAGACTGCCATCACGTCTTGAACTAAACAAATTAGAAACCAGAGCACCATTAGCTTTACGCGAACGGAAAGCTGAAGGAATTTTGTTTCTTCTAGACCTCAGAGAACTCCTCCTCTTCTGTATACGGCGGGATCTAACAACACTCCTCGTCTGCACAACTCTACCAGTTGATCTAGGAGCTCCAACAGAAGAGTGTAAGATGTTCCTCTTCCCAGAATTATCATCTCCAATAGTAAGGGTATCAATTACCGGAGAATCTCTCTCATAGGATGAGCATAATGGCAGCTGTTCTTCTACTTCTATTATTATATCGTCTGTCAAGTTTGAATGCATCTCAAGAACACAAGAAAAGCATGCAGATCTAAGAAGCAAGGTGGAATGCATATACATAAAGCAGAATGGAACTGCAGAAAAATCCACAGTAATCAATGGGATAAAACAGCTGGATCCAGAAATTTTGCAAATTCCGGAGCTTCTGCTGGGAGGAGAATCCTGAAAGAATGGAAGAAAAAAAACAGGAAGGGAAAAAAATCAATGGGTTTATCATATAATATAACATAACAGGGGGCATTTAGAATCCACAAAATTACTCAACTTAATTTATTTTGCATGATTACACACCAAGTCCAACTCTATAAAGAATTGCTTAAAATGAAATATTGAAAGTCTGAAGTGTCCAAACAAGAATTTTTATGTCTATTTCTGTTGGCACTTTACATAGAAAAGAGAATCAGATTATCAGTTACCATATCAAAACTAATCCCACTGCCCATTTCAGGCAGTGATAACTATGGAAAACAGTGCCCTGACGGCCACTAAATTATCAATTGGAAATGCTAACTTAACCTTGAACTATGTGCTAAAAGCATGAGAAAAGTGAAATGTAATAGTGTCTTCACCTACGTGAACCGAGTACCAGGATAACGAATATTTTGACTAACTCAAACTTAAAATGAAAACCAAAACAAAGCTCATCATTCAGAACATAATAACACCGTACCCGTAAAAAATGAATGCCATGGGATGAGAAAACATGAGCGAGCGGTTCAGAGAGCACAAATGCGGAAAGCTGAACCAATCTCATCTTTGCCGTCCTCAAGTACCTTAAAACCAAACCCAAAAAGCAAGCAAACCAATGAGTGCTACGGCATGACGAAGATTCAACAACTGCGAAAAGCACCCCACCTCTCGCGGAACTTTTCCACCTGCAATTTTCATTCCACGGGCACGGAAATCTCCCCCATTGCTTTCGAACAAACTGTTTCCCATACTTCTTATCCACCAACATCCTCTTCTTGTTACAGCTTCCCTCAAAATCTGCCCCCTTTCGCTTCCTCTTGTAAACAGAACCCCACATCCTCTTATGATCCCTATGCACATTTCTTACCGACTCGGGCTCTACTACTTTCTCATCAACTTCCATTACCATGGCATCCTGCTTCAATCCAACATCACGTCGCCAACCATTTTCCTTCTGCTGAATATCATTTTCACTGCCGCCCCCTCCATCATCCCCTGAATTTTCGAAAATCCACTCCTCCCCATTTGCAGCACCACCACCTGCAATGGCAGTTGCCCTAATTTGCTTCCCTTCAACTGGTGCCGACCACAACCTCCTTCCCGACCGCAAAACCCTAGCCCCAAACACCCTTGTCGTTCTTCTCATCCCCACTGAAGGCATCGGCGCGCGGTACCCACTAGGCAAACCTCCTAATCGAGGTTCCCCCACTTCACTGTACACCCCTAAGTTTGAAAAAAAAAAAAAAGTAGGAAAAAACTAAACCCTAAGAGGATTGCTAGCAGGGCCGGCCCTGGGCAGAAGCAAGAAAAAGCCACTCATTCATGCCCCGAAGGCTAAAAAGTACATCCCAATACACCAGAGGAGTGTTCATCTACTCCTGCATATGCATCTGGGGTAGACTGATTCACTCTTGGTGTGTCGATCGTACAACCCAATACTACAGACGACTGTTTATCTACTAAACCCCAAACAAATTCGATGTTTAAGCATCTGGATTGTGCCTGTAAAAGAAGAGCAAACAGAGAGAGAGAGAGACGATGAGAGGAGCGAGATGGAGATGCAGACGAACACACACACTTACAGGGAGGGAGAGAGAGAGAAGTGTACCTGTTCGATTCAAGATTTCGGGCGGCTGCTGATTCTGATCGCATCCACACAGAAAACCCTAGATTGCGTATAAAGTGTGGATATAATGCAGAATTACAGAGAAAACCCCAATATTTCGTCATTCATGCAATAACTTCCCATATTTGTACCTTTTTCCGAGTTCAAATACTTTTTGACTTCGGGTAAATTTCACCGACCTACCTTGAGGTTTTGTGCCAAATACCAAGATCATCCCTCAGGTTTTTAGAATATTATTGGCCTTCCCTTTCTTTGGAAACTAGTAGTATTATATTACCATGATTCTCCATTCGGTCAACTTTCCATCCAAACAGCGTTAGCTTTGACAATAAAATGACGAAAATGCCCTCCCTGTGACCTCAACTCTATCTATCTTCATCTCCTTCCTCTATTGTTCATTAATTCGAGAAAAATACACATACAATTTTTTATAGGGTAAATTTCACATACCTCCCCTAAGGTTTCTAACAAATAAAGAGATCTCCCCTACACTTTTTGAAATTTGACGGCCCTCCCTTACTTGTTAAACGAATTGTCAGGTTTCCCCTTGTCGTTACTTTAAAGCTAGTGGTGTTAATCTTTTGCAGTAAATGATTGTACACTAACTCTTACTATACATTCTCCACCCTACAAAAATAGTTTTTTTTTTATAAATAGAGTTAAGAAAGTTTTTCAAAAATATTGAACCGTTTTCATTTTAAAAAAACAGTTTTAAACATAAAGTATCGAAGAGAATTTGTTTACAAAAAAAAACTACTTTTTCAAATTTTTTGGTGAAAATAGTTTTTCAAGGGAAAATAAACTAATTTTGAAAAAAAAAATTAATAGTTTTTTGTAATATGAAAGTGTTGAAAATATTTTTTGATAATTTTTTTTTTCAAAATGTAGTTTTTTTGAAAAATTTTTTTTGGTAGAGAACATATTCTATACTTTTTGTTTAAAAGCTTACTTTTTTAAAAATGAAAATCTTTTTTATCTCTATTTTTTTGTAGTGAAAATGTTTTTTTTTTTTACCTTTTATTTGTATAGAGAACATATAAAACTAAAGACAATATCAAAATAATATTTGCAAAAGGTAAAGACAATAACGAAATAGTTACGTAGTTCTTCCAGAACTTAGCCTTAAAGTAAAGGCGAGGAATCTTGCAGTTAATTTGAAAAGCAAATGAGAGTATTGAAATTTCAGAAAGTGTTTCGATTAGGATGACTTTCTCAAAAGAAATTTAAGAAAAGTTACTGTCTTATTGAACTTTTTTAATCTTTTGGCCATTTTTTTTTTTGGAACCATCTTGAGTAGAGGAATAAAAAAGTTCAAAAATATATATACAAACCATATTTTGACAAAAAAAAAACTAAAAAATGACCGGATATAATAGTAATTTTTTAAATATTATTTTTATCTTCAATTGCCTTATGTATGCGGAAATCATATGAGTACAGAAAATGTACAATGTTTATTTGGGCCTACTTTGGGTCCCACACAGATGATCGAAGTCATTCATGTTTTTCAAAATAATGTTTACTTGTACCCATTATTTGAATAACATGAACGGCTCTGATCATTCGTTTGAGACCCTGAATAATCCCAAACTAGCTGATATGTACATTTTATGTGCAAAAGTTTATGTACACAAAGTACTTTTTGAATGTGATGCTCACAATAAATTTGCGAACTATTAAACTATGGGTGCCCAGTGGGTCAACCGATCCACCCAGACCAACCAACAAACCATTTGCGAACTCACCTTAGGTATGTTATGGATGGATGCGGATCCTAATATTTTAGTTTTGGCGGATTTGGTTTAGGTTCAATCTACTTGATCCGCCAAATCCGCCTAATAATCCTTCTCCGATCTACAACTCTACCTCACTTACAGACGGGTGCGGATGAAGAATACAACAATTCATGACGAGCAAATCAATTTGGAAACCGACCCAATCCGCCGGCCCAAAACGAATCCAGGACAGGCCTACATTAAACAATTGACAAAGAGAACTTGCCTATTTACAAGTCTCCTTCATTTCAGTATCGAAAAAATTTCCAGAACTCTTAATTTGCATATTGTGAGTAGATTTTTGTCGTATGAGAGAGTATTGCACGTTGTTGGTTTGTTAGGCACCGAAGATTGTAGTTCTTGTTTTGATGTGCGAGATTGTTTTTGGTTATTGGCTAAATTTGTTAATAACAACACACTCATTGTATTTTTGCGAGGGCGTTGCTGTGTGTTTAGTTAAATTTATGCTTTTGCTTGAAAACAAATTTTCGAGTGCGTTGTTGTTTAGTACAATTTACCCTTTCACATAGAGTACTGCACTTTTTATATTTTTTTGTTTTGAGTAAAATGGTAAATTTCATTAAAGCACTCATTAAAGATGGAAAAAATGAAAAACGAATGCTATTATAGCATCTTTTTTTTTGTCTTTAGTGTTTTTTTTTTGGTCCAAATGTGGTATGCATTGTTTTTTGTTTTAACTTTTTCAATTCCTCTATTCAAGATGATTAAAAAAAAAGTTAAAAGAAATTGACCAAAAAAATTGAAATATTTCTTTAAGATAGAAAAAATCTTAAATTCCTTTAATAGATTCATCCAAAACAAAACTCTATAAAATAAGTAAGCAAACAAATATGGTTTTCGGCGGGAGTGCACACCTAACGGTGTTTGCATGAAAAGTTAACGTAAGGGGAAATCTTGATAATAGTTTCAAAAGTAAAGAAGATCGGTGATATTTTAAAAACTTTAGGGGAGGTCTCTACATTTGTTAGAAGCCTCCGGTAAAGTCGGTGAAATTTACCCTTTGACTTTGAACTTTGGGCA